>JADMNL010000035.1:64435000-65635000 GCA_016271365.2 Neoceratodus forsteri
TATTCCATAGGTTTATTGTTAGTTTATTTATGGTACTAAAGCGTATATGTTCTGCATAGTAAGAACTGTATTTCAGCTGTTACTTTGCCATGGATTGTTTCTCTGTTGAGATAATTATTCTGTAAAGTGTTCTGCCTTGATGCATTAAAATAAAAATTTATTATGGGAAAAAAAAGGATGCTTGGCAAGGCAAGAGGGATAGCGGCTCTGACTGTCTTGTCAATAAAGCAGTCCAGGGCTAGGGAGCGGTAGTTGGATGGGGACAGTCTACCATGTTTATTGTACAGGTCACAATGATGGGTGAGTCGAGAAGCAGCAAGAGCGAAGCGGCAGATATTATTATATGCAACATCCCACTTAGCTAGGCCACAAGGGGGAAGGTTGTAAGTCTGTAGCTGAGCATGGGTAGTAGTACGCCTTTGGACAGGGCAAGGCGCGCAGCTACAGTAAGAGCTCTGATTGTGCAGGTCGCTAGTGCCATGGCCCATCTCAGTTCCCAGGTTAAAATCTAAATATTTTGTGTAGCCCTTCCCCCAAGAGCCTCACAGGTAACAACCCCTAGTGAAAGGAGGGAACTTACACAGGTATAGGTTTAAGACGAAATAATGGGCTAATAAAAAGGTCATGCAGTATTTTGGTACTGCTAAGTAAGTGATATGCATAATATGGCACAAGGCCCACATGTGGACCTCAAAGGCTTTGCTTGTGACCCGAAACCTGCCTCTGGGACTCACAGGTTGACTGAACTCTGACTCAGTTGACGTGACTCTGGGACTCACAGGTTGACGGGACTCTGACTCATCAGTTGATGTGACTCTGGGACTCGTGGGTTGATGTGACTCTTGGACTCTTACTGATGGGGCTGTGAGGGTTGTTGGTTGATGAGACTCTGAAATTCACTGCCTGATGGAAATCTGTGACTTTCTGCTGTGTGTACATGTTTAAGCTTGAAATGTCCAAAATGGGTAGGATAGTTTATCAAGATTGATTTATAGTAAGGGTGTGCGACAGGTGTAAATCTCATTGGTTCCTAGCCACCATTGGGGTTCAGGCCAGCGCAGTTCTGCATCCGTGGACAGGTGTGTGATGGCTGGCTTTCACATTTGCTGGCCACTGTAGGGTGCCTGTCTATGGCCCCACCCCCCAGCACACAGGTTCATGGGGGCAGATCGGTGGATACAGGGTGCACCCAATCGGGTGTGAAACAGGGGAGTGTGAGATGGCACAAGCTCTGAAATGGAAAACAGTTGGGTGAGTGCCCAGATGACTGGCCCCAGCCCTCTGTGCCTAACTGAAGGGCTGGGGCAGCATGGTAGATGGGGTCTACATACTGGTGTAGCTGGTGGAAGTACTCTGTGTGGTGGGGGGGCATGTAACAGATACAGCAGAGTCCCTGCTGATATATCTTGTGCCCCCTCATCCGGCACTTCCTACCTTTGTGAATGGCGTGGAGTGAGGGCACACCCCTAACATTCTCCAAAACATCTGCGCACATAGCCACACAACCGTCCAGGGGATCGAGTGCTGAAGGACTGTATGCCCATTCCATGAATGCCACTGAGGGTCCCACAGTGCACAACTTGCAAACATAGCACAGCCTACATGCCCCGGATATGCAGCATCTAGGCAAATACCTTTTTTTGTGCATAGCCCCCATTGTGAGGGCTGTGAATCACAGTGTGTAACATGAGAGCTGTGAATCACAGTATGTAATGTGAGACGGTACCCTCTCTCTCTGTGGGACAGAGGGAACCTTTAGTAGTAAAAAGAGAGATACCTCACCTAATGAGGGACCGGTGTGAGGTACATAATTTCCACTGAATGGTGTGAGGAAACGTAATTTGCATGTGGGACTGAGGCAACTCTGGGTGGTAAAAAGAAGGACCTCCCACCAGGTCAGAATAGTCAAAGGGTAAGGATCCCACTGTGCAATGTAGTAGAGAAGTTATAGTCTTACCAATGTAGGTCAGAGGGGCCTCTGGGTAGTAAGGAGTGACTGGTGCAAAGATATGAATCAAGATTCGCAAGATCTTAATCTTCACTTTGTGACAAATGGCATTCGATGGCATTATTGTTATTTTTTATGTTATGTAGTTGAAATTCCTATCATCAGTATGAGACTAACATTTTCACTGATGCGTCACTTATTTTTTCTATATACACTATTTTATGTTCTCTGGGACACTATCAGAAATTAACCTAGACTCAATGGCTACTATCTCAGTAAACCTGAACTGGAGATCTATGTCTGTGTAAACCAAGAATGACTTACTTCATTGAACGAGCGTGGGTACGTGGAGTAGACAGCTGCAACAGGTGTGGTATCAGTTGAGACTGTAACAACTGTCATGCTCAAGGAATGACAGGGTACTCTCATGGAGTCAATGGGGAGGGAGGAACTCAACAGACCAATGGTCTTCTTTGATTTCTAAAAATGTACGTATGTGAAGAGGAAAGGAGAACAAGGGCAGGGAACTGGAATTGAGACAGGGAAGCAAGCAGACGGACAGAACAGTAGTAGAATGAAGGGGGTTAGAAAATGCTATCCTTTTCATGGAAATAAAAGATGAAATGTTAGGCAGATTACAGTTCAAAGACGAACTATCCAACAGCTTTTGTGGCTAACTGAACGAAAGGTCATAGCTGGGAGATCGGAATGTATGTGTGTATTGTACAGACTCAGAGCTCCTGTGTTGTATTGAAGCTATAGGCCACAGACACCCTCTCGCCTGAGTGCCTCTCTAAAGATCTGTATGCATACCGCCAAATAATGGCAGTGTGGGGAAGGCTGCTGCTGCCGGGTAAACTGGGGTGGGGGGTACAATCTCTTTACATCTGACAACATGGGAAGTGTGCAGAATTCAGCAGGTTAAGCTGGGTAATGGGATACAGTTCCTGATTAGTGAGTTTGCAAGCTGGAGAGAACAAGACTGTTAAATAGAGTTGCAGTATCTTTTGCAACCCATGCATTTCCAGATTACTGCATGTCCCTTACCTAGCTTCCTTTCTGTCTGCACTCATAAAGCACTCTTTTTCCGTGAAGCCTTTTTCTATTGGTGCTGTGCCACAGAGCTGGCAAGTGGGCTGTATAGTAAGTAACTGGAATAGCTTCATTTATGGTGGGGCCTTGCCTTCTACCCAGTCTCTTAAGTTGGAGTCCTGGAGTGCTGGGAGAGCTGGTGACTTGCTCAGTTGGTCGCTGTGCTGGGAATTTGCTTTAATGTCTAATATGCTGTCCCACAGTACTTTACAACTAACCCTTGTGTGACCAAACTGGCTTAAAGCTGGGATTCAAACCCATTCTATCTAGTTGAAGGAAGGGAGTCGAGTAATGTTTGCTCCCGAGCTAAGATGCATTAGTCAGCCGAAAACTTTTTCATAGATTTTTGCCCTCTTTGGCCCTCCCTACCCAGTCACTTGCCTTCTTGGGATTACCCCACCTCTGTAGGCATTGCTACCCCCCGCCAGGGGTCTTCCTTCCTCTTCCATGGCCCAGATCACTGAAGAGATGGGGACCACTGTTGAGGATATGAGACCTCCAAGGTGGGATATGGCAGGCTTCTTCTAGCCTAGCTCAGCCCTAGCTTTTCTTTCCTGTTTCCCCTCACTCCCCCTGCCCCTAGAGAGCATCACAGGGTTCTTGGTGGCCCCAGATGCCACAGAGGACATCCTGTGAGGAAGCAAGCTCCCTGGCCCACCACAGATGTCATGGTAGTGGCAGACAGACACTCCCTCCCTCCCTGGACTGGGAAGCATTGCTGTCAGCAGCACTATTCCCCAGCTGTGGCAGCCTGACTGCCGCAGGCCACTTCCAAAACCGGGTCGCCAGCATGACTGCACAATGCGCTGGCACTGGTCCAGTGGGCGGCCCCTTTTGTTTGTAGAGATTTTTGTCCTCCTAGCGCAGAATAACAGCGTATCAATATACTGTCATTTAACATCAGTGTTGCTCACTCGGTGGCAGTGTTCTCATCTCTGGCAGGCAGAAAGTCATGGATCCAAGTTCCTCACCAAGAAACTGGCCCATCGGTGCAGTCTTGCTCAGTGTTATGCAGGTGACCCTGCCAGGCTGCCAGGGGTCCAACGAGGAGAGGAGACTTGAATATCCTAGCAGATGCTTGCCTCTTCTGAGGTGGGTAGGTGCCCATGGTATGCTGTGTGAGTGCCTCCTAGCAACCCCAGTGAACCAGGCACAATGTGGCATGGCAAGGGGAGGGCGAACAGCTGATCTCTGTGCAAGCCTGCTGTGCATGTTTTTTTTCACTTTATACATTTTTATTAAATAATTTAAACAAATACAACAATAAATATATCTATGTACAAAATCAATCAATAAATAATAAGAGTAACAATTCTTAAAGAAAGCAGCAGTGCAATGAAAAGGTTTTCCCAAAAAGCGGTTTCAGCTACAATTAATAAACATATTTAGCACACCTGTTAAACACCTGGTTAAACACCTGTTAAATTACTGTTCCAGGTACCTCCGATATTGTGCACCTTGAGTATTTCTTATTTTCTCTATCCTAACCTGTACCAGGTCTACAGTGCTATTTCTAAGTCAAATGGGGCTGCCATCTTTTCTTCTTGAGAAAAAAATATATTAAAACATTGATAAAATACTCAGATGTTGGTGGAATTCAAAAATGTTACCGCCAAATAAAACTGGAAGATGCCTGGAATCATTTTACAGTGAAAAAGGGTACAGTCAAATAGTAAGGTCCAATTTTTTTAACCAGTTTTGTTGCACTGCTACTTTAATGAACAAAAAACTTAAAAAGTTGTAGCATGCAAAAATACTGTGTTGAAAATTGAAGAGATTGTTATTGCTTGCCGACATATCTTAAAAGGGGAACAGTCAGCATTAAGAGCCCCGCAAACAAGTATGGGGCTGGTCCCACTTTGCGTACCGAAACATTTCTTGTCTACTTGCTGTTTACTGCAGTATAGTAGATTGAGTCAGACTGTTTCTGTTGACTTGCAAGCTAACATTTTCTGTAACTACAAATCCCAGAATCCCCTGCAGCTGATATCAGAGGAGGGCTGCAGCAGTAGGAGATTCAACATTCTCAGTGCATGTTAGAGCTTTTTTAAGATCCAATCAGATGTTTGCTGGTCCTTCTGTTCTCCTGGCACTAAGTACAGTCCTCTGTAACTGTACTTAGCCCAAGTAGGACAGTGGCACCATAGCCACACACCCTGACGAAGAGTCATGCAAGACCCAAAGCGTTGGGGTTAGTGCTGTGGGTTCTACCCCATCTATGCTCTACAACTGGATGTTTCACTGTCTGATTTTATAGTTTAATTTCAAGTAGTTTTTTGGGAGCGCTGCACTTTGTGTTCTTGTCTGATTCTTAGGCAAGCACCTACGCCAATGCCAGAGCAAGTTCCGACCTGCATTCTTTTATGTGCCCTTAGTTTGCAGCCATTTTTCAAAGGTAGAAACTCTGTTGCTTATTTATTTTTATTTTTTTATTTATTAAGACTCAGATTACAAATACCTTTGAGCAAAGAGCTCTTTTACAAAGGTTCCACATTGAGTTAGAGGACAACAGGTTAAACAGCTAGGTAAGAGTTATACCAAATCAGTTATAACAACATGTGCTAGTCAGAAATGTGCAAATAACAGTACTTGTACAGAGTACATTAAAGGACAGTTTACAAATGTGCAAGTCAAATGAGTGTGATACAACAGTTCAGAAGACGTAGTTCAACAGTAGTACCCGGTTAAACATCTTAGCTGACAAAGACGTGGTAGATACAGTACATACGAGTAGTAGAAGCAGTCAAACCGACCTTGTCAAAGAACAAGTGGGAGAAGGGGTGTTAGATGGGGTAGGTGGGACTAAGAAGAGAGGGAGAGGGAGCTGAGAGTAGTGGGGGGGGGGAATAGTGTAGAAGATGGACGGGGAGGAAGTGAGGGAGGATGGTAAGTAAGCGCATAACAGCTAGAATAAGTTGTTTGACACGAAAGACTACTGACTGTAGCTGTGATTGTTGTCTTCTGGTTAAACAGATTTAAGGAGAACGATCACTGAGTATCAGTGTTTGTAGGTCTGGAGAAAGTAGGTGCTGTAAGATTTTGCTACAGAAATCTAATGCCGTATTCCAAATCAGTGACATTCTTGGACATGTCCATAAAATGCATGTGAGGTTAGCATCTTGTTCTTGGCATCTCCAGCATGACCTTTCTTCCAAGTTGCTCACTTTTGCTACCACTTTTGGGATTTTAGGGTATAGCATGTATAGTGTATAATTTTAAATTGTCTCAATCTGCTCTAAAAGTCTGCAATTTTTCTTGCTTTCTTCTAGATTTCATCCCATTCCTCCAAAGGAATAGAGCTATTCATTCTTTTTCCTAGCTTAGCATCAACATTTCCATTTTATTTTCCTCAGTAGCATGCAAGAGTTTGTAAATCTGTCCTACACCCCCTTCCATCATGCTAATTTAATTGAGAGGTCCCAATTATACGTATCCTGACTTTCATGGTGTTTTAGCAGTGCTGCTAAAGCATGTCTACGTTGTAAATATGTGAGCAATTCACATCTACCTAGGCCGTGCTTGTCCCTAACGTCTGTAATGGACATCCAAATACCTGTAGTGTTGTCTAATATATTTCTAGTGTCTAGACACCCAGTTTTTCCCCAATTATATTTTTAAATATTCTCACCCAAAAAAATCTAATGGCAGTAATTTCCCACAGAGGTGTAAACCTAAGCAGATATATGCAAGTGATTTTTTTTCATTATAGATTTTTTTCCCTTGTCATCCTACTGGTCCCCATCAGGCTTCTCAGTCTGTCCTGCCTTGTCACCCTGCTGTCTCTAGGACTAACCTTTCCCACCAAAGTTCCCCACAAATTACCCCCATGGGGGGGGCAGGCCACTTCGGAGCACAACCCATATCGCGAGGAGGTGCCTAGTCTGCAAGTGCAGGGCTGGCAGTGGTCTGAGCCTTCGCCTTGCTTGGTTGGGGTTTTTCCGCTGGTATTTTATGCCACACCCACTTCTCTGATGTCAGGCACAGTCTCTGCCAGCCTCGCATGCTTCTGGTGTTCCCCTGCAGAGAAGCAAGCTCCCCGGCCCACCATAAGAGATGACAGGGCAATGGAACCTAGGGTCTACTCTCCCCAAGCTGGGAGCACTGCCACACAGCAGTAGTTCCCCAGTCCTTGGCCTGCCCAACCCAGCTCCCCAGTTTCCTCCCAATCCTGGGCTGCCTGTGCAGGACAACCTTTTGGGCCATCATGCGGCGACATGTGTATGTGTTTGAGACATGTTGCACCGCCATCCTAGGGAGGAGGAAATGCTGGCGCTTTGCAGAATGAAGTCTGGTGACCTCGGCCACACTACACTGACTAGTCTCTGCACTAGATTCAATCTCTGGAGGAGGCCTGCCTGTCCCTTGACAGTCCCATCATGGGAAGCCATCAATGGAATGCAGGGGGTAAATCCCAGAGAAGGTGAGGATGGGGCTGGGGAAATCAGACTTAAGGAGGTTAGTCGCTAGGGCAGAAAAACATAAAAAATGTGTTCCTCACCAAGGACTTGCGCTCATAACCAAAGCTGACACTACAGTACAGTTTCGTACCGGGGAGGGTGCTGCCCCACTGGAGATACCAACCTTCAGATGAGGTGTTAAAAATGAGGTCCTTAGGGCTACTGCAGTTCTCCAGCAGTAGTGTGTCATGCCACCATGTAGGTGACATGGGGTCTTACTTCGAGGAAGACTCTTGCAGCAGGCCACATGGATAGGACTAAGCCACCAGGTGCCAGGACCACACAGAAAACTTCTAGCTAGCAGTTTACCACGGGGGACCGCCCACCACCGTCCTCAGTCAGGTGACATCACCCTAGCCTATATAAGTGGGCAGTCCCCCACACCTACCTCAGTTCTTTTCCCGCTGACGGCCCGCACACGTCGGACCTTAGCGGACACCGCAGCTATAGTCGACTGTCATTACCTGCACTTGTTGAGCTTTTTTATTTTTCGATTTCTTTCAGTTCTAATTTGCTAAAACATCGACTTTTTGGTGTTTTCTTCAACAAGTTTATGTCTTCTCCACCAGCCTCATCTTCCAACATCTCCACAAAGTGTGCCTGCGGGAAACAGATCACCAGAAAGGATAGCCACTCTGCATGTCTCTTCTGTCTAGGCCCCAGCCACAATACTGAAGCCTGCCAGCATTGCCAGAAATTTAACCAGGCCATCAAAAGACATCGTTTAAAAGCCCTGGAGAGCCATCTTTTAAAGCAGAAGCTGGCTGTGATGGAGAAGGAGCTGCAGGCCAAGGGCTCCTCAGCCTCACAAGCAGTGTCCTCCGGGGCCTCTTCTTCCCACAAGGAGAAGTCTACGAAAGCACAAGCACTGGGACAAACACCGAGACTGGGACCTGTCAGCTTGACAGTCGCCTCTTAGGCCTACGGCTGCATCTGTGTTTCCCTGTTCTCAGTCTCACTTCAGCTCTTTTTCATTCTCATTTTCTCCCCTACACACAGGGGGAGCATGGCCCAGTTGGTAGTACATCTGCCTCTGGGCTAGAGGGTTGTGTGTTCTTATCCCACACCGAGATTGGGCCCATACCCATACCTCTCAACTGTCACACATTACGAGGTACGTCACTCATTTCCCCCATAGAAATTCTTTGTCTCACGTGGGGAAGGTGATAGTCCACATTTCCAACTGAGACTTTAAAGCATAAATTCATAACACTCTATTATACTCAGTTATCAGCAAACATTAAGAACATTAGTGCACTGATAGCCATATTGTTCTGAGTTTGCAGTGCCATGTTTGACAATATGTCACACCTTTTGGTCATTTGTCACACATCTTGTCATTTCAGCGAAGAAGGGTTGAGAGGTATGCCCATACTGTTAACAAAAGAGCAAAATACTGGCACATAAGAGCAGTACTACAGGGTGCTGTACTGGCGGGGTGTGCCGTCCTTTGGATGAGATGTTAAACCAAGGTCCCTTCTGCCCATCTCTGATGCTGTGCTGGTGGGTGACCAGATGGAAGTAAAAGAATGCAGGGCACTTTTTAAAAGAGAAGGGAACTTTCCCTGTTGTCCTGGCCAGCATTCCGCTTCTCATAAAACCAGTCCATGTAATTGTTCAAGGCTGTGTGTGAGTGTTGATGTGTGAAATGGCTGTCACTACACATTTACCATCATTTCGCTACCAGTCGCTTATTGCTTGTAAAGCACTTTGGGATGCAGTGTGTATGAAAAGTGCTATATACATGTTTATTCTTCTTCTATCTCATCCTCCAGTTCTCTCTCTTTTTCATTTTCCCCTTCTATTTCTCCTCATTTCTCATTCTCTCTCTGCCTCTGTCTTTTTTTGTATATTCATATTAGACAACGGTGCAGCCACAGAGCAAACTGACAGACAAAATATAAATGCATGCGTGACATTTTTTTTTGACCCCTTGCCCCTGACTTAATGCTGGCTTTTGTAGGCAGCTCTATAGAGACATGAACATAGGTCGTTAGGTCTGACTGGTTCTCAGCCTCCCTGCTTTATTTTAGTTAAAGTTGCAGATCAGGAGGGGAGCAGCATGGTAACACTGCCCAGTCCATGCCCTCTGAGCTGACTAATGTGTTTTGGCAATATTTGATTAACCCCAAAGGCCCCACCTGTTCAGAACTCTCCTTGTCCTTTGCCCCAGGCAGAGTCATCTTAGTGTGTGTGTGTGTGTGTGTGTGTGTGTGTGTGTGTCACACAACGCTTTGTTCTGATAGGGAAACAGCTGTCTGTACACATACATCTCAAACTCCCATCAAGAAACTGTGAGATCATGCCTCAGTACAGTATGTGGCGGAAGCGGCACAACGTGGGACATCTTGTCAGTTTATATATATAGAAGTTCAAAACACTAAAAATATGCAGTTTCACATTCACATCATAAACAAATCATGATATCACTTATAGCCAATCAGGATTGTTCATTTCAAAAAATATGCCTAACAGAGTGCTTAAAGCCAATCAGGAAGCTGTATTTCACCAACTTTTTTTTTTTCTAATAACCATAAGACGGTCTCTCATGCAAATGGTTCTAAAATTCTAAAGTTCTAAGTTCACTTGCCACTGTCCATTTCTCAGACAGGAGTTTCTAATTTTTCTATTGAGTAAAACATTTTGATTTAAAAAAAAAAATCAGTTTCCAGGCATTTTTAACATGGTTCATATATAAAATTATGCATATCTGTGTGTGTATGTGTTATGAGGCTTTTTAACTCACCTGAGGTGTGTGATAACCAATAAATCTCAAGAGCAAAACCGATGGTGTGTGTAAAGAAAAACAAACAAACAAAAAAAAAAAAAAAAAACACACATGCAGACACATACATGCATATGTTTTTTTTATTTAGTATACTTTTTCCTGCCATCAGCCGCCCAGTGCCTCAGCCATGGACAGCCACTTCCACTTCCATACTGGCCACGCTTCATCGATACCCCCTGGCTTATCCCCCATGACGGGGTCGCAGCACCAGCTCAGGAGTGCTGCAATGATGGGATAGGCCAACGGGCTAGCCTTTGAGCTTACTGAAGCCAAGGGCGGGCTTCATTCAAGGTGGGCGGCAATATTTTTTCCCAGTGTGTGGGGGCAGGGACGTGCAGTGACAACCAGCGTCCCCAAGCTACTGGTGTCAGCGTGCTCAGTGCACTCAGCCTCCACTGGGTGTGCGTGTTGCACTGAACACTCTACCCCCTCCCCCCTGGAGAAGGAGAGCAGTCCTTGGATGCTCAATCCTTCTCCCCCGGCTGGCCCTCCAACATCCTGGGTCCGTTCCCAAACCCAGGTTGCTGGCGTCACAGGTAGGCATCCTGCCCCTGTTCTGTTTTTTAATAGTAACTGGTGCATGATGTTAAAAAACATTACCATTTATTTCTATGACAGATCTTTTGAACGTTTAGTCTGTGTAGGTCAATGATGGTCAAGGAACTAGACAAGAATGAGTGAAGTGCTTTCAACATTAAACAACAAGCTTTTCTAAACTGTACAACTGTGTACAACAGGCAGTTTCAAACCAGCATGCAGTCTTTTTTTTCAGGCTATAGTGTTTGCTAAACACAGAGGGGAACATGGAGTCATGAAAAGCTGCAAGAACTGGGTGTGACATCGCACTCAATTATTACAGCATTTGAAAGCAACCCGAAAATTGGTTGATAAAGAGGAGTCATCAGTTATTATAATATGTTGCTCTGTATAGATCCGCATCTCTTATGGTTATAAGAAAAACTTCTCAAGTCCTCGGTGTGCCAGGAGTGCTCAGCTTTGCTTCGCAGGTGTCTCACCCAAGGAACTCGAGATGCTGGAAATGTACATAAAATCTTATTGAGTTTGCTGTATATTGAGCAACGTAGATTACTATGACGTTTTGCTTTAAACTCTTAGTATAGTCTGTGGAACAGTATCGCCACCATGTCAAACAGAGGACTTCTGACGGGTAAAATGAGGCAATATAAAGGGTTTAGCAAGCTCAACCCTGGCTAATTCACAATGATTTTAGCACATTGCTTATATATTTTCCTTAAAGGAAAGCTGTCCTTTGCAGGGGCTCACGCTCCAGCAAAGCTTATCCTCCGGTTTGGCTTTTGTGAGAAAAGAGGCTCTTTTCTCACACCACAAAGTAGTTTCATTTAATTATGAAAAGTCCACTACCCGGAAGTATGGCGGATGATGGGACCTGCTCCATTAACTGTAAAGGTGCGGCGCCACACCATGCGCTTAAATACAAATGCATTGAAGCGCTCAGTGTGGCACCACACCTTTACAGTTAATGAAGCTGCCCCAGCATCCGCCATACTTCTGGGTAGCGGACTTTTCATAATTAAATTAAATTACTTTGCAGCATGAGAGAAAAGCCACTTTTCTCACAAAAGCTAAATCAGAGGGTAAGCTTTGCAGGAGCGTGAGCCCCTGCAAAGGACAGCTTTCCTTCAAAGGGAGACTGTCCGATAACTAACTTTGTTTTGTTTTTTTGTTCAGGTCTAATAAAGATTCATATATAAACAAATAGAGTACTGGGTCTCTTTTCATGGTTACCCTTTAGAAAATGTTTCTTATTGATTTGTAAAAGAAAATTAATTTTGGAACAGGTCATTCAAAAATCCACTTTGAGGTACAAGTGCATGTACATTCCTGTGTCTGATGGGGGGAAGGGGACTCTCAGATAGTGAGAGGTTCGAGCTGGGAAGGATCTTGCTTGCTCGAGACACTACGCATGGATGCACTCACTCTGCCCCAGCGTCAGTGGTGTAGTCACAAAAGAGATTCTCAATGTATTGATTGTGCAAAAGATTCATAGGTGAGCATCTTTTTATAACAGAAACTTCATCTATTTGCTTGATCTCTGTGTATTGATTGTAATTTTGAATGCCATTTCAGGCACCTCTATAGATTTGGAACACACTAACAGCAGCACAGCACGTGAATAACACAAAGCAGGTATCTCTGTCCTATCTGTTTACACAACGTACATTAGCACTTGTTGGTAAAGATGAAAGTGCTTCCAGTAGCATAGAATCAGTAGGGTATGTCAGCGCTGCTGTCTTTACAGTATGGTACAAAACTGCTGATACTGTGGGCAATATAGGGTGACATATTTTCAGGTCAAGTTTGAACTCAAATTATTGGTCTGACCCATTTATTACCATTTAAACTTTGTTCTGTTTCTGCTAAAAGCAAGCCTGCCATTTCTGTAGGTTGAAATAGCTGTATAGCTTTTTTTAAGTCTAATGTAAGACTCAATGTCATCTTGAACCTTGTTTAGGAACAGACCAGAAAAGCAGCACTGAATATTAAACCAAGCGTGTCATAGATATTATCAGTTTTGCTCAGCGGAGGTATTTGAGACATGAGTACCCGCTACTGGTTGTTATGAAACCAATGTGAGGTAAAATGTTTAAGACATTACTTTCATAGCATGTATTATTAGTTCTCATGTTGTTAAATACCTAAGCTGTTTTATTGTCACCACTGTGTGACTAGTCTGAAGCTTCCATTCAATTGTATTAGTTTGAAATTCTTGTTATATGTATATCATTGTTTGCCTAATTGAACATATGGGTTTGAATGAATTAGGATAAAGTTCAAACTGTATTTTGTTGAGTTAGGCAGAAACATGCTTATCAAATGTTCCTAGCTGAAATGTAAGCAAAATTCAATTTAGCCATCTTGATGCCTGATAATGTGAGATGAAAAATGTTTGCTCTGTAAAAGGTACCGTATATTAATGCAACCATTTCTCGAAAGATATGGTTTGTCTGAACAACACAATCAAGATGGTATTGCCCAACATCTAATGCCATCAAGAACTGTGGTATTTCTTAACATCTAATGCCATCAACTATGGCATTTTCAGCACCCAACACCATCAAGATGGTATTTTTAACACCTTATACCATCATCGTGTCATTTTCAACAACAAGTCATTCTATAGCAACTCAGAGTTATGGGACCTTAGGAGAAGGACAACAACAGGTAGAGTCCTGTGCTACCTACCATGCCTCAAATTACAATGTGACAAGTCGTTCAGGAATAAGACTCCCACCAGCTTCAAACATCTACCATGGGACGGGATCAGACCATCAAGGAAGAGGATGTCAGCAAGCATCACTCCCCCCACCGTCCACGGACCAGGTAACAACAAATGTTTGTAAACGACTGTGAACCATTACCAGACAAAACTCCCCAATTAACATCTCATCTTTGGCAAGAGAATAAAAGGGCTCGGAGTCAGATTTTACCTGGGGAGCTGTGAGTTTACTGTCAGTCTAATGTGTGTGCATGTTTTGCTAAGAACTATATAAACTGTCATCATCTGGACTGGTTATATCAAGCTGAAATTGGGACTGTTCTACTGGGGATATGAGCTAAAAGGCACTGTTTAAAGAGCGTGCCTTTCCAGCATCCTCTCTTCTGGGGGAAGAGAAAGACTGTCAGCAGTGTGATGTTTTTCTAACGAGAGAGCATTGGTACAAACATATTTGAAAGAGACTGCTGCTTAATTACTCGTTAATTGCTAATATACCATCTTCTTCTTTTCCTTTTCTCAAGACTGTGTTGCTTAGAATAAAACCTATTGAATGGTACAGTATGGGTTTCTTGTCATGTGCTTGCCCTATGAAACTCATGACATTGTAGGATTTATGGGAGGTCCACTATGCTGAGATTAAGATTTGTTCTTGGGCTAGTATAAAGTAAATCAGGCTGCCTCCCACACATTTGGCTTCCAAGTTTGGGTTAGGGTAACAAAAGCCGGGTCATTACACACTCACAGCTCAAACTGAACATACTGCGTCATGATGTCTAGAACCACAAGCTGCCCTGAAGACAGTTACAAAAAAAAAAAAACAGAACCAGTTCACAAGAGTGAAGTTCGTTTGTCATAGATGCCCCATATAAAACAGATTCGGATTTACTCAGACACAGTTCTGAGGCTATCTACTAGATGCCCGTTTTACTTATGGGCTTCAATTGCAGGCTTCCCCAAGTGTCTGTTGCAAATTAAATGTCTGGCTTGTCCCCGTCAAAGGGAGAGAGTGGCATGCTACCACCAGGGAGGCAGCTCCTTCAGAACATCAGGGCAAAGACTGTGAGGTAGAGCCAGGGTACTGATGGTTCAGTTGGAATGAGATGAGCACAGGGGGTCACCATCAAGTATGCTGGAGTCCTCACCCTCCCTCAACCTGCCTCCCTCATTAGCATATCCTGGGGGGGTATGTAGTGACATATAATCTTCCATTGTGCCAAGTGCACCCCTAGGATCTGCCCCTAGATTAATGCATTTTCACATCGGTACTACTGGTGTATGGCCACAGTCGGAGTCAAACATTTACAGAGCACATTTACACAACCTGATCTGTAGTATTGTAGCAGTGCAGATGAGTCGCAGCAGAGCAGATCAGGCTGTGTAAACAGCCTGCGGAACACTAAGTCACTCCACTGCAGTACAGGACGATCCCTGGTTTTGAAGGTTTGCGTGCCAGTGCAGGCATTTTTAGCTAGCGTGTAAACATGCTGTCTGCCTTCACCAGTGCAGCCCTCCAATTAGCCAGTTAGCAGTCGAACTGTAGCATGACATTTTTAAAACAATCCACATCTTACTGTACACTGCACTTACTGGATAAATCCTTGGCCTTGGAAATCTCCCAGTGGCTGCTGGCAAACACTACTAGCATCCAGCCACCTCAAATCCCCCCACTGCCTGCAACCCCAACCCTGGCACAGGTGGAAATGTTCCTAAAATCCAGGAAGTCTTCCTGCAATGATCACACCATCAGGTGTGTAAATGGGACCTGGTGACACTGTAGTCAGAGCAGTGGCCGAGCACTGCAGAATGCAATGCACCAAGGAGGTGCAGATACACATGTTTATAGTACCAGTGCTTCTCCCTACAAAATCTGCTTGAAAGCCTGCAATTCATTTAAGGTAATCCCATTGTCTTAATTTCTGTCTACATTCCATCATTTTAACATTCTGAAGGAGTTCTTGGTTTCAGCATTTGGTCGAATTCCGTTAAGCCTGAGCACTGACGGCAAAGATGAACCCTTCATCGGTTAGTTACCTACACTTTAAATTTTAACATACCAATATGAACTGAGGTCCCACTGCTTTCTCTCTTTCTGGTGCGGAAACCACTCTCTGGCTTTATCTTTTATATAGTATGTTCTAGTCTGTAACAGGTTAACAGATGGCCAGTGGAGACCATTGTCATTAGGAAAAGGCCTCACCTCTCCTGTTCTTTAATGCAGTGTTCAGGGTTTAGCAAGCCCAACCCTGGCTAATTCACAGAGATTTTATCACATTTTGTTTTATGCATTTTCCTAAAGTTTTGCAGGGGTGCTACTACTGTGTGGCCAAATCAGAATCAAACAGTTATAGTACCATTGGTCCCCCCAAAAGCTGCATGAAAGCCTACAATTCATTTAAGTTAGGAGACACAGATACCAGAAACACATGTACGAATGGCACAAACACAAATAGAAACACAAACACAAATACCAGAGACACACATACAAATACCAAGGACACAAATATAAATACCATACACAAATACCAGAGACACAACTGCAAACTTCAGAGACACAAATACAAATACCAGAGACACAAACACAAATACCAGAAACACAACTACAAATACCAGAGACACAACTACAAACTTCAGAGACACAACTACAAACTTCAGAGACACAAACACAAATACCAGAGGCACAAACACAAATGCCAGACACAAACACCAAAGACACAAATATCAGAGACACAAATACGAATACCAGAGACACAAATACAAATACGAATACCAGATACACAACTACAACCCCCAGAGACACAAACACAACCCCCAGAGACACAACTACAAACCCCAGAGACACAACTACAAACCCCAGAGACACAACTACAAACACGAATACCACTGAGACAAGACAGAAGATGCAGTGTCAGCGACTCAGCAGGTAGCACACTCGCCTCTGAGACCAGGAGATCAGAGGGTTGTCAGAGGGCTGTGGGTTAAATTCCCACACCTGGCACTTGGGTTAATATCCCAATACTGACATTGTAGTGCAACATAAAGAGGGTGCTGCCCTTCTGAGGTGCCATCTTTCGGATGAGATGTTGAACCGAATTCCCATCTGCCTGGTCTGGTGGTAGTTCAGGTGATGTTAAAGATCCCATGGCACTTATCAAAAAGAGTAGGGGAATTTCCCCCGGTATCCTGGCCAAATTTCCACCATTCACTAGAAATACCACCAACAGCTTACTCTGGTTCAAGGTCAGTCGGCATTCATCTCTGTGTGGGGGTAACTGGGGAGGGGCAGCTGCAGAAAGTGGGATGCTAGCTGCACACTCGAGCTGACTTGATAGACCGTGTGACTTGTTTTTGCTGGTAAGTAGTAAGTAAGTGAGAAGAGACACAAACACAGATACCAGATACCACAGACATAAATACAAACACAAATACCAGAGACATGAACACAAATGCGAGAAATACAAAAGTACATGTCTGTCTACATTGTGCTTTTGGGTCTGCTTCCATAAGGTGCTTTTGGTCTCGGGAACCTCGTCCCTATGACACCTTGAGGGGTTAGAACCCTTCCATGAGGATTCCTGTGTCCTTATCACACCCCAACAGGGCTGCAGTCCCCGTAGCAGGGACAGAGAGAGCATAAGACAAAGTACACAGTAGCACAAGCTCTATACAGTACTCCGACTGTCAATCTCCCTAAACCATACCACACAACAGCCTGATGACCCTTGGAAGTGAAGGGCTGTGCCTGTAGTTTAGAGTGGCTATGGGCGACACTCGTCATGCCCCCCTCCAAGTGGTATAAAACCAGGCATGTCCAAGTTTGGATTTGTTTTCCTGGTTACCTTCATCCCCTCCTTCCTCTGTGGCGCCCCTCTCTCTCCCTCTTTGGGGTTGGATCGTCTTTTCTAAGGTGCTTTTCATCTTAGGGACCTTGTCCGTGCAACATGTCGAGGGGTTGAAACCCTTTCATGAGGGTTCCTGTGTCTATGTGACATTCCAACAGGGTGGTAGTCTCCACTACAGGGACAAAGAGAGCATAAGCCAAAGTGCCAGTCGCACAAACATCGCATCCTCAGTCTGTCAGTCTTCCTAAACCATACTCATAAGAGCCCTGTGATTATTTGAACAGTGGAATTTAACTTCAGTTAGTATTTTATGCGGAAAAAAAACACTTGGGGCTTGTAGTGAGCCTCATAAGTTATTACAGCAGAGTCCCTCAAGTAAGCCTTCAGGGGGAATTCTCACCAACAGAGGGCGCCTGGTCACCATTTTGTGCCAGCTCTCTTTTTCTTTCCTAGAGTTTGGCACTAGGTGGGGGTGGATATCAGACTGGAGACTTGGAGAAAGTGGAAATGAGAGAGTTCAGGTTCAAGATTAGCTGCAGGGATGTCAGAGAGAAGGAGAGACTAGTGTGTCAGAAGTTAGTACATCTGAAGGAGAAGGTTCCCTCTCCTAGTCCACCTCCCCCATCCTGGAACAAAAAAAAAAGTCTGCAGCAGCGTCCACCCTCAGCTGATATTTCAAACTAGACAACAAAGAGGAAAAGGGTAATTGGGGGGACAGGAAAAAAAAGCTATTCTTTCTGGATCCTCTGCCTCTGCCTGTCACTTCCCCCAAAGTAAAGAGGAGAGGAGAACAACATCTATCTCAGAGCTGCTAGGGGAAATGAATGTGTAAGCAGAAAAGGAGGAACAGAAGTCAGCATTAGATAAACTGCAAAGTGGAGCAGGACATCTGAAAAAGAAGTACTACTACTGCTGGAAAATTGCTTAGTGGAAAACTTCTCAGGGAAACTGGAACCGGTAGGAGAGTAAAGGAGGATTTTTCAAACTCCAAAATGTTTAGGAATCCATGAGCTTTTTATGGACATACAATGAATGGATTACTAAAAATTAAAAAAGGTAAGAATCTGTTTGGGTTCATTTCTGGATTTTTTTTTTTTTAAATGCAAATTTATGTATGAGATTATGTTCAAATTTGGCTTTCTGTAGTCCATGACCCCCCCGGACTACTACCTTTTACTTTTGGCAAATAGGGACACCTTATCCAAAGAGATAGAGGACCAGCTTGGCCAGGACAAATTAGCTACCTGAACTGGGACCATTCTGATTACAATGAGACACCTGGCCAGTGTTTCACCTGCCACTAGTCAAACAATGTTGTTGCCTACATTTCTATTTTTATCTACAAATCGCATTGCTCAAGAGATCACATACACTCCCAAAAGTTGCGGCGGGTCAAACTTCATTGGTTTGTCACATTGAAGCTGAAGGTTTTGGTCATTTAGCCAAAATGTTCCAGTGACAATTAGCCAACATGCTACAGGGTTTAGACGTCCAGTTTAAACACTGCCCAGCAAACCTAATGCTCCCCGTCCCCCCCAAAGCTGTCAGGTAGCCAGCCAGTGCACTGATACCATAAAGAGCGTCATCGCACAACCCACGGCTTCTAAAACCCAGTTGACAGTTGTTATCTAGCAAGGGAAGTTGGGGATGCATATACCACCTGTTGTGAAGAACCGTGTAAGAGTTTGCGAGAGCTTCTTGCCAGCTTCATTCATACTCTCTATAGCGGGGCAGTGTTTCAGACTGGGGTGAGCAAGTCTTCAGCACCATAAATACACAGAAATAGTGCACTTTGTTGCAACAGAAACCAACACAAATATGACTATTTCTATTTGTGTTTGACCCAATAAGCTACTACTGGACCTCTGTTAAAGCTGGCGTGATGCTCATATGACTACCGCTTATAACATGAATGTGCATTTTATAGGTATTTCTCAAACCCTTGGTTTTGTGAGGCCAGTAACAGCAGAAACATGTCTGCAATATAAATGTATGAATATACGAATGGTAGGATGGTAGATGGCTTATTGCCTATCAACCCCTCCATTTTCAGTGGTAGCATCTATTTGTGACTTACGTAAGTATACATTTCTAGTTGTCCTCAAATGTTTCCTGTCTTTCTAAGTTTACTGTGTTACGCAGGAGTGAAAAATATTTTTTTAATAAACTTGAACATTCAAACAAATGCAGATCACAGAGGTAGAAATACTGAACAAAAGGACTGGCTGTGTGGTATAGTGTAGAGACCAGGGTTCAAATCCCAACAGAGCCACTTTCTCACTGTGTGACCTTGAGCAATCATACAACATCCTCGGGCTTCAGTTCCTCCGAGCTATGTCACTGCACAGAAGCAGACCCCCCCACACACACACACACATACACATACATACCAGAAATAAAATGTCCCATAAATACGTCTCAGTTTGGGCTATCCTAAATAACTACTTCGTAAAAATGGGTAAAAGTAAGACCCACAGAAAATGAGATATTGCATCTCAGCAGGGCTATTCTATTTTTATTGTATATATGTTCTTGAATAATAAACACACATTACTGTAACTTAACATACATACCGTACTGTGAATCATTGCACATATTACAGTAATTCCATATGAAAGCTTTAATGTACCTGACAAAGCCTATGGCTGCTTGAAACTACTGCACTTGTTACTGTCCTCACTATGTTCCGTATTGTTTCCCTGATGTGGAACCTTTGTAAAAGAGCCTTGGCTCAAAGGTGTCTTGTGAAATAATAATAAACTAATAAACTAAGTAGCTACATTACAAAAATGAGTAAAAGCAGGACCCCACTGAAAATGAGATACTATATCTCAGCTCAGCTATTCTGGGTAAATAAGTTATGAAAATGGTAGCAGCAGGACCACCCCCTCCTTCTAAAAATGTGTTCTATCTCAGCTGGTCTGTTCTCAGTAAATAAATTGTGATCCCTTCCCCCCCTAAAAAAACAAAAACCAAAACAAAAAAAAACACAACTGCCCAGCCCAGTGATGTGGCTGCATCAGGGAGCTGTCTTCCACCTTGAAGACCTTGGTTTGGGTACAGTACAAAATCATACACGTGGCCAGCTGATGACCAATACATCATAGAGGTGAGGAGATCAGCTGCTGAGGTGGGAAGTCAGGGCTGCTTCAGCATTTATTACACACCCTCTTTATGGCCAAGCACAGATCAGCGTTGATCTTGGCTGTGAAGGAAGCCGCTCGCCTGCCCTCCCAAACAAAGGATGTAGCCCAGGAGGCTGGACAATTGGGGTGGGGGTGCAGTGGGAACTAGGGAAGAAAAAAAGAAATTAAAACAACCCTCTGGCTGGCCCGGTGGCGCTGAGGGTTGAGGTGCTGGACACCACACCTTGTGCCATGCCGGCAACCCGGGTTCGGGAACTAGTCTGGGCCATCATGGATCGGTGGGGAGGGAGAAGATTGAGCATCCAGAGGACAGCTCTCCTCTCCTGGGAGGGAGGAGGGTTCACGCTCGGCTCTTGACTGGCCTCTGGCAGAAGTTGAAGGCACAGCAAGCGCAGAGCACACAGCAAGAGGTGGGGAGTGGTGACGCTGGCGGTGACGCCATGACGTCAGAGTGCATGCTACTCCCCCAAAAAGGAAAATGGTCTCCAGGCTCCAGGTAGACGGAGCACTGGAGCAGACCCCTCATAGCTAGCACTTGCCTGGCTGTCTGGTTCCCGACGAAACTTGAATTGTTCGGGGTGCAGCAGCCTCATTTCGTCCTTGCCCCGGGGGGGAGGGGACTGCGGCTCCATGGAGTGAACTGGAAGTCCAGGCAAGGTGGCAGAAGTTGGGGCAGAGTCCACTGGTGCTCCTGAAGAGGCGGAACCTGGAAGGCGAGGGGTGGATAAAATATAGTAAAAAAAAAAAAACACACAACCCAAAAAATAAACCTCTGCCCTGTGCTCAGTCTGACTGTAATGCAAGCTGGTTTCAAAGGTGTGAGCAGCAAATATGCATAGCTCCACTTGTGGAGAACTAATGTTTTTCATGGGCAGCTTCTTGGAGGTTCCACCTCTCTCTATGGAGCCCACCTGTTCATGAGCTTCTGTGTGTGTGTGGTGCACGTGTGG
Source organism: Neoceratodus forsteri (assembly GCA_016271365.2). Lineage (NCBI taxonomy): Eukaryota > Metazoa > Chordata > Ceratodontiformes > Ceratodontidae > Neoceratodus > Neoceratodus forsteri. The sequence continues at coordinate 64,456,480 of JADMNL010000035.1, forward strand.
TGTGTGCGCATGCATGTACTGTATGTTACTGAGAGTGTAAAAAAAAATTATTGAAGGAAGGAACTTAAGGTCACTCTTTAGGAAGGTCACAGAAAATGCTGACTAGAGAAGAACCTATACAAAGTCTAGAGAGACTGTACTACAGACCTTAGATACTCCAGTTCACCCTGAGGAAGTGGAATGGCATACTCCCCGAAACGTTGGTGATGGAAATGGGTAATCCTTAATCGGGCTGTAAATAAATCAACAGTTGATATTTAAGTGACTAGATGAGTGCCACTTTCTTTCCTATGTCTGGTAGGCAGTTCCATAGGTTCGCCACTCTCTGAGAGAAGAAGTGCCTGCTAACGCTAAATTTAGGGATTTGCCACCCACTCCACTACGCAGGGTTCCCTGTGATTTTCTTGTAAAGCAAACATCTGTCCAGGTTTACCTTCAAGGCCTCTGCTGTCTTCATGCCCAAGCCCTATACTAATAGGCTGTGCCATAGGTTCACCACCCTCTGAGAAAAGACGTGCCTCCTAATGGTACCCCTGTATTTTCAGTCTCTGAAATTTATGTCATATCCCCGACCACCTCAAACTTCGCTGTCTGTTCGACTTTTTCAACATCCTTTAGTATGCAGGAGAGGCATGATGTTCTTCTCCAGTGACCTATTTTTTTTCCAGGAGGAAGATGTTAAGGGCCTCTAGTCCCTCCTAATAACTTTTGTCCTACACCCCCCAGTCCTTTTTGTGATCCTGCATTACACCTTTTTTTTTTATTTTAATTTATTGTTTCTGCACCCCTCTGCTGGAATGTGGCAGATATACCACCTGTGGGCTGCATTTACCAGCCTTCTAGGACAAACAGCTGGGGGGGGGGGATTTACCATTATTAGCAACCCCATTTCTTTGTTGTACTGCCTAACCCTAAAGATGCATATGTTTGGACGAGGTCCCCGACTTGAGCATGCTTACATGATACACTGCGTGGCATCCCTCCCTCCGTGTCCTGAGCATTCTGCCAACCGTGCATCCACAGGTGGCAGTAGTGCTGTAGGACACGGCTGCCTCCTTCCAGGGAAGAGAGTATGCACTGGGATGCTCCATCTCCCCCCCCCGGCCAGCCCCCAATGACCCCGGCTCGTTCTGGGACCCAGGACATTGGCATTGTGAGCTGTAGCCCTATTGCTGCACTGATGGGCCCGCGCAGTACACTTCTTTGACTGCCTCAATCTCTTTTTCATAATGGGGAGCCCAGAGCCACATGCAGTGCTCCAAGTGTGCTAGTCCAGGGCCTTGTAAGTGCCAGGACTGCGTCCCCTGCTCTGCCGGTCAGCTCCCTACTGATACAGCCCCGCTTTCATCCAGCCTTCTTGGTAGCAGTCTGGCAGTGCTTGTCACAATCACTTCGGAGGTGTGCGGGACCTGTCTATAAACAAACTTCCCCGTTATAAGTAAATAGCAGTGTTGTATTAGTGGCAGAGACTTACATTAGAGCTTAGGGGACCCTGTCTATAACCTTAGCACCCTGCTATAAGTAAATGGCAGTGTTGTATCAGTTATCAGGGCTTACACCACAGCTTAGGGGACCCTTTCTATTTATTTATTTATTTCGTTTTTGTTGACCGGGTAAGTGCGCTAGACAAATCCTGCCTATTTTCAGGCACGACCCGGGGGAGGGGGATACAGATGAATGCCAGCTGACCCTGAACCAGATTAAGCTGTTGGTGGTATTTTTAGTGAATGAGGGAAATTTGGCCAGGACACCGGGGAAGATTCCCCTACTCTTTTCGATAAGTGCCATGGGATCTTTAGCATCTACCTGAACTACCACAAATCCAGGCAGGTGGGACCTCGGTTTAACGTCTCATCCGAAAGACGGCACCTCAGAAGTGCAGCACCCCTCTCATGCTGCACTACAGTGTCAGTACTGGGATATTCACCCAAGTGCCAGATGTGGGAACTGAACCCACAGCCCTCTGATCTCCCGGCCTCAGAGGCGAGTGTGCTACCTACTGAGCCACTGACATTGACTATAATCTTAGCCCCCCACTATAAGTAAATGGCAATGTTGTATCAGTTACAGGAGCTCACATGCGAGTTTAGGGGACCCTGTCTATAATCTTAGCACCCTGCTATACATAGATACATATATAGATACATAGACAGTGTCGGCAGATAAGGGCCTATGGCCCACCCAGTCTGCCCATTTGAGCTTGTAAGTTCAGTTTATGTTTTCCTAGAAGTCTGTTGCCCCTTACCCCCGACCTCCAGAATTTCTTTATGTCTATCCCATGCATTCTTAAATTGCATGATTGTTTCAGCCCCCACCACTTCCTCTGGCAGGGTGTTCCACTTGTCCACCACCCATTCTGTGAAGAAATTCTTCCTCATGTTTCCTCTAAATCGTCCTCCCTCCAACTTCATCCCATGCCCTCTAGTTCTGGAACATCTTTTTCGTGTAAAAATAGTGTATTCCTGCACCCTGTTCCTCCCTGTAAGATACTTGTATGTCTCTATCATATCCCCCTCTCTCCCTCCCTCCTCCCCTCCAGGGAGTACATATTCAGTTCCTTCAACCTGTCCTCATAGGACTTGTGATGCAATCCATGTACCATCTTTGTTGCCCTCCTCTGAACCTTCTCTACCTATCTATGTCCTTACGTAGGTAAGGTCTCCAGAACTGTACACTGTACTCCAGGTGGGGCCTCACTAGTGTCTTGTATAGTGGAATTATGACCTCCCTTTTCCTGCTGGTGATGCCCCTGCCTATGCATCCCAGCATCCTATTAGCTTTACCTGTTGCCTTGTCACACTGTTTCCCTACCTTGAGGTCATCAGAGATGATAACCCCAAGATCCCTTTCCTGCTTGGTGCATGCTATATCCTCACCCCCCAACTGATATGTTGTTCCAGGGTTTTGTGCCCCATATGCATTATCTTGCACTTCTTTGCATTGAATTTCAACTGCCAAACCCCTGACCATTCTTCAAGTTTCTGCAGGTCCCTTCTCATTCTGTCTACACCCTCTGGTGTGTCTACTCTGTTACAGAGCTTTGTGTCATCAGCAAACAGAGAAATTCTGCCTTCTAGGTCCTGTGCAATGTCACTGATGAAGATGTTGAATAGGACCGGTCCCAGCACTGATCCCTGTGGTACCCCACTGGTCACTCTTCCCTCTGTGGAGTGACAGCCATTTACCACCACCCTCTGTGTCCTGCCACCCAGCCAGTTACCTACCCACACACTACTGTCCTGCCCACCCATATTTCCCAGTTTGTGCAATAGTCTTCTATGTGGCACAGTGTCAAAGGCCTTGCTGAAGTCCAGATAGGGCATGTCCACTGCCCTCCCGATCCACCTCCCTAGTCACCCAGTCAAAAATTCAACGAGGTTGGTCTGACACGACCTCCCCGTGAAACCATGCTGCCTTGGGTCCTGTGGTCCATTGACAACCAGATGTTCCACCAATCTCTCCTTCAGTAGTGCTTCCATGATCTTCCCCACTACCGAGGTGAGGCTGACTGGTCTGTAGTTCCCTGCTTCCTCTTTGTTCCCACTTTTGTATAAGGGGACTACATCTGCTGTCCTCAGTCTTTGGGTACCTCCCTGTTTCCAGTGATTGGCTAAACAGGATAGCCAGAGGTTCAGCCACCACCTCTCTTAGTTCTTTAAGGACCCTGGGGTGCACCCCATCTGGCCCCATTGCTTTATCAACTCTTACTTCCAGTTCCTTCAGGACCCTTTCTCGTGTAAAGGGACTTGTGTCCATTTCTGCACCATTCTCATAAATGGCAGTGTTGTATCAGTTACAGGGACTCACATCAGAGCTTAGGGTACCCTGTCTATAATCTTAGCACCCCTTTATAAGTAAATGGCAGTGTTGTATCAGTTACAGGGGCTCACATCAGAGCTTAGGGGACCCTGTCTGTAATCTTAGTACCCCGCTATAAGTAAATGACATTGCTGTATCAGTTACAGGGGCTCACATCAGAGCTTAGGGGAACCCGTCTATAATCTTAGCACCCATTATAAGTAAAGTGGCAGTGCTATATTTCATTTTTTACCTTCTTTTTCCCTCTGGTCGCTGGTCCTGTGGCACCCCTCCACCTTCCCCAGCTTGTCCTGCCAGGCCTGAGACCCCCCTTGCTCCAGGTCCTCCCAAAACCCCCACCCAGCACCCTGAACTACCATATACCCCCTGGCTTGTGCCCCTAGGGTGGCACTGCCCCTTCCACTTACCTGGGTGCTCCATTCAATCTAGCTTGGTGGTCTGGTGCGGGGTCGGAGGATATTGGGACAGGAGGAGGCGGGGTCTGATGGTGGGCGTGGGGCTGACATGCTGTCATCTCCTGCAGGAGGTGGATTTTTTCCCCTTTATGTGCACGACTTCGTGAAGGTGCATGTGCAATGATGTCCAGTGCGAGCTGGCCACGCTCCCGCACCCTACTTAAGGATGTTCACCGATACCTCCACCCTGCATAAGCAACCCCAGCTGATACATTCCCAGTCTTCACTGGGAGTCACTGCTGTCAGGGTGTCATGAACCCACCCTCCCCAGGAGAGGAGAGCTGTCCTGTGGACACTTGATCCTCTCCTCCCCAACTGACCCCCTGCAACCTGAGCTTGCTCCCAAACATGGGTCGCTGGTGTGGTGCGAAGTGTGGCATCCAGCGCCTTAATGCTCAGCACCACCAGGGCAGCTCTGGCAGTGCTGTATGAGTTACCAGGACTCACTTCAGAGCTATGGGGGCCCTGTCTCTAAACTGAACTCCCCTCATCATAAGTAAATGCCAGTGTTGCATGAGTTACTGGGACTTACTCCAGCTCCAGTTCAAAACTGTGCTAATTCCACCATGGCGTTGTCCCTGCCCATCTCTCTCTGGTGTTGCCTCCTGCTCGCTCCCTCCCTTAGCTCCTCCTCTGCAACTCTCCTCTGTGCCCCCCCCCCACAAAGTACCCACTGTTGATGGCAGAGCTTATTCCATGGCAGAAGGCCAGTGTAGAATAAGCCACGCTTGTATGGTACTAAGTTGGGTGCTGCTGCAGGGGTGAGCAGTCCCCTAGTTCATGAGCACAAGTTTCAGGTGGCAGCACACTCTGGGAAAGGGTGTGGTGCAGGTGCAGAGGTACGCAGCAAAAAAGTGTGTCTCAAGCCTGCAGTCATCACCACTGGCTACTTGATTGGTGCTGAATCACCACTCAGCAAACGAATGCTGCAGACAAAGCGATTTTTTGCAAATCAACAGATAGCTGCAAATTGTAGCTGCGAGCAGTACTTTCGTTATCATACCATTAATGGCTGGGTCTGCTGTGTTTATAATTTTCTAGTGCTGCAAAGCATTGTGATGCATTTTGTGTGAAGCACGCTAAAGAAAATAACAGCTTGTAATGTGGTATGTGTCCGCGCTACATGAGGCCCGTCTTTAAACTGTACCCCCTTCCAATTATAAGGAATTGGAAGTGTTACCTGAATTACTGTGGCTTGCCTCAGAATTACAGATGCAAAGCCCCTGTCCCGCCCCTTCCCACCAAATAATTCCACCACTAGCACTATGGACTCTCACTGTAATCAGTTCAGAAACTAGTGCTTGGCTTGTTGAGTTACTGCATTGGGAATCGAATCCCCCAGCCTCCTGCTACAGTATCCGCTGAGTGCGCCAAGCCATTCCTCTGGGAATCAAACCATAGTCTCTCGCAGACATGAGGAGATGACAAATGGTTATTGATGTCGGCACATAATAAAGCTGGAAAACTGGCACAGTGGCTGGCTGGCAGCACCCTACACTGCATTGAGGGAAGCTTACATAGTAACACAGCACTGTACTGGTGGAGAATACTTAGGGTACAATTTGTCCACCCCTTCAACCCCACAGCAGTGACATCCCATTTGAGTGTTGACACACCTTCAAGCTTACTTGCTGGAAAGCTTCCCCCCCCCCACAACTCCTGCTGTGTAACCCCCAATGCCATTCCTCCTTCAGGAATCTATCTCATCCTGCTTTGAAAGCCTGAAGAGTGCCAGTTTCCACTGCCTTAGTGGGTAGGCTAGGTTGCATGCTGATCACTCAAAGAAGTGCCACCGATTCCTTAGCGCCAGCATGATCAATGGACACTCTTGTTTCCACAGAGAAACTGTGGTGGCAATTCTCTCCCTCTCTCCCTCCCTCTCTCCCCCCTCTCCCTCTCAACACTGCATCGCTAACCATACAAAAAGTAACTATATTTTACATGTATGGCTAAAAATGCATTTTAAGTACACCAAAGTCAGTTCCTTTGTGGTCCATTTAAGAAAAGTTAAAATGTATGGCGTATATATGCCACATATATGGATAGTGTCCAAATAAAAAAGGAGCTACTTGCATGTTACATGTTATCCATATATAGTCTAGATATGTGTCATATATACAGTACATTATATAGTTTTCCACTGTTTCATATGTTTTGAATATGCAGTACTGAAAATGAGCCCATTTTGATATATTTACAATATATTTTTTGCACATATGTGGCAATATAATTATTTCCTGTATAGGTAAACTGCACTCTGTGGTAGCTGATCCTATACTGTATCCGTCCCCTCTGATGGGCCAAGTCATCTGGAGCCCTTGCAACTGATTATAAAATAGATAGAAAAGAAATCCTGAAAGCTGATTGGTCTGGACAAGGCCATTTCAGCTGTAATGTTATTTTAGTACAACGCAATGGCCTGAAATTAATGTAAAGAAAAACAAATACATAAAATTTTTTTTTTTTTTTTTTTTTTTAATTCTTCAGGATCCATTTTCTAATTGCAATAAGGCACTCCTGGGCGTGTGTTATGCTGAATAACATACCTTCTTGGGTGGCTGAAGACACTTGGTTGTTCCTCATTCCTCACAATGCACCTGGGACCTGACATTCTTTCAACATATAAAATGACAAGAAAAAAAAATCTAGAAATGTCATTGGCCAAGAGATATCACCTGACTGTGCATTAAATCTCTATAAATGCAGTGTCAAGTGCAGAATGTCATTTTCTTCCCCAAAAACCTTAATAAGAACCATTTTATAAGTGTAATAAGCCCCTACAAGGTGCGCATCATAGGACATGTAATGCATTTCCTGGGGGTGTAAGGACACTCGACCTTCAGCCTTGTGCCTTACTACACTCCAGTTCATGCATTAAGTATGCAATAAGGCACGACAGGGTGTGCAATTATGGGTCAATAAATCACACACCTCTCAAGGGTGTTGTTAGGCATGAGGCACTTGCACTGAGTGCCTTTAAACACCCGAGAGAGGCGTGTGAATATATTTTTATTTTTTCACTATTTCTTTATCCTGCTACTGCTGCCACTGATCCCTCTCTCAGAGCTCCCCTCACTGATCCCAATCTGCAGCCCCCCCAAGGAGTCTGCCCCTAGACTGCTAATGCTACCCACCTATCTTCAGGGCCTCGGATTACCCTCCGGGCAGGGCGGCTGAAATCCCCCATATCTCCCCCTGAGCATTGTTTTTTTGGGAGTGTGCACAGCAGAGTCTGCTTCTCGGGTGCTGCCTCAGAACCAATGCTGAGGCTCATCGCCTAGACCAGGGCTGGGTATTTCCTGGTGTTCTGGTGGATCCCCTCCCCTAACGTTGGTGTGCAGTGGGGACAAGGCTGCCGGCGTGCGTAGAGACGCACATCGAAGCCGGTCCCCTGCCAATGTCTACCTTTGAGTAGAGCATCTCCCCAGCTGCACCGACCATCTTTAGGTTCCTCCAACAGGTGGCGGTATCGCAGCGGAGAGTACGCTTCCCCCTCCGGAGAAGGAGAGCTGCTGTTGGGTGCTCAATCCTTCTCCCTCCCAGCCGACCTCTGTCGACCCAGGTCTGCTCCTGAACCCGGGTCGCCGGTGTGGTACGAGGTGTGGCATCCAGCGCCTCAACCCTCAGTGCCACCGGGCTGGCAGGTGTGTGAATATTGACCATAATCCCATACCCTGACATGCCTTATCGCACTTATAACATGTTGAGGAAAAACTATTTCACAAAATCAGGCATGAAAGTGCTTTTATTATGTTTGCTTGCACGCATGCACAAGAAACATTATGTGGCAGTTTAGGAGAGAAGTGGATTGTGGAGGTGTGGCACTGTGGCAGCCAATGTTGGCACTGCATTTGTGGGCTTGGCACTGTTCACCCAATGCAGACCCAGTGCCCTGATGACACTGGTTCTGCAGAAGTGCCCCCAACTTGAAATGATTTGGCCACTGCAATGAGGGGCCGCCTCATCATTCTGCTGCAATGAGGGAGTGACCCGTCATTGCAGAGCAGTACCTTGCCTGGTGTAACATTTCCCTAAACAAGGCGGCAGCATAGCCGCTGCCTCAGAGCCCCACGAAAGGCGATGGGGGTGCCCAATCCCCCAGTCGGCATGCCCCCGACTCAGTTAATTTGCCAATGGGGGAGCCCACTCCCCATCGGCATAATGCCCCCCCATTTGTTGTGTGCCAAAGGGGTGCCCAATCCCCCTCGGCATCATGCACCCCCATACACATTTCTGTGCTGATGAGGGGGCCCCCAATTTCCTTCGGCTTCAATCCCCAACCCCAAAATGCAGGTGGCACACTGGGAGCCCACCCCAGTGTGCACACAGCAAGCCAACAAAAAAAAAAAAAACCTTCCCACAATGTCTTTTATTGATGTTGTGTCCCTGAAACAAAGAAAACGGTCCCTCGTGGTCTCTTCTGCCTCCTCCCCCAACCTGCACCCACCCTCTGTGCACCCACCTCCCCACAACCCCCACCCCATACTTACCTCTGGAGGCCAGACACGATGATCTTCGGTGGACCGGGAACACGTCTGCACTCTTCAAAGCCGACCGTGAACTGAAGAAATGCTGGTTAGCTGTGTAATGGCATAAATAGGGTTTTTTCAACTTATGTGGATATCTTGGCCAGTTTTTGGACTTTTGGCACCAAATTTTCAGCATGGGGTTATTGGGACCCCTCCACATGAATTCAGTCACTGTCATGGCATTATTCAGTCCCGGAAGGTGATTTCATGGTCACTGTGCAGAATCACCTTTCAGGACTGATTAACGAAACGACAGCACCACTGTTCATGAGGTGGGCTCTCAAAAAGCCTATGTTACAAATTTGGTGAAAAAAATCCAAAAAATGACTGTTTTACGAGTGTGCATTGCACAGTTTCCATGCTCACTCATAACTTCACGAATCTGTAATATTTTCACTCCAGATTTTCAACACTGGCATTTTTTGACACCTCCTTATGAACAGTACAGCTGTCATTTTTCACATCCTGGCCGAAATTTGTTTTTGCACTTCCGGCGCAGAATACCGCTGTCACTGTGGGAAATCAGTGTTCAGGACACATTAAGAAAATCACAGTGACTCTGTTCATGAGCAGACATCCTAAAATGCCTATGCTGAAAATTTGGTGACAAACGACCATAAAATGACTGTGTTATGAGCATGCATTGTGCAGTTTCCATGCACCCTCGTAACTTCGCAAATTTGTAGTATTTTTACTCCAGATGTTCAACATTGGCATTTTTTTCAGACCTCCTTTATGAACAGTACAGCTGTCATTTTTCACATCCTGGCCAAAATGTGTTTTCACACTTCCAACACATGATAGCGCAGTCGCTGTGAGAAGTCAGTGTTCGGGACAGATTAAAAAAAAATCACAGTGACACTGTTCATGAGCAGAGGTGCTGAAATGCCTATGTTGAAAATTTAGTGACAAAAGCCCATAAAATGACTGTGTTACGAGCATACATTGTGCAGTTTCCATGCACCCTCGTAATTTTGCACATTTGTAATATTTTCACTCCAGATTTTCAACACTGGCATTTTTCACATCTCCTTATGAACAGTATAGCTGTCATTTTTCATACCCTGCCCGAAATATGCGTTTACATATCTGACGCAGAATTTTATTTATTTATTTATTGAAATTGTTTCACCAGGAAAGGCACATTGAGCAAAAAGATGCTCGTCTCACGGTGCGACCTGGTGGGGAAGGGTTACAGGGGAGGCAGATCATGTACAGACAAAATGAAAATAATGAATGTGCAATACAGATGATGTAACCAGCCTAGGGATTGGTAAAGGTGACAGTGGTGGGTAGAGTAAGGGGTTAGTAGGGCGAAAAGACAGATATTGTTAGTGCGGTCGCTGAGGGAAATCAATGTTCAGGACAGATAAGAAAATCATAGTGACGGTGTTCATGAGCAGAGGTCACAAAATGCCTATGTTGAAAATTTGGTGAAATAATTCCACTAAATGACTGTGTTACGTGCATGCATTGCACAGTTTCCACGTACGCTTGGATGTTTGAGCGTTTTTAATATTTTCACTACAGATTTTGAACATTGCCATCTCTTCACACCTCCCTATGAATGGTACAGCTGTCTTTCTTCACATCCTGCCTGATCTGAGTTTTTCGTACATGTGGCACAGAATGGCGCGTTGCTGTGGGAACTCAAAGTTTGGGACACATTCACAAAATCACACTGCCACTGTTCATGAGAAGAGGTCCCAAATGCTTTCATGAGGTGGGGGGTCACAAAGGCCATGTTGAAAATTTTAGTGCAAATACCAACAAACGCCCAGGGTGTTAGGGTTTCTAACCATAATGTCCTGCCCTGTACAGACTGACAGGCATCGGGGTGTGCCTTTGGATTGCCGACTGTAATGCTCATGCCATCCCACCCCCACCCTGCAGCCAGTGACAGGCATCGAGGTGTGCCTTGGACTCTTTGGCCCAAGAGTTCACCCCATTCTCCTATACTGCACCCATTTCAGCATATGTTCTTATGGAATCAGGTGACTGTAAAGCCAAACACCCCAACGCACACCTCAACACATGTTTGCAGGATAGGGCGAGGTGAAATGGCATGAACGTTATGGGCGACAACCCAAACGCATACCCCAATGCCTGTCCGTCTCTGCAGGGTGGAGGTGGGGTTGGTGTGAAGTTCAGTACTTCACTGCCATTCCTATTCTGCATCTGTCTAACTCCTACATTTCCAATACTAATACCAGCAAGCAAACATTCAGCATTGACAAATGCTTGTTTTACTATATGGGATATAAAGTAATCCCTCGGTGAAATTAAATTTTTGAAGCCACATCATATCAATCTGTAATATGTAACCATATAAATTGATTCTATATTGTACCCTGGTGTTGGTAAAGTACATTGTTTAAAAAAACACGAGGGTTATTTTAGGTACAAACAGCTTTTGAAAAATAAAGCCGTGATGCAAGCACATGCATCACTGTTGACGCTGATGTAAATGCTTGGAGTGACGGCTCTACTTTTCAGAAACCATTCTTACCTAGAATAACTTTTTTTTTTTTTTAAATAAACTGCTTTATAGACAGATTGTAATATGGAATACATTTTTATATTAACATAAAATGGCTTAAAAATATCATTTGTGACATGCTCCACTAAAGTGGAACACCAGTGCATTTCACAGTTGGGGACACTAAGGAGTGGGGGACCATGGGGGAATGTTCTTGTCATCTCGGATGTTGCCGCCACTGCTTCCCAACCAAGTCACTCTATCATTTACCATCCATGTCCTACAATGTGCTGTGCAGTAATATGATTCATCTTTCTGTGCTCAGGTTCTCTTGGCTAAAAGTAGATTGGGCATATAATTATGGGTCAGTAATTACATGCATGTGACCTGCTTTTAGCCAATCAGATCAGCACATTTTTTCTCAACGTGTTATAAAATCTTATAATGTACACCCTGCCATGGCTTCTTGCTTACATAACAGACACCCTGTCTTGCCTTATTGCTTAATTAAACTTGGGACCCTTAGTCTTGATGCCAGCGTCTCCAGTTCAGCTAATTGCACAGTGTTCATTAGCTGGGGCTAGGATAGAATGCTCCTATGATTTCCTATTACTATCAGCCTTTCACCACCAGAGAGCGCTGATTATTGGTTGTATTGTTTATTTCTAATTAGTGTTTGGCATGGCCACTCCCGGTTTCTGGAACTGCATCCCAACCTGCATCAAAGGTGCACTACAGTAAAGCGGCTCCAGAGTGGAGGTGAGGAAATGGCTTTTCACTGTTGCCTGCTCTGGCCTGATATAATAAAATCTTATTTTGATAATGCAAGCTGCTATAACATTATAAAATATTATATTTTTATTTTTCCCTGTTTTATTTTTGTTGATTTGTTGTGTTTGTGTGTGGCTACGAGATGTATGGTGCTCTGAGTAATGAGAAGAGCACCAAATAGATATAGTGTATGGCGGAACGTCGTTCTTACTCGTTTTTCATCTGTGCAGAAAAGCTGTTCAACCACAGATAAGAGTTCATAGAACACTGTTCAGCCTGTATGTGCAGAACAGCGTTCTACTCATTCAAAAGCTCTCACATTTGAAACCTTCTAGAGGTTCCAGCACTACCTACGCGCTCGCACTGCACTCATTATGCAGGACAAACCGCAGGATCAACCAGATAAGCAGTACCAGTGTACCAGTGACGACGGCAGCACGATAACAGGAACCACCCTGCAAACAAATACCAAACAAAGCAGGATCAACCAGATGAGTATACCGACTTACCCAAACACATCATTTAATAAAAAGAAAACAAAAACAGCGTAGGATCAACCTGACTCTGTTTACCTTAAATTTGTTGTGCTCACCCTGGACTACATTCTTGGTCCTCTAATGCAAATCATCAATACGTCGCTTAGACTCTCCCAATTCCCACAACTTTGGAAAGCAGCCCTTGTGACACCTGTCTTCAAGAGCAGGGACTGAGCACTATAGGAAAAAAATTACAGACCCATCTCAATTCTCCCACTAAGTCTCTAGAAAAAATAGTTGCGGACCAGCTAACTGAATGCCTGGAAAAGTATAATTTACAGTGTTCACAGCAGCATGGTTTTCGAAAAAGGCACAGCACCACAACTGCCCTACTAGAGTTCATTGGTTGCATCCATAACTCTCTTGACAACAGGGCACTCACGGGGGCGACATTTATTGATTTATCGAAAGCATTCAACACGGTTAGCCATGTCCTGCTGCGTGAAGAGCTGGCATCCATTGGGCTCTTCCAGGATGTAGTTAGCTGGTTCTGAAGTTACCTCACCAAGCAGTCTCAACAGGTCAAGATCAACAGCGTACTGTCAGATAGCAGGCCGGTTCTCTCCGATGTTCCCCAGGGGTCAATACTGGGGCCTCTGCTGTTTGACATATTCCTAAACCAACTTCCTTCTGCCAGTCGCTGCCAAACTCTGCTCTACACAGATGATGCAGTCCTATTCACTAGTTACAAGGACCCTCAGCTTCAGGACAGTTTCTCATTAGTTGACAATTGGTTCAAGGACCACAAACTTGTACTGAACTACAAGAAAACCAAGACTATGAGGTTTTATAATCCTCAAAACAAACATCACACCTTTCCTGTCAAACACAGTAAATTAGGCTGGGGCCCCGCTAGAACTAGTTAACAACTTCAGATACTAAGGTGTCACACTGGACAGCACCTTGTCTTTTGCCAGTCACATTGATGCTACTGCCAAGACTGTCACTCGCATTGGCTTGCTCTACAGTCACATGTAGAGTCTTACCCCCGCAGCTCTCAACCTAGCTATTCTTAGTTCAATAGTGCCACTTGTTGATTACAGATTAGTAGTCTATGGCACAGCAACTGACACTGCACTCCACCATATCACAGTCACATTAAATAAAGCCTGTTGCCTCCTAACTGGAGCTGCAAAACTAATCAGGGCCTCATGTCTGTGGGGGTGCAGAAGCTCCTCCCCCCCTACCAAAGTAACTGCCCAACCAGAGGCTTGGATAATATGATCCTTAAGATTCCCTGGTGTCACACATCCCTGGGTCAAAGAGCCTTTGCCCACTGGGCCCCCAAATGGATCAATGCCCTACATCCAGCCATGTTCTCAGAAACCAAGCTAGGCACTTCTAAATGAGAGCTCAGGAGCTATCTTGTTGCTAAAGCCAGCTGTGATTGCTTTCACTAGACCGTGCAGACACTGTCACCTGTTTACAGTCTCAACTGCTTCATCCTCGCCCTTGCTCCCTTCCATAAGCCCCACACCTCCAGCCTTCACCCCTCCCTCTCTTCTTTGCAGCTCCCCTTCTCGTAACTGCTTCATAAGCCTCCACTACTCTACTACTCTGTTTAATGCAAACTCCCCCTCATACCCTGACGTGGTCCATCTCAGGCCAATAATCCCTCTAATTCCTGGCACATGCCTTACCTTTAGGATCTACCGAGGCTACTACTCTTTCTCCCCTACAACTTTCCACCCTGTACCCTATCTTCTGTTGTCCCCCCCCCCGGACTGACTCCTCTTGTCCCTCTAGTTGACCCCAGTGAAACAATTTTCCCAGGACACTCATTATGCCTGTCTACCTAACTTCCTTATGCTCTTAAATGTATTCTTATTTATGCTTTGTTACTGTATTTTACAATATTACATGTATAACTGTGCTTGTGTTATGTCTGTACCCTGTTTTTCCTAATCACTGATGTGAAACCTATGTAATGAGCCTGTTCTCAATGGTGTCTCTTAGATCGCAATAAATAAATAAATATTTTACTTTACTAAGAGCAACAAGCATGATTCCGCGTCTCTTGCTTATCAAGAATGTGGCTGCCATGTGTGTGTTTTTTTTTTTTTTATTAAGTCCCTCCCTAACAAAACTCACAGCCAATAGAAAGACACGTTAGGGATATACGCAGGTTTGGGTCCCATGCAACGACCTGTGAATCTAGCAACCAGCCATTAACCCGGACTAAAACGAAGCACCAAAACTATATTTCTGAATACAATATAAGGCTTTAAAACTATTTTTTCAGGTACCATACACTATAAAAAAATATTAGATGGGCAATCCAATGCCCAGCCAGTGTGTTCTGCCACCTTGGGGCTCAGATTCTCGAGGACCTGTCGAGCTTCGCTTTCGAGGTCACAGGGAATCAGAATCCCTCTCTGGCAGAACACACTGGTTCTGCATGGCTGCCCATCCAGTATTCTCTATAGTACCTGCCTACTACCTACCAACCTTTCCTACCTACCAACCTACCTACCCAATACCTACTTACCAACCTTCCAGCCTTCCTATATACCAGTCTACCAAAATACCTAATATATACCTGCCTACCTCTTACCTACCTACCAACCTTCCTACCTATCAACCTACTACCTACCAACCAAGCTTCCTATCTTTCTACATGCAAATTTACCATCTACTACCTACTGTAACACGGGGTTGTGTTACCCTGGGATCTTGTAGGTGGGGGAGATAAACACACTTTGTACCATAGCCCAGGATGTGCAGCTTAACACAGCAGACTGTCTGTGCATTTATTGGTAAGATTACTGTGAGACGTGCATTCAAACATAACACAGGTTGAAAATAAAACAGAATATAATACCTAGCTCTTTGTTGAGCGCTAACTACACAGTGAACTTTTGTTCCCGCTCTATAACCCAGGTAGCTAAGCTGTTTCCTGGGACATACAAACAAAATCAGCACAGAGTCTCTTGTTCTATGTTTCAAAGGAAAATTATTTACCAGTCTCAGGTTTTCAGCCAGTCCAAAGTCAGAATTCAATTCATTCTTGCAGGCCAAACAAAAGGTTCCAAACCAGGCAGTCAGTTGATTCAGAGTTCTCTCTCTCCAAAGTAAAATCCTTCTGCAGATGTTCTCCAGCCAGGCTCCACGTCTGTTCCTAATCAGGTACTGAGACTCAAGCAATTGTTTGAGCCTTCTCTTTTATGCAGGCAATCACTCTCCTGCACCTGCTCTTAATCAAGCACTTAGCTCTGTGAAGTTGTGGTGCAATGCCTTCTGGGACTTGTAGTTTATGCACCATACTTTGTAGTCCTGGCAGAGAAAAAATGGAACATACGTGCTGGGAGGTAACGCCTTTCTACAACTTTACCCAGTGCTGTGTTACATACCTCCCCCCTCAGCTTAGCCCCCTCGGGCTGAGCAGCCGCAGAAAAGAAGGAGTGGATGCGGGAAAGTGTATCCGCATTCCCATGTTTAGCACCGACATGGTGCAGAATCTGAAAATCAAAAGGCTGTAAACTCAAAAACCATCGGGTAACCCGAGCATTCTTTTCCTTAGTCTGTCTCATCCATGTGGGGGAGCGTGATCAGTCACCAGAAAAAAACTTACGGCCCAGCAAGTAATATTTCAGAGACTCAAGTGCCCATTCGATCGCCAGACATTCCCTCTCCACCGTGGCAAAGCGCCTTTCACGTGGCAACAGCTCGAGGCTCGAGTATATTATCGGGTGTTCTTCACCCTCAATGTCCTGGGACAGGACTGCCCCCAGACCCGTGTCAGATGCATCAGTTTGTACGATCATGGGTTTGGAGAAGTCTGGAGAATTCAGGACAGGAGAGGCACACAGTGCCTGTTTCAAGCTACAGAATGCTTTGTCGGCTTCAGGAGTCCATTTCACCATATTAGGTTGACTGTTACATGTGAGGTCACTGAGGGGGGCTGCTATGTAGCAAAGTTTGAATAAACCTTCGTAATAGCTTGAGTCCCAAAATGTCCTTACTTGTTTCTTATTGACCGGTCGCGGCCAGTCTTGAATAGCAGCAATTTTTTTCTCTTGTGCTTTATAAGGCCTCTTCCTATAGTATAACCCAAGTACTGTGCTTCACTCACCCATAAGGTACATTTCTTTGGGTTGGCTTTGAGCCCTGCATTTTCAAGTGAGTCCGCCACGGCTTGTAGTTTCTCCAAGTGACTGTCCCAGGTGTGGCTGTGGATGATGACATCGCTCAAATACGCAGCATCCTACTCCTGGTGGGGTCGCAGCACACGGTCCATCAGGCATTGAAATGAGGCGGGAGCTCCATGTAAACCAAAAGGAAGCATTGTATATTGATATAAGCCATCAGGGGTGGCAAATGCTGTTTTCTCTCTGGCGGCTTTGTCAAGGGGACTTGTCAGTAGCCTTTCATCAGGTCAAGAGTGCTGATGAAGCGGGCAGTTCCCAGTCTTTCGATGAGCTCATCTATTCGTGGCATTGGATAGGCATCAAAGGCTGAAATCTCATTCAGTTTTCTGAAATCGTTGCAGAACCTGACTGATCCATCAGGTTTTGGGACGAGTACTATAGGGCTAGACCAGGCACTGTGAGATTCTTCAATTATTCCCATCTCTAACATTTTTTAACCTCTTCTTTATCGCACTGCGTGCTTCTGGTACACAATATGGCTTGAGGTGTACCACTTTCCTGGAGGGGTCACGATTATCGTGAGTGGACGAAGTCGGTGTGTTGCCGGGTCGGTCGGAGAACACATCTTTGTTTCTGTCAAGGAACTCAAGAGGTCTTGCTTCTGACTTGGTGTCAGGTCTCCAACCGTCACTGCTCTCTAAGATTTTCCTCTCCTGGACCGGTTTTGTTTCACTCCAGCAGACATCACGGTCCACCTACTTTTCAATAAATTGATGTGGTATATTTGTTCAGGCTTCCACCTACCCGGTTGTTTTACCTTATAGTTGACTTGGTTTACTTTTTCAAGTACCTCATAGGGTCCCTTCCAGGTGGCTAGGAATTTACACTCAGAGGTGGGGACAAGTACCAACACTCTGTCACCGGGCTGAAACCCTCTAGGTGCTGCGGAACAGTTGTAGGCTCTACTTTGAGCTTCTTGGGCCTTTTGCATATGTTCCTTCACAGTGGGCATTATGGCATTAATGCGCTCTCTCATTCCTTCCACATGCTCAGTGATGATTTGGTGGGGGCAGGGTTGATGCTCCCATGTCTCTTTTGCTATGTCTAGGAGACCTCGTGTGCGGTGGGCATATAGCAATTCAAATGGGAAAATCCGTGGATGCTTGGGGCACTTTCACGGATGGCAAACATTAAATATGGCTAATAACTGATCCCAATTCGTCCATCTGTCTCCATGGTTTTCTTTATCATACTCTTTAATGTCTTATTGAATCTCTCAACGAGCCCATTTGTCTGTGGATGATACATGAACGTGCGCAGCTGTTTGATCTGCAGGAGCTTGCGCGAGTTCTTCATTACTCTGGACATGAAGGGTGTTCCTTGGTCTGTAAGGATCTCCTTAGGAATCCCGATTCGGGAAAACATCTGTACTAGTTCTTCGGCGATGTTTTTGGTGGCCGTGTTTCACAGGGAATGGCTTCGGGTATCTGGTAGCATGATCCACACATACCAGAATATACTGAAACCCTTTCAGAGACTTCACCAAGGGTCCTACCAGGTCCATAGCAATATGCTCAAATGGCGTTGATGATTGGCAGGGGAACTAGTGGTTCTCGGAAAGAGGGTTGCTGAGTTCTGTTGGCACTCCGGACAGGAGTGACATATATCGCTCCACCTCAGCATGGACCCCTCGCCAAAAGAAATGACTCAACAGTCTCTTTGTCTTATCCATTCCCAGGTGTCCTCCCAAGAGGTGGCTATGGGCCAAATGCACACGCAGAGTACCGGAAGGGCTGGGGCACGTAGCTGCTCTGTCAGTTTGTCAGGCTGTTTTGTGTACTGATACAGCAAGTTTTTGTTCATAGCAAAGTGTGGGTATGGAGGGCTTGGTCAGGGTTGAAGGACCTCCCATCCACCACTTTCACATCTCCTCTGGCATACTGGAGTGTGGGGTCTTCGAATTGTGCTGTCCCAAATTTTCCTCTATGCGGTGTGCCTTCTGGTGTGAAGAGATTGTCCTCTTCTAGGTCCTCTGGAGTGTCTTCTATGACATCTGCTCCTCTGTCCTCTTCATCATTGTCTTCTCCCACAAAGACTTGTGTCATTGACGGAACATTTTTTTCTTCAAGTTTGTCGGACACTGCATACGCCTTATCGTCCCTCATTGTCTTTGCCTTCCTCTTTATCTTTATCTTTACCTATGGCATCATGGCCTTTATCCTCTCTCCTCTTTGTCTTTTTCCTCGGTTCCAGAGTGTTTGGAAGAACGGACAGTCACGCCCTAACAACACGGGGAAAGGCAACTGCTTCACCACTCCACTGCTCCAGAAAATACACCTTCCTTTGTTTTTATTTCAAGGTGGACTGTGGATACATCTTGGTGTCCCCATGGATGCACATGATGGAAATGGGGTTGTTGTGACTCACTTGGCTGAGGGGTACTAAAGAGGGTTTGACTAGTGTCACCATACGCGGAGTCTAGCAATGCATCCACTTCCTGGTTCTGGACTTGTACTGGACTGATACGGAGGCTTGACTATGATTCCCAGGAGAACAGTAATGATATTACACTGTTTGGACAGGTTTGCCTCTATTTGCATTGGCTCATCTTTCTTAGGACAGTTCCAAGAAATGTGTCCTGGTTCTCCACAAGTGAAACAGGTTCTGGTATCTCGGTTCATTACTCCTTTTCTTACTTTAAACGTGTCCTGATGCCCTCTGTGGGTACTGTAGTTATCTGGTTCCCTGGCTCCTTCTCGCCCTTCCATCTGGGTTGTGCGATGGATGACTCTATCTTGTTCTTGGCTGGCTCTCTTATCCAAACTGATCCTTTCAGGTCTAGTAGTCTTTAAAAGTTCGGCGGTAGCATAATATCTTTCCACAAGGTCTACCAGGCCCTCTGCGGTACTAGGGTTGCCTTGACTGATGATTCTTTTTAAATCATAGGGTAGCACTCCGATAAAGTGATCCAGTACCACTCTTTCCACTACTGTAGTAGACATCAGGACTTCAGGTTGTAGCCATTTTCGAGCTAAGTGGATCAGATCAAACATCTGTGAGCGGGGAGGTTTCTCTGGTTGAAATGACCAGGAATGGAATCGCTGAGCTCTCATTGCGGTTGTTACCCCTAGGCGGGCAAGAATTTCATTTTTTAGCTTATCATAGTCTTCAGCATCCCCTGGTTCAAGGTCATAATATGCCTTCTGTGCATCACCACTGAGGAAGGGGGCCAGAATGCCAGCCCACTTATTTGAGAGGCCATCTTTCTCGGCTTGCAGTCCTTTCAAAAGTTTTCAGATAGGCTTCCACATCATCACTGGCTGCCATCTTCTGCAGGAAGTGCCCAGCTACAATGGAAGATGCACCTGCTGTTCGGGTTTCCTTCCCTTTGGCCATCACTGCAGCAAGCCGCTGTAGCTCTAAGCTCAACATTTGCTGTCCCCTCCGCTGCTCTTCCAGCAGCAGTCTATTGGTCTCTGCCTGCTGCTGGTTTGTGGTTTTCTGGGCCAGATTCGGTGGTACAAGCTGCTGCAATAGGCTCTCCATAGCTGCTTCAGTGTTTTAGTGTTGTTGTTATCCCCACAACCTTGCCTGTATTCTCCACCATTGTAACACAAGGGGGGGTTGTGTTACCCTGGGATCTTGTAGGTGGGGGATATAAACACGCTGTACCACAGCCCAGGATGTGCAGCTTAACACAGCAGACTGTCTGTGCATTTATTGGTAAGATTACTGTGAGAGGTGCATTCAAACATAACACAGGTTGAAAATAAAACAGAAAATAATACCTAGCTCTTTGTTGAGCGCTAACTACACAGTGAACTTTCGCTCCTCTCTATAACCCAGGTAGCTAAGCTGTTTCCTGGGACATACAAACAAAATCAGCACAGAGTGTCTTGTTCTGTTTCAAGGAAAATTATTTACCAGTCTCAGGTTTTCAGCCAGTCCAAAGTCAGAATTCAATTCATTCTTGCAGGCCAAACAAAAGGTTCCAAACCAGGCAGTCAATTGTTTCAGAGTTCTCTCTTTCCAAAGTAAAAATCCAATTTGTTGTTGAAGGCCAAACAAAAGTTCCAAACCAGGCAGTCAGTTGATTCAGAGTTCTCTCTCTCTCCAAAGTAAAATCCTTCTGCAAGTGTTCTCCAGCCAGGCTCCACATCTGTTCCTAATCAGCTACTGAGACACAAGCAATTGTTTGAGTCTCTTTTATGCAGGCAATCACTCTCCTGCACCTGCTCTTAATCAAGCACTTAGCTCTGTGAAGTTGTGGTGCAATGCCTTCTGGGACTTGTAGTGTATGCACCATACTTTGTAGTCCTGGCAGAGAAAAAAATGGAACATATGTGCTGGGAGGTAACGCCCTTCCACAACTTTACCCAGTGCTGTGTTACACTACCCACCTACTACCTACCAACCTACCCTACCTACCTACTCACTACCTAGCTACTACCTACCTACTTCCTACCTACCTTTCTACCTATTTATTTTACTACCTCTTAACCTACCCACTACTGACCTATCTGCCAAACTACCTACTAATACTTACCTACTTACTACCATCCTACCTACTACCCACCTACCTTCCTACCTACCTACCAACCTATCAATCTTCCTACATACCTACCTGGGTGCAGGAAATACCGCTCCACCTCAAGCGGTCCATGCTCAGCCGAAGTAGGAGCAATCAGAGCAGACAAAAAAGGCAGCACCAGACTTCCAGATATAGCAAACACTATTTAAAGTGCAAAGTGCATAATGCTAAGAATGCATCGTGGCTGAACTGAAACTCTGACGTCCAGACTCTACTGGTTTCGGTGTCACAGCAACAGCATCAGGCATCCCAGATGGGAGGAGTCACTGGTCATTTTATAGCAAAAAATATTTAAAGGCACTTTAAATATGTTTTGCTATAACATGACTAATGGCTCATCACACACTCCTTTTCATTACGGTTTATTAATTATGGTTGTCCCATATATTCATCTGCCTCTATTATTGCTCTTCAACATGTAAAAACACTTCATCACTTTGTTTGTAGATTTGCTAGTTCTGCTTCCCATTCTACCCATCATTGTTTTTTTTGTACAATGGGCTTTGGTTTTCTTTTGAACAGAGAGTTGCTTATTATAATTCTATAGCATTCAAATGGTTTCAGTGCTCTCAAATATCCTGCCCCTTTATGTCTGGTGTCTGGGTTTGTTCTCATTTACATTAAACTAGATCAGCTCATAGCAGAAAATTGTACTTTCCTCATTGTGGGTCTTCCTTGGGTCAAAGATTTTGGCTTTATCATGTTACTAAACTGTGACTGATTTGCCGAATTATATCTTATTTTGTAATTCTTTGTGTGTTTTTAAAAGATGTTTGAAGCAATATTGTTTAACCCTTTCTGTTTGCGCATGTTGTGGCTAATTTGTATGTCATTGTAATTGTTTTTCTCTGTTAATTCTAGGTCACCCATGAAATGGGCATTTGTTGCTCTTGGGTTTTACCCGGTTACCAAATATTAAATAAAAATAAAAACATCATAGACTTCTAAAGCTGCTGCTGTGACAGCGAAAAAAGTGGAGTCTGGTTGTCAGAGTTTCAATTCAATCATGAAGCATTCTTAGCATTATGCACTGTGCACTTTAAATAAATAGCGTTTGCTATAACTGGAGGTCTGGTGCCACATTGTTTGTCTACTCTGATCGATCCTTCCTTCCTGCCTTCTTCTTCTTCCTACCTACCTACATATCTACCTACCTACTTTCCTTCCTTCCTACCTACCTGCCTTCCTATCTACCTTCTTACCTACTTACATATCTCCATTCCTACCTACCTACCATCCTATTTACCCAGCTACCAACCTACCTACCTTCCTACCTACCTACCCACTAACCTACCTACATACCTCAACACTACAGGACCAGCTGTTATTACAGCATCTTAAATCACAGAAGAAAGAGAAGCATTAAAATACCCATATGCACACCTCTAAGTCTGTCATCCATAACGGTAGAGCTGGAAACTATGATAAAGGAGAAGCTAGTGGGTTCCCTGGAGAAGAATGCGCTTCAGGATAGCAGACAGCACTGGTTTGCAGGCATGAGATCATAAACCTAATCAGTTTCTTTGATTGGGTGATGACGGTGGTGAACAAAGGGGCAGGCAGTTAAAATACTGTACTTTGACACCAACAAAGCTTTGAGTCTGTCCTACACAGTCGACTGTTTAAGAAGCTAGGGGGACCTGGGGATGGGGGATAAAATCACAAAGTCAGTAAGAAACAGGCCGCGTAACAGAACCCAGAGGGTGGTGCTTGATGGAGAATACTCTGAGGTTGGGGGTCACCAGTGGAGTGGCACAGGGATCGGTCCTAGGACTGGTCCTCTTCAACATCTTCATCTGTGATACTGGATTGGGGATCTGGGGAAAATCTGTCTATTTGTAGATGACACAAAGATCTGAAGAAGGGTGGATAAAGGAAAAGGGGTAAGAAGTATGAAGGAAGACTTGGAGAGAACTGGAAAAAGTGGTCTGGGGTGTTGCAGTTAAAATTCAGTTCCAAGAAGTGCAAGGTGATTCATGCAAGGACAGAAAATCCCAAAACAGACTACAGAATGGGGGGCAGGGCAGTGGAAAGTATGTCCAAGTATAAGGACCAGGGATAATAGTATCATACAATCTGAAGGCTACAGAGCAATGCAGCAGGGCAGTGGGGATGGGAACAGGATGCTGGGTTGCACAGAAAGGTGGATCAGCAGTAGGAGGAAGGAGGTGATTCTGCCATTGTACAGGTCCCGGGAGTGTCCTCACTTCAAATACCGTGTGCAGTTCTGAAGCCCGTATTTCAAGAAGGATAGGGGAACTGCAAAGGAGGATAACCTAAATGATCCAGGGCCAACATGATAGGACTTAAATGGAGAGGTTGGATGAGTTCAACAGGTACAGTATATACTGGCAGTGAGGAGAGGGAGAGGGAGAGAAAGCATGACTGAGACATATAAATACCTCTTCAGGTTTAATAAAGTGAATAGCAGAGAGCTGTTCCTGTTGAATGGAATAGAAGCATCAGAGGAAACTCGAAGATAGATGCTGGGGGGGGTGGGTTAGGAGGAATAGAAGGAAGTATTTCTTCATGCAGAAAGTGGTGGATGGAAAGAATAGACTGCCAAGGGAGGTCATCTATGCAAGAACAGTGAAGGGATTCAGTCATGGGTGGAACAGATACATGAGGATGATGAAGTCATTGGCTTAACGCAAGGAAGCAGGGAAGGGCCATTAGGACCCTCAGATACAACACAGACAGGCATAGCTGGGCAGACTTAATGGACCACAGGACCTTTTTCTGCTGACAAATTCTGTTTTTCTGTTTCATTGCCAGTGTATATACAGCCGTGCTAAGTTCGTAGGCATGCGGTCTTTGGTCATGCATTATATTACAGAGAAAATATTGAATGCTATAGTTAAGCAGGCAGGGTGATGCTGGCCCGGTGGCATGGGGGGCTCAGGTGCTGGGCGTCTCACTTCCTGCCACACTGACAACCCGGGTTCACAGACACAGGTCACTCGTGTGTTGGCTGGGGAAGGGAGGATTGAGTGTTCCAAGGACAGCTCTCCTCCCTTGGGGAGAGGGGTATGTACATCCTGCAAGGCAGCTGCCACCAGGAAGATCTGGGTAGCAACACAGTGTTGACATCAGGGAAGGAGTCTGACTCACTTGATGCTGAGGGGCATCTCTGCAGAGGCAGAGCTTGTGCAATGCCTATGGCCCAGAAAGAAAATGAAGGAAATCTCCCGACCATGTCAGCATGAAGGCCCGGTGCCCCGCAGGCTTCACACCAGCGACTTGGCTTGCCGAGGGTCTCTGGCAGAGGTGGAATGGAAAAAATAGTAAGTGCCAGGGTAGCTGGATGATGGGGTGTGGGGGACCAGCCTGGAAGGGGGCAGGTTGGCAGACAAGTACCCAAAATTAGTGATTAAAAAAAGAAAAAAAAAAGGCAGTATGGTTCAGGGTTGGAACACCAACATGGAAACTTGGAGACTGAAGGCTGGTGGCTCCAAACATTGCCTTTCTCGTTTTCAAGATTAACAGACTTGCCCCAGCCCCCTCCCCCACCATCCTCATGGATGTGGTCTCCCTCTCCATACCTCCCCACCAGTTATCTGCACTCATTTAATATTCTCCTCCTCTCTGTTCCATCTGCCAACCTAGCCAAAGTTGGTGGCAGACCTTCCTTGTCCTGCTTCACCAGTCATCTCATCTGCAACAGCTTAACTATCTGTTAAACTAGTCACCTTACCCTCTCTCTTCAAGTCTAAGGTAAGAAAGTGTGTGAGTGTGTGTTTCTATCTATGCCATCACTAGTACATGCCTTTGCTACTTCCAGGCCTGACTACTACAATGCTCTATACTTCAGGGTCTATGGAGAGACCCTCTGCCGGCTGCAGCTGGTGCAGAACACAGCAGCCAGGCTACTGACAGGCCTGTCTAGGTCATGTCATATGACCTCGGTCCTGTGCGATCTACGCTGGCTGCCTGTTAGGTGGAGGATCATCTTCAAGGTGGCTTGCTTACCTACAAGGCCCTGTACAGATTAGGCTCTGGTTACCAGACAGATCTCCTTAGCCCTGCCACTCTGACGCATTCCCTCTGCTCCTCCACCAGGGGCCTCCTTGCAGTTCCGAGGGTCAGGCCAAAACCCTCTGGCGATTGAGCTTTCGAGGTAGCCAGCCTGGCCTTCTGGAACTCACTACCTACATCTGTAAGGGAGGCCCCATCTGTGGAGGTATTCAAGAGGGGCCTAAAGACACATCTTTTTAAAAAGATCCACCAAGTAAGCACAGCGATTAGATCGGTGTTTCATTTCTTTTTAGTCGATCTGTTGCTGCAATGTCTGCATTTGTGCCGTTTTGAGAAGAATATTCATTGGGAAGAGTACTTCCCGTTTAGCATGTTTCATGCTTGCTTCGTTACCAGCAGACGCGGATGCCAGGAAGAGTGCGATGAGCTCCTTTCAGTTTATATGCGGCATGCCGTCATTTTTTCTATACAGGCTGGCAGTTGGTGATGAAACAGTGCACCACTAACAAAGGTCTTGTTAGTCAATTTCAGTGCCTATACGCTTTCATCACCAAATTACCTGCTACATAATATAGAAAATGACTTGAAAGGTACCTTATAGACTAAAAAGGGAGCTCGCCCCTCGTGCGCTCTCCCTGGCATCACGTCATAACTTTGCTGAGCGTGGGGGCAGAGCATGGGCAGATAAACAAACCGGGAAGTATGAGAGACCCGGTGGGGATAATTTTACGAGTGATATTACTCCAAAACGGTTGTTGTACTTCTGGACGTTGCAGCAACAGGATCATTTCCAAGAAGTAAGGCACCGATCTGGCAAGTGGAAATGCTGAGACTGGTAAGTCTCTTTAAAATTACCTTTCCAGACTACCCATAATGTTTTAAAGTTTGTTTTATTGTTTTATTATTAACTATTTATAACATTAGCTTATTTATTCTTGTATTTTAAATGTTATATAACCCTTTAGAACTGTATTTTATTGTTATTATTAGCCTGCCTGTTTTTGTTTAAGGCACCCAGAGCCTCTGGGATTAGGTGCCATATAAATAACTTTTACCTTACCATATTGTAAAGCATATAAGAGACAGCACATGACAGCGTGTGGGGCTATAGAGGAATAATCCACGCCAGTAGTTAAGCACAAGGCATAGCTGAGTGCTGCAACCACCAAAAAAGTGCATTATTTCTGTATTACAGCACACCCTGGAGTTTGTTACCCCACTTGTAAAATGGGCCTTTATTTGTTAAAAAAAAGTATGTAGTTCAGGTTGTGGTGTGCGGCTGTCAGACAGTAATCAATGGTCATGTGACATGCTTTGATCAATGAGGTTACAGGATTTTCATGGCCCATTTTATAACTTGTGAAATGCTCCACATCAAAGACGCTATAAAACAAATTCTATTTCTTGGCTTGAGTGTGTCTTTCACCTCCAGAAGAAGCAAAAAAGTTGTTTCTCCACATGTCAACAGGGAGGATGAAAGCTCTGTGATGTTGCAAAGATAAAACACAAAAACTGCAGAGTTCAAACAATAAGGATGGCCCTGAGTTTATTTGCACAGCTCTAATCTACAGACGGAGCACTACATCATTTCTGGCATGGCTTCTGGGCGGGACTTCCTGTGCTCAGGGTGGAGGTTCCTGCCAAGGTGGGGAGTGGGAAAAGTGGCTGTTTCCTGGCTCTCACCCTTAAGGTGTTTCTCCTTCCTGCCATCGCCCCCACCCCACCAAAACATAAAGGCAGCAGCTTTTCAAAAGAAAGTATAACATCATCTGATTCCATGGATGTTTGGGGGGGCAGACAGAGTGGAAACTCCCTAGCTTCATCAATTAGCATAATCATAACGGCAGCATTAGGGAACTGTAGAAACAGACACACGTGCACATGCGCATGCACACACACAAGGCTAATTGGGTCATGGTCTTGGCGTATTACTGTTTCCACTTTCAATCAAAAATCTGCCTTGTTGGACAGAATGTTGAAGATTTGGGTGGAACAGCTGCCAACAGAGCATGACACCTACAAGGAATTAATTTCATTTTTATCAATAGGAGCTCTGAGGAGCACATATTCTTAGCCAGTTGCAATCGTTCATTTCTAAAAATTCCTGGTACTCATATATGTTTAAGTGTACTGTGTCTCTTATGGTTATTAGAGGGTTTTTTCGAACTGAAGCAAAGATAGGATCAATTCCTGAGTAATCTATCAATCATAATATTTATTAATGTCCACCCAGAACATCAAATGTATGTTGAAGTTTCATGGCTTACTGACAGCTTTATCGGAAAACAGGTGGTAACTGTTGCACTGCATATGTGCCCAAACCAAATGTCTGCCTGAGACCTCCAGATGAGCACAGATGACAGCCACTCGTATACCTATCACCAAGCAGAAGCCAGAATTAAATGCATAAAATGAAACTGACAGGATGACAGTGACCAAAATGAGGCTCTTTCAAGTCTGAGGAAAAAGGACATTGGGTAGAGTTAAACAAATAATGAGGCCTGTTCATGCAAATGACCTGGGTACACGCTATTCGCATGTACCTGGCCCACATAGCTATGTGGCCCCAGGGAGGTGTAGGGTGCATGGTATTTACCACCACGAGCACCCACAGGGCCCCTGTCCATGCCTTCCCCCCTTCCTGGCACACAGTTGTGCAGGAGCAGATCACAGGACTCAGGCAGGCATCCAAGTGAATGCCAGACCTGGGTCCTAAAGTGGACCCCTGCTGCATGCGTGCAGGAGATCCTGGGAAAGCACTGACCCCGACAACCTTACTCCAATGGGCAAATGCCTGAATGGCTGCCCCAAGCTCTCCCTGGCAGCTGTGCTGGGCTGAAGCAGCAGTGTGGAGGGGGTTCCCTTTGCTGCCACAGTTACCTCAGGGTCCCCTCTTGCATAACATGTGACCCCAGGCCCGGCCCTCCATGCCTTAGTTAATGGCGTGGAGTGCAGGCATGCCCCCAGACTGCTCATAGTGAATAGCTGCATGGGCGGCTGAGGGATCCTGTGCACAAGGGGCTAGCGTGCCTGTAATGAATGGCACCAGAGGGTCCGCTGGACTCTCACTGCGTAGCATTCCAGTGTAGGGTTGCCTACACACCTCAGATACATGCCGCTTAGGCAATCTGAACTTTTGTGAATAGGTTCCGTTGTGATTATTGGATTACTCGAAGATAATCTTTTCTCTGCCTCATTTTGGTTCATATTTTGCTTACTAGGATCTTCCAAATGAATGGAATACATGTCTCAAAGGACATCCTGAGATCTGTTCTTAGACATAGAGGGATTATACCACACCAGTGAGACTAGATTTCACTAGATAAATGGTATTATTTTTGTTGATGACACACTTACAGTACTATCAACTCCGCTTTGCCTAACTACTCTCATTTTCTGGGAATGTCCAAGGTGACACCATACCCAGAACCAGAACCTGATGAGAGACACTAGTTTTTTTTCCACCTTATGCTTCTATCCAACCCCTGCTTTGACGGCACCCCCAACCCCATCACAGACCTTCTTATGGACTTGGTTATTCACCAGTTCCCCAGGACCACATGTGCTGCTGGGTGACCTTCCATGTCAGTTGTACATGGGCCTGCGGGGGTGGCGGATCAGATCGGGGCTGTTCTTCCTCCATTTTGTTCTCCCCAGAGCATTGTTGTGCAATGACTTGCATGCATGCATGGCGTCCCACGTCAGCTCTTCCCTGCAGTGAGTGCTTGCTTGACCCGAGAGTGCCTTCTTGCACTTATAAAATGGCTTGTTCTAGGTAATGAGGTTTTTCAATCTTCGTAACGAAATCCAGTTTCTCACCATGCATCGTTAGTATTTTAATGCACGGTCATGTGACAGCTGTTATCCAGTGAGGTCCTGTAATGCAAAGGCGGCCACCAGGCAGAACGCCAAGCTCCGGTCGTATATCAAATTCAAAGTAACTCTGGAGACTGTGCTAAGGCTGCCACAGAAGAATTATAAAAACCATGCTAGGTTTATCGGATTAAAACGTATTTATTGAAAATACATAAAAGATAGCAGCACACATAAGTCAGCTGCCAACGTTCGAGCTGCACTTAGCTCGGTATCAAGGCTGCAGTCCACTACATGCTATTTGATTGTGTTGTACATAACGTTATCTACTGTACACTAGGGACTAGTGGCCAAATGGCTGTCAGATCTTCCCCCCTAATTTGAAGTCTGGAGGAGGAAAATGGAAGATATCTGCAACATGGAGTTCATCACGGCCAAGGTTAACCACAGGCTGCAACCCTTCTTGGACCTGTGATGCCCATAAGACACATACAGGATACCAACAGCGGAAAATGACTCTAGAACAACATAAAGATGATAGCTGTGCCTCTTTTCTGCCCCTCCTTTTTTCTCTGTCTATGCCACCTCGGGTATTATGCACACAATGGTGTTTAGTAGTCAAAAGATATACAGTTCCTGCTACTGGGCCCAAAGGTGGAGGGGGGACACTTTGGCTACAGAGGGACATAGATTGATATGCCAAGGCATGGGTACACTTTTTCTTAAGATGCATACCTCAGAGCTAAAATACACTCTATAAGACTCGAAAGAATCTCATAGCACTGTTCGATAATGAGAAGCACTCTTCAGCTGCCACATTACTTCTCTTCTATTTATGTTATTTATTAACTAAGGATAGGTTTCGATGAGATGTCTGGCATACTTGTAATGTCTTCTCATTTTGAATAACGCGGAGTTTAAAAAAAACATTGTGGTCCAGCCTATATGATTATTGAGGATACTGTAGTCTGAATTTCTTATGGTTTAATAACTTGAAAACTTTGATTTCTTTTTCCATCATTGCTTGGTCTGCACGTCAGAAATGTTCATTGACTAATCTTTAAACTGTATTTAGCTTAAAAATGTTCCATCATGCACTATAAAAAATAGTGGACGGGAGAAAAGCACAACAAAACTGGTTTTATCTCAGGATTCTGTTTTTTTTCTCTCTAGTGGTTTTTCTTTCCAGCCACTCATGTCATTCCAAGGATATACCCTGATCCCTGGGATATGCCCTGTTCTGTCCTATGTCCCTGGCTCCCCAGACCTGGTAACCCACTGGTTACCACGATGACTTCTCTCTCCATGGCAGGGACTCGAGGGAGAGGGTAATCCTCTCCACCGAGCCTATCCACTATGTAGCTGAGATTCAGTGCCGGCAAGCGCTAGGATCCAGTGGAGTTACAGAGGCCCAGGCCACCATTAAGATGGATATGGGATTTTTCTGTCCCTTTCTGATCCCTTCCACCTCCCTCAATGTGAGTAGAGCCATCCAATCGCCTTGCAGGCACACAGCAAGCCGTGTGGAAAGAATAAGCTCCCTGGCCCAGCCCCAGGGGTTGGTGTGGCGCCAGAACTTGCCACTGACCCTTCCCAACCAAGGCACACTACTGCGTCACAGCTGCTCCAGCCTGGTCTGTCTCCTGCTGCAGTGACCCAAGCTTTCCCCCAGACTCAGGTTACCTGCACGGCAGCTTAGTGCACTGCCCATGGGCTAATGGTGCGGACCCATCTCGGGATTCTGATGATCTTAAACCACTTGAATTTTGTTCTTGGGGTCTGTGATGTCATCAGAATCCCCTGATGGGACCACAGTCCTGTTGTGCATGTTTCCCTATCCAGTATCCCATATAGGTTAATCCTGTACTAGGTATATTTCTTATTACTCCTAATAATAAGTCTAATTAAATATTCATGAGCCTGGTGGAGCTCCTGAGTGGCTATTGGATCGATCATTAACATCTTAGAAATGACTGCTGTAGTTGTCAGCTGACATTATGCAGCACGCACAGCTTGCACCACTCTGCTCAAAACCTAAAGTAATTAAAAAATAAAAGGTAAAAATGAATCTTGTCATTGCGATTAGACTTGAAATTGCAATAAGAACCTCAAAACCAGTCATTTCTTTGGATTAATGACCGGCTGGAGTCAGGTGGCCCGAGGTGCAACCCCAAGCCACCCATGCCTCCCAACTGGTCGTAAATCCCTCAGGAATGACCAGCTTCTCAGTCATTATTGCTTAATTGTTTTACTGACTCTTAGTTTTTATATATTTCTCCTCTTTAATCTCTGTAACTGTACTATACAACTCTGTTTCTCCCCACCAAGATGCAGCTAGTAAATGACTACATGGTCATGTGACTTGATTCCACCAGTTTATTCATTTATTTATAAGTTTGGTAACTGAGAGAGGCACACTGAGATAAGGCTCCTTTCCAGGTGCGACCCAGGGGAAGGGGGAAGAGGAGTCAAAATAAACATACATACATGATAGGAGACAGTTTAACATAGTGTCTCAGGCAGGTTACAATATGCAGCTGGTTAAACACAGTGTCTCAGACAGGTTGCAAAAGAGCCCGAGTAAAAATGAAGTACTAATGGTACAGAGACACAGGCAGGTTACAATGGGGCCTGAGGACATAGCAGAAATAAAGCAAAAACTGGCAAAAATACAAAAATAAAAATACACAATGCATTTTCAGGATTGCAAAGTAACATATTGGAATGCAAAAGAGTACAAGGGTGGACCAGAATACAAACACTAATGCCATATCACAGACATGGTACAACAAACGCATTGAAAAACTGACTAGAGGATGTCTTAGAATAACTCAGGCTTTATAGGAAATTTAGTCAGGCAGATGGCAGGAGCAAGGGGGAGCTATAGTACAGGGTTTGTTATGCCCAATTTATAAAGAGCATCTTCAGACAAACAGCAGGTTTATAACAAAGCATTCATTAGTGTGCCTCATCTTTATCACAACTGGGGAAAATGAACCAGCCCTTATGTGGTCTTACAGGTTTAGGACACCAGAAGCCCTACATAAGAAAACAAGTCCTGAGTAAGATGAAATACATGCATGTGTCTTCTGTTCTCAGCCTCTGCAGTTGGTGCGAGAGGCCATTTTGCATCATGCACTCCTGCTTAAACAGAATCAGTCTAAATTTTCATGGTGATTTGCATATACTTCCCATGATCATTACTGCTGTATGTGTGATTTTGTACTTAAACCTGACTGTTGCCAATGCCCTTTTTGGGTAACCCTTGCCTCAGTGCTTTTGTGCCGAGGTTTTTTGCCTTTTAGCTTTCCTGTACCTGGAGAAGGTGCACAGATAACCCAGGGAGGAACAGAGAGTGCAGTGATGGGTAAGGTGAGCGGCAACCCGCACAAAGGGGCAGATATTGTAATTGGCTATGTCCCACAGCACAGCAGACCTGCTGGACCTTGCAACTGAACCTACAGTCTCTTCCAACCTTAAATTATTATATTACTGTTTGTTTAATTTTCAAGCATACATAACCACCTGTGATCAAAACCAAGTGTTTCAAAAATATAGGCTAATATCTCAAAGTCTCTGAGTTAGACTGAGCATGGAGCAAGGCAGGGATGAACCTCTGTTTTTTTCCTGCTGACCCAATCTGTGTTTCTGTGAGTACATGTCAAGAATCACGTTCTCCCAACTATGCACTGGTGTCTTAATGCCGTCTAGCTAAATCAAAGAAAAGGAGGGAATGCCGTTATTTTTCTTTTTTTAAACACCACTTTATTGACTTATTCAGTTCAACATATGCAGGTAAGTCAAAAGTTCCTACAAGCAAAGTTACTATGCTGTTGCTTTGTTATACAGCCTCTTTTTTTTTTTTTTTACAGCTTAAAGTGGTTAACAAGGTATTTCATTATTGAGAATACGTAAATTTTTATTTTCATGTGTGCAAAGTGACCTTGAAGAACCTTAAGCCACTGAAACAGTAAACTTTAAAACCATTAAAACTATAAAACATTTTAAAACAAATGTGATTCATTCTTTTTAAATTACAGTAATTTCAAATTTAATTCTCTGTATAATGCAGTCTCATTCCTTTGTATAGGAAACAGCAGAGGTTTTCAAAGGAACTGTGTCTCTGTAAGATAGGAACCGGCTGGAAGTCTTCTCCAGCTTAAGAGGTGCCAGGGACTTCCGATCAGGCAGGTTCTGTGAGAAGCAAAGCAACGGGGGAGGGTTGGTTGTCTTAAGCAATGCAGAGGCCTGAACTTTTAAGTAGTTTTTTTTTTTTTTGCTCTGTATCTCTCCAGATAAGCTGTTCTGTTTGAACTAAGTACAACAGTAAGAAAGTGCTTGCTCTTTGTTTCCAGCAAGATAGGCAGCAGGCAGGAAGTGTGACTAGAAGCACAGTGACCGGCGGTCGTACACTGAACAGGTCTATTCGCTACATGCAGAGGTTTTTTTTGTTTGTTTTGCTCTGTAGGTTTTTATTCCCCTTCCCTGCAGTCGGCCGGGGATATACCCAATTTAGGGGTCTTAGCACACAAACATAGAAACATAGACTTTGTCAGCAGAAAAGGATAGCTTGGCTGACCCAATCTGCTCAGATGGTCTCTGCCTAGTCTTCCTCCATAGACCCCAAATGATCTTTGGCGGTCCTCCCTCCTCCCTACCTATTTACTTATATTCCTTTATGTTTATCACATGCATGCTTGAAGCCCCCACTGTTTTAAACTCCATCACCTCCGTTGGCAGTCTGTCCCAGGCGTCCACTAAAAAAGTGGTGAAGTAGTACTTCCTCTCATCCCTCCTTAACTTCCCCCTCCAGCTTCATCGCATGTTCTCTGGTCCTTGTCTGATCTTGCCAACGTTCAGATGGCAGAAGATAATTCTCCCTTGGTGGTGTCTCTCTCTGATGAGAACAATTCCTGTCCGCTTCAATGCTGCTGTGTGCCCTGGAGGAAGAAGGTAAACTCCTTGTCCCACGTGCAGGGGTGTCTGCAGGCCAGACCCTGCCATCGGCCTTCCCTTGGCAAGGTACACTGCCCACTAACAGCAGGCCTGCATATCACTGCAGTGATCAGAGTCTTCTCCCGAGTTCCAGTCATCTGCATGGATGTGCAACACGCTGTCGCTGGCCCACTGGGGCGGCTATAGGCAGAGTTTTTAAACAGCTGTCGTCACCTCCTGGAGAACTTAAAAAAAAAAAAAAAAAAAGATGTGGCTGGCTGTTCAAACGGATTGACTGGAGATGCAAATGCATGTCATATCTGTGTTTGCGTCAGCTCAATTGCGTCCAAGCAGCCTTGTTGCTATTTTCTCTTCTTTTTTTTTGCTGTTATTTTCTCCTTCTGCTGCCGGCTATCTTAGGAGGGCACCCCCAGCCCATCCACCTTTCGTTCACCAACCAACACTGACCTGAACTCCCAGGGCTTACCCCCCTGATGGGGTCGGCGGGATTCCCCAACCCCCACCAAGGTCCGGATCCAGTGGGCCAGCATCATGGCTAGCCGAGAGTGCAGCCTGCGAGGCGCCCTCCGCCACTGTACTGCGGCAGTGTTTTCTTTTTTGTTCTCCCCAGGGTCATGCAATGACGCCAGTGGAGGGGAGTACATGTGTTCCTCAGGCATCTGCAGACTATTTTCCATGCTGTAGTGAGGTGCCCTGTCCCCAGCCTCCGTCGCAGAGCTGAATAAGTTACTGACCACTGGGGACCCCTCCCTGGAGAAGGAAAGCAGTCCAATGGATGCTCAACTTCTCCTTCCCTGCCGACCCCCAGTGGCCCATGCTCGTTCCTGAACACAGGTTACCGGCGTAGCACGAGGCAAGGCATCCAGTGCCTCATCCCTCATGACCACCAGGCCGGCAAAGCTGTTGCTGTTTTCAAAAGATGCATCCGTTTGCAACAAAAAGTCATGCTCTGTAGCAAAAAAAGAACGATGCCAATGCAATACATGTCATATTTTACTGCAACTGCATCTTTTGTATGCAAAATTTGGATGCAGTTATACAATCTAATATCTGGTCAAACAGACTGGTTGCAGTTCCGTTTAGGAAGTAGCAACTGGCAAAACTTAGATGGATCCTTTTGAAAACCCTGTTCATAACACTCATTTTATTTTTTTTATTTTTAGAAGTTTTAGCCAGGAAAGGCACACTGAGCGACCAACATTCATTTCCAGGTGCGTCCAGGGAGCTCAGGGAGGTCAAGTGACTTGCTAAGAGTCACACAGTATGCAAGTGGTGGTTATAGGTTTCAAACCAGGGTCTGCAGGTTCATGGCTTGCCATTTTTACCCTTTAGGCCATACTGCCTCCCTACACAATTCAGCAGAGTTTCTCCTCCTAAGTATTTATCTTCTAACACTTTCGCAGCGAAAGGCTGTGAAAGCAAGAAAGGAAGTGGTACTGCTGGTGAGGAGAGTGAAATGTTACCCACATAATTTAAGGTATAAGATGAATGCGTACGGGTATTACATTTATATCAATACTCATTAAATTATATAGATACTAATTAAATTATGGGGACTAATACCAAAATTCGGAAAAAGTGAAAATAAATATTTTTTTAAATTGTATTTTTGCCATCATGAGATTTTTCATGTCAATATTAACAAAGTATATCGATATACTTTATCGTTATGGAAGAAGTATATCAATAACATTTATGTTACAAAAACATAGCTCTGTCATGATGTAAATATGCATATTGATATTGCTAGAGAAAACTGCCTGTTTTTTTATATCGAGGACATAATTACTACTGTTACATAATGACAATATAATAACACCATTTCTCAATGGCTGGATTCCCTAGCCCCAGCAGTTCCAGAGTTAGACCTTTCAAAGATATTTTGTTGAAAATGTGATAACTTTGGAACCATTAGAGCTAGAGACTTAATTTCTTTTAATGAAAGCCTGGATCCACCAAGTAGATTTATCATCAACATATCACTATAATAACCATATTTCTTTATAAAAATTACAAAAAATAACGTAAAACGATTCACTCCATTTTTAAAATCCTGTCATTTTTAACATATTATATCAACATGTATATGCATGTAGCAAAACTAGGGAACTGTATTAACTGTTCAGATCTTACAGCTTTCCAAACGTCAAGTATTAGAAAGATATCATATAAGATTATTTTTGGAAATGGTCTGAAGATATTATTGGTTGTTCTGTCTAAGAATAAACACATCCTTTTCTAGTTCCTGAGTCAGCTGCATAAAACAGGATCTTTGTTCTTTGAGAGTTCATCAACTCCTGTTGCTTATTCCCAACCTGAGTTCACAGTACTCTGTGACATCACAGTTCCTTTCCATGGCAACAGACTGTGATGTCACAGTGGGGGATTATGACTTCAAGTAGGGACTATGCCGCAGGACAAACAAACTGCAAGTGATTACAATCCTGTTTTTGTGCAGTTTCCTCTGTAATAAATCAGGGGAAGGAGAAACCTGTAGAATGATGATACAATCCAAGCAGAATTATACCAAATTATTATGTTTTTAAATGTTTTTTCCTGAGGCATTAACAGCTCTTTAAATACTATTTAAGTAATAAGGCTTAACAGGGTGTGCATTGTGCTGGGAAAACAGTCCACCTTGGGTGGGTTGAAGCAACAGTATGAAGTGCCTTATAACAATTAAGAAATGGGACTGTTAGGATTAGTACAGAAATACGTTTAAAAATGTTGAATTTAAATTAACAAAAAAAGGTAAAAAGTAAGAAAAAGAAAAAAGTAGTCTTACTGAGTCATTGTAATTTTGCTGTTTGGTCAGTAGATTACAAATACTGCATTTTTGTTTTAAATATAAGTACCGTGGCTTGTAAATGAGGGTGGTCTCTATTAGAGGGCAGCTTCAATTTGAAGATTTATAGTACATGAATTGAGGTGTATTGATACAGCTGTGCCTGCTTAATGTAAACAGGTCAGTGAGGTCACAAATCTTTTTCCAGTGCTGTGATATCAGTACTGGATTCTGAGATCCCTGGCCAATCAGGTTTCTGGCTTTTTGTACTCATTTCTTTTTTTTTTTCCATATTGTGTTTTTTCCTCCTTGGCCTGCCGACAATATCTTTTCCCCCTTCCAGCCTGGCAGTCGCACCCCCACCGGACACCGAGCCCTGATTACTTGGCAATTATGGGCAGTCCATGGCAGTGGCACACCGCCAAGCAGTATGGAACCTCACAGAGTCGGCAGCCATTTTTCTTGTTTTTTCTGTGTCCCCTGCCCCTTGCGATCTTGAACGCACGTCACCGCGCTGCTTGTCTCCCATGGTCTGGTGCTGCTCCCCATCCTCCACTGGGGGGGTAGCCAAGGAGCAGGAAGACATGCCCACCCATCCCGGGAGAGGAGAGCTGTCATTAGATGCTCAGTCCTCTCCCTTCCCTGCCAACCCCCTGTGGCTCAAGCTCACTTCCGAACCCGGGTCACCGGCGTTGCGCAAGATGTGGCACCCAGCACCGCAACCCTCAGCACCACCAGGCTGGCCATTTTGTACCCATTTCTCAATGAAAAGTAATCAGTTACAGATTACCTGCTCAGAGAAGTAAGCAGCTACACATTATGGGTTACTCTGCCTGTAGTGTAATCTGTTGCTATTAACCTGAAGTTTGGAATTGCTTTCTCAAGTAAAAAAAAACACACACACACACAGGCACATCACTCAACCTCAGCAACGTATGTATGCCAGTGTGTTAGGTCTCTAAAACTACAGAATTGTGGGAAGGAGAGTGCATGCCATTGTTATCTTTATTTTGTACCATCAAAAACAAACAATCACCACTTAGTAAGCAATAACACACGCCTGAGTGTACATTTATATGTGCAATGTTCACGTGTCCCTTATGGTTATGAGAGTTTCTTTTCAAGGCCTTCATGTGCCAGAAGTGCTCAGTTCTGCTTCACAGTTCTTGCACCCAAAAAACTTAAGAAGGCAACCAAACTTAAACATACTCAATCCTTGATTGGCTAACAATAATTTCCTCATGTATTACGTTATGTTGGTACTGCCACAGAGACCACTCTTAAGTCTGTAAGAGTGGCTCAAACACATTCTCAGGATAGGAAAGATGAATGTCCACAAATGACAGCCTCACACCTCCATGTGAATCTACCCACTTTTTGCACTTAGCTGTGTGAAACACAGAAGGCCTTCCAGTATTAGCTTTTGTCCTTATGAGCAACCCATGCTTAGTCTGGGGAGGGCAACAGGACCAGTGACTGGCAAAAGGAAATTATAAATCAGACCAGTATACAGTAGAAGGTAATTGAATCTCCTGTGGTTGATCCCTAGTGTGACATGAGCCACAGGGATTCAGGAGTACCCTTCATTCAACTCTGTGGGTGTAATGTTGGGGCAGGATGAAGGCAGGATCAACCAGATAAAATGTAATATTGGAAGAACTTGCAAGCAAAAAATAGTTTTCACACTGCAAAGTGAAAATTGGGTATGCCATGCATATGATTGAGGTTATCTATGTGGAAGTTCTCTTTAAAAATGAAAAAGAAATACCTCCCCACCAAAGTGTCCATTTCCAGGGCACCTGGGCAAGAGACATTACTTGAAGAATAAGAGACTAACGCACATGGGAAAGGAGCGCTTCAATTGGTCAGAAGTGCTCCCTCAATCTGGAGAAGTATGGACATCTCAAGTGACTTTGGGTACAGGGACAGAGTTAGAATTTCTGAACAAGCAATACCCCCCCCCCCCCAATTTTAAGATTATGGAGATGTTGTGTACTGGCCTGCATCTACCGCCACCCTGCTGCTCTTGACTAAACTGCATAACAGGATGGTGAGAGTTGCACTGAATTGCAGACTGTCTACACGCCACTGTTCCATGCTAAATAAAATGAACTGGCTTCATTTTGTTGAAACAAGGGACGTACTGTACATTGGAACAAGTCGATCTTTGAGTCTGCTCATTGTCATACCACACCACATGTAGCAAAGGAATTCCAGAGCAGGCCTCAGAATTATAGCTTACTGGATGTTCCCATTCAAGCTTTCCCTGTTTCTATGGGACCTCAGTGACACAGGCACAGCTTCATTCCGTTGAGTTGCCTTAGCATCTTGGAATGCCCTGGGTTTGAATTTAGGGAAGGGCACCAGTCTGCATTCCTTTGTGCAAGCTATGTCTGAATTGTTTTTTTTTTTTTTTTATTTTGAAAATGACTTTTTATTGTGTTTTTGCTGAACATATACCACAGTTATGTGTGTAGGGCATCTTCATAAAAGTACAGCAAGTCCCATCAAAGTCATTATACTAGAATATATAGAGACCTACTGTTGACTGAATTTTGGAAAAATGTATGCAGTCGTTAACATTTCTGTCTTATGTTGTTTTAATCCTGCTACTTTTTATTTGTTTGTTACCTGTAGAACATTCTTTGTAAATGAAACCTGTGTTGGACTGAACAAACATCCAATTTGTAAAGTGTTTCATTAATAAATAAATAAATAAAAAAAAAAAAAAAAGGAAAAATAGTTTTGAGGCACAAGTTCTTATGGCTCGGTACAAACTTACATTCTGTAGTGTGTTGCTGAGCATATAAAATGGCTTTTGAAAGAACAAAACTGATTAAAAAACAAAACAAAAAACTAGTGATTGCATCATGGGGAGGCGAGCTTTGTAACTGTATTCCCATACCCAAGGGCTCCACTCTAGAGTATGAGCAGAGGGCAGGGCCGGTTGCCTCACCTCATCCGATCCGCGCTGTGTTATGTAATGCTAGGTCGATAAGGAACAAGACTGCCATTGTAGCGGACTTGATATCCTCAGTCAACCTGGCTTGTATCAAGGAGTCCTGGCTGGATGAAAATACCACTCCCATCTTGGAGGAGGCAGTTCCGGATGGATATTCTGTGGTACACACATCGAGGGAGGATCACGGGGGTTGGGGGTGGCCATTTGTTTTAAATCCAGCCTAAACCTCACAGTGCTAACAGTAGGTCCAACTTGGTCCACTGAGTGTATGGCCGCCTGAGGTAGTGGTAGTGCTGGTTTTTAAGGTCCTCCTATTCTATTGTCCCCCAGAGGCAGCTGGAGATTTTTTGAGGGAGACTGAAGAGCTCATCACTGGCCTGGTGTTGGAGTTCCCCAGGTGGTTAATTCTGGGGGATTTCAATTCTTGGGTTGACGGCCAGCTCTTGGAATTTGGGAATGATCTCCTTAGGAGCATGGAGGCACTGGGCCTGATTTAAAATGCAACATCTGCAATGCACTCGGTTGGCCACACACTGGACTTATTTTTTTCTATAGGTTTAAATATTACTGACCTCTGTGTTGATCTGGTAGTTTGGCTGGATCACAGCACCGTGGGGTTTACGTTTGGGACCCCCCATCCAATGATCCTGCCCCTGTGGAGATAGTCTGGTACTGTCCATTAAGAGGAGTTTCCTCTATTGGATTGTCGGCAGAGCTGGACCTATTGAGTGTTATGGCAGCGTGTGCAAAGGGGCCGGAGGAAGCAGTGACAGTCTATTATGGGGCTGTTGCTGCGACCGTTGACTCAGTCGCATCCTTTTGTGTCCACCCCATCTATTCACTGGAGGCCTTCTTGGTTTGATCAGAAACTCCGGAGTTTAAAGACTAGGGGCAGGAGGTTAGAGAGGTGCTGGAGGAGATCTAGCCTGATGGAGGACAGGTTGGCCTTGAGGTTGCATTATGTCAACTATCAGGGGCCAATCTCCCCAAAAAAGATGGAATTTCTGCCTAGTGAGATTGCTGCAGTGAGGAACAGACCTGCTCAGCTCTTCCACATGGCAGACAGGCTTTTACATCCTGCCTGTCTTCATGTTGGGGGAGCAGTTTCAAGCACTAGATGTGAGGAGCTAGCTCTGTTCTTCAACGACAAGGTGTCCTTTATCAGAGTGGAGATCTCCTCAAGCATCTCTCGAAAGGGTTGTAGTACCCAGCCCGAGTCATGCCAGGACACTCCTCCTGTCTGGGATGTGTTAGAGTTGATCAGGGTGGAAGAGATGATGGGGATAATCTCTAGGCTGCGACCAACACAATGTGATCTAGACCCAGGTCCAACCTGCCTGTTGATTGGTTGTTTGGTCCTGATTGGACCTGTGGTTGCCGAGGTGATCTAGAGTTCCTTGAGGATTGGGGTCTTTCCACGGTCCCTGAAAAAGGCTTTGGTTAGACCTCTTTTGAAGAATCCCTCTTTGGACCCAGACTACCATGGCAGCTATAGGCTGGTCTTGAACCTCCTGTTTTTAGGGAAGTTATAGAAAAGGTGGTAGCCATACAGCTTGGGAGATACCTTGCCACTTCATCTACTTATGAGCTCTTTCAGCCTTGGTTCCAGGTGGGGCATAGTGTGGAGACTGCCCAGGTAAGGGTGCTAAATGATCTCCTGATGGCGAGGGACAGGAGAGCTCATACCATCTTCATTCTCCCAAATCTCTCTGTGGCATTTGATACCGTAGACCATAAGGTGTTGCTTGACCGCCTGTGGATCTGGTGTGGCCTGCCTGGTAATGTCATCAACTGGTTCACATATACCTGACAGCTAGAGTGGAAAGGGTGGTAATGGGACTTGTCACATCTACCCCAAAGCCTCTGCCCTATGGGGTTCCGCAAAGTTCGGTCTTGTCATCCTTATTGTTCACAGTGTACATGCTGC
The DNA here is from genome assembly GCA_016271365.2 of Neoceratodus forsteri. NCBI lineage: Eukaryota > Metazoa > Chordata > Ceratodontiformes > Ceratodontidae > Neoceratodus > Neoceratodus forsteri. The sequence goes on from JADMNL010000035.1 coordinate 64,498,166, forward strand.
CATTGGGGGACATTATCCAGTGGTACGGGCTGGGTTTTCACTGCTGTGCAGATGATACCCAGCTGTACCTGTCCTCTGCACCTGATTCTCAGGTGTCGGACTCCGTGTTTAATAGCTGCCTTGAGGAAATCCAGTTGTGGATGACTCAGAATTGACTTAGGCTCAACGCAGACAAGACAGAAGTATTGGTGGTGGATCTGGGTCAGTGTGTGGGGGGGCGGTGGGGGTTTGTCCCCCAGTCTAGTACTGGGTGGGGTTCCCCTTTTCCCCTCCAGGCAGGTTAATGATTTGGGCATGATCCTAGACAATGACCTGATGCTTGATGTTCAGGTGTCTGTCGTGGTTAAAAGCAGATTTTACCATCTTAGGAACAGCTCTAGAATCTGAGCCCTGGTTCCCCCTGGTGACCTGACCATGCTAATACTTGCATTCATCACTTCCAGGCTGGACTACTGTAATGCCCTATACATTGGGTTATCTGGAGGCAACCTCTGCAGGCAGCAGTTGGTGCAGAACGTGGCGGCGAGACTTCTGACCGGAGTAAGGAGATGCGAACATATTATTCCGGCCCCATAGACTGCACTGGCTGCGGTCAGAGTGGGGTGTCTTTAAGATGGGGCTCCTTACCTATAGACCCTGCATGAAGGGGGCCCACCTATCTGCAAAGATCTCCTTGTCCCTACCATCCGACCCGGCACTCCGTTTTGCGAGGAGGCCTCACTGGGGTTCCTAGGGTCAGGCTGCAACATTCTGAGGATAGAGTATTTGCCGTGGCTGTGCCTACCCTGTGGAACTTGTCGCCTCATGATGTGAGGAGGACTCCCTCGGTACAAGCCTTTAAAAGGGGATTAAAAACCTTTCTGTTCCAACAGGCTTTCATTGATGGATTCAGACATGCAATTGAATGCGAACTGTTTATTATGATTTTATTATATGTGTTGTATGATTTGATTAATTGCAAGGTTGTATTGTTTTTATTGTACAGCACTCAGAGTCTTATGAATTGAGTGCTTTATAAAAAAAATATCTAAAAATATCTGTCTAAATAATCACACACATTTAGACTCCTGTAGATCAATCTGATTGTTTCTTTTCCCCAAGCCATTGTGTAAATATTTATTCAACGTAACATAAGCAGTGTCGTGAGACCAGCTGGTCTTGAACTTCACAGGCACTTTGTAACAATTCTGTAGAATTCTGACTCTATTGTTATCTATTGTTATTTACTGTTCAGTATATCTGTTCCACTTTTCACTGTAATTATCCAGGCATAGCCGAAAAATGGGACAATCTACCCCACCATGTCCTAGTAAAACAATAAAATAAATAATTATCCACTTTTATAGAAATTCCCCCAATGTATCGGGTGCTTCTGTGCCCCCCTCACCATGCTGATTCAAATCCCTTCCCATAGCCTCCCCCCTCCCCCCACCATGACTGACATGAACTATGGAGTCAATCTTAGGACTCTTGAGGAACTCCAGTGAATCTGAGTGCCTGATCTCTACCCAAGCATGAAGGTGGTCTGTACCTCAAGCCTGGTGATGGTGATAATGCCATGATGGGGGAGAGGCTATATGCCTCTCCCACATATTAGCCCTGGGGTGGTGTTGCAGGCCACACTCCATTGTGGTAAGGGATGGGTGGAATTCCAGGGGGAAAAGATGGAAGTGGGTGGGGTATGTGCAGATGGTGCTGTCATGTTCTTTAACATCCACCTGTCAGTTCCCTACCTAGCAGCCATCCCCACCTGGAGGGGTATGTCTTTTATGGGGGATGGGGGAAAGGAGGGGCATCAGTAGAGCTCTGCAGAATTTTCAAATTAAGCTTTACTGTAATTACTAGAATGTTGGAAATTCTGCCTAATCCACAGAATACCACCAATTAGAATTCCAAAAATCCAAGCGGACTTTTTTTTTTTTTTAAACTGCGGATTAGTAATCAGCAGTTTAAATAACCTGCAGAATAATATCCAACTGTTTCATAAACCGCAGATTCATTTTTCATAAACTACATTATCCGTGGAATATTATTCCATGGATTACTTAATCAGTGGAATATTATTCCATGCTTTACCTAGAAATACCTTTCAGAATTCCGCAGAATTAAAAAAAATTCCTACAAGCATTTTGGAAGTGGAATTGCCATTCCGCACAAGTTCTTCCTTTGGAATTAAGCATTCCTTGCAGCTCTAGGGACCGGGTAGAGTGCTGGAGCTGGCCATGTCACTCATGAGGTACTTGGATTGAAGCTTGTGGAGAGTCTGAAGGAATTTCGGAAGTCCGCCGAAGAAGGAGGAGGAGGAGGTGAAATATTAAAATAATAAAAAAAAATGTTATGGTTCTCAATGGTTTGGTGGAAAGAATCAGGAATATTTGGGTATATCCGAGTGGTGGAGTCAGGTTCCTTAAATTACTCCTATACATCATCTCTGTTATGATCTCATGTTAGTCTGTGAGTAAGGAATGTGTCATGCGCAAATACTGTTTTGTTTTCTGGTTGTCAGAACATAATGAGACCCAGATAATGTGGCTCGCTGTAAAACTTAAATGACAGAGGGTATGAAAACCAAAAATATTTATTGCGGTCCGCCTCTCCATCTGGTATGGAAAGATTCTTCCCCCCTTCACAGACTGTTTGCACAACTTTAAAAACCTGCAAAAGTGACAGCAGCAAATGTGTACGTATGTGTGTGCACACATTAATTGTACTCTGATGGGGGCTGTCATATTCAGACAACATTCCTTATCAAAGGGGATGGGGAGAGGGGTCAGCCTTGTTATATTTTTCGGAAAGTTCAGAAGTTGAACTAGGGAGGGCGAGCATGGTGCTCTCGCTGCTTTTATTGTTGGTGACAGCCTGGCTTCATAACGTTGATTCTTTTCAAGATAGTTTTGCCCTTTAAAAAAAATTACAACAGACAACATACAGCTGTGGCCACTGATAGCGTTTTTTATTTCTCTCCAGAGATGATCAGATCTGTTTCAATAACTGCACTGAACAACAATGGCAAGTTCTCATCATCCTTTTTGTATTCTTCTTCCTCCACCCCTCTCCCACCCGACTTTGCACAGAACACTGGGGAAGGGATGTCCACAGGAATGGTTGGGCCAACCTTCAAATGTAATTAGAATCCAAAAATGTGAGATGGAGGGTTCTGTGGCCCAAACAGGTGTGATCCAGTTTGAATGCTGTTGGCTCAGCTGGGAGACTAGACAACCGTTTCCATCTTTGAGTGCCCGAACAAAGTACCAGCACAAAATAATAAAAATGAACTCAGGCTGGCATCATACTGAAGAGATTTTGTTTCAGTTAATAAACTCATCCCTCTCCCAGTGGTTTGTGAGTAACTGTCTGTAGGATGATGTCACATGGTCAAGAGATTTCCAGTTTCTGGTGATAAACTGATCCCTTTCCCAATGGATTAGGAAGTCTCTACAGGCTGACATCCACACACACACACACACACACACACACACACACACACACACTAGATGTTTAGGTCTTGCTGTCAGAATAAGAGACAGCTGACTGAGACAGCTAGAACATTTCTGCTAGAGAATTTCAATCAGACGTCTGAGGGTTATTATAAGGATCAACATACGGATGAGGTTTAGCAGGGATCGAGTCAGTTGCAGGGACTGTGGGGTACTCTTCTCCGGGGCTATACTCTGGAGGAGGGGTCACTGCCCTTTCTGCAGGACCTTTGCAGAGCTCCATGCTCAGCTGGTAGCAGTGAGGTAAGAGGCAGCTCTTCTGTGACAGCAGCTCAGCTAGAGCCCACAGCCCACACTCCTAGTCCCACTGAGGCCCTCTGGTCCTGGGGGGTGGAGAATGGTGGGGAGGGGGAAGGGTGGTAGAAGCAGCCACAAGGAAGTCAACCAACCCCACACCATACTGTCAGTAGATCACTTTGTTACCCCTTGGTAGACTTATGTACCTGACTCCACCGGGGGTTCCTGGGTCAGTTGGAGGAAATGGGAGTGACAACCTGGTGGCACCCAGGGGCGAAAGGAATAAGAAGCAGGAAGCCAGGAGAGTCCTAGTGGTTGGGGTTCTACGATCAGGGAAGTAGAAAGTATGATGGGTGGGGGATGATCAGGTGCCTTTCCTGGGACATCAGCCATCCAGAATATAGACAGAATAGGAAGGATAGTGGAGAGGAAGCAGGGAACTGGGGCTGTTGGTATGCGTGGGTACCAATGATGTGATGAACCAGCCCATGCAGCAAGTGAAGCGGAACATTCCAAAGCTGGGTACACATGGCCTCCCAGACCTTTTCCTATGTCCTCCCTATCCAGAATGGGTAAAGGAAAAAGCACAGTAAGGAGGGATGAGACAGAGGAATAAGGGGATATGTTAATTACGCTGGTCATTCCGCTTTGCGACAACTCGCTGTAGACTATGAGCTCCGGCGTCAGTCCCCTTCCTGCACAATTTGTTCCCATTTTGCACCACCTGGAGTTTATTTTATTGTATTTATGCAGGGGGCGAATTGTCACAGGACAGTTTGAACAGGGGCACACTTCATGCCAGACCTCGCAGTTTAGAGCGACATGTTGCAGACCGAATTGACTAGCGTAAATTGATCTGTAGCCAAGAAATTAAATGGGTGGTTAAAGGAATGGTGTCAGGAGAAAGAGTACTGCTTTGTGGGAGACTGTGGAGACTTCTGGGACAGAAGGCTCTTTAAAGAAAGGTGATGGCTTTCACCTCACAAGAGAGGGGACCAGCATGCTGGGGCAGACGTTTGACATCTACATTAAGTCAATTTGTCACAGCGTGTGGGAATAAACTTTATACAAAGCAAATTTACAGGTTTAAAACACACCGGAGTGTGATATTTATTTTTCAGAAGTTCGAAAAATAATAAATGAAAACAACAAAACGCAAAGAAAATCACTACTTAACGTCAGTAGTTTCTCCCATAATACAGTCCTGGGTCTTAGAGCTCCTAAGATCCTTCTCATCTGCATTCAACAGCTTGTCTACAGTAGCAGTAGAACCTCTCTCCTCTGTCTCAGGGTGCAGCCCCACTGGGCTGAACTGAAGTAAACTCTGTGAAGAGGTTTTTATATCTTTTGGTGGGGGTCACCTGACTAAACTCTTTCTATTTTCATGTCTGAACATGCTGTTACATGTCTGGACATGCTGTTTTAAAACTAATGGAGTTTGCTTGTTCCAGGGGACTTCCTGGTTCAGTTAAAGGTACAGTGTATATCTCCACAGATATTGACTCTATATCTCTTGATTCATAATGATTGAGAATTTTTATAAAGCATACCACAGTTTTTTTGGTTAGCTTCATACAGTAACAGGTTTATAATGTGAATTTATGAAAATACCTTAAGGATTTCTTATAACTGTATTAATCATGAAATGATTAGTTTGATATAGCTTCTGAATCAGTTTTCTTTAAAAGGGTTTTATTAACTGTATTCATTCCTGCTATCTAAAATAGCCTTCATGTTTATATTACACAAAATGCACTTATGCACTTTACACAAAACCTCTCTGGGTGTTTGGCATCATTCCAGGGACTGGATGGATGGAAATGGAAAAAAATGAAAACAGAGAACTAGTAGGAAGTTTAGTAGGGACAGTAAAGAGCTACGCTAGGTGGCCAACCTAGGGTAGGGGAAAAGAAGAAAAGCAAAGAGAAAAGTGTTAACTGTTGCACAACAGAAGTTTTAGTAGCCAGGAAACAAGGAGATAGAAAAGTGGGATAGAGAATGTGGAGGATGGACAAACCATGGGAAGCAAATGGGAAAACAGAGTCACTGTGGGTTCACCTCATGGCACCCTCAGGCAAGAAAATATGTGCTGAGGTGTTCTACTGTCCACTAGGATAAGGGAAAGAGAGAGAGATAGGGAGCTCGGGGAAGAGCTGGTCAGGGGAGTGAAGAAAGGGTAAGTGGTGGTGGTGGGTGAGATAAACCTGCTGGATATCAACTGGGACATTCTAGCAGCCAGGGGCACCGGAGGGAGGGGGTATTGTTAGGCTACAAGGGGGGATACTATAGGATGATGAGCAAACAGCAGCTGTCCTTAATGATTATTTCTGCTCTGTCTTCCCATGGGATGACAGTGGAATTCCTAAAATGAGGCAACCAGTAGTTACCAGACAAAGGGTCCAGAAGAGGCTTGAAGCCTTAAAGGTAGATAAAGTCCCAGGGCTGGAGGGGATGCACCCGAGGGTGCTCAAGAAATTGGCTGTGGAACTGGCTGAACCCTGGCAGGGCCATTCAGTACCTAATCCAGACAGGGGTAGTTCTGATGGACTGGAGGGTGGTGGATGTAGTCCCACTACACAAGGGGAGGGATTAAGAACATCCGGGGAATGACCACTCCAGGAGAGGAGAGTGGCCACTCAATCGCACCTGAAAACATTGGATCTGTCATTACCTGATGGAGTCACTAATCAAAGAGGACACTGTAGACCACCTAGACAGCAATGGTCTACAGGATAGTAAACAGCATGGGTTTTCAGCCAGGAAGTCTTGTCAACCTAATAGTTTTCTTTGACTGGGTGGTAGCAGAGAAGGGCCACTCTGAGCATTTACTCTACTTTGACTTTGGCAAGGCTTTTGACTCATGCCACACAGAAGATTGCTGAAGCATGGGCATGGCTAGGTACGTAGTTAGATGGATAGGAAACTGGTTGATGGAGTGACAGCAGAGGGTGGTGGTAAATGAGGTCAAATTGGAAGAGAGGGAAGTCACAAGTGACGTGCTGCAGGGATTGGTCCTGGGTCCTGTCTTCTTCAATGTGTTCATCAACGACATCAGAGAGGGCATCTGGGACAAGCTGCATCTTTTTGCAGATGACATGAAGCTCTGTAGTAGTGTTGATAGCAACAAAGAATCAGGGAGATGCAGAGGGATCTACAAAGGCTAGAGGTGGTCTAAGGTTTGGGAGTTGAAACTCAGCACAAAAAAATGCAAGGCTATGCAACCGGGCAAAAAACACAAGACAGAGTACTGGATAGGAGGTGTTAAACTGAGCACTACAGCAGAGGAAAGAGACCTGGGTGCCATCATTATTGACTCCCTCAAGCAATCAAGCCAGAATAACAAGGCTAATAGGATACTGGATACTGGAGTGTATCTGAGGGAATGCTGATAGCAGGAAACTACTATCTCGATATGGGTCACTGGTGAGGCCTCACTTGGAATACTGTGCTCAGTTCTAGAGACCTCACCTGAGGAAGGACAGGGTGATGGTGCAGTGCAGTGGCAAGCGAGATGATTCAGGGACAACAGGGCAAACCTTATGAAAATCGTCTCAAGGCACTGAACATGTACTCACTGGAGTACAAGTGAGAGAGGGTTGATATGACAGAGACCATCAAGTTCATGAAGGGAATAAACAAGGTGAACTACAGGGAACTATTTAGCAGGAGTACAGAGTCTAGAATCCGAGGTCATGAGTGGAAACTGGCAGGGGGAAGATTTAAGAGGGATGTGAGGAAGTTTTATTTTACAGAAAGGATGTTGGAGCCATGAAAGAAACTGCCAGAGAAGGTGGTGGATGCCAAGACCATAGATGTTTTGAAGCATGGCCAGGACAGAGTGAAGGGTTTAATGGTGGCTCAGGTTGGTAGTAGTAGGGTGGGGAGCAGGGGGTAGACCGACCGGGAGGGATAAACCCTGTATGGACAATAGATCCCGGGGCAGATAGGAAAATCCAGGCAGGCTAGATTGATCTTTGGTCTTTTTCTGCTGTCATTGTCTATGTTTCTGTGTTTGCATTTTCTGGTAATAAACTGATCCCTTTCCCAGTGGATTGTCAGTAACCATCTAGAGGCTAAAATCACACAGTCAAGGGATTTCCTGTTTCTGATAATAAACTGATTATTTTCCTAGTGGATTGTCAGTACCCGTCTAGAGGCTAACATCATATAGTCAAGAAATTTCCTGTTTCTGATAATCAATGTATTCTTTTCCCAATGGACTGTCAGTAACTGTTCATTGACAGACATCACCCGGTCAAGAGATTTCCAGTTTCTGGTAATCAATAGATCACTTTTCCAGCCAGCCAGTGGCACAGAGGCTGAGGTGCTTGTCACACACAGCATTACTCTGGCCCCGGCCCGGTTTGGGGCACCCTCGGGTCATCAGGGAACCGGCAGGGAGGAGGGGAGGAGCAGGATTGAAAGGGAAAGGGAAATTGTTTAACTAGGAAGGCACCTGAGCAGAGCTTGTTTCCAGGTGTGACTGGTGGCCACTCTCCTCTCCTGGGGTGGTCATCACCCCCGTGTTCCGCTGCCATTGGGTGGTGGTCCAGTGGCTGCATTAGGCGGGAGGGGTGGCAAGCACCAGGAGGGTGCTTCAGAACATGGCGTGCGCATGCCTCCATACGTGCGCATGCGCGTCCGAGGAGGGGTGGGAGAAAACCGGGGAAAAAGTAGGGAAAAAAAAAAAAAAAAAAAGATCCCCTTCCCAGAGGGTTGTCAGTAACACCCTACAGGCTGCCTTCTTCACTGTCTAACTACCTGTCTGTTTCTCTCTTCCTGTCTACCTGCCTATTTCTGAGTCAGTCTAGGTGTGGATCCTTCCATTCCGAAAACCCCATGTTCCGTATTTATTTCCTTGTGGAAAGATGTTTACCAGGAGAGGCCTACTGAGCTGCACAGCTCATTTCTAGTGTTGTCCTAGGGGAAGGGTACATATTGGGAACTACAAAGATACAGAAGCAGATTAACAGCAAGGCAAAATTTCAAAAGTACGGTGAGCAACTGGATATTATACTACAGAGCCGCGGAAGCAGTGCGAAGAGTGCAATAAATACTTATTGGTAAAAAGAGCTAAAATAAAGAGCATGACATGAGGGTGAGAGTGGGAGAAAGAAGGGAGATTGTAATGCAGAGCTGTGGGGGCAGTGTGAACAGCACAATAGGTACTTACTGGTAAACAGAGCAAAAATGGATAAAGAGCATGATGGGGGTAGGGGGAGCAAAGGCGCAAGAATGGAGGGTAGGTGCCAGAGTAGACATGGCTAGTGTTGGGCCTGGAGTAGTGTTTTTAAGAATACATAGAAATGTCTTCAGAAAAGGACCCCTTGACCCCCCCAGTCTACTCAAGTCTTTCCTACCTATTTTACTTCTGCAGACCCTGTCTGGTCTCGGTGACCCTCCCCCTCCCCACTTCTGTTCTGAAATATCCCTACATTATCCCACGCATGCTTGAAACTATCCACTGTTCTAGCCTTCGCCACTTCAGCTGGCAGTCAGTGCCATGTATCCACCACCCTTTCAGTGAAGAAATATTTCCTCACATCTCTCCAGACCACCCCCCCATTTCACTACATGCCCCCTAGTCCCAGAGCTCATCTTCACCTGGAAAAGGTTCCCTTCCTACACCCTGTTCACCCCTGTGAGATGGTTGTAGGTTTTGATCATGTCACCCCTCTTTCTCTCTCCTATGGTGTACATATTAAGTTGCCTCAGTTGCCCCTCATTGAGTAAGGAGAGGATGCAGATCGGATAGGGGAAGGAGGCTGTACCAGAGTAGGGGAATCTAATGAAAGAATGCAGACTGACTAGCTGAGTTTTGGCCAGCGAAATGGAAAGGTATCAGTGCTTTGAAATGTGATCAAATGAATGAGGCAGACATCCTAAGGAAATCTTTTTGTGTCCTGTCTTAAATCCCTCAGAATTTTACACAATGCAGTAAATTTATTTGTGCTTAAATCTTTGCAGGTAACCTTCACTGACCTCTGAGGACACCCTGAAACCAGTTTCGAAACAGTGGGAACTCAGGGAAAGAGAGGAAAAGTGAAACTGACACAGCAGGTTCTACATGTGAAGGGGGTAGTATTATCATTAAGGGACTACTACAAGCACTCAACATGACAAGTTGGGTCCAAACACTTTTTGGAATCCTCCTGAGCTCCGGGGTCCACATGAGCTGCCACATGTTACATGCAGGAAGGTAAGTGATTCTGCCTCTTTCCAGATTTTCAAAATTAATGTTACACCGATTACACAGAAATCTGATGCCAGAAAAGGACCACATGGCCCATCTAGTCTGCCCTTACATACTCCCCTGCCCCTTCCCACACTTTTTATACTTCCACCCCCTTTCCCCAACTCCTTATGTCTGTCTCATGCTCTCTTGAAGCCCTCCACTATTTTGGCTCCCACCACCTCTTCTGGCAGTCTGTTCCAGGCATCCACCACCCTCTCTGTGAAGAACTGCCCTCTGACATTACCTCTTTATCTCCCATCTTCTAATTTGAGGCCATGTCCTCTCATGTTTGCTCCCTTCTTCATTTTGTACAGACTTCCTTCCTTCACCCTATTTATTCCCTTCAAATACAAAAGTCTCAATCATGTCCCCTCTCTCCCTCCTAGTCTCCAGTGGGTACAGATTTAGCTCTCTCCATCTTTGCTCATATGATATATCCCGCATCCCTGGTACCATCTTGGTCGCTCTTCTCTACTCTCTCCATCATCTCAATATCCCTGCATAAGTGCGGTCTCCAGAACTGCACCCCATACTCCAGGTATGGCCTTACCATGGTTCTGTACAATGGCATTAGTACTTTACTCCTTCTACTAGTAAAGCCCCTTGCAATGCAGGCCAACATACCATTTGCCTTACCCACTGCCTTGCTACACTGGTTCCCCACCTTAAGATTCCTTGACACCATGATCCCCGGTCTCTTTCCTGTTCCTCTTCTTTGATTTCCACCCCCAAAGGAAGTAAGTTGCCTTCATGTTTTTCCACTGCAGGTGCATCACTGCACACTTTTTTTGCATTAAATTTTAGTTGCCAGGTTTCTGACCACTTCTCCAGCTTCTCTAGGTCCCGCCTCATGGCCTCCACTCCCCCTTGTGAATCCACCCTATTGCAGACCTCAGTATCGTCCATGAACAGGCACACCCGACCCTCCAAACCTTCCTCTAGGTCACTGATATAGACATTAAAGAGTAGTGGTTGTTATTATATCTGGTCTTGTGGACAAAACTGAAGGAAAGTTTGCTTTTTTTTTTTTTTTTTAATTTATTTAACTCAGCATGTGCTCCTCCTGATGGCCATCACTGCTGCAGGCTTTTCCCCTGGCAACTGCAACAACATCCTCATGTTGACTGGCAGTGCTATCAGGAGATGTGCAGGGTTCTGATACTAACAGAGCCATCATCTTATGGGCAGTGGTTTCCAGGTGTTTCTTCTTGCCCAGCCCATCTCACTCTAACAGACCCACCTGTGACACACAGTTCTTGCAGAGATGAGGGCCTACTGTCGCAATGTTGCACCATTCCCATTGACAGACCAAGAAGGCATGTTGCAGTGGGCTGCGCGACATCCCCCCCCCCCCCGGGCATCCGAGACTGCTGCCTGAGTAACATGCCTCAGGCTCCTGAGACAGCTGGGCAGGGGTTGAGCTCAAGCTGTGAACCTAGGCCTTCTACATGGTAGTGTCACCTAAGCACACTACCCACAGTGCAGGGGGACAGGCTTTGGATTGCTTTTTAAACCAGAGGCAGGTGGTGCCAGGGTGGCTGTCAGAAAGTGGATTGGTGTAGCAGTTAGAGCAGGGAACTGTAACACTGGTGATCCCAGGTTCAAATCCCATCACAGCCAGTCTGTCCTTTGGTCCTGCTAAGGTGTAAAATTGTGTAGGAGCATAGATAACCTTTCCTGAAATATCTGTATGGATAGATAGAGATAGACAGAGTCTGTAGATGGATAGATGGATGGACAGACAGACAAACAGACAGAGAGAGAGAGTCTCTGGATGGATGGATGGATAGATAGAGATCGACAGACAGACAGACAGACAGGAAGGAGGGTAAGGACAGCAAAGGCTCAAACTGGGGAAAGGATCACACAGGAGATCAAGAACAGAGGTAAGACTTTCTTCAGGTACGTGAGAAAGAAGTAGAAGACAAGAGGTGATATAGTGAAGATTAGGAGAGGGGGAGACCGTGCAGAGGAAGACCAAGAAAAGCAAAAATTTTAAACAAAAACTTCTGCTCGGTATTCACAGTGGAAGGGGGGATGGGGCGACATGCATTAACAGGCATTGGGTGGGGAAGGGGAATGGACACGAGTCCATTTAGAGAAGAGAGAGTCGACCATGGGTTGGAAATCCTAAAGGAAAACAAGACGATGGGGCTGGATGGGATCCACTCAAGGGTGCTTAAAGAGCTGAGCACAGTGCTGACCACTCCTCTGGCAATGCTATGTAGCACCTTATTGGAGACAGGGTGGTTTCAGAGGAATGGAGGAGGGCCAATGTGGTCCCTCTGCATAAAAATGGCAGCACAGAGGAGGCCAGCAATTACAGACCAGTCAGTCTCACATCAGTGGTGGGGAAGTCAGTGGCATCTCTGCTGAAGGGAGACTGAAGCAGTACCTGGAAACACATGGGCTGCAGGACCACCAGCAGCACAGCTTCACAGCGGGGAGGTCATGTCAGACAAATCTCACAGAGTTCTTTGACTGGGTAACCAGGGAAGTGGATCGGGGAGGGCAGTGGATGTGGCCTATCATGGCTTCAGTAAGGCCTTTGACACTGTGCCACACAGGAGACTGATAAAGAAACTTAGCAGCCTGGGAACTGGGGAGAAAGTGGTAAGCTAGGCATCAAACTGATTGACAGCTAGAAGGCAAAGTCTGGTGATGAACAGCAGTCACTTGGAGGATGGGAGAGTGACCACTGGAGTATCACAAGGATTGGTACTGGGGCCTATCCTCTTCACTGTCTTCATAAGTGACATTGTTGAGGAATTGGAGGGGAAGGTGTCTCTCTTTGCAGATGATGCAAAGATCTGCAACGGAATGGGCACCCAGGAAGGGGTGGAGAGAGCACAAAGGGATCTGGAGAAACTAGAGAAATGGTCTTGGGAGTGGCAGCTAGGCTTCAATGCCAAAAAGTACTTACATTTACCAATCAAGAGAGAGACAGAGACAGAGACAGAGACAGAGACAGAGAGAGAGAGAGAGACCTTGAGTGATCATATCTAATGATCTCAAGGTGGCAGGGCTGTAGGCAAGGCAAGTTGGGCACTGGGATGCATAGGGAGGGGGATCTCTAGTAGAAGGAGGGAGGTGGTATTGCCTCTGTATCATTCTCTGGTGAAACCCTCCCTGGAGTACTGCATCTAGTTCTGGAGGCTGCACCTCCACAAGGACCTCGACAGGGTGGAGGCGGTCCCGGGGGTGGCTACTAAAATAATGCAAGGTATGCACAAGAAGCCATACGAGGAGATACTATGGGAGTTGGGCATGCATTCCCAGGAAGAGAGAAGAGCAAGCATGAACATGACCGAGACCTATGCCTTATGGAGTGAACACGGTGCAGGGTGCAGCCTCTTTCAAAGGAGGAGGAGAACTAATACATGAGGGCATGCTATGAAACTTAAAGAGGGGAAGTTTAAGAGGGATGTGAGGAAACACTTCTTCAAAGAAAGGGAGGTAAATGCCTGGAACAGCCCACCAGAAGAGATGGTAGGGATGAAGACAGTGTGGAGTTTCTAACACATGTGGGATAGGTACATGGGTACAGTAAGTGGAGGTATGGAAGTGGGGAGGGACACCTGTGACTAAGTAGGGCTCAGGGTATAGTGCTAGGCAGGGAAAACAGAGCAGACTAGATGGGTCTACCAGTCCTTTTCTGCTGACGCTTTCTATGTTTCTATAATGTGTACTGGATGTTTTTCTCTACAGAGAGACCCTGTCCAAATGCTCTGGCTGGTCTACATAAATACCAGCTCTTTAGATAAGCTAGACCTTAGACTTCCTGGGAGAATGACTTCAACATGACAAACCTATTTTTGTTTTTGTTGGCCAGAGGAAACTTCCTAGACACAGTTGCAGTGGAGGTGGAAACTGATGATGTAAGGGTGCAATGTGCTTCAACAGCCAAGCACTCCCGAAGACCTGCTAGGCTCATATCATCATGGCACACACTGTGTAATTTTTACCTAGCAGAATTATTTGTCAGTGATGATAACATGTTGAATGGGTTCTGTTTCACAGTGATGTCCAGTTACAAAACAGGGATAGGATTTTCCGAGGGAATTTGTCTATGATCTGTAAACTCAAATTTTGAACATGAGACGTGTGCTTTCATCTATCTGGAAATGTGAACCATTTTTTAGATAATCTAACAACTTCATCCATCTGGCAATACTTGGATCAAAAATTAGATGCAACTGGATTTGTAGTTGAGTTTTGATGTGAATTTCTGCAAATTGGGACTTTTTGTTGCAAATGGATGGTGCTTTACAAACAGGACAGTAGGATGGTGCTTTACAAACAGGGCAGTAGGATGGTGCTTTAAAAAACAGGACAAAGATATTTGGATGCATCTGAGTGGATGCATATGCAACCAGAAAACAAATTTGCACTTACATCTGGCAGTTTTAAAAATGCAGCCTCTCCTGGTATCTACTCACAGTGTTCATGTTGTTGTATGTGTCTGTAGTAATTGCATCTAAATGTGATGTTCTTAGGTTTGTGGCTTCATCTCATCATATTTCACATTATTAAGTTCTCATCTCACTGCCCAGTTTAAAACCATTTCTCGCATGTCCCCAGTTCTGACTCACAGTTACTGTGCCGGTGGCATCCGAGTCTGTTGCCATGGTGAGCATAATACTGTCACAATATGTACGCAGAGGAGTCAAATTCCTGATGAAAGACTTTTTCTTTAATCAGACTTCCTAGAAAAGAAAGCAAATGTACTCTAAAGCCTGGGGAAAGAAATGTATTTTTAAAAAGGGTGCCCTCTTGTAAATTGTACTTGCTGAATGCTGCATGTGTATGGAATTATTAAAGAACAGCTGGTTCCTTGGAGAACTTTACTAAAACATGATATTTAGGTGCAGCCCAGCTTGTATTTCACATTAGTTCTGTATTCCTCCTCCCCATTATTTATTACTGAGATCATTTCATGAAAACAGAATCTTTTCTCTTGAAGAATTCATCTATTCCTGTTGCTATCTCCCTACCTGAGGTCATAATGCACTGCTTGTGACATCAGTTACTCCCATGGCAACGGACTATGATGTCACAACAGAGGATTATGACTTGAAGTAGGGAGTCAGCTCTAGAGGTAGTTGAACCCTGAGGGATAAAGATTATGCATGCATGCAAATGTCCTTAGTAATAAATACTGGGGAGGTGGAATCCTTAGAAAATATATGGAATGGAAGCTGAATTGTACCTAATTATTATGTTTTTCAAAGTTTTTTTAAGGTATCAGCAGCTCTTTAATTGAATTGAATAGCTGCTATTTAACTAGATACCGGATCGTAGAATAGACCTCTTATGTCAACAATGTTACTGTAAGCCGGCCCGGTGGCACTGAGGGCTGAGGTGCTGGTGCCTTACCTTGCGCTACGCCGGCCACCCATGTTCGGGAATGAGCATGGGCCATCTGGGGTCAGCAGGGGAGGAGAAGGATTGAGCGTCCGATGGACTGCTCTCCTTCTCTGTTCTCTGGGGAGGGTGGTTCCTGGTGGTCGGCACTTGTTCGCCCCCAGCGGAGGCTGGAGGATAGGGTGCCACACCACAAGCTGGGGAGGAGTCGGGCCAGATGCCTGCAGGAAGCGCATGCAGAAGCATGTGTGCCCCCCTCCGTTGGCAACATTGCATAGTCCCAACTCCTAGGGGGAAAAGAACAGGAGGAGAAAAGACACTGCCATGCAGGATGGCAGAGGGCACCTCGCAGGCTCCACCCCCCTGCTAGCCATGGCACTGGCCAACTAAATCTGGACTTCGGTGGGGAACTGGGGTCCCCTGCTGACCCCACTAGGGGGGCAAGCCCGGGGTCAAGTCAGCGCTGACTGGTAGATGCTGGGGGACAGGGCTGGGGGCACCCTCCTGAGAGATAGCCAGCAGTGAAGGAGAGAAACATAATAAGTAAAAAAACAAACAACAAAAAAAAGCAATGTTACTGTGAACCAGTTTGTGTGTGGTCTGGTTTCTCTTCAGAATGCATATGTCTTTCTCTCTGCATCTCACATTTGCAGGGATGTAGGTTACCTCATTTTTATAATTCAGAACTATTTCTGAGTATTAAAATGAAGAATGCCATTCCTAGTGTTAGCCAGATGGGAGGTATGAACAGAAAGGCTCTGAGTTGTAAAATGAGGGACATCCCTCCTAATGTGGGACAGGTGAGAGGTATGTACAGAGGGGTTCTGAGGGGTTAAATGAGGGACATCCCTCCTAATGTGGGACAGGTGAGAGGCATGAACAGAGGGGTTCTGAGGGGTTAAATGAGGGACATCCCTCCTAATGTGGGACAGGTGAGAGGTATGTACAGAGGGTTCTGAGGGGTAAAATGAGGGACATCCCTCCTAATGTGGGACAGGTGAGAGGTATGTACAGAGGGGTTCTGAGGGGTAAAATGAGGGACATCCCTCCTAATGTGGGACAGGTGAGAGGTATGTACAGAGGGGTTCTGAGGGGTAAAATGAGGGACATCCCTCCTAATGTGGGACAGGTGAGAGGTATGTACAGAGGGGTTCTGAAGGTAAAATGAGGAACATCCGTCCTAATGTGGGACAGGTGAGAGGCATGTACAGAGGGGTTCTGAGGGTTAAAATGAAGGACATCTCTTCTAATGTGGGACAGGTGAGAGGTATGAACAGAGGGGTCTGGAGTGATAAAATGAGGCATGTCCCTCCTTATGTGGGACAGGTGAATGGAAGAAAATGAAAATTACATACTCACCATAATTCATCTTACAGGAATAGCTTCACCATTGATTCACACTAGTGGGTCTTAGCCAGACACCAGGACCCTGCGGAAGATCAAAGCCAGAACTTTTCAGGAGGGCTATCGCCGAGGTAAATTACATGCATGTGTATCACCACAAGAGGGAGCTTGTGGTGCAAGACTTACCTCAGCACCAGCTCTCAACCACCTCAGTACCTTTTTTTACTGAGGAGTTGCAGCATAACCTAACGTGTACTTGTGCACGTAACCTAAGGGCATAAGATAGCTCTGTGCCAGAAGGATCAACAAACTAGTCACAGTGTCTCTACAGCCCAGACCAAGAACAAAGGGTGACGACCAATAAAACATATTGGAGTGATCCTGGGGGTTGGCTGGTAGGTGTGTGAATCAATGGTACAGATATTCCTAGAATATCAAGAATTATGGTGCGTACATAATTTTCTTATTTTCCAGGAATCAGTCTTCACCACCGATTCACTATTTGGTAAGAGTACCAAGCTCAAACAAAGACTCAACTTGTTGGTGTTGCAAATGCTTAAGTGCAGCTCTAGCCCATATTTTATGGGGTTGTCCATTGATCCAATTATACTGGAAGGAAGCACAGGAGGTATGTTCTAAAGTTACCAGTGCTGCTATACCGCTCTCCCCATCTTTTTTATTGGGTATAATGACTGAATGTCATGCGTTAGATTATTATGAATGTATTTGGGTTGTTTAGCGTCCGTGAGCTTTAAGGGGATTCCGTTAAGAAACAGGCAGTCGAGTCACATTCCCACAGTAGGTGAGTGATACAAATAGATTTCTACACAAGCTAATAATGAAAAGATTAACTATTCTTAGGGATGTAAGTTTGTCATGGATGAGGTTTTAATGACTCATTGTTTGTTCATGAAATCATTAGTAAACAGTAGTAAATGCTGTGGCACTGTCATCATTGCTACATTCTGATGACACTAGTGAAAGTCATGGGAGTCCGGAATAAAGATCAAACGTCATGGGACAATGACGTGTATGACTGCCATGACAAACTTACATCCCTAGCATTATTATTACTGAAAAGACTGAAACCTTTTACAAGATCTGGGCCCCCTTCCTGAAGCTTGGTAGAGAAGTACTAGGCTAAGTTATTATAACTAAGATGTTCAGTATGTATGTGAAAAAAATGTAGTAATTAAGAAAAAAATAGTTCACCATTTGTAAAAGATTTATATACTTTGCACCTTTTTAATGTATGACATCTATATATGGATATATATTGTATTTTAAGATACTGAACAACTATTTTCAGAACATTTGTATTGCATTGTGTTTAACAGTAAGTCTGTATTATTCTTAATTAAAAAAATAAAGATTATTATGGAGAAAACAAAAAAAAGACAAAGTACCCTGGACTAGGGCGGTAGGAGCCAAGGGCTCACTCAGGACAGAACTCTATTCAGAACAGTCCGGCCAAAGGTGGCGTGCTGCCTGGCATGGACATCTAGGGTACAGTGCTTGACAAAAGTTTGCTCTGTGCTCCAAGTCGCAGTTCTGCAGATGTCACCAACAGGTAGAGAGTGAACTTCTGCCAGGAATGTGGCAACTGCTTTAGTAGAGTGGGTAGAGGTACCTGACCCTCCAGCTTAACCTGGCCATGGCATAGCAATGGTGCAGGCAACTGACGATCCTGGCAGAAATGCACTTGATTGTAACAATCTGTCCCTATCGACTAGGGCTGAAGGAGACAAAGAGCTGCTTGGATAGCCTGAAGTCCTTAATTCTGTCCAGACAAAATGTTAGTACTCTCTTGATTATTATACAGGGACTTGAGAGTACACTCTCCTTCATTCTGTAAATTGGCAAACTAGGTAGGCAGGTTCAGATGGAACTCTGTCATTTTAGGTTTATTTATTTATTTATTTAAATCTAGGATTACAAGTACCTTTGAGCCAAGGCTCTTTTACAAAGGTTTCACATCAGGAGTTGTACATACATGTTAAACAAGAGCATACAACAATTTACAACAGTTCAGGTAGACATCACAGTAGGAATTTACTGTGTGGAAAACGACCTTGCCCCTGTGGAAACAGTACATAAAGGATCTGTGACCAAGGCACGGTTTTCAGACACTCTGCCGGCAGAGGTGGTGGCTACCAGAAAAGCTGTCTTCCAAGTTGAGAACTTCAGCTCACAAGTCGCAAGGGGTTTGAAAGATTTGTGAGTGAACCTATCTAGCACAAAGTTGACATTCCATGCAGCCACTGACTTCTTGAGAGGCCTTATGTGCATGATGCCTTTAAGAAACCTCTTGAACAGTGGCAGCTGTGCCAGGTAGAGGGTACCGACAGGCTGGTGGTATAAGATATAGCACACAGATGGACTTTACTATTGAATACTGTAGGCCAGCATTAGAAATGTCTAGCAAGTACTCCAGAACCTTGGCAGGTGGGCACACCAAATGGAAAATATTTTCCACTTGACTGTGTAAGTTTTCCTAGAGGAAGGCTTACAACTGAAAGTATCTCAGTGACCCTCCGAGATACCTCACACCTGTTCACTTCTATCTATTCAGGAACCTTGCTTGAAGATGAAGGGAGAGTAGGCTGGGATGGACCGGGTGACCCTGTGTGAAAAAGTCAATCCTAAGAGGAAGAATCCTCAATTTGCTAGCAGTGGGCAACTACAATCCTCTTGTCCCAGTATGTCTCCAGTTTGAGCAATACTCTCTGCACTACAGGGACTGGTGGGAATGCAGACAGAAATAGATTTTTCCACTGCAATCTGAATACAGCCTGACAGAAAATGACATCATGGATTTCTGGGGCAGAGTCAAGATAGTTTGGCATTGGAGTGGGGGTTGTAACACGGGGGGTTGTGTTACCCTGGGATCTTGTAGGTGGGGGATATAAGCACACTTTGTACCACAGCCCAGGATGCGCAGCTTAACACAACAGACTGACTGTGCATTTATTGGTAAGATTACTGTGAGAGGTGCATTCAAACATAACACAGGTTGAAAATAAAACAGAAAATAATACCTAGCTCTTTGTTGAGCGCTAACTACACAATTAACTTTTGTTCCATCACTATAACCCAGGTAGCTAAAGCTGTTTCCTGGGACATACAAACAAAATCAGTACAGAGTCTCTTGTTCTATGTTTCAAAGGAAAATTATTTACCAGTCTCAGGTTTTCAGCCAGTCCAAAGTCAGAATTCAATCATTCTTGCAGGCCAAATAAAAGGTTCCAAACCAGGCAATAAGTTGATTCAGAGTTCTCTCTATCCAAAGTAAAAATCCAATTCGTTGTTGAAGGCCAAACAAAAGTTCCAAACCAGGCAGTCAGTTGATTCAGAGTTCTCTCTCTCCAAAGTAAAATCCTTCTGCAAGTGTTCCCCAGCCAGGCTCCAGGTCTGTTCCTAATCAGGTACTGAGACTCAAGCAATTGTTTGAGCCTCTATTTTATGCAGGCAATCACTCTCCTGCACCCGCTCTCAATCAAGCACTTAGCTCTGTGAAGTTGTGGTGCAATGCCTTCTGGGACTTGTAGTGTATGCACCATACTTTGTAGTCCTGGCAGAGAAAAAATGGAACATATGTGCTGGGAGGTGACGCCCTTCCACAACTTTACCCAGTGCTTTGTTACAGGGTGCAAAACAGTCCACAAGTGGTGTTCCCCGCTCATCAAGCAGAGACGTCATGGTGCCTAAAGCCACACGTGGTGTTCCCCGCTCATCAAGCAGAGACGTCATGGTGCCTAAAGCCACACGTGGGGTTCCCCGCTCATCAAGCAGAGACGTCATGGTGCCTAAAGCCACACGTGGGGTTCCCCGCTCATCAAGCAGAGACGTCATGGTGCCTAAAGCCACACGTGGGGTTCCCCGCTCATCAAGCAGAGACGTCACGGTGCCTAAAGCCACACGTGGGGTTCCCCGCTCATCAAGCAGAGACGTCACGGTGCCTAAAGCCACACGTGGGGTTCCCCGCTCATCAGCAGAGACGCCACGGTGCCTAAAGCCACACGGGGTTCCCGCTCATCAAGCGAGACGCCACGGTGCCAAAGCCACACGCGGGGTTCCCCTCGCCATCAAGCAGAGACGCCACGGTGCTTCCAAAGCCACACGTGGGGTTCCCCGCTCATCAAGCAGAGACGTCACGGTGCCTAAAGCCACACGTGGGGTTCCCCGCTCATCAAGCAGAGACGTCACGGTGCCTAAAGCCACACGTGGGGTTCCCCGCTCATCAAGCAGAGACGTCACGGTGCCTAAAGCCACACGTGGGGTTCCCCGCTCATCAAGCAGAGACGTCATGGTGCCTAAAGCTAGTGACCACTCGTGAGGATAGGCCTCTGTTTGGCTGATCTCATCTGACATAAAGATTTGGACTCCAGGCAGTTAAATGGGTTGGAGCAGGATCCCCTACTCCAGGCACCATTCCCACATTCTCATTGCCTCCCGGCAGAGCGGGTAACATTTTGCTCTTCTCTGTTTGTTGACGTAGTACATCACAGACCTATTTGTCTGGAGGAGGACTGTTTTGTGTGGTAGTGCCCCCCCCCCACCCAACAGGGAGGCATCTGTGGTGAGAGTCACCTGAGGCTCCGGTGACCACCATGTGAGCGACTGAATCAGGGGCTTGGTCACCTGCATGGGGTAGGTCTGAGGATGTGAAGCTTGTAACCACCATGCACTGAGCATCCTTTGAGTCATTCCCATGTGCAACCTTGCCAGGGGCACTGTGAACACTGAGGAAGCTATCAGACCCAGCATGCATTGCATGGAGTGGACTTGAACAGATTTGTTCTCCATGATATAGCATGCCATCTACAGGGTTACCTGCATTCTGCTCTCTGGAAGGAAGGTATGAGCATTGGTAGTATCTGGAAGAGCTCCTATGAACAGCAGCCACTGTGAAGGTTGGAGCTGAGACTTCTCTAGATTCACCAGAACCCCCATGACAGCAAGGAACTAAGGGTCTGTGTCCACTGTATGTTCCGTCTCCCTGATGAAGCCTCCTGTGTGAGGTGATAGGTAGGGGTGTTTGCCTGGTCTCAGCAACAAATCTAAGGAGCAGTAAAGCAACCTAGACCACAGTTGGTGTGTGTACAGTTTTTTGTTGTTCTAGTGCATTGCTCTGTTCTACTGCACCTTCATGGGCAGTGGTGTGTGCCCCTCCACTGCCTTTTCTTTTTGGTCTCCTGTCTGGATGGACTGGCTATCAGCAAACTGCCCAGGTAAGAGTAAACCTGGAATCCCATTTTTCTCAAGTGTGCTGCGAGTACTGCACAGAACTTTCTAAAGACTCAAGAGAAAGAGGAGATCCCAAAGGGCAGGACTCTGAACTGGTAATGCTGTCCCAGCACAACAGATCAAGGGTATCCGTGGTGGCTTGGGTGCACCAGTATGTGCTGGTATGCATCCTGCATATCCAGGGATGCTAACTAATCCCAAGGTTTCAGGAAGGGAACAGAGACCCTGGAGAAATCATTTTTAATTTTTTCTTGACCCATGAACATGTTTAGATTTCTGAAGTTGAAAATGGGGTGCATGCCTCCTAATTTCTTTGGTACTAGGAAGCAGTGGAGTAGAAGCCTGTGTTTTTGTTTTGACTCTGGCACTATTTCCACTGCCCTGTTTTTCAGAAGGCCTGCAATCTCATGTGCCAGAAGCTGATAAGAGGGGCTGCCTTCTGGATGGCTAGTCTGAAAGGTTTTCTGTGAAGTCTATGGAGTATCCCTCCTAGAAGGTCCAAAGGACACACTTGTCCATCGTAATGGACTTCCCATTGACAGTAAAACTGGATCAGGCACCCCCTTACTGGGGAGGAGAGGACTGCCTCGGACAGCTGAGGTAGGATCAAGACTGAAGCTTCACAGGGTAGCACTGAGTGCTTCTGACATCTGTATCTTCAGCTGTGCCTTATTCAGGGCTGGGGAAGCTGAGATTTGTTTTGGACTCCCCAGCCTTTTCTGTGAAAGGACTGCTGGTTCTGAAACACACCATTTCCTTTCTTCTTTTCTCCCACTGAAGGGTTAGCAGGAACTGGCCTGGAAGTCCTAAGGACCAATCTAGTTTTCTGAGCCATCTCAAGAGACTTCTCCACCTGTAGTCCAAACAGGTAAGTACCATCAAAGGGAATATTTATAACCTCTTGTTGAACATCCTGAGAAAAGCCAGAAGCACATAGCCAGGAATGTCTTCTGATACAGGTGCCTGCAGCCATAGAGCAGGAGGCAGTATCAAAGACATTCATAGCAGCTTTAAGCTGATGACTGTTTTCACTCAGTTCCATGTGTGGCAGTCAGAAGAATCTTGTGCTTAGTTTCAGAATCTGGCAGGGACTCTGCCAGAGACTTAAGTGAGCTTCAAAGGGTATGCTTATATTTGGAAAACTGCCCTTGCTAGCTAGCAGTCCGCACGCTAAGGGTAGCTGCTGTATAAGCCTGCTTGCTAATAGTTTCAATCTTGCGTGACTGCTTGTTGGTAGGGTGTGCAGTGACCTCTTGGGAAGAATGGCTTTGTCATTCTTCAATGCGAAAGACAATGGCATCAGCTATAGGCTGAGAAGCATACACTGGTTTATCTTTAGGGGCAGTGTATTTCCTATCTGCTTGCAGACAGCTGGAATAGAAGTGGGTGCATTCCAGGCTGAAACAGACAAGGTTTCAAATGCGGGTTGAATGGGAGGAACTAAATTGACCAGCATGTTAGAAATGTTTTACCACTGCAGACAGAAATGTTTACCTGGATCAGTGTCTGAAGACTCAAAATCAAGTGCAGAATGCATATTCTTGAGCAAAGCCAGGAAAGTTAGATCCTCCTGTGGAACAGAAGAATGGCCTGGGTCCAAAGAGTCCACATCAAAGAAAGAGTCTTCATCGTTGCCTCAGAAATGAAGAGGTTGGGGTCAGACTCACCCGCCTCCACATCCTCCCCAGAAGGAGGGTCACAGAGGTGGGTGGATCATAGGCCCTCCATTCCAGAACATGGCCTTGGCAACACCAGCGACACTGGCCCCAAGTGACAAGGGGGTGGTGCCAGGGATGGTGTCATAATCAGAACTAACTCTAGTGTCGGGGAGCTCACCGGGACCAAGGGTGGCACTGGAACCAGTGCCAGGCCAGACCTCGAAGGGCCTAAACACAGCACTGAGACCGGCACTAACTCCAGCACTGATGACTCAACCGGCACCAAAGTGACCAGCAGTGGTACCATGCCTGGTCCCATCACAGTGACACTAAATGGGGGTGCAGCCAGTGGGACAGGAGTTGGCAGCACGGTCACTGGTAAGGACACAGGGGCTGTTAATGGAGCCAAATGCTCTACCCATCTCGAGGACCCCACCCACAGCTGCAGTTCCACTGGCTCCAAAGGACCAGGGATCAATTCCACTGGCAGAGGCAAACAAGCCAGATTCTGTACCCATTGCTCTATAAGAGCTGCCCAGTGGGGAACTGCTCACTGGAGTCCCCACTTACAGACAGAGAGGGACTCTGAGCCTGAGATCTAGACCTCCTAATACCAGAGGGCCCCCCATGACTCTGAAGGGGCCAGTGAGGGCCTCTGACTTTGGGAGACTGAAGATCTTGTGGCAGACCACACAGAGGTTGCTCATGACCAGTACAGAATCTTTCCCTTTTGATGGGAAGAGGAAGACCTTGAGGCTAAGAACCACCGAGAACCGGACCAGGATCGGGAATGGGTTGCTTCTTTTTGTGCTTCTTGGAGGACTGTCCCTCCTCCTCCTCCTGAGCACAGGGAAAGTGGACCGAATACTGACTGCTGCCGGAACAGTGTGCCTGTGAAGGCTCCCTACCATCATCCTCCATGGCTGTTGACCATCAACGTGGTAGGGCTGTGACAGACTGACGGGAATAGTTTTGCAAAATCACTAAACTGACACAACAATAACAAAGTCTAGCTTTAAACACTAAAAATTAGAGAATTGAATGCTGTTGTCATATAGATGTGAAGTTCTGACTTCCGGTATGTGAGCAATGTCATCACTGATGCACACCTGACGGTGGGGGGAAAAAAAGCACTGAGGTGGTTAAGGGCTGGTGCCCAGGTAAGCCTTGTGCCACGAGCTCCCTTTTGCAGTGCCATGCAGCGCCAGCTCTCCTGAAATGTTATGGCTCCTGCAGGGTCCTGGCTCCTCCGGCTAAGGTCGACTAGTAGGAATGAATGTTGAAGACTGATTCCTGGAAGATCAGAGGGGTTCTGACGGGGTATAATGAGGGACATCTCATAATAAGGGACAGCTAGGAGGTATTAACAGAAATGTGCCGAGTGGCAAAATGAGGCATATCCTTCCTAGAACAGTTGAATTCTTAAACTACTGGCACAGGGGAAAACTAGTTAGTGGAAAGGGAGGAGGGGGAGACACCAGCGACCAGGAAGGGTCAGAGGTGTCAGAATAGGCAGGGAAAATCGGGGCAGGCTAGATGAGCTAACCCATCCTTCTCTACTGGCAAATATCTGTGTTTCTGTACTGTATACACGGAATTAAATATCCGTTGCTGTTTTTAACCCCCCCCCAAAGACACAGACCCATAAATGAGAAGCTCAACATGATATGGTACACAGCTGTACTCTTAGCTGGGGTTGCCAGCACCCAGCAGTAGCTACATACATAGCCAACACAAACTCTGGCAGGAGGCTGGTCTGGCATGTCTGCCTCCATCAGCTCCACATGCTGAAGGGCTCTGAAGTGGTAAACGAGGTAATCCTTCTTAATTGCATCTTCATGAGCATGGCTCTCGCCTAGGGAATGCATGACTCGAAAGCTACGTGGGGAAAAATATTGTGGTCTCAAGAAAGCACATGAAAACACATAACAGTATAGTGATGAGAGAACTGAATGCTGTTTTTCCTCAGTGCTTTTTTTTTCTGGCTTTAGCAAAATGCAGAAACTTAATAAAGTGCACTCATGTTGTTACTATGATGAAGTGTTTGTTATGTAGTTGCTATGCTACAGTCACCCATAGTGTGGGTCTCAGTATGCTCCCCGACTGCACTCCTACTGTCGTATGAGCAATCTTTGTTTTCAGTCTTTCATTTATCTCTCGATATCCCCCGACTGACCCCATCTTATTTTTATTTATCTACTTATTGAAAAGTTTCACCAGGAAGGCACATTGAACAATCGGGATTGCTCGTCTCCTGGTGCATCCTGGGGGAGGGGGTGCAGAGGGATAGTACATGTACATATTTATTTTTATTTATTTTATTTATTTATTTCACAATTCGGAACGTACCTTTGAGTCGAAGACTCATTTACAAAAGGTTCCACGTCACAATGCAAATGCCGGCTACATACAATACAATACATGATATATACATTGCAAAAGGTATACAAAATGAGTAGGATAACAGAAGACTGAAGAAGCAGGTGACATAACAAATTCACAATTAGAACATAACTTCAGTGTTATTAAGTGTTTAAGGTGGGGGGTGAGTAAGCATAGATAGTATGGTGAGAGTATAAGGAAGATTGTTTAGGAACAGGTGCAGTTAGGGGAGAAGAAGTTTAGTAGGGCCAAAGATGGGGATGAGGAGTGATGAATTTGAGGAGGTAATGAGTTCCAGAGTTTAGGGAAACGATATGAAAACGTAGACTGGCCTATTGTTGTAGTGCGCCGAGGGACAGGCAAAGTGTGAGAATCATTCGATTTGAGAGAGTGATGAGAGAACTGAATACTGTTTTTCCTCCAGCCTCATCCCCTGACTTCCCTCGGACTTACCTCACTCTGGTGTGTCCTCACCACAAGACCTGTTCAGAGGGGCCCAGTCATCGATGCGAAACCTTCAGAGGACCGGGCCATCACAAAGCCATGGTCGGAGATAACTTTCCTTCATTTTTGCCCTGGGTCTACGTGCATGCAATGATGCGACGTGCGTGCTCCACCTCTCCGGAGATGCACCAGGCATCCAGGTGTGGGAACCCTTCCCATGTGATCCATGGTCCAATTATGCTGCTGCTGCCACCTAGGTTCCTGAAGGTGGCAGATGACCAGCAGAGCATAGGTGTCCACCCTCTTCAAGGGAGGAGAGCTGTCCAAAAGATACGCAATCCTCTCTTCCCAGTCAACCCTGAGTGACCCGAATCTGCTTCTGCACTCCAGTCACTGGTGCAGCAGTCAGCAGCTGTACTGCTGTACTACTGGACCAGCTTGTATGTGTGATCTTAAGCACATTCTTTTTTTTTTTTGCATACAGCTTTTTACCCCAGCAGGTGGCTCATCAGACCTGTCCGCCCTCTCCCTGGCCGACACCCACCTCCCCCAGACCTACCTGGAGCTGATTCCCCCATGGCTTGCCCTCCCCCCATGGCATGGCAGAAGGGGGAAGGCTGACCTCTGCCCAAGTCACATATTCAGAAGGCTCCAGAGGTCCGGGTGGTGGCACGGGTCAGGGAGATGTGTAGGGCTTCATGTAGCCCTTGGGACCCATTTTCCTGGGTTTTATGTCCTACACCCCCAGCCACACCAGCATATATGCATGTGTGCATGGAGGCGCACAAGTGCTACAGAACCTTGGCCTCCTCTCTTGTCTGTCTCTCGTGCCTGCACTGCTACTAGGCCTCCAGTGGGTGGCAGCCAAGGACCTAGCCAGCATACCTCCCCTCCCCTCCCTGGGAGAGGAGAGCAGTCCTATGGACGCTTGATCCTCTCCCACCACGGCCAAGCCACTGGCAACGCACGCTCGTTCCCAAACTTGAGTCACCAGCGCGTGGCAGGAGATAAGCACCCAGCGCCTCAGTCCTCCACTCCTCTGGGCCAGCCTCTTAATCCCATTCTTTGAGTGCGTCATGATGGTTTTCAGTTCTAGAATATAAGGGAAAGCACTCTTACTGTAAGAGAGCTGTCGGGGGATGTATTCATTTATTATACTGAAGATCCAGGGGACCAGACTTTTTTTTAAATTACAAAAAAAATAAATAAAAAACACAAAAAATGCCCATTTCCAGGGCAATTGTGCAAGTGAGATGCTCAAAAACAAGTATGTCATGAGCAGGAGAATGGAGCACTCTGATTGGTTGGGAGTACTGCCTTTAGGTATGCTAGATACAGTGATGAAAGTACTAAGTCACTACGGCTGGCAAACCATTCTGCCAGATTTTCAGATCTGGTGACACAAGTAAGAAGTATAAGATTTTTATTTTTGTTTCCTGCAGTCTGTGATCTGTGTGTGTGTGTGTGGGAGGAGGGCATATTTCTCATGTTTACTAGAATGTGTCCATACTTAGAAATTCACTTTACTGCATTTATTCCCCACAGAACAACCAATGGGGGTGGGGAGGCTGATTGTGCACATTGAAATATGAATGTTTTCTCACAAAACATCACAACTGCAAAATCACCAACAAAATTAAAATGTTGCCAAGTCCTAATGCAATTTTTTAAGACTACATTTCTAAGTTTTTAGCGCAGTCCATTTCATTTCATTACACGGGGGGAGGGGGGGATTCTTTTAATTTTCTACAAAGTCAAACAGTTTTATTTTAAATTCAAGCAGCATTTTTCTTCAAAAACAGAATTCTTTATCATGATTTATGATATGTCTATATGTATATGTATTCAACATCTTCATCAGTGACGTGGCGCAGGACCTAGAAGGCAGAATTTCACTGTTCGCTGATGATACAAAGCTCTGTAACAGAGTAGACACACCAGAGGGTGTAGACAGAATGAGAAGGGACCTGCAGAAACGTGAAGAATGGTCAGGGGTTTGGCAGTTGAAATTCAATGCAAAGAAGTGCAAGATAATGCATATGGGGCACAAAAACCCTGGCACAATATATCAGTTGGGGGTGAGGATATAGCATGCACCAAGCAGGAAAGGGATCTTGGGGTTATCATCTCTGATGACCTCAAGGTAGGGAAACAGTGTGACAAGGCAGCAGGTAAAGCAAATAGGATGCTGGGATGTATAGGCAGGGGCATCACCAGCAGGAAAAGGGAGGTCATAATTCCGCATACAAGACACTAGTGAGGCCGCACCTGGAGTACACTGTGCAGTTCTGGAGACCTTACCTACGTAAGGACATAGACAGGGTAGAGAAGGTTCAGAGGAGGGCAACAAAGATGGTGCATGGATTGCATCACAAGTCCTATGAAGACAGGTTGAAGGAACTGAACATGTACTCCCTGGAGGAGAGGAGGAGAGAGGGATATGATAGAGAAATACAAGTATCTTACAGGGAGGAACAGGTGCAGGAAAACACTATTTTTAAGCGAAAAGATGTTCCAGGACTAGAGGGCATGGGATGAAGTTGAGGAGGACGATTCAGAGGAAACATAAGAAAGAATTTCTTCACAGAACGGGTGGTGGACAAGTGGAACACCCTGCCAGAGGAAGTGGTGGGGGCTGAAACAATCACGGGATTTAAGAATGCATGGGATAGACATAAAGGAATTCTTGAGGTTAGGGGTAAGGGACAACAGACTTCTAGGAAAACAAACTGAACTTACAAGCTCAAATGGGCAGACTGGGTGGGCCATAGGCCCTTATCTGCCGACACTGTCTATGTATCTATGTATCTATGTATAGCTCCTGTGTCTCTTACGGTTCTAAGAGTTTCTTCTCAAGACCTTTGTGTGCCAGCACTGCGAAGCTTCACTTTGCAGTGTTCTCACTAAAATAACTCAGGAATACACTTTTATTTTATTTATTTTTATTTAGATGTTGTTTGCCAGGTAAGTGCACTAGCCATAACATGACTATTTTTAGGCACGAACCAGAAGAGTACAAAACAGTATAACAAGCAGCACATTTCATAAGTGCAGGACAAAATTACACATAGGGTAGGTCAAAACAGTAACAATGGTCTACAATACAGGCAATGAAAAACTAACACTACATAGGAAGCGGTATGGAGATACAACTTCATATAGGGTAGAGCAGGAGGATTGTATGTAGCAGATAACAAGAGGTGAGCTCCATGATGCAGTAATGTAAGGAGGGGGGTCAGGGTAGGAAGCAGCAGAGAAGGGCAATCAGTTTACTAGGATGAGAGGAAGTCGGACATAGCTAGAGGGAGAGAAGGGTATGGGCCAGGGGGCAGCAGGAGCTAGGGTATAGGGAGTAGGGGGCAGGTATAGTAAGGTGGTTATTAGTGATAGGGGAGTTTGAAGGTGCATTAGAGGACTAAGAGCGAAAGGACCTAATGATATCAAGTAGGGTCAAAGCAAGTTCATGAGTCAGCCAGAGACAGATAACGGCGCAGCTCTGTTTTTAAAGCAAAGATGGCACTTAGACTGCCTTAGGCCAAAGGGAAGTGCATTCCAAAGCTGGGGTGCCACATGTTGGAAGGTGCCAGTACCTTTAGATGTGCAACACCTGGATACACTGAACAGAGCTTTATCAGCGGATCGCAAACCATGGGCAGAGGTAAGGGGGAATCAGCAACGCTGAGAGTGATGATGGGGTTTGATGCCTGATAACAGAATCAGTAAGAGAGCCAAGATAGTATTGCCTGGAAGCAGAGGGAGAGAGCCATCCCAGGTCACTATAGAGTTGACATCGGTGCCTGAGTCGAGGAGACGAGGAGGCGTATTGACATATGTTATTATAACCACAAGAGACACAGAACTCTACATATAAACAAATATCATAAAACTCAGTATCACCTCTGCTACTTATGTCATCATGCTGTTTGCTGTTTTGCCCATGTCAAATCTTGCTACAGGCTCCCTCTAGTGTCACAGTTCTCCGATTTGGAAATCCTCCACTGTTTGAGAGAAAACAGAACATTTAAAGAGAAAAAGAACATTTACAACCACTGTTTTCTCCTCCATATATAATACATAGCAATCGATAATGGGCAGTACAGAATGGTGCTGGTGGCAGGTTCTTGTGAAATGGTTGCCAAGACAACCTTCTCAAGCTTCACCCTTGAGGTTACTGAGGTAACTATTTTCCTTCATGCTGTGGGGTGGTCTTTGGCTGCCACTTGTTGAAGAGCAATAGTGTACATTGGAGGCGCACCTCAAGCTGTGGACTCAAATGGTTACTGCAAAAGTAGAGGCTCTACTTCATGAGAATGTTTTGGATAATTTTTTTTTAAGAATTTTATCCAAGGGGCCACCCAAAAGCTCAGAGGAAATGCGCTGCACTTCCATGCCAGCAGCCTAGGTTCGGAAGTGATTCCGGGTCTGCTGGGATCAGGAAGCCAGGCTGGGAGGTGCTCCCAAAGGGACCATGAGCCAGTTGGAGAGGGCGATGGCCAGGCTCCAGCACAGCAGCAGCACCTCGTGATGAGTCGGGGAGCATACTCCTTCATGAGGGGGAGTGAATGTCCTGAGCACACTGCCGCTGTTGAGGCCAGTAGAGACTGTGCTTGCTATCAGAGGGAGGGACATGGGAGAAAAACGCAGGAAGGAAAACAGAGAATGGGCTATATGATGCCCTGCTCACTCAATGTAGACCTGCAGCATTGCCCTGGATGTCTTGGCACAAGTTGGATGAGTACCTGGGGGGGTGGAGAATGGCCCCCCCTCCACCCTGCCATGGAGGGGTAATCCATGGGGACTGAGCTAAGCTATGTCCCGGGGAGATGAACGCCAGTGGTGCAGGAGAAGGGCAGAGGCTGAAGCAGCCACCCAGTCAGTCGGCTCCATAGCACCAAGTGACAGGGGATTGCAAGGGTGTGCTGGTGACCCGGGCTTGTGCCCAGCACCTGGAACATCAGGAGTGGAATCCTGCAGAGACAGCTAAGAGTATCCTTTGGACACTGTTCCCCCGGGGGGGGTTAGGGAACTTGCAGCACTGCCATGTAGCAGCCTCTGGTGGTGGCTTGTAGAGGTACCAGTGATGGTATGGGTCACCATGTGCCATCAGGTACCCCCCAGACCAGTCATTATGTGCAAGTAAGCCACAGAAGTGAGTGAGCGGGACTCAGAAAAAGGGGGAAAAATGCCACACCCATACACCGGATGACAGCCTCTCTGCCCCTCCCCATGCCTGGACCCCCCTCTCATGCTCACTGGGAATGCCCTTTCCAGTCCTGACGCAGCACACCTCCCCCAGGCCACAGTGCAGCCCCCAGCAGGAACAAGCCAGCAACAGGAGATGGTAATAAGGAGATCACAAGTGATGATCCACAATGATGGCCGGGGGAGACCACCCGCATGGACAAGCCAGTCATAAGGGACTAGGTGGTCTGGATAGGTGCAGGCCCTAGAGGAGTGTTGAGAGGGGTGAGTCTGACAGGAGAAAGATGGGCGGTGTTTGAGCCTAAAGGAGTGGAGTGCTGGCAGGCATGTGGGAACACAAAAGAAAGAATTTTATCTCTGTATTTCATAACCAACAATTTGTGACCCCTCGCCACTTTTTAAAGATGAGATGGTGGCATATATTTGGTTCAATTTCTTTTAATAGCTGTTGCTTCTTATGTTCCAAATTTATGGTATTCTGCATACAGAAGGGTTTCTATTGAGGCTCAGGAGTTGGCTGCATCCCTCGAGAACTATTAATGTATACAAAAGGCTGATCAGGCATACTGTGACAGACTTTCTACTCGTGAGGTTCACAGGGCCCAAATATCGAGATGCAAGGGGGAGCCATGTAAGCTGTATTTAAAATTAATAGTGAGTACCTTAAATTTGGAACATAAGAAGCAGTAGTTATAAAAAGAAATTGATCTAAATATATACCACAATCCTGCCTTGAGAAAGTGGCAAGGGTCCACAAAATGTTGGTTATGAGAACTACTGTATGAAATCCTGTATAATAAAATGTTTAACACATTCTCACGGAGTAGTGTCTCTACTTTTTCAATCAACTATTTTTCTTCGGTGCCATTCTGTACTCCGCACCATCTGTTGTTATTACAGCTCTCAGTTTAGCAGCAGTAATGTTGTTCCAATGTTATGGCACTGGTGCTATTTTTTTTCCTTTTATTTTTCAGCCGTCGGGTTTGCTCAAAGCAGACACACCGAGTCCCGCTGGTGTATAACGAGACCTTCATCCAGCCTGTCTATAGGCCCATGCTCACCATCTGCGATGGGCACAGAGTCTGCAGCACGTACAAGTAAGCCATCTACTGTGTCTGAGAAGTTACTTTAAATGTTACTCTAAAACATCAGTAAAACAGGAAAGAGACATCAAAATCCTACTTTACTACAGTAATCCTAATTATGGGGCTTATGCACAACCAAGGTGCGGATACGTGTGAAAGGCGCGTACCTGACCCGCGCAGCCCCGCTCCTGTGGGTAGATCCACGGTGGCCAGCATTCACCATTGCAGGCCACCTCTTTGTGGCCCTGCCCCCCCCCAGGTGGGTATCAACATGGGTGAGGAACATGCCAGGAGGCCTGGCTGTCAGGAAGAACTCAGAGGGTTGTGCTCAATGGGGTGCACTCTAGGACAGCGAGGGTGAAGAATGGAGTGCCACAGGGGTCAGTTTTGGGTCCACTTCTCTCCAACATCTACATCAGTGATATTGCTGAGGGTTTGAGGGGGAAGGTGTGCATATTTGCTGATGGTACGAAAATATGCAATAGGGTGGACACCTGGGGAGGGTGAAGGACCTGAGGGTGGACTTAAAGATGCTTGAAAAATGGTCTGAGACATGGCAGCTGAAATTTAATGCCAAGAAGTGCACTGTGATGCACTTGGGGAGTAGGAACAGAACAGCAGGGTACACCCTAGGTGGGGAGGAAATTAAAGTAACAGGAGAGGGATCTGGGGATTATAGTCTCCTCAAACCTTAAGGTAGGAATCCAGTGTAGCCGGGAGGCCGGAAAGGCCAATGGAATGTTAGCATGCATAGGCAGGGGCATTACTAGCAGAAGGAGGGAGGTAATAATGCCCCTTTACAAAGCCATGGTGAGGCCGCACCCAGAGTATGGGGTTCAGTTCTGGAGGCCTCATCTCCACAAGGATAAAGATGCATTGGAGAGGGTTCAGAGAAGGGCAACCAAGATGGTGCATGGTATGCAGGGGAAGTCATACAAGCAGAGGTGTAAAGAGCTGGATCTGTACAAGCTGCAGACAAGGAGAGAAACGGGAGACATGACTGAAACTTTTAAATATGTAAAGGGGTTCAATAAAGTGGGAGAAGAGTGTTTACTTAAGAGGAAGGAGGGGGTCAAAACTAGTGGGCATATCCTCAGACTGCAAGGAAAAAGATACAGGGGCAATGTGAGATTGCATTTCTTCACAGAGAGGGTGGTGTAGCCCTGGAACAGACTACCAGACAGAGTGGTAGGGGCTAAATCGGTGTAAGAATTCAAGAGGGCATGGGACAAGCATATGGGGCTGAGTACTGGGAGAGGGCAGGGGCTGGGACGAAGGGGGAGGTGTAAGGGGAAAAAACAAAGGGCAGACTAGATGGGCCAGTATAGTCCTTTTCTGCTGTCAAGGTTCTATGATTTTATACCCGCGTGAGCTGGCATCCAATCGGATGACCATCCTGGATCCTGGAGTGGATCCCCTGCTTGGGTCAAAAGCAGATGACACTTATTATGATGCTTTTGTTTCAACTCCCCCCAAAAAATGGAAAAGGGGATACTCATAACTGTCCGCTGATGATTCAAAATATCTGAGTTCCAGCACTGTAAGCAGAGATCGATGGTGTGTGTGTGTGTGTGTGTGTGTGTGTGTGTGTGTGTGTTGGGGGTTGTGATCATTGTACGTAAGTCATGATGAATTTATGAGTCAGAGGCATTCCCCTCGTTTTAAGGATCACACCTGTTTTCTCTCGTCTTCTTTCCTTGTAGGACGACCTACAAAGTGTCATTTCGGCAGGTGCAGAAGGAAGTGCAACAGACCAGCTATATTTGCTGCCACGGCTGGCGAAAGAAGCACCCAGGGGCTCACACCTGTGACCTAGGTAAGCTTCGATACCGGGCCTTTTTACCTGAAAGAGCCAGGGAACTAGTATTTACAGGCCCTATTTCTTACAATACAATTTACCCTTCATGTCTTGCACAACTGGATTCGAACACAGACAAGACTATACTGCATACATAGCACTTAATGGGTGCTCCAGTAATGCTTTTGTTTGATAGAATGACATTGCAGTCAACATGAAAGACACTTCCATAGGCCTTCATTGTGCCACATGCAAAGATTTTTCTGGTTCTAATTAGCATTTCTTACTTTATTCTCTTTTACCTCTGGATTGTCCATAGCTCTGTATGCTCCTGATTTGCAGGGGTTCTGTCGATTTGCCCACACTATCTTTCTTTTGCCTTCCAATGGTAGCCATCCAAGTAATTTATACATTTCACAATGATGTACTTGATAATCGCATCTTAAAGCAAACCTTGCCAAATTATTAAATATTACGTTTATTTTTGACAATTCCATTTTGCTGGCTAATCCATAAATGTGAGATCCATATTCTTTGAAATAACAACGCAATTTCTGACACAAATGTTGATGCAAATGTCTGCATTTAGCACTTTTAAAAATCCGCCCTAAGAGTCTGGAACAAAAGTTTGTGAAAAAAAAGAGATTATTCTTTGTCATTAATAATGATCTGAAAACATCTCACCATAATAAACCCACTTTGACATGTCTCTTTCCTTTCAGCTGTATGCTACAAGCCCTGCCAAAATGGAGGGACATGTGTTAGCCCAAATTCATGTCAGTGCCGGCCAGGCTGGGGCCGGAAGTACTGCCAAATAGGTAAGTGGGTACGAAAGATTGCCTCCACAGCTATTAGCCAACATGAGGTGCCTTGCTGGTCCCTTTCCCAACTCCACAGCCATCAGGAGTAGGACACGCATCTCAGGGAGACATAGGGTACCATCCAGATGCAATGAAATGTACAGGACAAAGATGAACCTAGCCATCCCCTTCACTAGAGTCTCCCAGGATCAGCACTCACATTATACAGCAGGACTGGGTATTCTATAGTCACAAGCAGGACAAGCCATCCCCACCACTGGGCACCCGACCGATAGGACTCACATTATACAGCAGGGCTGAGTATCCTAAACCCAGAGACAAGACAAGACAAGCCACCCCCTTCACTAGAATCCCTACCATCAGGGCTCACATTATACAGTAGGACAGGGTTTACCATGGTATCCTAGTGAAACGTTTAATAAAAAAATAATCTCTTACTGTTGATATAATATTATTTTGACCAGCTTTAGTTTTGTGTCATTAGGGTTTAAGTTACTACGTGTCTTAAGTGCCTGTAAGAGGTGTGGTATACAGTATGAGTTGGGCAGACGTTCAAGGCCGCAGTCTTTGTTCACTTATGTTTCTGTGATTTTTTTAGATGTTGATGAGTGCAGTGTATCCATATCTCTCTGCAGCCAGCTCTGTGCAAACACCCACGGCAGCTACCGCTGTGAATGTCACCCTGGTTACATACTGGGGGCTGACGGGAAATCCTGTGAGAAAGAAGCATTTACCACACAAGCTCCAGTCATACCAACAACAGGTAAGCATCTTTAGAGAGCAGGAAATCGACCAATCCCCATAAAACTGGAGGATCAAGGGATTACAATGAATCCACAGGCCTGAGTGTGGTGTTACAAGTGCAACCTCCACATTGGAGCCAGGCAGGCTCAGAAAAGCTTTAGTGCACCCACAGGTCCCTAAATAGAGGACAGTACAGGAAAGGGGTCTGCTTTAACAGATACCATGCAAAATGTACAATACAATTCACAGAGATTCACTCACCAGCAAGCCATAGCTGCAAAAGAAAACATTTTTACATCACAGTTCCTGGATTTCCTACCATTGTGTCACACTTTCCACTCATTCAGGGTTTTCCAGTGGCATCGCTTAAAATGGTTTGCACCAAGTGTTATCTGTGGCATCAACCCAAAGCCATTCAGCAGTTTACAAATAAATGGAATGGGAGGTATTTTCTCCTAGTCAGCATACCTGGGGTATTTGTATAGCAGAGTAGAACTGCACAGAACATGATTTCTTATAGCGCCTTTCATGCACCCTGTATTCCAAAGCACTATGGTTAGATGAGTGAGATACAGGCAGGGCAGGTACTGTACACAGTATAAACTCAGCAGTGTAGTGGTTATACATTGATCGGTTATAGAAAACCATTACATAAAGACATACATTCACATACAAAGTAATAACACTGGTATTAAAAAAGTTCAGTTACTAATATAGTGCAATATTGTGCAAATAAACAATTATAAAGTGGCGTCGACATCCATCAGACATTACCAATTTAAATAGTCATTAATATGCCTGTAGTCCATTCACATTGCAATGGGTCGTTTATTTTCTCTTATTTTCACAACAGCTATCAAATATTTAGCCAAGATATTTAAGATCTCCACATTTATTGATTGAGTTTATTTATGCGTTTGGTAATCGGGTAGGTGCACTGTTGCAGAAGATCGCTTTCAGGCACAACCCGGGCCACAAAGTGGCAGCAACATGGGAAAAAAAAAAACAATACATACAGTGCAGTGATACACACCGTAAACATGAGGTGGTGTGGAAAACACAAAATGTATAGTAGATAAGTCATTTTATACAAATAACAGTAGAGTTAGGCTAGGGACAAATGTGACAGACATATCGTGCAGATTTGATAGTTTTATGTCATTTTTTTATTTTATGTACTATAATAACGTTTTATGTTATGTTTGTATATGTTTCTAACTGACCAGAATATCTTTATAAAAGGGCTTCATTGCCTCAAAGTTCTTCCTGAATAATAAACCAAACTCATACTTACCTCTATAACAATACATTTAGTGGGAGTTACAATGTAGTCTTGACATCGAAATACAGCTCACAGAGCCTCACTTTTCACATATGTCATGCGAACCACTGGTTTGAGATAAAACACTTACCATATAACTCCTAATATACTAAAATGCCAGCAGAATAGGCCTAATGGTCTTTCGTGTCTGCTCATTTGGTCAGCCCCCACCCTGGGAGCTGACCTTGCTGCCCCCTTGCCCTCTCTGGCTTCTCCCTTCCCAGTCCCGGGTATTCCCGCTGCACAGAACTTTGCTTCAAGAACCCTCCCCCTGTACCTGTCCCACCCCCTCTTGAACCCCTCCACCATCTCTGCCTCCACCAGCTCCCTGAGCAGCGCATTCCATGGCTCCACCACCCTCTCAGTTAAGTAGCACCTCCTCCTTTCTCCCCTGAATCTACCCCCCCTCCAGCTTCCACCCATGCCCTGTAGTTGCCCCCCTTCCTTTGGAGCACCCTGACTGCTCCTCCCTAATTTTAAACCCTTCACGTGCTTGAAGACCTCTATCATGTCCCCCAGTCCCTTCTCTCTTCCAATGTGTACATATTTAGCTCTTTGAGCCTCTCCCATGGTCCTGTCCCCAAGCCCCAGATCATTTGGTTGGCCTCCTCTGGACCCTCTCCAGGAGTTCAATGTCCCTCTCTAGAGTGTGGCTTTCCAAAACTGCACGCCAGTACTCGAGTGCGGCCTCACCAAGCAGTTATACAGAGGAGTATCACTCCCTCCTTCTGGAGGTGATTCCCTAGCGATGCATCCCAGCATCCTGTTGGCCTTGGCTGCTGCCCTCCTACAAGTCTCAGAGTTGTTCATCTTGACATCCACCACCACCACCCCCAGGTCCCTCTCAGCCATTGAGACTTGTAGCATTCCCCCCCAGGGTGTACTCTTGGCCCGGGTTTCTGGCTCCCAGATGCAGTACCTTGCATTTCCCTGCATTAAACCTCAGCTTCCACTTTCTAAACCACCTTTCCTGAGCCTCCAGGTCCCCCTGCAGGGCCACCCTCCCCCCCTCCGCATCCACCACCGCCCCCAGTTTTGAGTCATCTGCAAAGAGACTCATCTCACTCCTGATACCCTTCCTTATGTCAGAGATGTAGGCATTGAACAGGAGGGGCCCAAGGACTGATCCCTGAGGGACCCCACTAATGACCCTCCTTGGGGATGAGACTATCCCACCAACCACGAACCTCTGGGTCTGGTCCTCGAGCCAATTGCTTATCCATCTGATCATCTGGTTCCCCACCCCCATTTCTCCCAGCTTATTCAATAGGCCTCCATGAGGAACAGAGTCAAACACCTTGCTGAAGTCAAGATAGAGGATGTCCACCGGTCTACCCAGGTCCAAGGCTCTTGTCACCCAGTCATAGAACTCCACAAGGTTTGTCTGACATGATTTCCCCAGGACAAATCCATGCTGTCTATCATCCAGGCACCCCGACTTTTCCAGGTCCCCCCCAGTCTCTCCTTGACAATGCCCTCCATCACCTTGCCCATCACCGATATCAGGCTGACGGGCCTGTAGTTCCCTGCCACCTCCCTTGATCCCCCCTTGTGGATAGGCACTATATGCACCACCTTCCAGTCCTAGGGTACCCACCCTGTCCTCAGAGAGATGCTGAAAAGCTCTGCCAGGGGTTTCGCCAGGACATCCGCCAGTTCCTTCAGCACTCTGGGATGTAATTTATCTGGTCCCGGTGCTTTCTCCGTCTTAAGGGACCTGAGGGCTTCCCTCACTCTCTCTGCTGCAATTTCCACCTCCACTACCTCGTCCCCCTGCTTTGTCTTCC
This sequence comes from Neoceratodus forsteri, assembly GCA_016271365.2. Classification (NCBI taxonomy): domain Eukaryota; kingdom Metazoa; phylum Chordata; order Ceratodontiformes; family Ceratodontidae; genus Neoceratodus; species Neoceratodus forsteri. The sequence goes on from JADMNL010000035.1 coordinate 64,537,332, forward strand.
TCCCTCCTGCCAGTGATGGCCCACCCTCTCCCCAGACCCAATGATCGGCAAGGGTTCCCCCCTCAGTTTCACCATCTCCTCCCATGTATGATGCAGACCCCCATTTTCCTTGGTGAAAACTGAGGCGAATGACTTACTGGTTTTCCCAGTGTCTTCCCCTTCAGGCTTCTTGCCATCTCACAGTCAAAGAATACATCTTCAGAGTTATACAACTGGTCCAAAACAAAGTATAATGGAAAATAAGCTTTTGTGAGGAACCTAAGACATTTCCCCCCTGATAATCCTATACCCAGTCCTTGAGTTACGGGGGGGCTCATCAAGGTTCGGCCCCCCTAACTCTGGAGTGAACCCCAGTAACTCACGTATCACTGCTACTGACATAAAGGCAGAGGAGACTCAGTTTAACGATAAGGTCCATATGGGCCCCCCTAGCTCTAACGTTTAATTCCAACACTGCCTATACCACGTCCACGGACATATTAGGTCACATGATACAAAGCCTCTACTGAGCCAAGATTACAACCATATAGATTCGTAAGGTCATTGTCCAACTTCTCATTAAACCTTTTTTCTTAAACATTACAAGGCTGTAGTTCAAGTCTATAACGTGAAATTATTCTCCTTTTCTTAGGGTCATTCAAAAATATATAAATAAGGTTTCAAACAGTGTTTCCCAACATTATTTGCCAACCACTTTGTAAATGAGATTTTTAATTTTCTCCAAATCTTGTTGAGGTGCCTGGTCAGCTAATGTTAATTTAATGACTTTGTTATATTTGTAATTCATTTTAATCCTACAGTTCACATTTTTTTTTATTTTAGTTTTTGTTGACCGGGTAAGTCCACTAGACAAATTCCAAAGGTAATAGTACCCATTACTTGATCATTCTTTTTTTAACCATTTCCAACCATGGTGAGCCACCGTTTCTTGATGGAAGTGAACACTTTTCCCTCAGGCCCTTTGCTGGAAGCCTAACTCAAGGGCAGTCTACAGGTGCAGGGTCATGCATCAATGGTTTGTTATCTCAAACACATTCAAAACTGATAAATAGCAACCCTAATCTTCAACCCCCCCCTCCCCTCCCCTCATGACCAGCGTGGGACAAATCAGGGGGCCAATAGCCAGTAAAACGGTTGGTTTTGCTACCATATTTTGAAAGTTACCAGTCAACTGGGTACCTGCCCATGAAGTGATATTTGAGCCCTTAGAAATGGTGACCAGTAAAAACTGTGAACTGTCAAAGCCAATGTTGGTGACTGTCCGCTGTTACTTGTGGTCCGTGCTGTAAACACGTAAAACCACGTACCGGGAGTGATAGCGTACAGCAGTCAACACCCTCATCATTTTAGGGGACGGGATTCTGAGTATTTTGTCTCTTACTTCAGCCAGAAGCCACTTGGGGTCCTCCAGCTACCACCAGGACACAGCATCTGTCTTTTTCTTTTTGTCTAATTTTTCTCAGTAACTGTATTCAGCTGAAATCAGACATTTTTTACTTAAAAAGCTAGTGGAGCCAAAACAGGAAGACAGGAAAATAATACAAGTTTTAAGAAGTAGACATTTGTAACTTTTAATTTCTGAAGTATTTTTCCTTTTCCTTTTGCTCATTACAAAGTCTTCTATGTGATAATATTGTGCTGAATGTGTGGAACAGCTTTCAGCCTGGCAGCAAACATATCTATCTTTATCCCCCCATGACATAATCAGCATTGTGATCTCACTGACAGTGACATCACAGGTGACCTGGCAGCCACTGAGTGGCTGTTCCTAAGCAGCAGTGACGTCACAGTCAGTAAGGTCATAGTACTGACAATGTAGCTGGGGGAGGCAGGGATAGAGTTAGATATGTCAGCTACCAGGCAGAGTGCTATCTCACACATCACACCTACTAACGTCAGGTAAACAGTTTTCTAATCAACCAAGGGGGAAAAGAAAGTACTTCAGATATGAAAGGTAATAATGACTGGCTGTTTTGAAAATTAGCATTGGTTTTAGGCAGTGCATTAGTTCTTTAATCAGTAGTGCAGTCAAAATGTTCTTACAAAATGCCTAGTTCCCAGCTTCAGGTAATAAATATATTACCATGCTTGTTAAATCTCCTTTTTTTAGATTATTCCTCTTCATGAGTATTTCTATTTTTTTTATCCTAAACCTTTATCCATTTTGCAGTGTTATTTTTAAGCCAAATGAAGCAACCATCTTTTTTTCTTAAGAAATAATTGAAACATTTATAAAATACTTCAGTCCTGGTAGAACTGTACAATTTTACCTGCAAATTAAACTGGAAGATGTCTGAAATATGTTACAGTTAAAAATAGTAGGGTGATATGTTTTGCCCAATTTCATTGCACTACTATTTTAATTACAAAAAAAATCACAGTACATTAGGTATAACAGGTTTTTTTCAGATAGAAACTGGCTTATAAGCAATGAATTCACTTGGAAAACCCAGAATCACACTCTGGGCCATCTGGTAGTCAGCCATGCCTTGGAAGTGAGGGGCTCAGCTCCCACAGAAGAAGGAAATGGTATGCCCGGCTTTCAGGCATCCCGCTCCTAGCTGGCAGATGAAGGAGTGACATTTATATTCCACCCCAAGCCAGCCAGACGAAGGGTGCAGTTGTGGTAACATGAACATCTGGTGATGGAAATGGGATCCGGAACGGGAAAATAGGAGGGGGGGATGAAAAGACCCCACTAATAAACAAGAAACAACGAGAAGCTGTGAAATGGGAGCAGTTTCAGATAGAATAAGGAAATAGATATAGTACCTGAGGGGCTGGTCTTGGGGCCTCTCTTGTTCATAATTTCCATGAATGGTTTGGATGAGGACTGGGAAAGAAAGTGACATTACAAGTGATGAGGAAGCATGAGCGGTGAGATTCAAATGGAACAAGGACCTTTTTTAGTTGACTAACATACTAGACGCCAGTAGAGTAGGCCTATTGGTCTATCAAGTCTGCTCGTGTTTCAGTACCCTGATTGGGTACCGTGGCCCTCTATCTGTCTCCTTCCACTGTTACTCCATCCCCCGGTCCTGCCCCGGGCAAACCAACCTCTGCATCACCCCTTGCCTATACCTGTCCCACCCTCTCTTGAAACCCTCCACCATAGCTGCCTGTACCAGCTCCCCAGGTGGCACATTTCACGGTTCCACCACTCTCTCGGTGAAGTACCTCCTCCTCCTTTTCCCCCTAATCCTACCACCCTCAATCTTCCAACTGTGTCCTCTGGTGATTCCACCCTCCTTCAGTCGAAAGATCCTATCTCAGCTTACCTTATTTACGCCCCTGAGGTACTTAAAGACCTCAATCATGTCCCCCCGGTCCCTCTTCTCCTCCAGCGAGAAGAGATTGAGCTCCCCTAGTCGTTCCTCATATGTCATATTCCCCAGGTCCTGGATCATTCTGGTTGCTCTCCTCTGAACCCTCTCCAGGAGTTGGATGTCCCTTCTTAGGTGCGGCCTCCAGAACTGCACACAGTACTCAAGATGTGGTCTAACCAGGCTGTTGTACAGTGGCAAAATCACTCCCTGTTCCTTGAGATAATCCCCCTAGTGATGCATCCCAGCATCCTATTTGCCTTGACTGCAGCCCCCCCTGCACTGCTCTGAATTATTCATGTTAACATCCACTAAGACTCCTAGGTCTCTTTCCCCTGCCATGGCCTGCAACTCATCCCCCCGAGGTTGTACACATAGTTGGGGTTTTCCCACCCTAGGTGTAGCACCTTGCACTTGGAGGAGTTAAATTTCAATTTCCAGGTGCAGGACCACCTATCCAGAGTATCCAGGTCCTCTTGCAGGGCCAGTCTCCCCTCCTCCCCTCCACCACTGCCCCCACCTTAGAGTCATCTGCAAAGAGACTCATTTCACACCCGATACCTTCCCTGATATCGGAGATGTAGGCGTTAAACAAGAGTGGCCTCAGGACTGATCCTTGTGGGACCCCACTTATGACCTCCCTAGGAGACGAGATTTCCCCTCCGACCACTACCCACTGAGTGTGACCTGAAAGCCAATTTCCAATCCACCTAACCATCAATGGGCCTACCCCCATCCCCCCCCCAGCTTCTCCCTTAGGCCAATGTGAGGGGCCGAATCAAATATCTTGCTGAAGTCCAGGAACAGTACATCCACTGGTCTCCCCCTGTCGAGTGCCGATGTCACCCACTCATAGAACTCTACAAGGTTTGTGTGACACAATCTACCTGGCACAAATCCATGCTGCCGGTGATCCAGGTAACCCATCTCCTCCAAGAAACCTCCCAGCCTTTCCTTAAGTATGCTCTCATTACCTTCCCCACCACCAATGTCAAACTGATGGGTCTATGGTTTCCTGACTCTTCTCTCGATCCCCCTTTATGGATGGGAACAACATGCGCCTGTTTCCAATCCCCTGGCACCCTCCCTGTCTGGAGTGACAAGTTAAAGAGATCCGCCAATGACGCAGCCAAAACATCCGCCAACTCCTTCAGTACTCTGGGATGAATAGCATCAGGCCCTGGAGATTTATCCTTTTTTAGGGACTGGAGGGCTTCCCACACTCAACCGATAGGAATATCAGCATCTGTCCCCATTCAGTAGAACCAGCCTGATATCTCACCCCTGGCCTACCTCCCCCAATGGCTTGTTCTTCAGCAGGTACCCCAATAGTCAAGTCTGCTGCACCTTCTGAGTCCTTCAATCCCTTTTTTGGAAGTTCCCCAACCTCCTCCATAGTGAACACTGAGGCAAAGTACTCATTCAGTACCTCCGCCTGCTCTCCAGCACCTTCCACCCACGCCCAGCTGTCGTCAACCTACTGAGCTGGCCCTTGACCTTCCTCTGCTCACCAGTATACCTAAAGAACCCCTTTTCCCCACCCCATATCCCCTGTGTCAGCCTCTGCTCTTTCAAGGCTTTTGGCCCCCTCACCACTCTGATGACTTTCCTGGTTGCAATGCGATAGTTCTCTCTAACCCTCTCTCCTCTCATTTTTCTGTACCTACTGTAGGCAGCCTTCTTCTCCCTTACCACCTCCTGGACCTCCTTGGTCCACCAGCATGGTTTACAAGACCTACCGACCTTGTGCTTCACTGTTGCACAGGTCCTGGTGGCCTCCTGTAGCCCCCACTTTAAACACGTGGCTGATTTAGTTTAAAAAACAAGGGTAAGAGTTTCCATTGTTTAAAGTTTAAAGAACAAGGGTAAGAGTTTCCATTGTGGGTGCGATGCCCCATGGACGGAAATGCATGTGTAGACATAGAAGATGGTGGCACCACTGGTGTGCCTAGGCCTTCTCACACACCTATGCCTAATTTTCATACAGCTGCCAATTTTGCTGCAGTTAGATGTGCTCTGTGGGTGTCTCCATCCACATTTAGACACAATTGGCATCATGGTGACACAAAAGGCTTCAACTAAGGTACGCTATGTAGACCACAGAGAAGTGGCCTGGCAGGTATCCCTTTTGATTCAGGGATGGAAAATCCTGATTTGTATATGTAACATACACCACTAGGCTATTTCAGTTCATTAGAAAACACCTTTTTTGAAATTCACTTGTCGTTTTCCCCTAGTTCTGCGGTATATTTTGCCAACCTATTCGGGCAGGGGAATAGGAAAAGCCTTCATCCATATTTTCTAAATTCACTGTTCACTTGTTATGGTATTAAAATGTTCACCATGACAAAAGATTTGATGTCCTTAACACAGCAATGCTTTTGAAATCTGTTAAAGCATCCTTTGTAATTAAATAAGCTTTTTGAAAAAAACTAGTTTCCTGCTACAGGTAATAAAAATATAAGCATGCTGTACCCAATAAATATACTTTTCTTGGTGCTTTCCAGGCAGTACTCTATATATTTATTCTGTTATTTCCTCAATTCTAGCCCTAAACCTAAATCTTGTCAAATCCACATTGTTATTTTTTAAGGTAAAAGGAGTGGTCAACTTTGTTTCTTGAGAAAAAAATAATTCAAAACACTTTAAACAAATATTTCAAATTCTGGTAGAATTGGATTATTTTACCAGTGAATGAAAGTGGAAGATATCTGAGATCATTTGCAGTTAAAACAGGTAGTGTCATGCAACCCCGGAGAGCAGTGGTAGGGTCATGCCAGCCCAGTAGTGCAGCAGTAGGGTCATGCCAGCCCAGAAGTGCAGCAGTAGGATCACGCCAGCCAAGTACCGCAGCACTAGGGTCATGCCAGCCCAGTAGTGCAGTGGAAGGGTCATGCCAGCCCAGTAGTGCAGCAGTAGGGTTATGTAGCCCAGAAGTGCAGCAGTAGGGTCATGTAGCCCAGCAGTGCAGAAGTAGGGTCATGTAGCCCAGTAGTGCAGCAGTAGGGTCATGCCAGCCCAGAAGTGCAGCAGTAGGGTTATGTAGTCCAGTAGTGCAGCAGTAGGGTCATGCCAGCCCAGTACTGCAGCACTAGGGTCATGTAGGCCAGTAGTGCAGCAGTAGGATCATGCCAGCCCAGTACTGCAGCAGTAGGATCATGCCAGCCCAGTACTGCAGCAGTAGGGTTATGCCAGCCCAGTAGTGCAGCAGTAGGGTCATGTAGCCCAGTAGTGCAGCAGTAGGGTCATGCCAGCCCAATACTGCAGCACTAGGGTCATGTCAGCCCAGTAGTGCAGTGGTATGGTCATGCCATACCAGTACTGCAGCAGTAGGGTCATGCCAGCCCAACAGTGAAGCAGTAGGGCCATGCCACCCTGGTAGTGTAGTGGCAGGGTCATGCAAGCCCAGTAGTGCAACAGTAAGGCCATGCCAGCCCAGTAGTGCAGCAGTAGGGTCATGCAAGCCCAGTAGTGCAGCAGTAAGGTCATAGCATCCCAGTAATGCAGCACTAAGGTCATGCCAGCCCAGTAGGACAGCAGTAGGGTCATGCCAGCCTAGCAGTGCAGCAGTAGGGACATGCCAGCTCAGTAGTGCAGTGGTAAGGTCATGCCAGACCAGTAGTGCAGCAGTAGGGTCATGCAAGCCCAGTAGTGCAATCGTAGAGTCATGCCAACCCAGTAGTGCAGCAGTAGGGTCATGTTAGCCCAGTAGCACAGCAGTAGGGTCCTGTCAGCTCAGTAGCACAGCAGTAGGGTCAAGCCAGCCCTATAGTGTAGCAGTAGGCTCATGCCAGCCTAGTACTACAATGGTAGAGTCATGCCAGCCCAGTAATGCAGCAGTAGGGTCATGTTAACTCAGTAGCACAGCAGTAGGGTCATGCCAGCCCTGTAGCACAGCAGTAGGCTCATGCCAGCCCAGTACTACAATGGTAGAGTCATGCCAACCCAGTAATGCAGCAGTAGGGTCATGTTAACTCAGTAGCACAGCAGTAGGGTCATGCCAGCCCTGTAGCACAGCAGTAGGCTCATACCAGCCCAGTAGTGCAATGGCAGAGTCATGCCAGCCCGGTAGTGAAGCAGTAGAGTCATACCAGTCCAGTAGTGCAGCAATAAGGTCATGTCAGTCCAGTAGTGCAACAGTAGTATTATACCAGTTCAGTAGAAGAGCAGTAGGGTCATGCCAGCCCAGTATTGCAGTGGTAGCATCACGCCAGCCCAATAGTCCAGCAGTAGGTTATGTTAGCCCAGTAGCACAGCAGTAGGTTCATGCCAGCCCAGTAGTGCAGCAGTATCATCATGCCAGCCCAGTAGTGCAGCAGTAGGGTCATGCCAGCCCAGCAGTGCTGTGGTAGGGTCAGGCCAGCCCAGTACCACAGCAGTAGAGTCATGCCAGCCCAGTAGTACAGCAGTAGGGTCACGCCAACCCAGTACTGTAGCAGTAGGGTCATGCCAGCCCAGTAGCACAGCAGTTGGGTCATGCCAGCCCAGTAATGCAGCAGTAGGCTCATGCCAGCCCAGTAGTGCAGTGGTAGATTCATGCCAGCCTAGTAGCACAGCAGTAGGGTCATACCAATCCCAGTAGTGCAGCAGTAGGGTCATGTTAGCCCAGCAGCACAGCAGTAGGGCCATGTTAGCTCAATAGTGCAGCAATAGGGTCATAGTACCAGTCCAGTAGTGCAGCAGTAAGGCCATGCCACTCCAGTAGTACAGCAGTAGGGTCATACCAGTCCAGTAGTGCAGCAGTAGAGTCATGCCAACTCAGTAATGAAATGGTAGGGCCATGCCAGACCATTAGTGTAGCATGAGGGTTGTGCCAGTTCAGTAGTGCAGCAGTAGGTTCATGCCAGCCCAGTAGTGCAGCAGTATGGTCATGCCAGCCCAGTAGTGCAGCATTACAGTCATGCCAGCCCAGTAGTACAGCAGTAGGGTCATGCCAGCCCAGTAACATAGTGGTAGGGTCATGCCAGCACAGTGGTAGGGTCATAACAGCACAGTGGTAGAGTAATGCAACCCTAGTAGTACAGCAGTAGGGTCATGCCAGCCCAGTAACATAGTGGTAGGGTCATGCCAGCACAGTGGTAGGGTCATACCAACACAGTGGTAGAGTAATGCCACCCCAGTAGTGCAGCAGTAGGGTCATGCCACCCCAGTAGCACAGTGGTAGGGTCATGCCAGCCCAGTAGTGCAGCAGTAGGTTCATGCCAGCCCAGTAGTGCAGCAGTAGAGTCATGACAGCCCAGTAGTTCAGCAGTAGAGTCATGACAGCACAGTAGTGCAGCAGTAGGGTCATGTCAGCTCAGTAGAATTGTGGTAAGGTCATGCCAGCACTGTAGCACAGTGGTAGGGTCATACCAGCCCAGAAGCACAGTGGTAGGGTTATGCAACCCCAGTAGTGCAGCAGTAGGGTCATGCCACCCAAGCAGCACAGTGGTAGGTCATGCCAGCCCAGTAGTGCAGCAGTAGGGTCATGCCAGCCCAGTAGTACAGCAGTAGCACCATGCAATCCCAGTTGTGCAGCAGTAGGGTCATGCCAGCACAGGTAATGCAGCAGTAGGGTCATGCCAGTCAGTAGTGCATCACTGAGGTCATGCCAGCCCAGTAGGGCAGTTGTGGGGTCATGCCAGCCCAGTAGTGCAGCAGTAGGGCCATGCCAGCTCAGTACTGCATTGGTAGGGTCATGCCAGCCCAGTGGTATAGCAGTAGTTTCATGCCAGCCTAGTAGTGCAGCGGTAGGGTCATGCCAGCCCAGAAGTGTAGCAGTAGGGTTATGCCAGCCCAGCAGTGCAGCAGTAGGGTCATATCAGCCCAGTAGTATAGCCGTAGGGTCATGCCAGCCCAGTAGCACAGTGTTAGGGTCATGCCAGCCCAGTAGCATAGTGGTAAGGTCATGCCAGCCCAGTAGTGCAACAGTATGGTCATGCCAGCACAGTAGTGCAGCTGTAGGGTCATGCCAGCCCAGTAGTATCATAGTAAAAGCCTGCAGAATAGGCCCCATGTTCTATCGTGTCTGCTCAGAAGCTAGCCCCCTACTGGGAGCTTGCTCCTCCATCCCCCCAGCCCCAGAGGTGGCCCTTCCTGGCCTCAGCTTCTGTACCTGTCCCAACCCTTCTTGAATCCTTCCACTGTGGTCTCTTCCTTTAGGCACCTGGGCAGTGCATTCCATGGTTCTACCACCCACTCTGTGAAGAAGTGTCTACTGTGCTCCCCCGTACTTCCCCCTTCCAGCTTCCACTCGTGCCCCCTGGTAGTTCCCCCCCTTCTTAAGCCTGAACAATTCCCTGGCTCCGCCTTTATTTATCCCCTTTACATACTTGAAAGTCTCTATCATGTCCCCTCTGTCCCTGCTCTCCTTTCCTCCAATGCATACAGATTGAGTTCATCCAGTGCAGCAGTAGGGTCATGCAAGCCCAGTTGTTTAGCAGTAGGCTCATGCCAGCCCAGTAGTGCAATGGTAGGGTCATACCAGTCCAGTAATGCAGCAGTAGACTCATGCCAGCCCAGTAGTGCAATGGTAGGGTCATACCAGTCCAGTAATGCAGCAGTAGACTCATGCCAGCCCAGTAGTGCAATGGTAGGGTCATACCAGTCCAGTAATGCAGCAGTAGGCCCATGCCAGCCCAGTAGTGCAATGGTAGGGGCATACCAGTCCAGTAATGCAGCAGTAGGCTCATGCCAGCCCAGTAGTGCAATGGTAGGGTCATACCAGTCCAGTAATGCAGCAGTAGGCTCATGCCAGCCCAGTAGTGCAATGGTAGGGTCATACCAGTCCAGTAATGCAGTAGTAGGCTCATGCCAGCCCAGTAGTGCAATGGTAGGGTCATACCAGTCCAGTAATGCAGCAGTAGGCTCATGCCAGCCCAGTAGTGCAATGGTAGGGTTATACCAGTCCAGTAATGCAGCAGTAGGCTCATGCCAGCCCAGTAGTGCAATGGTAGGGTCATACCAGTCCAGTAATGCAACAGTTGGATCACACCAGCCCAGTAATGCTGTGGTAGTGTCATGCCAGCCCAGTAGTGAAGAGGTAGTGTCATACCAGCCCAGTAGTTAAGAGGTAGTGTCATGCCAGCTCAGTAGTGCAGCAGTATGCTCATGATAAACCAGTAGTACAGCTGTAGTATTATGCCAGACCAGTAGTGCAGAGGTAGGGCCATGCCAGCCCAATAGCACAGAGGTAGGGTCATGCTAGCCCATAGCATACTCAGAAAAAAATGCAACTCGGGGATGAAACAAGGCAATAGTGCCACTTTTCCTTCGGCCTTGTGGCTTATTACCTTGTTCCATCCCCCGGATGCAGTTATTTCTGGTATACAGTGTCACACTTGGACCACTGATTCTGTATCCTGTATAATTTTCGTTGTAAAAATAAGAAATTAGTGTATGATGACTGTGACACAGAAAAAAGGCTGTCTTACTGGAACTGACACATCAAGACCCCCCAGGGATAGTTCAAAGGACAGGAGGTGGTTTGAGTCTGCAGCTATTTAAAATGCAATTCCTTTGTTCAATTTTCTTTGAAGGCAGGAACCAAAGTATCCACTTTATAATGCCCTCAGGGAGATCCTTTGACTTGCATAGTTGCCAGGAAGGACTTGTGGGGAGGGGTGTCTGAGAGAGGCCAGAATGAACATTGAAGAGGTTTGATGTCTGGGCCAGCCAGGATCCAGACGAATTTGGAAGGTCAAATACACATTCCCAGGAAGCCTTGGGAGGACATCCCAGAACCTGTTTATGTGTGTGTGTATATGTGTGTGTGTGTGGCAGAACAAAAAACAGTTCTGACCAGTTACCCTGAGGAGAGGAAATTGAGTATGTCACTTATCATTTTTTTTTTATCTTGTTGGGATATCCTGTGTGGTAACATGCAACTTTTAATACACCAAGGCGGAGTTTAATGATGTCAGAGAGGAGGCCGGCTCAGAACTCTTTTATCCAACTGAGCAAGCCTTAGAGGCACACAAGACAATATTTCTGACTGAGAGGAGAGAGACCATCAAAGCACTGAAGTAAGGAGCTTAGACAAGATTAGTCTGAAGTTATAAATTGTAGGAACTGTACTTTTACCTGTTTGTTTTAAGGCTGTATGTGTTGGGATGTATACAGTATTTGTTCTGTAATTATTGTTCTGTTTTGATATTTTTAAAGTAAAGATATATTTTTACAATGGAACTGCATGGAGTGCCTTGACATTTCTTTTTATTTTAAGTGGAACTTTTAAAGGTTATAAGTAACACTGTGTATGGGCTTATTGATATACCAAACTGGGAAACGGATTGAGTTCTCTAAAGTCTTGCATAGAATTCTAAGGGTTCATTTGAAAGACCTGGTTGGGTGCCCATAGGCAAAGATATCTGGCCCACCGAAGACCGAATTGTCTGAGCCTGATAATTGGGTACGCTAACAAGAGGTTATCAGTTTGAATCCCTTCAGACCTTGAGACTAAGATGATTTGAACCCACAAAACAGACAAGAGGGTTACCTTTTCTGTTACACCGTACACAAATCATATGCTCAGAGGTTGGCACTTTGGGAGTAGAGGGTTGACCGGCTGAGTGAGTTTGTGACATACAGCACTTTACCATCACTTATTCTATTTATAAATCATAGGTTACATCCATATCTGCAGTATAGTGTACAGTACCGGTCACACAATACTGCAGAACAATGTTATCACCCTGGAGAGTGCACAGCATAAGGCAGGAGCTCTTCGAACTGTGTGATTCCCTGTGACTAAACTGGAAATATTTAGGTGGGGGGGAATTCTCACATCTAGATTTTTAGGTGAAAGAACCAATGATGACAGAGGTGCTGGAATGCTCATACAATTTTTTAAGAGGCAGTGGAGCTGTTTTCTGTGGGCTCCTTCACAGTTTAACCACTGGTGATTCTGCAAATGTAGAACTGGTCACAGAGCTTAAAACCCACCACAGAATTCATACAGGGCAGCAGAATTCCTTATTTTTGGTAATTTATCTTTAACAATTTACTGCTTTTCCCTGCTGCCTGGCTCCCTCTATTCTTTCTGTAGCCTGAAGCCGCTCTTCCATACTTGTCATGTGATGCCATTGATGACATCATGATATGTTAGCCAATGGCATTCTGCCAAAACAGCAAATAATTAATTCTGCAGGAATGAAAAAACTTAGCTGTAAATGCCTAAGCGCCAAACTGCAGAAATGAGAACTGAAGTGCCACACAAATAGGGGACCTTGTTTAGGGTACCTATGATAATATTTGGGGGCTGGCCTGCATTCGCAGTGGTAGCGCCACTGCTTGCTATGCTGATGACCCAGGTTCAGGAACGAACTCGAGTCATTGGAGGGACGGGCGGAAGGTAGAGGATTGAGCATCAGGAGGACTGCTTTCCTCCTCTGGGTAGGGAATGGCACCGCACTTGGAGTCAGGCAGCCCTCTAGTGATGGCTGGGGGGAAGCTCACTGGGCAGCCCAAGAGTGGCAGATGTTCAACGCCCCACATATGGCAGCATGCATGGTACTGCCATTGATGTCACTGCATGCCGCTCCTCTGAGCCATGGGGAGTGGGGACCAAGGAACAGAAGAAACTCCTTGGTGGCAGGATGCTCTCCCTCCCTCACAGGCCCTGCATCTGGCGACTCAAGCACGGAAAGCTGGATCCTTGCCCAGTGGGTCAAGTATGCTCCAAACCACCCTGCCATGGTAGCCAAGCTGTGGGAGCTTGCACTGGAAAGTTCTGGGAGAAGCCAATGTGATGAGGCTGGGGGGGCAGGGGGAAGGTTGCCACTCGGGGGACCAACAGAAAAAAATGTACACAATATTTGGCCACATGAATCTAAGTTATGAAGTAATAAGTTTATTTATTGATTAGAAATGCTGCAATCTGTGATGTTCTTTATTGTTATTAAAAAGTATTACTCTTACAGACACCCGATTATATTTCTTAGAGTTGTACCTCCAAGGGGTTTTGGCCCTCACTAAGAATTTGCTGTGCAACTGCATGAACTTTTTCCCCCATATTTTTGTACTCCTTGGCCAAGGCAGGCTTGGCTGCCATCTGTCCTTGCCCCACCATCCCCCATCTCCCCATGTATTCCCACTACCCCCGCATGCGGGGTGAGGAGGGGAGGGCAGTACTCCTCCCCCGGAGCACAATCCAGTATGCCAGCAGGTGGTCCTTGCAGATGACGCAGGTGGAGGCTCAGTGCACAAGGTGTCGCTGATGCCTGCCTTGCCGCATTTTCCTCTATTGTTCTCCCTTCCCCATGTCAAATGTGCATGGAGGCACACATATCTCCCTGGACCACGACTCCCTCCTCCTCTCCTGACTTACATCTGCTGCTCATGAGTCCCACGAGATGCCACCACATCTCTGCCAGGTGACAGTCAAGAGCCACGATGGCACACCACCCCAGTCCAGGAGAGGAGAGTTGTCAGGCGGCCCCTCAGTCCCCTCCGAGCCCTCTTCCCCCAAGCTCATTCCTGAACTCAAGTCACCGGCGTGGCGAGAGGTAAGGTGCACAGTGCCTTAGCCCTCTGCACCATGGGGCCAGCAACTGCATGAACTTCTGTTTGTAATTTGAAAAATTCAATAAATATTTTTGATACAAAAAGAAATGTTGCCCACCATTACAGCCTATCAGATAGCATTGTATTACAATAAACACTTTATTTATATTGTGCATTTCATGCAAGCACATCAAAGCACCATATAATCATCACCAAACTCATTCTGAACAATTACTGAAATGCAGCTGCCTCTGGGGTGGAACGTAGCAGCCATTCTGCACCAGCACGCTACTGGAGCTGTGTGCAATTTTCAAGTTCTGCTTCTGCCGGAATTCTGCAGAATTTCAGAAATTCCACTTAATTTTGCATAATTTAGATGGATATGTCATTTCAACAGCAGCCTGTTTTTTAAAACTGCAGACTAGGAATCTGTGTTTTACATAAACTGTGGAATAGTATTCAGGGGGTTATGTAAGCTGTGGATTCATTTTCCACAAACCGCGCAACAATATTCATTGGATTACGAAATCTGTGGAATATTATTCTGTGGTTTACATAGAAATGCTTTTCGGAATTCCATAGAATTAAAAAATAAATTCTGAAAAGCTTTTTGGTATTTTGCCATTCTGCACAAATTCAGCAGTGGGGTTCTGCATTCCGCACAGCTCGGGACACAACATAACAGCTTTCCCAATCTCTGTACCCACATGCAAACCAACTGAAATTGATCGAGGATAATCTGTTGGTGGATTACTGAAAGGGGACTTTGACCAGTGCACTGAGGAAATTTCCCTGCTCTTTCCAAGAAATGCTGTGGGATTTTTAATGTCTGTCTGAGCAACCACCTGAACAGACAAACAGGACCTTGGTTTAACATCTTATCCGAAAGACGGTGAAACATTTTTGTAGCGGTCCTAGGGTAAACGGCAGGTTAGGATAATACATATAGTTCCAAAGATAATATTTAGACATTGTATAATTGGCAACACCAAAGCACTTGAGCTGTTACTGAATATTGACACTGTAGTACCACACAAGAGGGGTGCTGCACTGTTGAGGTGCCATATGTTTATTCTTGGAATCCAATGTTGCTCCTGACCCACTGAAATAGGTGCGTCTGTCTGACATGACTGCAGCACTCCCCCCCTCCCCAGAGTTTGAGCATGTGGATGACACAGTACACCCAAACCTCCTTTGGACCGTACTACGTCTGGGATCAAGGTACAAACCCATATCACTCCCTCATGCTGGCTCCACCAGTTAGGTGTGCCACTCTCTCTTAGGCCCTGTGCACACTGTGAAGTGTTTTTAAAAATGTTTGAAAAAATGTTACACAACTGTTAAAGAGTGCTTGTCAGACCGTCTAGGCTGTGCACCAACACCGCGCTAGCCTGAGCAAGTTCCCAGGCATCATGGTGGCACCAGCACAAAGCACTGCAGGTATCACAATGTGTGCCGGAATACTCGCTATCAGACCAGGGGCAGGTATACAAGAAAAGAGGTCAGAATTTTTATAACTAGCTCTTTATTAGCTCAATTAACTGTTTGAAATAATTTAAAAATGACACTACAGGTTGTGCGTGCCTGCCTTAACCTAGATTACAGCACAGATCATGTCCACACTGCTGTTAACTCTGGTTAAGGCAACCGTGTAGCTCTAAAATCATGCTCTAGCCAAATTCCAGGCGGGGTTACTGTACGGTTTTTAGAATACGGATTTTGTAGCACTTTTTTTTTTTTTTTCACAGTGAAACAGTATGGATGCAAACATTTTAAACCAGTTTAACAGAGTTAAAATGGATTAACAGTTCTATAGTGGACAGAGCCATAAACTGCTAACATAGGAGTCTGCAACCCTGCTTCAGATTGCACGGTTGAACCACTGTGTTGTATGTATTGTGCAATATGTGTGTGTGTATCTGTGATGTCATATGCTTGTCCTCTCTGTCCTAGGTCTGAAAGAGTCAGCGGCAGAAAAGCTGTCAAATGAGGTTCAAGAACTAAACAGCAAAATGGAAGCACTGCAGGAAGTAGGTACTCTTCGTATGTACAAGTAGGAGGTCTCTGTCATGCATGCCTACTTCTAATATCGGCAGGACGTGCCCATATTGAGTCAAACTTGCCTGCCTTTTGAGGAGTATTAAACAGCTCAGTTCCAAAAAACCTTTTAGCATATTCATTTTTGTTGTTTTTGTATTATCTTTTTTCCCTCATTACTCACTGGGACCTGCTCCTCCTTCAGGCCACCTAGTACCACCAGCGATCCCCCCTCACAACTCCCCCAAAGCCTCCTACCTCATTGCAGCCTCCCCACAGGTTAGCTTCCCGGTATCCCGCGCCATTGGGTGAGTCCCTCTCCTCCGAGGGAAGGCACCGGTTGGGGCATGCCAGCGCACTATTACTCTCTTGCCCGGGCGCTGCTGAGGCGGACATTGCTCAGTCGGGAGTGCTTGAGGGCATCGTCGGGGCCGGCTGCCATCATCCGGCCGATCCCAATGCAGTTTCCACTTTTCTGGTGTTTCCCACATCAAAGTCCCTCTGCAGTGCTCCCGGTCTCCACTGGGGGCCGCTGCAGAGCGACATGCTACCCTAACCCACCCCAGGAGAGGAGAGCAGCCCAACAGACGGTCAATTCTCTCCTTCCTCTGCCGACCCCCAGTGTCCCTGGTCCGTTCCCGAACCCGGGTCACCGGCGTGGTTCGAGGTATGGCATCCAGTGCCACAACCCTCTGCGCCACCGGGCCAGCACTTCATTTTTTTTAAAAGCCTAGACACAACTCAGTTTATATTTCATGTTTTCTGTTCCTTTCAATTATTATTATCTGGGAAATCTGACGTAAAACAGGATCTTTGTCCCAAGCATTTCACCTGCTGTTGTCCACGTGTGAAATCCTTCTCCTTTATGTGGACATCACATTCTTTTGCAGTGACAGTGATTGTGATGTCCCAAATTCACTACAGATGTCAAATATTGGGAGGTATGCCCTCATGTTTAGAAGAGTGTCTTGTCAGCCCACACATCAATGTAGCGGCAGGGGTGTCACTGCCGATGCTGCCGACCCAGGTTCAGAACACGCCTGGGACATCTGGGACCAGCTGGGGGTGGGGATAAGCATCCCAGAGGACTCTCTCAGCCTCCAGAGATGGTGGGAGGGAGTGCTGCATTGCCTTGCTTTGTCACTGCTGCCTGCAGAAGTACAGACAGCAGTTCAGCAGACGGGGTGGAGGGAAGAGGGGGTGTTGCGAAGCACATGGCGGGATGCGCACATGCTTGTGCTTCTGATATGACAGCTGTTCCTGTGTTGACATCCCCATCGGGAGTAGATCAACAGGGGAGAAACTAACCGGCAAATCCCTTCCATTCAGCTCCATGATGGCCAATGTGGCCAGAGGGTGACACATCTGTCCAGCCAGTATGATCAGAGGGTGACACATCCACCCTGTTGGATGGAACAGTAACAAAATAAAAAGCCTGGGACCAGCCAGTAGCCCAATAGTAGTGTGCCATACTGGGTTTGGGAGTGGAACCTGGTTACTAGCACCAGAACAGCTGGGCTGGGGAAATGCTCTCCATGGCAGAGCCTCCCAACATGGGAAGGGAGGGCGCCATGTTCTGCCACCAGAGTGACTCCCCTCCAATGGGCCATGGAGCTTACTCCTCCATGGAGGTGCAGCTGCATGTATGCCAGCTGACAGCGCAGCATGCAGACAGCACAAGGGGAGGTGGGAGGATAAGGCCAGATGGTCAACATGGGGGGAAAATGGCCACAACTGGGATGGTGGTGCAGCAGTCCCAGATTCTGTAGATTCATCTGGCCCCCCACACCAAATCATGTCCCAGTTGAGAGATGCTACTCTGCCAGCCCCACAACGGGGGGGGGGGAGATACATGGAGGACCATGAACCCAGGTAAGGGATCACAAAGGTTGAGAGGTAGCCTGGACCTAAAGGGGGGGGGGGTATCCAGCTGAAAGAAGAAAACCTATCTAGCACTTGTGATCCAAGTTCATGACCTGAGCCACTAGGAAGAGAAGCAAATATCCCACAGGATGCTCTTTCTTCTCCTCTGAAGTCAGAGGGATGTACTCCTTGCTGCAACACCACCATCAGGATGTCCAAACGTCACTGGAAGTAGCTAGAGGAGTGCAAGGGGGAGGAAGTGTGCCTGCAAACACAGGGGGACATCAGGTGTGCTGGCACTTACATCCTTTCATCCTCGGGAAAGGGACAAATTGAGGAACAAAACAGGAAGCTGGCCCCTCTTGGCCAATGCGCTCATGTCACTGACTCACCCTGTTGGGGGCACCCAGACCCCCTGGCTCCTTCTCATCACTGTTCCTCTCTCCACTATTTCAAGGGGCATGGCCGAGTAAGGACAGACCTGAGGGAAGTTCCTCTTGTCAGAGATCAGAAGCATGATCTGAGCAATGGGTTAATCCCAGGGGCTACTGGTGACCCCACCACATGGTGTCTGGGACATGTGGCACTGAAGCCAGTCCTGAAGTGGGATGGCTATAGAGGATTTAAGAAACAAAACTCATGTTTCCCTCCACACCCTGGCTAAAATGGAATGCTTCACTTATTTAAAGACATCTTTTCACCCATAAATGGCATTCCTTGTGCTTCCTGCATACACACAAATAAGGGGGAAGGGTTTAGATCCTTGTGTTTCTTAGAAATTCACATTCTTGAGTCTCTGGGAGATGCTGGAAGGGGGACATTATTTCTGTTATCCATGATAACTTGTGTTGCAGGGATGCAGTTAATCCTCCAGCACTTATCCAGAATCATTGAGGTGGTGGGTGGCCTGCCATATTGATCATGGGACTGTCGGGGGTTGGGGTTGTCAGCATTAACCCTTAGATACAGTAAGGATGTTTTTCCTCTGTTTTTCTCCCAAGGGCGACAACACACAGTGACGTGCACTTAGCGACAGTCCCTTCCCCTGTAATGTGAGCTGACTTGTGCTACCACCTGGCCTCCACCAGGGAGCAGTCAAGCAGGACGCAGCATCCCCCTCCAACCCCGAGGGAGGAGACCCGACTCTGGGAGCACTCAACCCTCCCTTCCCAGGCCAGCCTCTGAGCAGCCCAAGGTTGTTTCTAAACTGGGATCATCAGTGTAGCAAGAGTGATACCGTTGTACTATCAGTCCAGCTATTTCACAATATTTCTAAAGAAAATCCCTCTGCTGGCCATACAATAATAGTGCAGGTGGGCAGGAAATTTCTCTACAGAAGTCACTGAAATTTTAGGAAATATCTGGGCATGTCAATAGCTGCAACTGTAGTTTTGAGAACACAGCAAGATGGGTGACCAGTCATTTCTCTTGAATCACAATGTGTCACTGAATGACCATGGCTGTGTCAAGTTGTCTTTAATGGGGTGGGGCACAGGTAGAAGAATGAGTGAATCTATTCATGCCTGACTATCCTTCCTTCTGCTGCCAGCGGCTGGAGTGGACAGTGAACTTTCTGCAGAACCTGTTTCCCTGGAAGCTGGAGGAGATCAAGCGGGAGCACGCCATGGTGTTCTGGGAGAGGTTCCAGCAGCTGGACCGGGTTGAGTCACTCAGCGAACAAATGCTCTTCCTGGAGGAGAGACTAGAGTCATGTGAGTCGGAATCAGTCTTTCTAACTTCCTGGTCCATGGTCTGTGGCCTTTAATCCACCTGTGGGTATAGATCAGCCCCTCTGTATATGACTACCCAATAACCTGCTTTCTGTGGCTTCATGACCTGACCTCACTCTATGTCTGTGGCTACCACATAGTTCTTAGAATGGCAACTGGTGGACTATGTCACTATGAAGTTAGAAGTTGCCATACTGCTGTGGTGTCTCCTGTGATAACTGCAGTGTGTCTGCCATCTTGGAACAGTCGTCACATGAACCGATGTCTATGGGTAGAGAGTAACTCTCACCAACATCAACCCAACCAGTGCTGTAATACTTAATTACACCCTCTTGCCTTACTATGATAAGATCTCTATGGTGGCTATCAACATATTTGCCTGTCTTTTGCTATCAATCTGGCCATCCATTCATGCATACATCCATCCCTTCATCCATCCATCAATACATGTAGTCAACCATCCATCGATACATGTAGTCATCCATATATCTATCCATCCCTCCATCCATTGATATGTGTAGTCATCCATCCCTCCATCCATTGATATGTGTAGTCATCCATCCATCCATCCATTCGATACATGTAGTCATCCATCCATCGATACACGTTGTCATCCATCGATACATGTAGCCATCCATATATCTATCTATCCATCCCTCCATCCATCCATTGATATGTGTAGTCATCCATCCATCCATCAATACATGTATTCCAGACAATTGCAGTCGCTACTTGAAATTCACCAAAAAGCATCCACCACGACAACGTATGCGTTTAAACTGTTGATTCTTTTATTTGCAGCTCACAGTTCTTGTCGGTCAAGGCAACAGAATGCTACAAAACAGTCTTGCTCTGGCAACAGGCATTTGGCCCTGCACTTTGGCTGCTGTCGCGCCAGGGGTGGCCAGAGGAAGGAGGCTAGCAGCAAAGTGCGAGATCGATCTTGATGACTGTGAAGTGGATTGTTTTAGCATTCTATGCCTAACTGACAAGAACTGTGAGCTGCAATGACAAAATAAATCAGCAGTTTAAACAGCATACGTTGTCGAGGTGGATGCTTTTTGGTGAATTTCGAGTAGCGACTGCAATTGTCTGGAATCCTAGTACTTTTGGAAGGGCTGGCCGCCCTGATGCAGTTGCACCATGTCAGACATACCCATGCAGTTTTTGTTTCAAAACCCTTCTTAACTCATCAATACATGTAGTCAGTCATCCATCCATCTGATACATGTAGTCATCCATCAATCCAATACATGTAGTCATCCATCCATCCATCCATCTGATACATGTAGTCATCCATCCATCTGATACATGTAGTCAGTCATCCATCCATCTGATACATGTAGTCATCCATCCATCCATCCATCTGATACATGTAGTCATCCATCCATCTGATAGATGTAGTCATCCATCCATCCATCCATCCGATACATGTAGTCATCCATCCATCCATCCATCCATTGATACATGTAGTCATCCATCCATCCATCTGATACATGTAGTCATCCATCCATCCATCCATTCATTGATACATGTAGTCATCTATCCATCCATCTGATACATGTAGTCATCCATCCATCCGATACATGTAGTCATCCATCCATCCATTGATACATGTAGTCATCCATCCATCCATCCATCACATGTAGTCATCCATTCATCCATTGATACATGTAATCATCCATCCATCCATCCGTTACATGTAGTCATCCATTCATCCATTGATACATGTAGTCATCCATCCATCCATCCGATACATGTAGTCATCCATCCATCAATACATGTAGTCATCCATCCATCCATCCATCTGATACATGTAGTCATCCATCCATCCATCCATCCATCCGATACATGTAGTCATCCATTCATCCATTGATACATGTAGTCATCCATCCATCCGATACATGTAGCCATCCATCCATCCATTGATACATGTAGTCATCCATCCATCCGATACATGTAGCCATCCATCCATCCATCCATCGATACATGTAGTCATCCATCCATCCATTGATACATGTAGTCATTCATCCATCCACTGATACATGTAGTCATCCATTCATCTGCCCATTGTTTGGTTGTCCCAGCTAAGACACAATATCTTGCTTATATGGTGGATCTTGCGCCTCTAGTCTCTACCCTGTCACACAACTTAGGTACTGTAGCACATACTAGGCTTAAGTAAAATGTCCACAATCACACAGTGAGCCACTGGTTATGATGGGAGTTAAACCAATATCTTCCGTTTGTTTTTTTTATCACTTGCTCTAACCATTTATCCCACTGCCTGCATGGAAGCTAGGATTCCAACTGGTGTCTCCCAGTTCATAGTCCTTTCCTCCGAATAGTAGGCCTTTCTGAATGAGACCCGAGATTCACTGCCTTTTATTCTACATTAGATCGCACTGTCTGGGAGCGATGGATTTGAACTGGGATCACCTG
The DNA here is from genome assembly GCA_016271365.2 of Neoceratodus forsteri. Lineage (NCBI taxonomy): Eukaryota > Metazoa > Chordata > Ceratodontiformes > Ceratodontidae > Neoceratodus > Neoceratodus forsteri. The sequence goes on from JADMNL010000035.1 coordinate 64,559,209, forward strand.
ACTCACAGTCCTTTGCTCTAATCACTGGCCCCACTGCCTGGGAGCTGAGATTCAAACCAGTTTCTCCTGTATTACTCCTTCTAACATTAGACCACACTGCCAGGGAGCAGGGATTTGAACCCGTATCTCCTGTCTCACTCCTTCTGCTCTAAGAGACCATACTGCTGGGGAACTGGGATTTGAATCAGTATCTCCTGTTTTATACATGACTTTCAGGTCAGGTAGCAAGAGCAACACATCTGGTGGTGGCAGTCTAGGCCACAAGAGAAATGAGTCTGGTGTGCATCAGCTCAGCTCACAGCTGCAATATAATTGGTGGTTGTCAACTCAGATCACCAGTGAAATGAGTTTGGTGGGTCTCTGTTCAGGTCACAAATTAAGTGATTTTGGTGGGTCTCATCTCAGGTCATCAATGAAATGAGTCTGGTGGGTCTCAGCTCAGGTCGCAAGTGAAATGAGTTTGGTAGTCTCAGCTCAGGTCACAAGTGAAATGAGTTTGGTGGGTCTCAGGTCACTAGTGAAATGAGTTTTGTGGATCACAGGCTATATGTAAAATAAGTTTGAGGGAGGTTAAAGAAAGCTAAGGCAGGCTTTGGTCTCCAGTGCTGTCAAGCCCTTCATCTTCCACTAGCATTTAATCCATCACAGTGTGGGTGAAGCCTACACTGTACCTGTCCCACACTGTAACTGACCCTGTGGATAAACTGAGGGCTTTAGGCTCCAGTGGTGTCAGTCCTTCACCTTTCACCAGCACTAAATACATCACACTGTGGGGAAGCCTGCACTGCACTGTACCTGCCCACATTGTAACTGCCCATGGGTAAACAGAGGACTTCCGTCTCCAGTGCTGTCAGCCCCTCACCTTTTAGCATGGGTCCATTGCAGGAGTAACTGCCATCATGGGATGGGTGGGGAACAACTGTGGAGCAGCTCCATGAGGTGAGAGCCCATAGTCCTGCCAGTAAAAGGCACTGTGCAAGGCTCTGGTAACAGATGTACTAGGGGTAATGGGAGGGGGCTGGGGTAGCTAGCATGTACACATGTGAACAACTCATTCTGACCCTGGTGGTCTGCTGCTGTTAGACCAGTACAATGCCTTGTTTGCTAGATAAATCAATAAAATAGACTGAAGTGTAGAAGCAACGGTCGCTGTCTGTGGGCAATCTCTACGCAGAAAAGGCAATAAAACTAAGTAAGTGCATCTTGGATTAGTGAGCCACACAACTGTTCACTACAGTTAGGGCTTTGCTTTTGTCATGGTAAATTTAGGAGAAAATCATGATATTGCCATAATCAAAATGGCAGAAGCCATGGAAATTGTAGTAAAAGTCACAAAGTCATAGCTCCATCTTGGTTTAATCAAATTACCTATATTTGAACTTTACAAACACGTCAGCAAAGATTTAAATGTTTTAATCATAAACCTCTAATATGATTCCAGCCAGTCTGCATGCCAAGCTCCTGTACCTCTTATCCATGTACAGAGTGCTCTCGTGCAGAAACGCTGGGAGGGAGCGCTTCACTTCAACAGCGGGGGGCACAATAAAAAAAAAGACAACATACTATGAATCACTCAAACTAAACTTGAGCGATTTACAATAAGTTAATAGAGCCTCCAAGATATATTGTATAAGAGACTCCTCTCCTGAGGTTTTGGGCAGACAGAACCGTTCAGCTTCACTTAATGGTCCTCTCACCCAGACCTCACACTCGGAGTCTCCTATACCGTAACAGACCTCCCTCAGAGGCCCTGTTAACTTATAAAAATTTACATGTTTTACTGGCCTGTTTGCATGTGGATAGCACCACCACGCATGAAGCTGGCGGCCTGGATTCAGTAACAAGCATGGATCATTGGGAGCCAGCAAGGGGGGAGGAGGATTGAGTGACGCATCCTTCCCCAGGGAAACTGCCACCTGGGTGACTACAGGCGGCAGTGCAGTTGAGAATGCTAAGCAGGACTGGGAAAATGCTGGCTGGGGACCGGAGCTGAGCACCCAATATATGCACATTGGTCTCCCTTGTGTGCCGCGTCTTCCAAGGGAATGGGACAAGAAAATGGAAACGCAGCCCCAATCCCAGCTTCCTTGGGGGACCCTGGTGTATCTGGGCCAGTCCCTGCCATCTTGTCCACCTCTCGATCCTATGCATGCTTGTGGGTGTGGCCCCCCCAACCCTGTACCCTGCCAAGTGGGCAAGCTGAGGCTTCATGAGGGCTGGTGGGCTGTAGGTAGGTGGGGGTAGGGGGACTCACCTGGGGGTCTCTGGGAGGCCGGCAGCCAGAGAAGAGGGGACATAAGCAATAAATGATAAAAACATTTTATGGTGCTGGCCCTGTGGCAGACAGCAGTGCACTGCACTCTGATCAGGAAGAAAGGGATGTACATGCAAGCCCTGGAATTCTACATTAGGGACAAATCAGGGCCAAGTGCATTGTGGTAGCAGGGCACACATTCCTGGGCTTGTCATGGCAGATGGCAGATGCCAGACACTGTGGCGTTTTCACAGAAACTGTTACAAATCATGGTGTTGTCATGGAAATGAATTCTCTGACAAGGGTACAGCACCATCCATCGTCAATGCTACTACATGATTGGAAGTATCCCACTGTACACCCTATCAGGACTTTGTCCAAACTCTTTCTCTCTCTCCCCCGCCCCATGCAGGCTCCTGTCGGGAGAATCGTGACAGAAAACAACTTGTGTTACTGCCCACTGTGGAAACCTATTCCTCCCCACGGCAGGAAAAGTGTGGGGAGGGCTGCACACTCTCCACTACTTATACGAGCATTAATATTTTGCAGCTGTTGGGATAGCGCATTTTCAGAGATTCGCATTGGATAATTGGACAGGGTACTACATTATCCAGCCTATCTTATTGGAAGACATGGCCAGAAAATGGACCACTGGATCCAAATGTTATTTCCGGATCAGGTAACGACCCAATCATGCATTATCCAATGGCCTCTTGCATATAACTGGAGCAACTCCATTACGTTCCCGCCTTCATCTCTACAGGATTGTCTACATGGTGCTACAGAAAATATTTAATACCCAAGTGGAACCAAATTTCTGAAATTACATTTTTTCTTAGTTCTGTTATTTATGTTTGTAGTATAATTGATAAAAAAAAGTTTAATTTTTTTTTGCAAGATGTGTGGCTTTATTGTGGTGTGTGTCTCTCTCTCTCTCTGATACCAAATCAGAATCTGGTGTAGTGGCCTATCAAACGCTACTTAATTTAGACCGATAACTATGAGTTACAGTTCATTGCATCATCACGGTCCAATCACATTCTAGACTGCGTGTGTGAGGCAAACCTTTTTCACCGTTCGTATATCCTGGCAGTGCCACTGTCCATATGAGTAGGTGCCTTGACAGGTCAAAAGTCGTTGCTATGGGGAGATTAGATGGCCAATCAGCTCTCAAGCAGCAGTGCATGCTTCTTTACTGTGTGGAGTAAGCAGGATCTGTTAAAGTTAACCATATCTGATGCCTACAGTGTGCATTTTTTCATAGTGTTTATCCCCCTTTCACTGGTGCAGCCCTTCTCTGCCTAGCTGCCCTCAGCCCCATCTCTTCCTTGTAAGGCTTCTGCCTCAGTACTTGTAGGGGGATCCATATATTTTTTCCCCCCCCTGTTTCTGCTCCTCTGTCCCCTGGTCCCTGCTACATCCCAATCCCTAGCCTTCTCACAAACGTAATGGTTATCCACCCCTTGCCCGGTACCACGCATGGTATCCACCCTTCTCCGTACCACGATGGGCGGAGGGCAGCCTGCTATGTTGGTTGTGTGGCACCTGAGGGAGGGGGGCTATACAGGACTGGGGTATTTTCCTCTGGATTTACTCCCAGGGCATCAGTGTGCAGTGATGCGGACGCAAGTGTTGGCAAGAATGGTTGCTGGTGTCTGTCTGTAGCCCTTTTGCTTATGAAGTACTGACCTGTGCTAACACCAAGCTTCCACCCGATAGTAGCCTTGCAGTAGGGATGTCAAGGTATCATGGTTTTATGTTATGCCATGGTATTGGAAGTCCCAGTATTGATACAGTGGGCAACTTCCGATACTGCGATAACCATGGTTCATGGCATACTGTGGCATTCAGACTTTTCAAGTAATTTTTTCTATTTTCAGGGACAACTGCCCTTCCATGCCAACTCTCCCTGGTACAAGAGTTGGAGAAGGCTTCTTTTTTGTACAAAAATTACTTTCGGAATACTGCAGTACAACGGCAATCCTGGTGTTACATGTGATGGTCATTATACAATCAGAATTTCATACCGTGACATCCCTATATTGCAGCGAGGTGCAGAGCATCCACACCCCACAGGTGGAGAGCTGTCCCTGGGATACTCGATCCTCCCTTCCTCAGATGGCCTCCAATAACTTGTGCATGTTCCTGAAACTGGGTCACTGGCATCGCACTTAGCAGCCCTACCGATTTGCTGATGTGTTGGCTTATCCTGAGATTGTACAGTAGGCCCCTATCTGGTCCATCTAATATGGATAGATCCAAGTGGCCAGTCAGTCAGCAGGGCCAATGGGTGCCAGCATCATGCCACACTCTCGGGGGGCTTTTCTGCTTTATTTTCACCCAGGGCACCGGCACGTACAGCAACATTCTGACGCACATGGTGTCCTCCCACTCATCAGCCACTTCGACTGCACCACCACCTACGGTCACCTAGGTGGTAGTATTGCAGCAGAGCCTGCAACCCTCACTTGCTGGAGGACTGTCGTGTTAGATGCATGATCATCCTGCCCTCGTCTGGCCCCATATATCTTGGACTCATTCCCAAACCAAGGTCGCAGTCGCCAGCGGCAGCCTGGTTGCTGCATCAATGGGCCGACTTTTTATTTTAAAATTTATTTACCTAGGGTAGCACTGCAGAGCTGCCATGTGTGTTTTCAGGTGATGGGGGGAGGTCTGCTTCCACTCATTTTGACAGTTGGGTGGACACAAGTCCAAAGTCATAAAAAATGTTTTCTCTGCATACGTGTGATACATTTTAGAACCTGGAATTTATGACGCATTTGTTGGATAAACACTACCTGCCAATCATTCCTCCCCTCAAAAAAAACAGCAGCATATTGTGTAAACAGGAGAATGCAGTGGGGACCAGTGTGATACAATATTAATCTACACTCGAGCAGTTTCATCTCGGGCACATCACTTGTGGCTTACACTACTCGTAAGGTGACCCGAGGTCAAACTGCTCTTGTGTAGATAATTCATTTATCACACAAGTCCCCGCTGCATATCCCCTATATAACATACAATAGGGTGTCAGACCTTTTTACATATAACACACAACAGGGTGTGCAATTTGTGGGAGATGAAGGCATTTCTCTGGTGCGTGCTGAATATTAATTCCCAAATTCCACAAATAATCAACTATTCGATACTCAAATTTTGCCAAATATTCATGGTTTTACTGTTTTGGAAATTTTATACTTTTGTTTTTCAGTTTTTGATTGGGAAAGGCACACTGAGTTGAATTTCATTTCCAGCTGCATTCCAAGAGCACAGGGAAGTTAACTGACTTGTTCAGGATTACACAGTGTGCAACAGGAGGTTGTGGGAATCAAACACAGGTCTTCTGAACATACCAAGCTTGTTCAGAGTTTGTTGCTCTAACCAAAAGGCTATACTGCAAGCCTAAAAGTTGTATAGGACTTGCAAAACTATATAAAATACTTTAGCCTTGCCCAGGTGGCTAGGGCTAGTCCCATGGCCACTGCTGCAGCCCTCCGTGCTTTTCCGCCTTCCCCTATCATCTCCCATGTTGTCAGAAAAGAAACCTTAAGCTGGCCTTCTGGTGCAGTGGTAGCACTATTGCTTGCAATGCTGATGACCTGAGCACAGGAACAAGCCCGGGTCATCAGAGGGCCGGCCGAGGGGAACAGTGGAGCGGCCCAGTGGACGCTCACCTCCCCGGGAGAGGGAGGGCACCTGGTCTCTGCTGCACTACCGCTACCTGGATGACTACAGGTGGCAGTGCAAGCGGAGCCAGTGGATCGAGGGAAGGGGACGTTGTCAGCCTAATGCATGCCTGTGTGCATCAGTCCAGGGGCCATGTGATGTCCAAGGGTGGGGAGAAAAAGGAAACATGCCGACTGCGCAGGATGCTGCCCACTGCAGGTCCTGCACCACTGACTGGGCTCCTGCTCCAGAAGCCAAACTTCATCTCCACCTGAGGAGCTGGGCCGGCTCTGATGCACCTTCCCCTAGGGAGTCATCCAGTTGGGGAATATGGAGCCAGGTAAGTCCAGGGATGGTGGGTGGAGCAGTAGGGTTGATGGAGGGCTGGTTGGTGCAAGGTGGAATAAAGCATACTAAAAAACAAAAAAAAAATAAAATAAAAAAAACCCTAAAAGTAGCTCTGGCACAGTGCCAACTCCCAAATGTGTTAAAGGAGAAGACTCCTATATATGTATGATTTGGTTATGTCTGATGTATTTATTAAATGTTGCATCAGTTACTGTACATATGTCAATGAGAGATCAGTCACTTCTTCTGTTGCAACACATATCTAGAGTTTGAGGCTGTGACACAAGGTAGTAAAATGTCAAGCAAGCCTCCATTTACATGCAAATGGGTCACTTGTCATACAGCCCCTCCCATTCCCTGATGTCACTGCAGCAACAGTGCAGAAGTACACATAAGGGTATCAGTGCTGTCTAGCCTGATTTTAGTTTAAGTTTGCAGTGGCTTAAGACAGTTCTGCCATGCAACTCACACAGGGAGTAGTACTTGTAGCCTTAATACTGTATGTGTAGAGCAAATAATACATCTAATAGTATTTCATTCACTGGAAACAAAAGCTGTTTCTCTGCACTGCTCATTTCTCTCTGTGAGATAGTTGTAACGTTGTGGAAAGCAGTAGACTGAATCAACCAACCAATCAATCAATCAATCGAGCAGTCAATCAGTCACTCTGTATTGAACCAGGTGAACACCCTTGATAAGATTCATTACAAGATGAGCCTGGGCAGTTTACCAAAGGATCACACAAGACTGACTTATACACATCCTCTTTCAGCAGCCTGAAAGTGGAGAGCTAGATCATTCACTTTATAAAGTGTATTGTTTTACATTTCAAATGCTCCTTAAATGTGAGTTTCTGACTGGAAATACCAAGACACAGAATGCATATGACATGGGAGGAGTGAGCTAAGCAAATACAGAGCACTACAAACAGAGACTGATTAGTTTCTTTACCTACAACAGCTGAGGCATAGCATCTGATTTGTGAGGGACATCCTACTTCAAATGCTGGCATTACAAAGTGCGGGGGCTGTCACAGCATATCCTTAGTACCTTGAAAGTGAAGTGCTGTAGCTCTCACATCACTGCAAATGATTTATAATGGGAATTGGGGCACTTTTAAAGTCATGGACCTGTGGGGCAATCACAGTTTCCAAGGAGGTTGGAGAACTTCTTAAGGGTTAGAGACTAAGGGACTCTAGTAGGATTTGAACCAGAGTCCCCCAGTGCTTGTGCCTGTGCTTTAACCACTAGATTATCCTTCCATATGCTGCAGCTGATGCTTTCCTCATAGCTGAATTCTTTATTTTATTTCTTTTTATTTTATTGAGATATTCAGAATGACCTTTGAGTCAAAGACTCATTTACAGTACAAAGATTCCACGTCATACATAAAGTACAGAAGGACAAAACATGGTTTACAGGTTGTTAGCACATAACAAAGGATCTTACAAGGTAATAATATATATTTTTTTTATACGCATGGTTACACATTTGATTCAGAGGGTGAGTTACCCTTCCAGGGGAAATATGACTTAACATGAGAATCGCACAGCCATAGAGGAGCAGAAGGGTTCTGATGTGGCTGTTTGTCAAAAATCAGTTATCTCGTGGGGGCCATATGCATAGGGGAGTCAGAGAAGTTAGGGGTCTACGGAGGGGGTTAGTTGCAGTCACACAGGTTGGAGGCTTGTAGGTGATTCCTTAGTCTGGTTTTGAAAGGGCCAAGCCTAGTTTCTTCTGTGATTAGGCTGGGGAGCGCATTCATCCAGGAAGGGGCTTTGTAGCTGAAAGTTTGCTGGAATTTGGAAGTCCGGCCACGGGGTACCCATAGCAACGGTTTGTTCGAGCTATGGGTTGTTCTGCCTGGTGGTGTTGTGTGGATGATTGCCTTACAGCAGCCATCCAATTACTGACTGCCTAGTTACAAAGGAAAAGAGGCCTATTTGCAAGATTGTTTCTCACTGCTGGTGTCAATCAAAACAGAGAATGTTAACAAACACACACACACCATAATACAATAGCTGCATGATACCACTTAAAACTCTTGTTATACCCAGAGTCACTTATTGGTAAACTTTTTTTTGCTAACAAAAACAGTTGTAACCCCTAGATGGCGCTATCCCAGGGGCTACTACCCCTGCCTGATTTGCTACTAACAGGTTGAGGGGCCTGGATCCAATGGCGGTGCCTCCACCCAGAGGTCAGGGTTTGCAATAGTTAAACTAACTTGGTCACAGCCCTCTGGGACACTGCAACCCCCTTTCTTCCCACTAGTGGCCCACACAATATATCAGAATTACCTTCACAGTACACACTTACCCCCAGGTCTGGTTCGGCACTGGGACCTCCTGTGAAATGAGATACAGTGCAACAATCACAGTACAGTACTTTAACATAGACAAATACCTCAGGCAGTATAACTTTGCTGAAACAAGCAGCTCTGATTTATTTAGGGGGATATAACAAGGACAGGGGAAATCAGGTTAATTAGCTTATCACTCTAATAATCTCATCTATGGCTCTGTGCACAGGCCTATCCCTATCAGTTACTGTCCTGGGTACCCAAGCCCCAGTGGCTAGTCCAAACCGTGGCAGCTGGTAGGGCCCTTTCACACAGAGAAAAGGAGAATTAAACAGTCAGCAGTACAGTAATTCCATTTGGATTTAATGTGGCAATTCAACAGGAGCAACCCTGAATTAGTACTCACGACCTCCAAATAAGATAGGGTCCTTCAATGTCAGCAGGCTCACTTGAGGTACACAAACCTCTTCACACATCCATATAAAAGAAAGTACTATACCAGGCAGGCTGCATCTGTATCCCGATCATAATTACTGCACAATACCGGGAGAACACACAGCAGATTCAGTTCCTGACAGACCGAGTGCAATTTTCAGCAATTCTTCCAGTCTTCTACAGGGTGAGCCTGGTTTCTACTCTTCAGAGATCCTTTGATTCTTTTCACAGGACGGATTCAGTCCTAACAAGCTGCAGACCGAACTCTGGGCCTTACAACACGTTTTTTGACTAAAACTGCACACTGAAAAGCACAGGGCTCCTTCCTTCTTCACTGCCAAAGCTCAACTGAACTCCAACCGACAAAAACCGGGCACTTCCTTTGAGTTCCTCCCAGTTCTTGACTGGATTGGCTGTCACTCACACAGACTGCTGCTGTTGGTCCAAAAAGGCACTGAAGTCTAAACTACATCTCCCAGAGTCACTGCCCATACAATCCTCTTGTGGCTGGCTCAGATTATGAGTCCAAGTTCTGATTCGTCCAAGGCACCATTTTAGAGCTAGCTTACCCCACACTGATTGGTCCAGTTCAGCAGTTCAAAACTAGAATGGGGAACTAGCAGACACAGTTCTGACTGCAAAGAAAGCAGGTTAGACAAACTGTCATTTCATTATTACTCTAAATAATTTCTGGTAAACAGTTACATCTTTCAGATAGGTTCCTTTGCACCCTAGTGACTGCAAAAATTAAGTGAATTGGCAGCAGCTCAAGTGGTACTCAGAGAAGCACACAGTCCCCCATACAACTAATTATGTCTGCAAGCAGACAGCTCTTAAAGAGACAGTACCAGAGGCTCTAAAACACTCACTGATAAATGGCTTAAATGCCAAACACCATTCAGGCTTGGAGCATTCAAGCAAGCTCCTGGAAGTCTTTTGGGAACCCCCATTTGCAGGGGTTACACCCTTCCTGGTTTGGGAAAGCTTGACGTCTGGGCACAAGCAAGTACTCATAAGTTTCAACTGCAACCATATACATTTGCATTAGCTCGCATATGTAATCATCAGTCAATATATCATTTTACCAAGAACACATTTCTGAAACATTGCAGATCGTCCTCTTTACACAGTATTACATACACATTGTACCATAACTCAAGTTATTACCTCTTGTACATGAAACCTGCAGAGAGGGCCCTTCCCTATCAGTTACCTTTGGGGCCGGACGGGCAAGGGCACCATACTTAGAGGGCAACACAAGTAACTTGGAGTTAGCACTGATGCTCAGTTTGGGCAATGAGCTCGGGACACATACACTCCTTTATGGACAACATTGAGAGGCAAATCCACAGGCCCCCAAGGGAATCATAACTGAGGTGCACCACAGGCTTTACAGCTCGACCAGTCTTTCTAGGGGAACTGTTACAGTCTCTGCACTCTGAGCCTCATTTTCAGCATTGTCCACACTTGTCAGGGAGTCTCCATGGGGGTAGAGGCTAGAACTTGGGGCACTTTCAGCTCCAGGAGTTACAGTTTCTGAGTCCACAACATTTGGCTCGCATGGAGAGCTTTCGGACACTGGCAGTGGACTGTCAGGGCACTCAAAATACTCTTCTTGTTCGTGTATCACCAGTCTGCCCCAATCTATCATTTTCCTCCCTGAAAGCTCAAACAGTTCAACCATGCACAATGATTCCATTTCATCTGATCTGATGCTTTGCACTTCACTTTCTGGGAGCATTGGCTCCAGGGATGAAGCTGGGGCTTAAACAGTCCAGAAGGCCCAGCTTTGTCTCCAGTATTGACTAGGGATTGCCCCAAACAATTGACTCAGTTCGTAAGAAGGATAGTATTCAAAGTCACTCTCACTTTCTTCCGATATGGACTGACAGTCATGCTCAACTGGGACTTGTGGAGGGAACACTTTAACTTTGCTTCTGTAGGTGCAGACTTTCTTGATCTTTCTTAGCAGCAGCTCTAGTCACTGGTCCAGAGGGGCATCTTCTAGGGCTCAGACTCAATTAAGATTTGTCCAATGGGCAGTAAATGATTTCTATGCATTGTTTTTACATCTTTGAATTATTCTCAGGCCTTACTTTGTACACTGGCAGATCATCTAGTTTGCCCACTACAATGTGAGGGAGATGGTGCCATCTGTCAGCAATCTTGTGCTTGCCATGCAATCCCAGATTTCTTAGCAATACCCGACTCCTCCGGAGTTCCTGTGCTTTCACCTTTTATCATACCTTTCTTTGTTAGCCAGATTTCTTTTGGCAGCCATGGTTTTGAGCCAGTTGGTACGCATGGAGTTAGCTGGGCCTTTAACTTTTGCAACATACTGTAAATAGTTGTCAGCCTGAACCCCATCAGGAGAGACCCCAAACACACATCTACTGGTATTACTAGCTTCCAAACATCAGGCGGTAGGGGAGAATCCAGTGGCATCACTTTTGTGCAGTTATAAGCATGTACCAGGGTGCTAATTTGTTGGCTCCATCTAGGCTTGTCCTTTGGGTGCAGGGTGCCTAGCATATCTAGCAAAGTCTGCAGTTGAAGCGTTTCAGGCTGTGGGTCCCCTGGGGTAGTAAGGAGTGGTTCTGGACTTTCGCGACCCCACAGAGAAAGCATCTCTTTGATCAGACGACTCTCAAAGTCTCTCCTTGATCAGAATGGATTCTTTGTGGAGCCCTATAGTGAACAAAAAGTTTTCTACAAGTACTTTGGCCACAGTGGATGCTTTCTGGTCTTTGGTGGGGAAAGCTTGGGCATATCTCGTGAAATGGTCAGTGACCACCAGCACATTACTGATATTTCTTTGATCTGACTCCAAACTTAGAAATCAATACAGACCAGCTCCATGGGTGCACTGGTGGTGATGTTAACAAGGGGCAGCCCTCTGGGGCAAAGAACTTTCCTCTGTAGCTCAGCGACTACAAGTTCGAATGTGTTTGCTCCACATCAGCCCCCATCTTAGGCCAATAGAATCTGGATCTCACCAAGTCAAGTGTTCTGTCTATACCAGGTGCCCTCATGTGGTTGTGCAAGGACCTCAGTACTGAGTCTCGAAGGCAGTGGGCAGCACTAGTTGTTGTTTGTCTACTTGTCCCCTCTGTCTACTTGTTTCTCTGTATAACAGTTTATTGATCAGTTTCAACTTAGGACCTTCTTTGTATAACAGTGCAGTTCTCAAATCAGTGGAGCGTAATTTGGACACATCTTTCCTGCATAGAGGGCTTCTAAAGCTGCTTTGATCATGGATCGCGGGATTGAGCCCGCCTCGAATACTGTCATTGTCCAGCTGAGGCAGTGCACCAATGTCTATTGCAGAAAAGTGGCAATAAGCAGCAGTGTATGCAATTCTCAGAGGCTCCCAAGCAATCCACCATGCAGTCCACTCGTCTGTGGACATTTGTTCCCTCTGTCAAACTTCGGCAGAGTGCCCGAATGTCAGGTTCTGCCAATCGGACCCAATCTATTCTGGAGACCAGGCCTCCGGGAGAGAGCATCAGCATCTATGTGGTTCAGACCTGCTCGGTATTCGAGAGCATAGTCATATGAGATAATGCAGAAAGCCACCTATGGCCAGTGGCATCCAACTAGCTGAGGTCTGCACATAGGTCAAAGGATTATTGTCAGTTTTACTAGTATTTTAGCCCCATACAAGTACTCATGGAATTGGTCAACAATAGCCCACTTCAAAGCTAGGAACTCTAACTTATGTACAGGATAGTTCTTTTCGATGGGGTCAGGTTTCTACTGGCAAAGGCCACTGGTCTCAGGCCATTCTAGTGTTCTTGGTACAACACAGCCCCAACCCTTGCAAGCTAGCATCAGTGTGCAGGGCGTAAGGTTTTCTTGATCGGCATAGGCCAGCACTGGAGCATGGGTAAGTTGATATATGATCTCATGAAAAGCAGTCTCACAATCAGAGTCCAGCGGGCCCCAAATACTTCACCGGATGAAAATACACTCTTTCAGTCTTGAGGGACGCTGACTTTGGTATTTTTGTGGGTTGGGGATACCCTTAGTAAGGTTAAGTAAAGGGTAGATCACTCTTGAATAGTCCTTGATAAGTCACTGATAATAACCACAGAATCCCGGAATCTTTGCAGTTCTTTTAGATTTTGGGCTGTGGCCAGGTGGTCAAGGCCTCAACTTTACTTGGGTCGGTCTCTATTCCCGAGGATACTATGTGTCCCACATACTTTACTGATGTTTGAAAATTGACACTTATCAATGGACAGTTTAAGGCCAAAGTCCTCCAGTCGGTCCAATACCTTAAATAATCTGCTCTCATGTTCCTCCAGTGAGCTGCCAAACACAATAACATCATCTAGGTATACCAGGCACTCTAGTGGTTCATGTCCCCACTGCACTCCCATCAATCGTTGAAAAGTGGCTGGGGAACCTTGAATCCTTTGAGGCATCCTCTGAATTCATAGAAGCCAAGCTGACAGATAAAGCTGTCTTTTCACGGTCCTCTGGGGCCATCGGGATCTGATAGTACCCATCAGCGAGATCCAGCAGAGAACCACTTGCTCCCGCTTAGGCAGTCCAAAGCATCCTGAATGCGGGCATTGTGTACTGATCAGGATAGTCCGCCGGGTTTAAGTGCGATAATCCACACACATCCTTACTGTTCCATTCTTTTCTCCTACTACAATGGGGAAGCATAAAGGCTTCTAATTCTTGTATTACCAGCAGCTAACATCTCTTGCAGATGCCGTCTCACATCATCTATAATCAGCAGGTGCCAGGCGCCGAGACCTCTCCACTAAATGGTCTTCCGTCATGCAGCCGGATATTGTGCTCGCCTCCTGCACGTATCCTACATCCCATTCCTTTAAAGAAAACACCTGGTCTCTCTGGGCAAGCTTCTCACTGATCTTCACTTTCCATTCAGCTGGCAGCGAGAGTCGCAAATCAAACAAGTCAGGCGTTACTCTGTCATTCTTCCTGAACTCTTGTTGCTGGGTAGCACTGCAGTGTCTGCACAATGCACATTAGCCAGGATGCAACTTCTGTTTACTCGAATGTCTTTTTCAGACACTTATGAACTTGGACCATTACCCTTCTGGCATAAGCATGGGCTCTAGCGGGCAAAATACTAGGCTTGACCAGCAGTCCCTCTGGCAATTTCCATCGCCTGGTGCATCCAACATTAATATTTTATTCTTAACATCCTTCTGATACGGACTCTCCTGTAAGGTACACTGGGCATTTTGGCCAGGATCAGAGACTCAGGATCCTTCTTCCATACAATTCGACCGGTTCCTCTGGTTCTGTTTTTTCAGCATCTCTGTGCCTCATAGGCCTTCTTAATTAAAGCCGGAACTCTTAAAGCTCTACTAGTCTTGACCCTGTTTTCATAACACAACTGTGCCAGCCTTCCAACATATGAGCATTTGTTCCAATCAACAAAGGACACCATCATACAGTCCAGTGGGGGACACACTGGCTAGGGTCTCTACTTGTTCGGCCACCCAGCCACGGAGGTGGGGAAAGACAGCCAAATTCGATATACCCGGAATAGGGTAGGCCCCTTCTACTAACCCCATACATGCAGTCCTTCTAATGGTTGTAAGGGTACGCCTGACAAATGCTTCTGATACCAATCTTGAAACATAATTGTCACTTGGGAGCCACTGTCTAATATAGCTCTTGTAGACACTCCGCTCACCTTTACAGTGGTCTCCATGGAGGGACCCACTATTCTGGACCAGTCTGAGAGGCGGTAGGGGGCCTGGGCAACTGACCTTGCCACAAAAGGAGTGAATTAGCATTTTTGGTGCCTCACTGGGATCATGTGTGCACCTCTTAACCACTGATTTCTCTCCGGCTCTCCTTGTAGCCTATATGCAACTTTGTCAGTGTCTTTTGGGACTGGCATTCCTTTTCATGTGCCCATCTTTCCACAATTATAGCAAAACATACTTTCTGGAGTTTGAGCTGGCAGGCGCCACACTGGGAGCCAGGGCGGGGTATTACTTAACTGGAAACCTTGGTGCCATCTCTGTCTGCGCGCGTGATAAGCATTTGGAGACATCTCGCCAGTTTCTCCACTTCCATGGTCAAGGAATCGAAGTTCGAGCTGTTATCAGCAGGAGATACACATGGTGGGTACCCCCACCCCATAGCAGATGCAGTCGGATATAGGTCAGGGTCTGTGACTTGCAGGCGTGGCCTCTATAAAGGGACTGTTTTTGAATTCCGGATCTCTCTCAACAGTTCGCCCCATTGTGACATATCTTTTCCTTGTCAGAGCACTCATTGACTGCCAACCTCTGCCCCTGAACTTCACTCTGATGGGTCACCTCAGTCACTCGGCCGTAGCCGCAGCTATTGGTGCAGGTCCCTCCCGAGGTCGCCTTTTTCTCAACTCCTCGAATTTCTCTCATTAACTCATCATAGGAGGGTGGGATTCCAGCCTCATCTGCCAGGTGTAACTGGCAGCAACAGCAGTTCTGAGAAGGGGCAGACTTAGGATCCTGTCCAGCCTGGTTCGGTCCAGTTCAATCGCTGGCAAACTACCTTTTCTGAGGCATTCTTGCAACAATTTTTCCAGCCGAGATACATACACAGACAACAACTCCCTTGGTACTGTTGTGCATCTCTTACTCTCACCATAGGTCCTCATCAGAATCTGGGCTCCCATACACATTCTCCAAGGCCTCAAGATAGGCCTGTGCAGTCGCTTCAGGGTTACTGGCCCTGCTTAGCACGGATGGTAGCCAGGGCAGGACCTCGGAGGCTCTCACTAACCCTCTTTCGCTTTCACCTTCCGAGCATTGCCATTCTAGCACTTGGGGGCAACATAGTTCATCCAGGTCTCCCAGTCATCCTCCCTTGGGGGTGGGGAGGTGCCAGAGAAGATCCTCAACCTTCGTAAGAGTCGTGACTAATGGCAGGTGCAGAAATAGGAGTCTGCATTGGTTCAGCCACCATTACGGGCACTGGAGCAGGAGAGGGTGTTGGGGAGGAACACTCCCAGGTGGCAAGAATAGTTTCTTCAAGTCCTCCACAGTTTTCCTCTCCCAGCAAACTATTCAGCAAATTTCTCCTCAAAAGTTTCAGATAGTGGTGGGGCTGATTCCCCCGGTCTTTACTGTCCTTAGTTATCACTCTCCAAGCAGTGAGGGCTCCTCTGGGGTAATGGTCTGTGGCACTTTGAGCTATCTATGGGATCCTTAAACTCACTAGGGCCAGGAAAGTGTGGGTGAGCAGATTAGCATGCCGACCCACCACCACAGGGTTTTGTAAACCTTCCACCTTGGAAAGTACTCCCTGCACAGTGTCCGTATTGATACCCAGGGGGATGTCCAGGATAAGCATAGCATTTTGGGGGTTCCATCTCTCCCAGTACACCACTCCACCAGCCGTGCACAGCCACTTCTGTCGGGTACCCATTTTTTTCTTAACAGTGGTTCAGAATATGGCCACTAGAGGACACACAATTCCAGCGGTGCCTCCAAGATGTAACCCCTAGATGGCGCTATCCCAGGGCTACTACCCTGCCTGATTTGCCACTAACAGGTTGAGGGGCCTGGATCCAATGGCGGGTGCCTCCACCCAGAGGTCAGGGTTTGCAATAGTTAAACTAACTTGGTCACAGCCCCTGGGACACTGCAACCCCTTTCTTCCCACTAGTGGCCCACACAATATATCAGAATTACCTTCACAGTACACACTTACCCCCAGGTCTGGTTCCGCACTGGGACCTCCTGTGAAATGAGATACAGTGCAACAATCACAGTACAGTATCTTTAACATAGACAAATACCTCAGGCAGTATAACTTGCTGAAACAAGCAGCTCTGATTTATTTAGGGATATAACAAGGACAGGGGAATCAGGTTAATTAGCTTATCACTCTAATAATCTACATTTCTGGCTCTGTGCACAGGCCTATCCCTATCAGTTACTGTCCCTGGGTACCCAAGCCCTAGTGGCTAGTCCAAACTGTGGCAGCTGGTAGGGCCCTTTCACACAGAGAAAAGGAGAATTAAACAGTCAGCAGTACAGTAATTCCATTTGGATTTAATGTGGCAATTCAACAGGGAGCAACCCTGAATTAGTACTCACGACCTCCAAATAAGATAGGGTCCTTCAATGTCAGTAGGCTCACTTGAGGTACACAAACCTCTTCACACATCCATATAAAAGAAAGTACTATACCAGGCAGGCTGCATCTGTATCCCGATCGCAATTACTGCACAATACCGGGAGAACACACAGCAGATTCAGTTCCTGACAGACCGGGAATTACAATTTTCAGCAATTCTTCCAGTCTTCTACAGGGTGAGCCTGGTTTCTACTCTTCAGAGATCCTTTGATTCTTTTCACAGGACGGATTCAGTCCTAACAAGCTGCAGACCGAACTCTGGGCCTTACACGTTTTTGACTAAAACTGCACACTGAAAAGCACAGGGCTCCTTCCTTCTTCACTGCCAAGCTCAACTGAACTCCAACCGACAAAACCGGGCACTTCCTTTGAGTTCCTCCCAGTTCTTGACTGGATTGGCTGTCACTCACAATAGACTGCTGCTGTTGGTCCAAAAGGCACTGAAGTCTAAACTACATCTCCCAGAGTCACTGCCCATACAATCCTCTTGTGGCTGGCTCAGATTATGAGTCCAAGTTCTGATTCGTCCAAGGCACCATTTTAGAGCTAGCTTACCCACACTGATTGGTCCAGTTCAGCAGTTCAAAACTAGAATGGGAACTAGCAGACACAGTTCTGACTGCAAAGAAAGCAGGTTAGACAAACTGTCATTTCATTATTACTCTAAATAATTTCTGGTAAACAGTTACATCTTTCAGATAGGTTCCTTTGCACTCCTAGTGACTGCAAAAATTAAGTGAATTGGCAGCAGCTCAAGTGGTACTCAGAGAAGCACACAGTCCCCCATACAAACTAATTATGTCTGCAAGCAGACAGCTCTTAAAGAGACAGTACCAGAGGCTCTAAAAACACTCACTGATAAATGGCTTAAATGCCAAACACCATTCAGGCTTGGAGCATTCAAGCAAGCTCCTGGAAGTCTTTTGGGAACCCCCATTTGCAGGGGGGTTACACCGTAACACAACACATACAGGCACCTCCTTATATGAATACTGTATATACCTCAAATCAGTGCTGCATCACACTCACATGCTTCTAGTCCCTATTAGACCTGCACTTCAGGATGTGCACAACACTTAAAGGGTTCCTCCATTACTCAAATGGGGAACCAAACACTGTGGGTTTGGTCTACTGGTGGAACTGCATTTAGTGCAGCACCATTATCTGTTGCTTTGATGACATCATCCTCCAGCAACATAGATGGTAAAATGGAGGACAAACACATTGATGACTTTTGGGGGCAGTATATTTTTATTTAAAATCTAGATTTGGACAGCAATAGGACTGCTGGCATCTGGAGGAGGCACACAGCAGTTACACATAAAGAGTAGGGAAAATATTGGTGTGGAACTATGGGAGACTTCCCCTTTAATAAGGATGTACAAACTCTTCCCCCTCGCTCCTGGGTGTACTGTGGTAGCCATCTTTGCTAGATAAAGGCAAGATCGGAAGAGTGTAAACTCGGGATAGGGAAGGGGACCCCGAATTAGCCTGGATTGTTTCTAAAACTAATGCCCCCACACCCCAAACACAGATCTGGGTCTAATTAAGATATATGTACATTTGGCGTGAAGAGAAGATGCATACAGAAGGTGGCGCTGTGCTACCTCCATACTTAGTTTTTAAGTAACATTTTGGAAGAGGATGTTGGGGGGGAGCTGTAGGGTGGGCCAACACTGAGTAGGACAGAGTGGAAATGGGAGAGGATCTGGACAGCCAGGGAGAGGGGAAAAGGTTTTTAGAGCCTTGTTTGTTTTCAGTGTAACCCTTTACTTTCCACTCTGCACCTCTGGCCTTTAATGGGTGCTAGTTAGGATGGACATGAGCTGGGGAAACCCTCCATGTCTAGGGATATAGATGGTATGCTCACCAAAAGAACACCCACAGTCACTACACACCCCAGATCCCTAGCCATGGTGCGAGTACAGCTCAGATATCCGTTGTTCCAAGAACAAAACCCTCAGACTCGGTGAATAAAGCAGTTGTCACACTTCAATGAACTTGTCAGCAGTTAGTCTGGAACAACGGTTCCCAATAACTCTCCATACTGGCACTGTACAAGCAAATTCAATCCAGACCCTGGACATAAGTCAAGACCCTTAGCGAAAAGGCTGTGTCCAGCACACACATCTGGAGCCCTCAAGCGCTCTCTATTCCCTTTCACATTTTGGATCCACACTTATCAGTGGGTGAGATAATACTTCGGGTCAGAACCTGATTTGCTCTATGAAATTCATTGTTGCTCCCAGCATTCGAGCTTTACTACTCTGTGAGTTTCATGTCACACTTAAATTGGCATCGTAGCAGACAGCCCACCGATGCAGCGGAAGGGCTACTGCTTGTGGCACTCAATGACCTGAGTTTGGAAATGAGCTCGGGGAGTCAGAGGGTCGGTGGTGGAGGAAGGATTGAGCATCCACTGTACTGCTGTGAGTGGGAAGTGGTGCGGAGCTCAGTGCTTGCCCCTAGTGGTGGTGGTGGGGGGCAGCATGCCAAGACTACAAGATCTGGGAAGAAGTGGGCAGATGCCCGGTGTGGAAAGCATGTGAGCATGCATCTCACCTCCATTGGCGTCATTACATATGGCTCCTCGGGGGGGGGGGACAAGGAAAATCAGTGCACCTGTAGGCCCTGCAACTGACAACCCAGGCTATGCTGCACCTGCGTGATCCCTGGTCCTGGGAGGAGGTGCCGTGATGGGGGGTGAGGTGGCTGGCATGAAGGGGAGCTGCCGGCACATGGGAGAAACAGGGACTAACTGCAAACAAATGTTGGCGCCATAGTGCCTGCTCAGTCAGTGGCACAGGGGGCAACCACTGCGGGAGTGGGGGCAAATTCATTATCAGACTATGGTTCACTGATATGACATCCATGGGTCACCTGGACAGACCAGAGAGAGTTTGTGTTCTGTGCCAGGCTGTCTCTTCTCTGAAGCCGGGTCACTCCTTGGGTGGGCACCTTTATTTATTTATTTGTTTGAAAACTGGTAACCGGGAAAGGCATGTTGAGCCGAGGCTCATTTCCAGGTGTGACCCGTAGGAGGGGGGAACAATAGCATACAGCAGCAGGACAATACATATATTAACATTTGAACAGCACACAGTACAAAATTAGAATATATAGAGAATGGAAGTGTGTGCATAGAGTAAAGTGCAACCCAGTATGAAACACCTAGTAACTGCATATGTAAGAGTACCTGCAAAACATGGTGCACAGAACAATATCGAACAAACAGATAAATTAACTGAGGGGCCAACAACTGCTCGATCTCCTGATAGAGGGAGATCACTGTAATGGCATGGAAGTTTAATTAAGGCAAGCTGCTTATTCTGATGGTTGTGGCACGACCATGGATGTATCAGGAGGAAGGGAAACAGGAGCAGGTGGGGAGTGGTTGGAGTTTCAACTGTTGCCTGAGGGTGCCAGGGGATGGTGAGAGGCAGCGGAAGGAGGGAAGCTGGTCCCAGAGTAAGGGAAATCAATAGGAAAAGACAGACTGCCCAGTGAAGGATGGGGTGTGGGGAGTGGCAAAAGTGCGATGGTTCCTTGATTAGAGGAAACATGAAGCCTGCGGGAGTTGGGAGAGGAAAGGAGAGGAGAGGTAAAAGGGAAGAGAACCAAACCAGTATTTGGCTATGAAAGAGGTGCAGTGAGCCTGGTGACAAGAGGGCAGAAGGGAGATAGACAGGGATGACTACAGTGAGCAATGATGTGAGTGTGTGTGTGTGGTGGGGGTAGAGTTTGTAGCAAAATGGCAAAAGGAGTTGCAGAGGGTGTCCAGTCTGGCTAGGGAAGTTGAAGGGGCAGTGCCATAGACCACATTCGTGAAGCTGAAAACTGGGAGAAACATTTTGGTAACAAGCTCCCTGCGGACATACAGAGATAAGCAGTCTTTATCCCAGTACAGAGCACCAAGCTGGGGACAAAGTTCTGTATGGATGTCATGAACATGGGTTGAGAAGTCAAGCTTACTCTCAAGCCACACTCCAAAGGTACTTGAAAGACTTAACTGCATCAAGGGGCGTGCCATCCGGGGTGGAGAAGACAGGGGGTAGTGAGTCTGGCCAGTTTCTGACTTGTACCAAAGGTCACAGACCCCACATTTTTTGTGCTGACTCCAAGTTTGGTTGGATTGAAACCAGTGCAGAATGTTGCTGAAGTCACCCTGGAGAGGGTCTTCCACAGCTGTTGGGGATGGACTGCAGGTGAAGATGGCTGCGTCATTTGCATAAATGTGGATATGTGAGCTGACACCAGCAGAGGGGAGGTCATTCAGGAAGATAGAGAAAAGGATGGGACCCAGGATGGGGCCCTGAAGGACACCAGCCTGGATCGGAAGGGGAGGAGACAGGACTCCTCCAGCCTGTAGAGATAGCTGCTTGACAACCCATTGGGTAGGAACAAAACCAAGCAACGGCAGGCACATCACAGCTTTACTCATTGGATGGTGTACTGGGCACAGTGTGGCCATGTGTGCTCAAGCCTGCCCACTGGCAGTGTCTGGCTATCACCCTAGCCCCTCTGGCAGCAGCAACAGCTCTGTTGCACATCTCAGGCTGGGAACCTTCTTAATCACTATGGAGGCATATCTCCTATGTTAGTTAGCAGTCATCTCTCTCACCAGATCTCTCATCCTCAGCAGCTCTGCTGGCAGCATCACTGGGGCACAGGACTGCAAATGCCCTCTAGGTGATGCCCTCTCTTCGGGGGACCCCTTCTGAGTTGAAAGGTTGCCAGAAACTCCCCTTGAGGGGAAGCCCCTCATGGTCCCCATATCCTCCTCGTGTATCCCCTCACATGGCCCCTCTAATTACAAGCAAGCTAAATTAAATGTGCCCACAGTTCCCTTCCCTAGGATCTGAACTACTAGCTTTGGCATGTCTCTGGAGGCTCCCAAGTGGCGAGGGGTAGAGGATGTCTGGTTCCAACTGCTAGTAGGTGCAAAGTCTTCACGACCTCAGGGAAAAAGCTCCTTGAAGGCACCATCCTTTCCAGCACCAAGCTCCTCCCACTGGTCTAGCTAACGTCACTCACCATTGGAAACAGGCTCTGGGTCTGGCAGTCTAGTAATCAACCCTACCCCACTACTGGTAGCAGAGGGTTGTTACATTAGTATAGTATTTTGATGATGAATAGTGCACAAATGAATATTTGAGGCCCCAACTCAGCACACGCTACAGGAGTGCTTTTTATCTTCTTACAACTGTACATCCTATCGTGTTACTAAAATACACAGAATCACACATACCCCCTCAAAATGCAAATTATCATGGTGTATATATATATATATATATATATATATAGATATATATATAGATATATATACACACCCATAGATATATATGTAAGCAGGAAAGCATGGTGCCAAAAGGGCTCTCATACAATTTGCCAAATGCCCTTTTTGGGTAACCCTGGTCTCAGTGCTTTTGTGCTCAGGTTCTTTGTATTTTAGCTATCGTGTTACTGCCCACAGATCACACTTGAGGACACGCAATTTCTAAGATAAAAAGTTATTTTTGTTGATGACATATGCAACCTCAGATATAACATGTCAAGTTCCATATGTCATAAAGGAAAGTTTAAATCAATGAGACAGCAGTTAGCACGATGCTTGACGGCATTATAAAGGTGCGTACTGCACTCAGACCCATAAAGGAATGCAAACAGAAATAGCGGAAGAGTTCAAAACTTGGACCTCCTTAACCACCTTACATTCGGAAATTCCATGTTATCTTCAAATCAAGGCTTAGGGAACATCTCTCTGTGATCACCACCTGCAACTGTCTAATATGCTAGCAACCTTATCTGCCCTGTACTTTGTTTTTATCCTTGGATAGCAACTGCACGGATGTGAGTG
Source organism: Neoceratodus forsteri (assembly GCA_016271365.2). NCBI lineage: Eukaryota > Metazoa > Chordata > Ceratodontiformes > Ceratodontidae > Neoceratodus > Neoceratodus forsteri. Next base: position 64,582,195 of record JADMNL010000035.1, read on the forward strand.
TCTCTTGGGCTTTCCACCCCCGTTTTGGACCCAGAGTAAGAAGGTTCGCAAAGGGTCCCTGTATTGCTGCGGCCAGCACTGTCAACCAGTAAAAAATAAAACAAAAAATCTTAACAGCTATGAACTAAAAATAAAAATCAAAGTTCAAATGTTAACCTCCAGATGGCCTCATTCAGGTGTGAGAATGCTGGGAAGGGTGGCGCTGAGAAGCCTATAAATACCGTACTTGTCATTTTTCCTTTTCCCCCTGACTTTAGTTTTCTATTGTGGCTCAGAGGGACTTGCCTCACTGACTCATACATGTTTTGCTGTTTCATTGTTTCTCTCCACAATGCGCTGCCCTGGGTCTTATCCTTTCAGCACAAGGGTCTGTGGCCAAGATACAGTAAGTTCAGGGGCAGTGTTAAGAAGTGAACCCTCAGTGTGTCAGGGGCTGGAGGGGAGACAGAAGACTACACCTCACCCAAGAAAGACAGAACGTCAAAGGTCATGGCAGAGAGGCCAGGGAAAAACATATTTTACCTATTCCAACAATGATGCATGGTGGGAAATTATATTCACCTTCAAAAGTACTTTCCTGACTGTAGGGCAGATGCGTGTGCCAGTAGTTAGCCGAGGTCATGTAATTATTTTCATCTGGTATCATTTGGTTACTCTTTTTTTCCCCAGGTAACCTGTTGACAGTTCCTTTAGTCTCACTGCTATTTGCTGTAGGATACAATATTTTCCTTAAAGAGGGACTCTGGCCAAAAATACTACATTGCAGAATTAGAATAAGCATACCCCCACTCCCCAGTAAACCTCATATCAAAAATTAGGTTTCTATGGCCCTGTTCACACTGCAGTTCTTGTAACATTACCGGCAGTCGGTAACATTACAAGAACTGCAAATATGGTTTGTATCCACACTGTAGCACAGTAAAACCATGTTACAAACTGTGTTCAGAAACCATGCTTGAAACCTGATCGGGGCAGGTTTCGAGCACGTCTTCAGACCAAAACAGTTGCCGTAAACCGTGATAACAGCAGTGTGGATGCACACCGTGCTGTAACACAGTTTAAGGCAATCACCAGGAAACTTATGTGCCTATTTACTGACAGTACATTGAAAATAAGGAGAAGTTACTCACATATTGGTGCTCACAGTGAGCTCCTGAACAGACCGTGTAATTTTCACCCAAATCCATTACTGCGCTCGGTCCAGGGTATCCCGGCAGGCATTGCGACACCGGCAATGTTTTCCGGTATTGCCGCAATGATGCCTGGGAATAGGAGCTGGCAAAGAAGGTGTCAGAGCATAGTGTGGATGCTCCAACAAACCAAACTTGAGCACGTTTTGTAAACGTTTTTTGAAATGTTTTTAAAAATTCATCTAGTGTGGACAGGGCCCTAGTTACTTCATTTTAAAGTTGGATTTCACTACCTGTTCCAGGGAAGAGCTGCTGCTGATGTCATATCCTGAACTCACAGTCTAGTCCTCCCTGTCAACAAGAACACTGAGTTGCCTACTGCATAGAAATGCGCAGTAAGGATTCAAAACAGCATTACCTCTACCACTCACATTTACAGGGTGATGGAATAAATTGTTCTAAAGTGCCATCTTGAGAAATTACCTCCACTGAATGACATGTGAATGATCACAGCCTTTCACCACATCAGAGATATCCATTCTGCAAATCTCACAGCAGTGTGCTATGACTCAGCATCCAGCAACCCTGTAGAAAAGGGCCACAACAAAAAAACACCAAAAACAAACAAAAGATACAAATTTGTCAACTTTGTTACAAAACCTGACAGTTTTTAAAGCAATGTTTATCGAGTGGTGCTGCCTGTTTTACTGGTGAAAACCACTGCACACGATCTTTAAACTTTGGAGAAACAGGTCCTATAAACTTGCTGACAGAAGGAACTAGACTGTGAGTTCAAGAGATGACATCATCAGCAGCTCTTCACTGAACCTGGCTTTTTTGAACAGTGATTTTAGGCATGTAAAATGATTCATAACTTTTAAAGTAACTTAAGAGATCTCAGTTTTGACATGAGGCTGATTGGGGCTATGTTGATCCATAGTCTGAATTTACTGATGCAAGTAATTTTGACCATAGTTCCTCTTCAAGGGCCAGGTGGCTGGGAACTGGTTTGGATTGTGGCCTGAACCTTCAGGAATTTGACCTGGTGGATCCAGGCCAATCTGAGTTGGCTGACATTTGTATATGTGTGCGGATATGAATCTAAACCTCACTGCAATGCCTGGTAATGGCTGTCGACCCTGTATGCACACAGATGACGTCCTGTGGTGGTGCAAGCTCCCAGCTGTATACTGGAGTGCACCCAGCTATATACTGGAGTCGCTAGGCGCATCGTAGTGCAGCAATGCTTCCTCAGCCTCCCCTGGTTGACCAGCTACAGAGTCCTCTCCTAAAACCAGGTCACTGGCATGGGCCATTGGGCAGCCCCTTCCAAGCCATTTTTTTTAAACTTTCAACCTCTGTACCAACCCTCTGCAGGTGAAAGTATTTAGCCCGCCCCTACCCTTCAAGCCTTTTTCAGCATACCAGGGGCATGTTTATTGGTGTTCTCATCTCCCCCTTTTCATTTATTCCTCCTGTCCTCCATCCCGAACTTGGATCCGACAAGGCTGCACCTGGTCTCCATCCAGGAAGGTGGGTGGCTGTCTTCATAGCTGATGCCAGTATTGCTCCTTTGATCAGCTGGCAGAGTGTGTCATGCCTTCCACCCTTCTGTAAATTCGGAACACCTCACTCTGTAAACATGCTCAGACCCCACATCAGGCTTTAGTGATGAGTACCTGGGGCTCAGACATAAGCCCCAGTCTCCTGAGTGGCATACTCAACTCCGCCAATTATGCCTCCCCCAAATGGATGACTGACTGTATCAGGAATCTGGATGATACCAGATTCCAGGATCCTGAAATTAGGATCTGGGTCAGTTTTTACATTGACAGTTAGTAGTGTCACTACAGATCCATTTTTTTTTTTTTGTTTTGTTTTACACTTTGTTTCCCTCCGGTCACTGCTGACTGGGAACTCCTTCAGACATCCCCTTGACATGCTCCCACCTGGCATGAGACCCCCCCCATCACAAGTCTCTCCCCCCCCAGGTACTCCAGATACCTTCTCACCTACCTGCAGCTGGCTCCCTGGCTTGCACCCCCCAAGGCAGGGCCACCTCCTCTTCTTGGTTCTCCATACAATCTTGGGCTGCAGGCAGGGGGCAGGACCAAAGGACATCAGAGACTCGGATTGTCGGGGTCTGACAGTGGGCGTGGGGTGCCTTGGTGCATCGTCCAGGTAGCGGGGTGTTTCCACTTTGATGAACGTGAGCATGACCCCTATGGAGGCGTGGAAGTTCACTGGAGCTCAGCGTGAGCCAGGCATGCTTCCGCACCCTTCTCACGAGCATCCGCTGTTGCCTCCACCCCTATGCGTGCGCGATCCCGGCTTTGAAACCCCCCAGTTTCCACTGGGAGGTGCTGCTGTAGTGGGATCGCTGACCCTCCTTCCTCCAGACACTCTATCCTCTCCTCCCCAGCCACCCCTGGCAACCCACATCCATTCCCGAAAACGGGTCACCGGCGTGGCATGAGGTGTGGCATCCAGTGCCTCAACCCTCAGCGCCACTGGGCCGGCACTACAGATCCATGTTGTTAGAACATAATTTACTTAGATGGGTATTTGTGCACACTGCTTGAGTCTTTCCAAGTTCTGGAAACTGCCAGCTTGGATTGTCCCATCACCAGCAATTCCCTAGGTTCCTCTGACCTTCCAAGAATCAATCTTCACCATTGATTGCAACTTATAGGTCTAGGCTGGAGGCACTGAGACCCCGTGGGAGCAAAGTTTTTGCCAGAGGGCCGGCCACTGCTACTGGGCATGGCACCTGCGCACCCTACACATGGTGCCAAGTGCCAGCCAATAACCTCTACCAGCTCCCTCACTAACTTCAGTTCTGTTTTTCATGCTGTTGAGTGCACATCACGGGAGTGCTGCACCTTAAGTTCGCCTTTGACACCACTTATTCTGTGACACTGTGATTTTCTCTTTATTTGCAGTGTCACGTTTGCTATTTTACTGCCATTTTGAAGTCTGATAAAAAAGGAGACAAGATAAGTAAAGTCTGACAGCCGTCCATTATGCATCATTGCCCCTGTAGGAAACTGTCTGTTCTGGACCGGTACAGGACCTGTATGGCCTGTCTTGGACCAGAGCACCAGATAGATGCTTACGATGCCTGCTTCTCTGTAGGCTGCTGTACCCTCAAGAACTGTGCATTGAGATGGGGCTGTCTGATCCCCACCTTTAAAGGCAGGCCTCACATGTGTGCATCCAAGAACAGGTAATTAGGCCTTTCTCTGGGTCTCTTCCTGGGACCTCTGGTTCCATGGAAGTACACAGTTCTCCTCGACCATACCGTGCTGAGGTGTCCAAGACTATGGTGGATGGGTCTGGTGGACAACTTACTCCTTCTGGGCAGCTGACTGCGAACCCACCACAGTTTGCCTGTCCTGAGCAGGAAACGTCCCCAGTGGCAAGGTTGCAGCTATACAGCCAGTCTACACCAGTGGACACATCTTTCTCTAGAGTCACCCATGCTGTTGTAACCGTATGTGATGCTGATATGGTGGGTGGCACCAGGGATGACACCAGGCCACCTCCCGACACTGTACACAATGTCAGGAGAGGGACAAGTACCAAGGCTGTTGTCCACAATGCTGCCAGTTCAGACGTTGTCACCATCCATGGTGTCGCTAGCGACACCGATGAGGGTGACAATCCCAGACAAGGTAATGGAGGCAGCACTTCCCATGGTGTTGGTCCTGGGTCTGGCATTGGGGCTGAAGCTGTCGTCTCAGAGGTCATCCCTGACTGTAGTGTTATCCCTAGCATCAAGGAAGGTGCAGATTCTGGGCCCAATGTCGAAGTCAGTACCACGCACAGTGTTGAGGGTGGTGCCAGCCATGGTGATGGGGATGACCCTGTCTCTGTGGCTATCGCTGACCCCGGGCCTGATGCCAGAGGTGGCACCAACTCAGGGAAGGATGAAGGATTGGAGATGGAGTGTTCTCCACAGCCATTGGATGTCACTGCCACCGGTGAGAACAGAGGTCGCCCAATGGGACCTGTACGGCTCTGCTTTCCTGATCTGGGGGTTACCCCATGGACACCAACTTTTTTTTATATCGACAGTCTTTTCTCCTCCTCTGCAGAGTGAGCTGGTAGGTCATCTAGCCGCTGGCACCTGCACCCGGGTCTGGTCAGTGACACACTCTCCTCCATGCAGGCTGGCACACACAGTGTCTCCCCCCACGGGGGACCCGGATCCAATACCTGGGGGAGCACACCTCTCTAGGTCCTGGGGGTGTGGTGCATGGCCATCAGCTGCCATGACCACCCCGCAATTTTCTGCCGGAGTTTACGTCCCTGCTGGAGCCAGACGTGCAATGACGTTAGCACTCTTGCATGCCAACGTCTGCCGCGCTCCAGTCCCCTCTTCTGAGCGCCACTCCTGTAGTGCCCCTGCCTTCCATCAGATGCCTCTGCAGAGCGACGCAAACCTCTTTACCCACCCCAGAGAGAAAAGAGCTGTCATGGGATGCTCCATCCTCTCCCTCCCCTGCCAATCAGAGTCCATTCCCAAACCCAGGTAGCCAGCGTAGCGCGAGATGTGGTGTCCAGAGCCTCAACCCTCAGCACCACCGGGCCGGCAACTGGGTCACTCTTCAGTGGTAGGAGGCCATCCTTTGGGTGACTCTGCCATGCCATTCCCTAGGACGAGTCCCCATTATGCAATTCCACATTGTGGGATGAGGTCCCTTAGACCTGGAGTCTCAGCCCCTTCTAGAGGGACCTTGTGGATTCCTGGAAAGGATGCTGTCATTGATAGGCACCAAGGGGCCTCTAATGTGGGAACAAAACTGGGTGTGGTTCAGTGCCTTAGATGATTGGTATAAGGAGTCAGACAGGGCCAAGCCCAGACCCTTCTCTCTGGCACTGAGTCTGCCTCTATCGATGTCTTCTGGTGAGGACTATGAATCATCTGTCCACCACCCTTCTGCTGCTGAGTATGCCTTTGTACCAGTTGATTTCTGGTGGAGATGATCTAGGCACTCTACCCTGAAGTCCATACAAGCCGCGATCCTTTAGCCCTGCCATTGGGACTTCTTAGAATTCCCAACAGCGACACTGTAGTCATCCCTCCTTGGCCTAGTGCCATGGAGAAGGCATCTAAGGCAGTGTGGAGGCATCCCCTCTCCAATTCGGCCATCCTCAGGGGACTCCTCACGTAGTACTGCACACCCATAGGGTCTGCAGGTGAGGTACTTCACCCCACTTTGAGGCTTCAAGTACTGAAGACTCTGTCAAGGCCACAGAGCCTTGCATGATGATGTGACTGACTCATCAGATTCCGCTCACATGGCTGCTCTTGGGAGGAAGGCCTTCACCTCAGCACGTGCATTTGTGTACATCAGGCACATATCGCAACCAATAACTGTCACCTATGGTTGCAGCAACACAGCCTGTAAGCTGCACTGCCACCAAGCGACACAGTCAGGCAAGCCACTGATCTTCCTACCCAAGGTCTGGAGGTAGCACAGCACCAGTCAAGGGCACTTTACAATGCCAGTGAGGTGGCCTCCAGATTGGTAAGAACTGCAGTCTGCATCAGGCGAATAGCATAGCTTCACCTTTCCTTTCTGGCAATTTTGGACCAGCATAAGGTGCTTAAATCGCACTACCAGTGGGCTCACTTCTTCTCCCCTAGGGTCAGACAGGAACTTTTGGGGAACCCTCCCATTCCTGTGCCACAGGAGCCCCCACCTGGCCTTGACCAGTCTCAAGCCATATTCGGGCAGACCTTCTGGATGCTGAGGTGCTGCCCTATCTGCATGCATCTCTCTGGACTGCAGGATGAGGTAGCCAGACTCAGAGCAGAAGTAAACTGGGTCAGGAGTACCATAACCCCTATCCAGAGACCACCCAGTCCAACGCCGCTGCCGCAAAGGATGCCGAGAACGAGGAGCACTTGGATGACAGTGGGCTCAGGGAGGGTTAGAGCGGTCAGGCAGAGGCACATCCCAGATCCTATTCCACTCAAGAACTCATATGCCACACTGGAAAATGGGGACAACCAAACAGAGGTACCCAGAGAAGTGGAAGGAAAGGATGTGGAGGTTAGCCAAGGAGGTGACCTCAGTGGGGACAGCAGTGGACCCCAGAGGAGGAGGAGGAAGCAAATCCTGGTGGGGGGACTCCATCATAAGAGGGGATCCAGCTAGGAACACAGGAGGGGGAGGACAGGGAGGTGAGGTGCCTACCAGGTGCCACGGCATGGAGGGATGGAGGGAAGATCCTGGGGATCGCTGGGAAGGCAAGAGGGGAGGGTGAGCTGGATGTCATTATCCACCTAGGTACTAATGACCTGGCAAATGGGGAGCCAAAGGAAGTTCAGGAAGAGTTTAGGAAACTGGGGAGGGGTCTCAAGCAAGTAGCTACTTCCGTCACCTTCTCAGAAGTACTACCTGCAAGAGGCATTGGAGAGCATAGGGGTGCATGCACCAGGAATATTAACTCATGGTTGAAGAACTGGTGCTGTGAGGAAGGGTTTGGATTCATTGGGATGGCGTTGTAAGGTGCCCTAGACTGGTGCTGTGCTACCTCCAGATCTTGGGTAGGAAAGTCAGTGGATTCATTGGTGACTGGGGACCCAGCTGGAGGAATGGAGGCTTGTTCAAGCCTGATGGCCTGCATCCATCCTGGAGGGGAATCCAAGCACTCAATGATAAGTTTAAATGCTACATTGACAAGCATTTAAATTTGCCAAGGGGGTGTGGCAGGCCAGCAAGGAGGGTACCTAATTGCCCCCCCCCACAGGTAGCAGTGGAACCAGTGAACTGGAGGAGTGGCTATCTCTACAAAGCAGTGTGCAAAAGATGGAGATAAGTGCCCAAGAGTTGGATAGGCAGAAAAGGGGCAAAATTCAACAGAAGGGCAGTCAGCAAGGAGAACCAGGGATAAAGGACAACCAGGGAAGGGGCTGGAGTAGAACAGCTAAACAGTCTAGGGAGGTCAAATCATGGAAAGCCATGTGTGCCAATGCCAGGAGCCTTAGCAACAAGATGGAGGCTCTGGAGGCTGTCATGGTGCAGTCAGACCTGGACATTGTGGCCATCACAGAAACCTGGTGTAATGATAACCATGACTGGGAGATGGCCATACCTGGCTACAACATATTCAGAAGAGACAGGGCAGGTAGGAATGGAGGAGGAGTAGCACTGTACATGAAAAATGACATAAGGGCCACAGAGATCCAGGAGGAACAAAATGGGGGAGAAATACTGTGGGTTAAGCTGGAAAGGAAAATGGGGTCAGCCATCCGCACAGGTGTGGTCTATAGACCACCAGCCCAGGAGGAAGAAACAGATAGGGAGCTGATGCTAGCCATCCAAAGGATGGCAGACAAGGGTGAGGTAGTGCTGGCTGGAGACTTTAATATTCCAGACGTGGACTGGAGCATCCCAGCAGCAGCATCAACTAGGAGCAGATTTACGAACATACGAAATTTGCCAGCAGATAAAGGCCTAGAGGTCTATCAAGTCTGCTCGAATGTGCAGCTAGCACCCCTTATTCTGCAGCTGCCCCTCCCTTCCACCCTTCCCCTTCATTAACCCTCCCCCTTGTCCTGTCCCATCCTCGTTTGAAGCAGTCCACTGTTCTACTGCATACCACTTCAGCAGGTAACGCATTCCACCCAGCCACCACCCTCTCTGTAAAAAGTGTCTCCTCATCTCCCTCCTGAACCTTCCTCGCTCCAGTCTCATATCATGGCCCCTGGTGGCCCTCCCTCCCTTACTTTGAACAGCCCTCTGTACCCATCTTGTTTATTCCTTTCATGTATTTAAAGGTTTCAATCATGTCACCCTGTCTCTCCTCTCCTCCAGTGAGTACATGTTCAACCTCTTCAACCTCCTCTCGTATGATGAGTCCCCAGCCCTTGATCATCTTTGTTGCTCTCGCTGCACCCCTCCAGTAACTTAATGTCCCTCTTCAATACGGATGCCAGTACTGCACGCAGTACTCCAGGTGTGGTCTAACTAATGACCTATACAGTGGCAGAATCACCTCCTCCCTCCTCGAGGATATACCCTTGCAATACAACTCAGCATTTTGTTGGCCTTGCAGCTGCCTTCCTACATTGTGCCGAGTTGTTCAGTGACCCTGTAATGAGCACACCCAGATCCTTCTCCTCCTCTGCCTGGGCTAGCTACACTCCCCCTAGCTGGTAACTCCTCCTTGGGTTCTTCATCCCAAAAGGCAGCACCTTGCACTTTTTGGCATTAAAGCCCAGTTGCCAGGTGTCTGACCAGGTTTCAAGCTTTGCCAGATCATCCTGCAACCCCTGCCATCCCCCTAGGTCATCCACCACCGCGCCTACCTTGGTATCATCAGCAAACAGACTGATCTTGCTCTTGATGTCCCACGATATGTCTGCAATGAATATCCCAAACAACACTGGTCCCAACACCGAGCCCTGTGGAACACCGCTCGTCACTGCCCTTGGGTGTGAGAGCTCCCACCCACCACCACCCTCTGTTGCCTTCCCTGCAGCCAGTTTCCTACCCATCTCACCAGCTTTCCACCTGCCCTGTGCCACTAACTTCCTTCTCAGCCTTCCATGTGGCACTGGGTCGAATGCCTTACTGAAGTCCAGATACAGGACATCCAGTGCATGGCCCTGTCCAGTTACCTAGTTACCCAGTCATAGAACTCGACCAGGTTGGTTTGGCAGGATCTGCCACGTGTGAAGCCATGCTGTCTGCTGTCCTGTAGTCCTTTGGCCTCTGGAGGCCACCAGCCTCCCTTCAGGATAGTCTCCATTAGCTTACCCACGATGGATGTGTGAGGCTCACTGGTCTGTAGTTTTCGGTTCATCCTTGGGGCCACTCTTGTGGAGGGGCACCACATGAGCCATCCTCCAGTCCTGAGGTACGCACCCCAAATGTAGTGAGGCATTAAATAGGTCTGCCAAAGGTCCTGCAAGGACCTCTGCCAGCTCCTTCAGTACCCTGGGGTGCATGCCATCTGGGCCTGGCGTCTTGTCCACCCTCAGTGCCTTCAAACCCTCTCGAACTCTGCTCTCCATGATTTCCCCATCTGTCACCACTTCCCACCCTGCTTCTGCCATTTCTCCCACCTTGGGTGTCACCCCCCTCTTCTCTTTAGTAAATACTGAGCAGAAGTACTCATTTAGTGCTTCCGCCTTATCGCACCATGCTTCCACCCAACCCCACTCCTTCCTAATCCTTACTATGTGGTCCTTACAGCATCTTTTCTCCCTGATGTACTTAAAGAAGTCCTTCTCCCCTTCTTAATGCCTTGTGCCAGCCTGAGTTCTGTAGATGCTTTGGCTACCCTTTCTGCTCTTGTCACCTCCTTCGATTCTGTCAAGTACTCCTCCCCCCTCCCTGTTTTCTTGTACTTCCTAAAGGCAGCTCTTTTCCTCCTTACCTTTTCCATGGCCACCTTGCTCAACCAGATTGGTTTCTTAGCCCTAGCCTTCTTGCTCTGGGTTTTGCAGCAGGTTTTGGTTGCCTCCACTATCCCCAGCTTTATGAGCTCCCACCTCTGGTTAGTGTCCATACTAGATTGAATTCTGGCCAGGTACCCTTTTACCACTTCCCCCATCCTCCCAAAGTCGGCCCTCCTGAAGTCCAGCACTATTGTGCCAGATTCCCTCCTTCCTTGCCCATATCCAATGTGAGCCATACTGAGTGGTGGTCACTCCTGACAGTGGTTCCACCACTGTAAGTTCTCTCACAAAGTCCCCATTTGCCAGCACAAGGTCAAGGGTATTCCCTAACCTGGTTGGTTCACTGACCATTTGCAACAGGGCTGTCCTGGAAGGCATCCAGCAGTACCTGCTCCCTTCTGTTCCTGGTTGTTGGGTACTCCAGTCCACTCCTGGCATGTTGAGTTCCCCACAATCACCACACTACCCTTCTTGCAGGTCCTCCTGATCTGTCCCGCTAGTTCCCTTTCTAACTCCTCCATCTGAGATGGTGGCCTGTACACTATTCCCATTCTAAGAATCCTATTCTTGGAATCCTGGATTTGCATCCAAAGTGACTCCGTACTACCCTCCTCCCCTTCCTCCCTTACACACTTCAGTCCTTCCTTCACATATAGTGCCACCACCCCCTCCTGGACTTATCCTGGACTCCCTTCACGGTGCCTTCCTCAAGCAACTGGTCATGGAACCAACTCGACAGAAGGCAATACTGGACCTTGTGCTCACAAACAGGGACAGTGTGATGGGGTAACAGTGGGGGAGCACCTGGGGAACAGTGACCACCAGTCATTGTGGTTTGAAATCACAGAAGGAGCAGAACCAAACAACACAAAAACACGAATCCTGGATTTTAGGGGGACAGACATTGGGAAAATGGGGAGATGCTTGAAAGAGGCATTAAGAGGAATGGGGCAGGAATCAGGGGTTGATGAACAGTGGGCAGTATTTAAAATGGGGATTACAAGAACAATAGAATTATGCATTAAGCAGGTTAGCAACGGGAAAAGGAAGAGGAGGCCATTATGGTTTTCCAAGGAGGTAGCGGAGAAAGTGAAAGCCAAAAAGATTGCATTCAGGCAATACAAAAAGACACAGGCAGAAGGGGATAGGGAGAAGTAGCAGGAGAAGCAAAGGGAGGCAGGGAGGTCAGTAAGGGAAGCCAAAGCTCATACAGAAGGGCACATTGCAAAATCAGTGGGTAGAGGAGACAAAACCTTTTACAGGTACATAAGTGAAAAAAGAAAGGCAAAGGGAGGGGTAGTGAGACTGAAGGGGGAGGTTGGGGGCCGCGTGGAGGATGACAACAGTAAAGCTGACATATTGAACAGGTATTTCTGCTCAGTCTTTACTGAGGAAGAGGAGGTTAATGGGTCTGAAGGGAGTAAAAGGGGTGGGAATGGTGCAGAAATGGACACAAATCCCTTTACACGAGAAAGGGTCCTGAAGGAACTGGAAGTAATAAAAGTTGATAAAGCAATGGTGCCAAATGGGGTGCACCCCAGGGTCCTTAAAGAACTAAGGGAGGTGGTGGCTGAACCTCTGGCAATCCTGTTTAGCCGATCACTGGAAACAGGGGAGGTACCCAAAGACTGGAGGACAGCAGATGTAGTCCCCTTATACAAAAGTGGGAACAAAGGGGAAGCAGGGAACTACAGACCAGTCAGCCTCACCTTGGTAGTGGGGAAGATCATGGAAGCACTAGTGAAGGAGGGATTGGTGGAACATCTGGTTGTCAATGGACTACAGGACCCAAGGCAGCATGGTTTCACCAGGGGAAGGTCATGTCAGACCAACCTCATTGAATTTTTTGACTGGGTGACTAGGGAGGTGGATCAGGGGAGGGCAGTGGACATGGCCTATCTGGACTTCAGCAAGGCCTTTGACACTGTGCCACATAGAAGACTATTACACAAACTGGGGAATATGGGTGTGGGCAGGACAGTAGTGTGGGGGGTAGGTAACTGGCTGGGCGGCAGGACACAGAGGGTAGTGGTAAATGGCTGTCACTCCACAGAGGGAAGAGTGACCAGTGGGGTACCACAGGGATCAGTGCTGGGACTGGTCCTATTCAATATCTTCATCAGTTACATTGCACAGGACCCAGAAGGCAGAATTTCCCTGTTTGCTGATGACACAAAGCTCTGTAACAGAACAGACACACCAGAGGGTGTAGACAGAATGAGAAGGGACCTGCAGAAACCTGAAGAATGGTCAGGGGTTTGGCAGTTGAAATTCAATGCAAAGAAGTGCAAGATAATGCATATGGGGCACAAAAACCCTGGCACAATATATCAGTTGGGGGTGAGGATATAGCATGCACCAAGCAGGAAACGGATCTTGGGGTTATCATCTCTGATGACCTCAAGGTAGGGAAACAGTGTGACAAGGCAGCAGGTAAAGCAAATAGGAAGCTGGGATGCATAGGCAGGGGCATCACCAGCAGGAAAAGGGAGGTCATAGTTCCACTCTACAAGACACTAGTGAGGCCCCACCTGGAGTACGGTACACAGTTCTGGAGATCTTACTTACGTAAGGACATAGACCGGGTAGAGAAGGTTCAGAGGAGGGCAAAAAAGATGGTACATGGATTGCATCATAAGTCCTATGAGGACAGATTGAAGGAATTGAATATGTACTCCCTGGAGGAGAGGAGGGAGAGAGAGGGGATATGATAGAGACATACAAGTATCTTACAGGGAGGAACGTGGTGCAGGAAGACACTATTTTTAAGCAAAAAAGATGTTCCAGGACTAGAGGGCATGGGATGAAGCTGCAGGGAGGACGATTCAGAGAAAACGTGAGGAAGAATTTATTCACAGAACGTGTAGTGGACAAGTGGAACACCCTGCCAGAGGAAGTGGTGGGGGCTGAAACAATCACAGGATTTAAGAATGCATGGGATAGACATAAAGGAATTCTGGAGGTCAGGGGTAAGGGGCAACAGACTTCTAGGAAAACATAAAGTAAATTTACAAGCTCAAATGGGCAGACTGGGTGGGCCATAGGCCCTTATCTGCCAACACTGTCTATGTATCTATGTAAGTCTTGTCAGCCCTCAGGTGTTCTCTCACATGCAATGGGCTGAGGGTATATTACAATCAGGGTGAGCCAGTTCCTCCCTCAGATAAGGGAAGCTTGGTACTCAGATCCATAGGTGGGAATCAATAGCGAAGACTGATTCTTAGAAGATATGTAAATTGTACACTTACTGTAACTGCTGATCTTCCAGAATATCTTCACCATCGATTACCACACCCAACCAACATCCTCCGCTCTGTTAGAACCAGGGCCTCTGAGCAGCTCACTTGATGGTGCTGACTAGCACCATCTAGTACCATGGCATCGCCCCAGTTGTACTCACTATGGAGCAGTTGCAAAACAAAACAAAACAAAAAAGGGTTTGGAACCCCCCTGCTAGGTTTCAACTCCCACATAAAAAATAAAATTAAAACCAAGGTATGGGTTCCTTTTCTGGGCCCTCATACCCCCCCAAAAAAAAAAAGTGAAGGCAGCCTTTTCACCCTTTTCCTTTCTTATCTGCCTTCTCCCTGCCTGGGGTATAGCCCCTTATTGGGGTACATCCCTATTAGTTCCTGCATATAGTCTGTGCCTCTGGACAATACCCAATCTAACTCCACCTGGCAGCTGCACTGTGGAAGAACGCTGTGTGCCGCATTGGATCAAATACACTAACTTGTACACAGGGTACATCCCTGTTGTTGCAGAAGCAGATCCTTTTCTCTGATGTTTTTAACTCTGGCTATGCAAGACTATTCCTTTTGGTTAGTACACTCTTCTTCTTCTCTTACGCCAGCTGGGCTGTTAGCCCACTACCCTTAGGACTGCCTGGGGAGATGAACACATCTTGACTCCTTTGTGCTGTTCAACCCTATAACTACACATGAATCTGAGATTCCTTCATTTTTCCCTGACTGGGAAAAAGGGGCATATTTTAGCTGACAATTCAGTCACTCTCTCTCACACAGGGTTTTATCATTCCTATTTTGGCACACTGTGCCATTTCAGTTGCAGGGAGGTCCCAATTATAGGCATTCCCCTCCTGCCTTTGCCACAGCCACCTGCTTCAGGGCTGCTGTCTTTAAGATCACTATTCAGCTCCTGTCTGGCTAGTGGTGTGAGGCTCTGGTTCCATAACTTACGTACAGTTACATAATAACTTACCGTAACAGTAGATCTTCGAGAGGAGCGCCTGCAGCAGCTAACACCATTAGGACTATGCCGCAAGGCACTAGGACCCCACAGCCCTCTTTCTGCCACCTAGTGTGACTTTCATTTTTCTTTTCAAAGGCTGACAGTCGGGTTTTATTTTTTTTATATTTCCTATATCCATTTCCTATCCCTTTGGGCAAGGGAAATTCTTTGCTCTCTCACTTTTCTCCACTCTGTTTCTCTTCTGGAAAACAGAATTGAGGCAAGTGAGGGAGCTGGCAACGGTTATAGGCTGGCACATGGCAACACATGGGCACCGCAGAGGAGCCATGCCCAGTAGCCATGGCCGGCCCCCTGGCAAAAACTTTGCTCCCAGGGTGTCACAGTGCCTCCCCAGACCTGTAAGTGATAATCATGAAGATATTCTGGAAGATCAACAGTTACGGTAAGTATCTAACTTTCATTTATTTCCAACTGAAGTGTATCTTCTCTGATTTTATCCGAACAGCGGTCACCCTTTAGAGCCACTACCCATGCCCCCCCCTCAATTCTGAAGCCATGATGCTGCTCCATTGTGAGGTGAGAAGCCCAAGGGAACCAGCAGCTATCATTCATTTTTTTACACGTTCTTATTCCTCCTTATTGTGCTTATCTCAGATCATGTCCTTGGTTTGCTTCCCATTGGAGACTCTGCTACTGGGACAGGAGCCTCCTTCAATATAGGAACTGACCCCCATACAGCTGTACAACCTCAGCTTACCCAAGCCCCCCAGCCCCTGAGGTGGGGTTCTTCCAGTCTAACTAGGCAGGCTTTCTGCATACTCGAAGGTCTAGACAGGATCACAATGGGCTGTCCTATGTCAGAGGAGGGGACATACTGGTCCCATGCTGCAAGGGTGAGAGCAGCCATAGTCCATTCCAATCATGCTGCCACAATGCAGGACTTTTTTTCCTCCATTTCACCCTGAGCCCTTTTACCTCCCTCTCGCGAGTATGCTCATACATTAGCACCCTGGGCTTGGAATGCCTGGTAAAGCGTGCTGATCCTCATCGCCAAGGGTATTACAAGAACCACCTTCAAGTGTCACTCCAAGAGCAGAGCCATGCGGCAACCCACCCTGGAAATAGAGCATTCAGCCGAGCACTCTGAGCCCTCCCTGCTGGCCTACACTCCTGATGTCCTGGGCTCGAGAGTGAACCTGGGTCACCAGTGTGTCACAACGGTCTTGTACTGCTCAGCACCAACTTTGGCAGCTGTCATTCTGATGGCTGTGGACTGTTCTTCTCCACTCCCTCCTTCCACAACTGCCGCACAGCAGCCATGTACCTATGTACCACCAATCCCTCCTTGGCCCCTGGGTGTGTCTGGGAGCCAGGATCGGGGAAGGGGGGTACCTAAATGGGCAGCCAATGGGTGACGTAGCACCATATGCAAAGAGGGAGCCCTTTTCAGCTTTCTGTCTCCAGTCCAGACACCAAAGATATGGAGGTGTGTACGAGTACTGGTGTGCCAGCATACCATGCATGCAGCCTCTCCACCTGTGAGTGTCTGCACCCAAGTGCTAGTAACTGCAATAGAAGATATTACCTACCCCTCCCCTGAGCAGAGTGTTCTTTGGAATACTCAAGTCTTCCACGTACTTCAAGCTCCACTGGTGCCCCAGGCACAGACCTAGGTATCTAGCAGCTGTCCTCTGCTGTTGTGCCTACATGCCAGGCAAAAATCCTAGTCTATTACAAAGGAGAAAAAAGAGACTGAATGCACAGATAAAAAAATTTGTGTTATGCAGTTCTTTATTACTGTCTAAAAATACATTTAGGATGAGGGACGGGCCCCCTCCAAATGAAACAAAATGCAGCTGAGCACTAAGGAGATCACATCGGTTTAGACAAGAACAAAACGGGGTTTCGTCCAGGATACACTCAGTGAATGACCATTCAAAACCCACAGAGAGCCAAGATCTCATCAAGACTGGCTATGTTAACCATCTATTGCTGAATCAGGGGGTTTCAGTAATTATTTTGGATGGAAGTCAAACATTTCCTCTTGTCCAGATTTGGAAGTCATTCCAATTTTAGGGGGAAAGTCAAAATATTTCTAGGGTCCCAAATTACTGGAAGTCGATATTCTAAGAGAGACCAAACTTTGGAAATACACTATTGTTTCAAAAAAATCAATATTTTTTCTCCCATGTCTGTACAATAGAAGTCACCTAATTTTCTTTTTTTCCCCGCACTGAGAAGTCAAATACTTCCCCTCCCTTTATTTTGTAAGTCATTACCTTAATTTGGATGTCAGGTACTTCCAAAATGAAGCAGGCTGAAGCCCTGGGTAACAGCATTTCACAGGGGTGTGGTGGTAGGAGGCTGCTGGCTTGTACTGGAGATGGTAGCATGCCAGTGGAATGTCTCTGGGGCCAGTGGATTTTCCCCAACTACTAGCCCAGTTGTCTAGTTCTTGTAAAACTTCATTTCAATCTCCTTTGTGGCTGTCACACTCAAATGTATTACAGTCAAAACCAAAATCAAGTCATTGGTGACGTGAAAAAAGCACAACCATTTTATCTGGTGCATTCTAACACAGCATACTTTTCAACCAGTGCTGGCGCTAGGTGTTAGCCACTGAGCCATTTGGCTTGTTTTTAATCATTTGGTTAAACTTTGTTTTTAATTATACAATGGTGTGTGAAAATCCTGTAACCTCATTGGTCAAAACATGTCACATGACTGTGGATAAATCCTGCAGAACCCACAGCTGAGGAATGTATTTTATAAAAAACATAAACACATTTTAAATTGTTACACATGGATCCATTGTATAATCACAAAAAGGCACTCCAGAGTGTGAGTTATTGGGTGACTTACCCACTTCTTATGTGGTTAAGTCACTCTGCTGCGCCTCATGACACACCACACAAGGCGTGGGTAAATCCCCAATAACCCACACCCTGTTGTGTCTTATTGCCTAATTAGCCACTCCTGACTAGTGCTTTTTCTGCCATGTTGGCATTGATGTCCACTTGAACAAATGTCTAAAATGGCTAAAACAAAATGGCAGTGGCTAAAAATATATAAACGGTTAGCCAAATGGCAATTTTTTTTTTGCATCTAGAGCCAACATTGTCTTCAACACACTTGGTTTTACAAATTAGGGATAAAGCTTGAAAAACCTGGAACAAATTGCCAAAATCGGGGACACCATCTTTATAAAACTGAAGTGCCAACTTAGAAAACGTACACAACGGAATATTTAGTGCAGAAAGTATTTTTGTTTATTTGGTTGGTCCACGTTGGCTGGGGTCACTTCAGCTGCAACTTTTCTCCAACTGGAAGGACAGACAAGTAGCTAACTTATTGAAATCCGCGATACACCTGGTCCAAGTGCATGGCTTTGGAGATTCCACTTGAATCCTGATCTCTTGGGTGGCAATGTTAATGCACTGCTTCTGCACCATGGACGACAGCCAAAACAATGCTCTGAAGGAAAAGTGCACTGTGACATAAATTGTGCTTCAGAGACAGATACCTCAGTACACTGAATCAAAGGCCCCGCCCCCCAGATATAAGCCGCAGGTCATAAAACAAATACCTTTAACAAAAGTCACCCGCAAATATGAGCCATGGCTTTTAGGCAGCGTTGAAGCCATATCAGACAAAACACTGTAGGTGGGACTCTCTCTGATCATCTCTGTAAATACCATCTTGTATTTTTACACTTTTGATCTTTTTTTAAGTTTGTCATACTTATTCTGATATACAGTAGACCATTAATAAACATGATTAAATACAGGATGTGTAATATTTTATTGTCAGCACTTAAAAATGTGATTTTCTAATGCAAGCTGCTCTCACTTACAAATCACCCTCAAATACCTGCGGCAGGTCAAAATACAAACTGTTTATAGAAGCCGCGACTTTTATTTGATAAAATATGGTACCCCAATGTTAGCAGTGGGTTATGCAGTCAAAACTTGATGAGATCAATCAATTAATCAAAATATTTATCCAGGCGGGCACCATTGAGCAAGGCTCATTTGCAAGGTGGACCTGGTCATGAATACATCAGAGTACAGTGCAGAAGCAGGTATACAAAAAAACAATAATATACAAGGAAGAAAAAGTGTATACAGTACAGTACAAGGTTGAACTAAGAAAAAAAATAAAAACAGCATTATTTTACAATTGAAGAAGTCAGCAGATGCACAATCAACCATAGGCATACAGGGGTTATAAGCAGAGATCTTCTGAGTGAGGCAGCCGGCAACTACACATATAGGGGAAGGAGGCTGTGTATGGGGTGGCAGGTTAGAGAGGTAAAGAAGAGGAGGGATATATTACCGACGACTTGAGGAAAAATTGGGCTAAAACCACAGAAAGTGACGATAGCGGTCATGTACTTGTTTATTATGATAATGATGGAGGAGGGGTAGATAATTGGGACACTACTATGGATGGGGTGGGACTTTAGCCAGGCTGGAGCGGACAGGGAAGGGTGGGTGCAGCAGGAAGAGTTAATAGGGAAAGAGTGAGAGCCAGGGGTAGAAACATGGCGAGCGTCAGGATGGAAAGGAGGAGTTGCGGAATTAGTGGGCTAGCGGTGAGGAAAACATTTGCAAGGTGCTTTTGTGCAGCGATCGTAGAGTGCCTTGAAGATATTCAGGCTAACAGAACAGCTCAGCTTCAAGTTCCTTTGTAAACCATTCTACAATGTGGGTAAAGAGAAGCTTACAGCAGCTTTGCCAAAATGAGTGTTGACCCTTGGAACTTGGAGGACAATTAGGGAATAGCTCCTTAGAGCATAGGTGCCTAACACACTCCGGGGAATACAATCTGAGACATATGAGGGGGAGCTTGTTGGTCACCGTTGTGAAGGCCCATAGGGCGGCATTTCTATTCCTCCTATAGTGAAGGGAAGTCCAGCCTAACGATGAGTACTGGGAGCAGTGGTGTGTGGAAAGTGGAAGGCCAGTAATGAACCTGATAGCTCTGTGGTAGAGGGTGTCCAACTTAGCCAGTGCAGTGGCTGTAGAGTAGGTCCGCGTAATCTATTAAAGACAGGAAGGTAGCTTGAACCAGTTGAATCTTGGCCTCCTTTGTGAACAGGTGGTTAATTCTGCAGAATAATCGTAATCTTTGCCTTAGTTTCTTCTGTAGTTCTTCGAGGTGGTTGGTGAAGGAAAGTTTATGATTGAGCCAAACTCCTAGATATTAGAATTTAGCTACATACTCTAGTGTTTCTCCAAGAACAGTGGTAATTTGTGGGGTAGCCCCCCCCCCCCAGCAGGAACTGCCGCATGCAAGGAGGGGGAGAAGAGCATGGCTTTTGTCTTTTTCGCATTGAGCAAAAGCTTTTAGTTTATGAGCTGGTATTGTAGAAGGTTAAATTTAGCTTGGGGGTCTTCACAGGCTGCTTCCGGCGTGGGACGACTCAAGTACAGTACAGTGTCGTCCGCGAATAAGTGGATGTTGGCTTTTTTGATGGGGTCATTGATGTTGTTAATGTAGACTGCAAAGAGGAGGGAACCAAGGATAGAGCCCTGGGGCACACCCCTCAGCATAGGTTTTAATGGAGAAAGATCACCTTCAGCTTTAACCTGCTGTTTCTGTTCTCTGAGGTAGTCTACAAACCAGCACATAGATTTATGGTCCAGGCCTAAGGTGCTTAGTGAGGAAAGAAGCAGACTGTGATTGACTGTGTCGAATGCCTTACTAAGATCCAAGAAAATGGCACAGACATGCTTCTTGTTGTCAAGGTCTAGGAGCCGATCATTGGTCACCTTAGCTAGGGCTGTTGTGGTGCTGTGCTTTGCTCTGAATCCAGACTGAACTGGGTTTAATAGGCTTCTGGATTCTAAGTATACCCTAAGCTGGCCACACACTATTTTTCTAGTAATTTAGACAGGATGGGAGGAGGAGATCGGTCTGTAATTATTTAGATCAGGGGTCACCTGCTTTTAATAGAGGATGACATGGGCTATTTTCCATTGGGGAGGCTACCTGGGAGGTGACATGTTGAATAGGTGAGTGATTGGCACTGCAAGCACATGGTAGGCACATTTCAGATAGTATGGCTCTATGAAGTCAGAGCCTGCTCCTTCCTGGTGTCCAGTTGCAGCAGTAGGTCTTCCACCCTTTTAGAGACAGGCAGGAGGGAGAGGCACTCCTCGGAGGGGGACTCATGGGTTGGTGGGCTGAGCTGTGCAGAGGTCATTGGCAGGAAGTATCAAATGCTAGCCCTGCTGTTGCAAATAGTTATTGAGGGCTTCAATATCTCCGATCGGTTAGAGATAACGCTGCCACGGACTTAATTTTGCTGGAATGGAATTACCAGGTGCGTGTCCAGACATGTGTTTTAATGTTTTCCAGAGCTTTGAAGGATTTCTTGAGGCAGAGGCTAGCTCCGAACGATAGTAGGCGGCCTTGGCTGCTCTGACCAACTTGGTGCACTTGTTACGTGCTCTCTTAAAAAGACACCAATCCGAGTTGTTCTTGCTTCTTCTGGCTTTTTTCCATAAAGTATCCCTTTCTAACAGGGAAGCTCTGAGCTCAGGTGAGAACCAATGGCAGGTGCTGCTCCTGACCCGCACCTTAACCAAGAGTGCATGCTTATTTAAAGCCTCACTTAAAATATCGTAAAAAATAGTATATGCCCTGTTAACCGTTTTGGCTAGGAAGAATTCCTGCCATCGCGGTGAATGTTTCAAGTCGTGGATGTATGCAAACAAATTGAAGTTGCGTTTGCACCTCTTGATAGAGAACTTTGCCACAAACTGTGGGTTGTGCACGGATCTAATGGTGGTGATTATACGATGATAGCTAATGTCTGAGAAAAATGTTCCGACATGAGAGAACAGATGTGGCTTGCTAACCAAAATGACATCTAAGAGGGAGCTGTTGTTAAGGTTCTTTTTATTTGGGCGAGTAGGCTCGCCAATGAGTTGCACCAGCCCTGGATTGTCACAAAAGGATTTCAAGGGAGCTGATGCACTTGATAGCCAATCATAGTTCAGGTCACCAAGAATAATGGTTTCCAAGGAACTGAGCCCCAGTACAGAATTGAGGTGAGACAGGAGATGAGGCCCAGCAGAAGGGGGCAAGGACAAGACACTAACCTTGTCCAACATGCAGTCTTATGGCAAGCACTCCCATGTGCATACACGTATGTAGATATACATGCATGCACACAGCAGTAGCCCCAATCAAACTTGTGCTCTTAATTGCTCTTGATTGATACATTACAATCAAATGACCGATCTACCTGTCTAAAGCTTCCAGATTAGGACAAGACTGCAACTCAGATCTTCTCAAGGTGTGCTCCCACCATCCCAAGTTAATGTGCAGTCATCTGCTGATGGCTTGCAAACCCCGTCATTTCATCAGCATTGCGCAGCTTAAGAATGGTTATTTACTTCAAACCTGTTCTCTGGTGAATGTCATTTATTTGGCTACCCCCACTGCTTTCAAATTTTCTTTTTTTTTTTCTTCTCAATTTATGCACCCAGAGTAGCTTAGCCGAGATGCAGTATCTTTTTTGAAGTATGGTCCCGCTTTTACCCACTTTCACAGCTGGATGGAACAAAGTACCGGGAGGTTAGGGGACTTGCTCAAGGTTACACAGTACGTAACCTGCAGTTGTGGGGTTTGACCTTGGGTCTCCCAGTTCCCAAGCCTATGGTCTAACCATCACACCACACAACAATAACTCTTACTATACTAGTGTATCCGCTCCAGCTCTGCATAACTCCTTAGACTTCTCGATACCAAGGCATTTCCTCAGGGAGCAAAATTAACTGCTCATGACATCATAAATACCAACAACAGTATCCATCAGTTGTCAAGTGCAGCCTTCTAAACGCTCTCTACAGGGGCTTTTACACAACCAGATCTGCACCAGTGCCAGTGGGGCAGATGATGTGCACCAGTGCAGATCAGGTAGTGTAAACAGCTGCCAGAGCATTGCAAGCCACTCTGTTGCGGCACAGAGCGCAGTCCCTGATTTGTTGGGAACACAGCACAGAATGCAACGATGCAGGCATTTTTTGCAAGCATGTAAAAATGCTACTTCACTTGCACCGGTGCCACTCCCATTCACTAACCCCTCACCAGAAATGCCCCAAAACACGAGAAGGCCATTGGGAACGCTGTACAACCACAGCATGTAAAAGAAAAGGGCGGCGATACGATTGGAGCAGAACAAGCTGATTCAAGACAGCAGCATTCTAGGTAAGCTGCCGTGTAAAAGTGGCTAATGTGCATCATTTCAATTTACTGGACAATGCTGTTTCCAGCTTATGGTTGCCCCCAACTGGGTTTATAACACTTTTTTTTGAAATCCCAGTTATGACGATGGTCTATCGGGCCCTTGGACCTCGCTGTGACTTTATTCACACGGTTTCTTCAGCACTGGTAAAGTGCAGGTCAGTTTGACCCTCAGTCTCAAAGTCTGTGGGGTAAGACCCATGAACGTGTGTGTGTGTGCTTGAATGGGTGTCAGAAAGCTGCTTAGTGGAGTGGGTCCGGTAGCACAGATGGCTGAGGTGTTGGCATCTTACCTTGTGCTAGGCGACCCGGATTCGAGAATGACCTCAGGTTGCCGGCTCGGGGGTGGAGGTGGTTGAAGCGGGATTGAGCCGCAGCTCTCTCCTCCAAAGGGGTGGACGTCTGCCCGTCCGTAGTCCCGCTCCCACCGGATGGAGGTCCAGTGGGCAAGTAGGTGGCACGGAGTGGTGACGAAAGTCGGGAGGGGCAGAAGGGGCCACCGGATCTTGGTGTGTAAGTGCGCCTCCATGCGAGTACATGCATGTGTACGCTGTGGCCTCGGTGGGGGGTGGACTGAAAAAAAAAAAGTCAAAAAAAAAAAAGAAAAGTGTATATGAAAAAAAAAAAAAGGCTGCACAGTGCCCTCACCACACCACCTGGTGCCTGTATAGGAGCAAGTCTTTGCATATGAAGGGTCAGTTCAGAAATACTGTACATCTGTTTGTGCTGTACAATCCTTAAAGATTTCACTTAAGGGGCAGCTCAGTGAGATACTGAGTGGTAGGGGACCAGCCTGGCATGCTCGTGGCCCAGGGGCTTGTGTCCAGGGTTCAGAACATTAGGAGCAGAGGCTTGCAGAGGAAGGCTGCGTGTCCAGTTCGATGACTTCTTACTGAAGGAGGGGGGCCACTGCATCTCACTGCCTGGCTGCCTTCCAGCATGTGAAGGAGGCAGCATGTGGGATGCTCCAGTGCGTGCGTGTGTGTTGGTGGAAACGGCAGGGTAAGGATTCCGGATGATGGGTAGCGCTGGGAGGAGCACAGTAAAGTACAGTTACATAAGAACTTACCATTACAGTAGATCTTCAAGAAACTCTCTTGCAGCACACCACACCAGTAGGACTTAAGTCACCAGGTACTAGGACCACACGGAAACTTTCTAGCTAGCAGTCTACCAGAGGAGGCCACCCACCACCAACATCACCCACTGACGTAAGCCAACCCTAAAAGAGTGGGCAGCCCCCATAGCCTCCTCAGTTCTCCCACTGAAGACCAAAAGCAAAGGCCCATTAGGGGAACTGAGGAGGAGGCTGAGGTAACTGAAAGAAAAGAAAGGAGGCAGAAGCCTCCCCTTCTAAGGGAGGGAAAGCATGGGAAAACAAAGAGAAGGAGAGAGGGAAAGCAGGGCCTGCTGCAAGAGGTCTACTTGAAGATCTACTGTTACAATAAGTTCTTACATAACTGTACTATCTTATTTCGAGAGTATATCTTGCAGCAGGCCACAATGGTAGGACAGATCCCATGCAGTTCTGGAAAAAACTGCCAGACAAATCAGGCAGCTGGCTGTACCGATCTAAGAAAGAAGGCCTTGTAAAACAGCCAGGCTGAAACTGGCCCTATGCCTAGAGGCACTGTCCAAACTGCAGTGTTTGGTAAAGGCATGGATAGTGCTCTACATGGCAGCTGCTGATTTCCGCAGCTGAGACATTCCTGAAGCAGGCCACGGAAGTGGCCATAGCCTTAGGTGAATGACCACGAACCACACCCAGGAAGTTCCTTACCATGCTTCCTGTAGCAAAAGACAATGCAATTGGCTAACCACTTGGATAGATACTGTCTGGACACCAGAACACCCTCTTTCCCAGGGACGAAGGAAACAAACAATTGGGCGGACTTCCTATAGTCCTTTGGTGTGTGTATAGTACTGCAAAATTCTATGCATATCCAAAGTGTGGAGCTATGCTTCCCTGGATTGGCATGCTCTAGGTAATAAACAGGAAGGTGGAGAGATTGATTTAAAGTATACTCAGACACCACCTTAGGAAGAAACTTAGGATTGGTATGCAAAGACACCCTACCTTTGTGGAAAATCAAATAAGGCTGCTCACACATGAGGGCCTAAAGCTCGGAAATCCTTCGAGCAGAAGTAATAGTAACTAAAAAGAACGCTTTCCAGGACAGATAGCATAGCTCGCAACTCACGGACAGTTCAAACGGAGGCAGAGTGAGTTTCTCTAACATAAAATTTAAGTCCAAAGCCAGGACAGGATTGTGGATTGGAGGCTTCAAGTGCAAGATGCCTCTCAAAAACATGCAAAAAACGTCAAGCTGAGCCACAGTGCGGCCATCTACAGGTGCGTGGTAAGTAGAGATGACAGAGAGATGTACCTTGATGGAGGAGTACTTGAGACCGGAGTCTGAGAGGGACAGCAAGCACTCCAAAATCTGATTCCCCAGACAGGTGAAGGGGTCTAAGTGGTGCGATGTTACCCACATGGCACAATGCTTCCACTTCATGAAGAAGGTGACCCTAGTGGAAGGTTTTCTAGCCACCACTAGAACATCAGCAACCAAAGTATGGAGCCTATATTCGGCCTCCGAGGTGTGATTGGGGTATAACACCAGCAGAGTTAACATCTGGTTAAGGAGAAACTCCGACACCACCTTTAGAAGGAATTTCGGGTTGGGGTGCAGGACAACTTTGTCCCTGTGGAAGACCAGATAAGGAGACTCAATGGAAAGTGCCTGGAGCTCTCCCATCCTTCTGGTTGACGTAATAGCCACCAAGAAGGCAGTCTTCCACGACAGGTGGGAGATATCACACCTGTGCATCGGTTCGAATGGCTTGCCCATGAGCTTAGCCAATACCAGCAGTAGATCCCATGGAGGTGGAGGTTCTCGCACCAGAGGGGATATGTGATCAAGGCCTTTGAAAAAGCGCCCGACCACCGTCTCCTGTGCCACCGACTGCTTGCTGGCCCGCGCCCGGTAAGCAGAGATGGCTGCCAGGTGCACCTTAAGGGTCATCGACCGAAGCCCTACCTGAGAAAGGGACCACAGGTAGTCCAGGATGCTAGCCAAGGAACAGGAAGAAGGGTCCAACCCCTTGTCCTGACACCAAATGGAGAATCTCTTCCGTTTGAAGGAGTAGCATTTTCTGGTCAACTCCTTACGGGATGCCTCAACGACGTTGAGGACCTCGTCAGAAAGACCCAAAGCCTGGAATTCTAGCCGCTCAGGAACCAGGCCATCAGGTGCAGGGATTGAAGGTCCGGATGGAGAACCTTCCCCTTGTTGACTGAGATCAGGTCCGGGCGGGCTGGAAGCCGCCTCGGGAGCCTGGAGCTGAGGCTGAGGAGATCTTGGTACCAGAACTGGCGGAGCCAGTCTGGGGCTACCAGAATCACCTGCACCTTGTCCCGCTTTGCCTTGAGAAGCACCTTGTGGATCAAGGGAAATGGAGGGAAGGCGTAGAAGAGGCCCGGGGTCCACGGCCTCGAGAAGGCATCCCCCTGCAGCGAGTCATGCTGACGGGGGGTGGGCATGAAGCAGTCTCAGTTTCCCATTCTCCCTGGAGGCGAACAGGTGCACCTGAGGGGTGTCCCAATGGGAGAACAGATCTTGTACTGCCTCCGGCAGGAGAGACCACTCGTGAGATGCAGTGCCTATCCGGCTGAGGGCATCGGCCAGATTGTTGGAGGCTCCTGCCACGTGGATGGCTAGGAGATCCGCCTCCAGGCTGATCACAAGGGACCAAGTGAGGAGAGCCTCCTTGTACAGAGGCAAGGAGTGCGTCCCACCCTGTCAGTTGAGGTAGTACATGGTAGTGGTGTTGTCCATCTGCAACTGAACCACTTGACCCCGTACAAACGGAGCGAAGGCGGTGAGGGCTAGACGCACCGCTCGGAGCTCTAGCAGGTTGATGTGGCATTGAGACTCCTGAGGGGACCAAAGGCCGTGGGCCCTGACCTCCCCCAGATGGGCACTCCAACCCATCTGAGAGGCGTCGGTCGTCACAGTGACCGTTGGCTCGGGGCGGACAAACGGGACACCCTCCTGCAGATGAGCTGGAACAAGCCACCACTGTAGGCTGTCCCACATCTCCTGGGTCACCGTCACTGGCCGGTCCAGGGGACCGAAGCACTGTGACCAATGGCGGGCCAGCCCCCATTGCAGGGGACGCATATGCCAGCGGGCCCAACGGACCACGATGGTGTAGGCCGCCATGAGGCCCAGAAAGTCCCGGGTAGGGCGCCATATGCCCAACCAGAAATGATTGGGCAAAGGAGGAAAGGACCTCGGCCCTGTCCGCCGGGAGCCAGGCTCTGGCTTGAAGAGAGTCGAGCTCTGCCCCGATGAACTGAATCACCTGCGATGGCACGAGTTCCGACCTGGCCTCGTTGATGAGGAGGCCAATCTGAGAGCAGACCTGGAGGGCCAGATCCCTGGACCGCTCCACCTCCAACCTGGAGGGGGCTGCAATCAGCCAGTCGTCCAGGTAAGGGTACACCCGGACCCCTCGGCGCCGCAGGAATGCTGTCACCACTGCCATGCATTTGGTGAAGATCCTGGGAGCTGGAGAGAGGCCTAAGGGCATGGCCCAGAACTTGTAAAGAGATCCCTCTGCTCAGAAGTGGAGGAATCGCTGATGAGATAGATGGATTGGGACGTGAAAGAACGCGTCCTGAAGGTCCACAGAACAAAACCACATGCCTAGTTCCAAGGATGGAATGATCTGAGCCAGAGTGACCATCCTGAAGGTGCGCTGCCTTAGGAACTTGTTCAGGTCATGCAGATCAAGAATGGGGCGCCAGCCCCCCATCCGTTTTGGGACCAGGAAGTACTTGGACATAAACCCTGAGTCTGGAGGGGGGTCCGCCACCTCGCTGATCACCTCATTCTGGAGGAGCAGAGCAATGTCAGCTCGACGAGCCAACAGAGAGGCTACGGAACCCATTGCCCCCCGTGGGGCGACGGCTCGATAGGGAGGGAACTGTTCGAATTCCAGAGGCAGACCCCTGCCTACCACTTCTAGCACCCAGCGGTCTGTGGTGATAGCGGACCAGCGGAAAAGATCCCCACAGAGAACCCGGGAGGAGTGACAAGGTGGGGGCACCCTCAACCCGTCACTGGGCAGGCTTGGAGGAAGGGCCCACTGAGGGACCTCCTGGACCCTTGCCTCCAGGCTTCCTACTGGAGGAAGGGCAGACTTGGCCTTAGGGTGCCAAGTGCGTGCCTGCTGGCCTAGTACTGGTGCTGCTGGGCTGGAGCGTGCCACAGGGCGGGCGAAAGGGCTTACGCTGCTGCTGGCGGCCTTTGTCCTTCTGGGCAGACGTGACCGAGTCCAAGGTGGCACTGGACTTCTCAATCCTCTGGAGATGGCCTTCCACCCCCGGTCCAAACAAGTCGGTACCCAGGAAGGGAATGTCTGCCAGCTTGTGCTGGGTGTCCGCCGTGAAGGTGGAATCCGTAGCCAAGCTCTGCGGCGCATGGCCACTGCGGCCGCTACTGATTGGGCACAAGAATCACCTATGTCCAACGAAGTTTGGAGCTGCTGTTTTGCCACCGCCCTTCCCTGATCCCGGACCTGCTTGACTGTCGTCTGAAGGTCAGCTGGGAGATGAGGAATCACCTCATCCAGGGAACCCATAAGGACGTGGGAGAAATGTGCTTTCAGAACGGCCGAGCTAGCCTGATGAAGGCCTAGGGAGGAAGCAGCGTAAACCTTCCACCCCGCGTAATCCAGCTTCTTGGATTCCTTATTGGGTGGTTTGTCCATGTCCCAAATGTTCCGGGCGCGGAAAAACGTTATCAGTCACTAACCCCTCCGCAGAGGGGTGCTCTGAGAAACCGGAGAGTGAGCCGGTGGGGACTGCGTACTTTCGAGCCATCCTGGCCGAAGGCACGGGACAAGATGCTGGCCGCTGCCACAACTCCAGGGCCAGGTCAACAATGGCTTCGGCCACAGGAAAGGCCTCCGTAGGAGAATCCCCTCGGTCCAGTATCTCCGTGAGGGGATACTTGGCCCATTTTAAAACGGGTTCGAGCTGCATCCCGGTGGACTCCGAGATACGCTGAAGCAAACCTAAAAACAAGGATGGGCTCTCGTCCACCGACTGGCGCCCCCCGCAGACTCCAGGCCAAGCGGCCTGGAGAACAGGGAGGAATCGTCGTCAGACTCTGAGGAGTCTGCAAACAGCTGCTGGGCGCCTGAGCCACCCTTCACCTGCCGAGGTCGATCGGGAGTGAGGGTGACTGACAACCTGTGGGGCAAGCCCTGACCCGACTGAGAATCCTTGGTCGGGGCCCCAGTCTTCGGTTGTGGAAGCAGAGGTTCCACCACAATGGGTGGAGCAGCCGACTTCCGCCGAACAACCGGTGCCAGGGTCGGCTCCTCGACCACTACGAGGGGTTGTTTCAGCCGCTCCAGTGACAGCCACTCAATGGCCGGAGAAGGCAATGGAGTCTGCTTATTCCTGGACAATAAGAGCTGCTGCCACATGAACGCCTTTGTAGCGCCGATGCAACTTGCATCAGAGCCTATCCTCCAAAGAGGACGACGAGGATGAGCGGCGACGCCACCTTCCATAGTGCAGAGACCTTCGGGGGTTCGAGGGTTGGTCAGAGAGGGACAGGAAACCCTCCTCCTCGGTACAGGGACCTTAACCAGGGACTCGGACAGGAGGCACAGGCAAGTCCTCGGTTTCCACTGGGGAACCGGTGAAATAGAGTTGTCGGCTTCTCCAGTCGACAAACTGTCCGGCGGGTCAGAAAATCCCGACCACGCCATTGGATGTCTCGGCTGGCTGACCTGGCGGGGCACCGTGGAAGCCAGCGGCCGCGCCGCAGAACCTCGACCGAAGTCAAGAGTCGACAGTCCGGTGAAGGGGATCCTCCCGCTCCCACGAACGTCGACAGCGGGACTTACCCTTAGAGTCCTTCTTCTTGGACAGACTGGAATGTCCTGATGGCCTTTCTCCCTTGGTGGAGAGGGACTGGCAAAGCTCCTTAAACGAAGCCATGTAGGAGCAGCCCAAGGAAAGTGGGATAAATGCTGCGGCCGAGGAGGAAGAAGCAGCTGCCTGGACTGCCTCCTCCTCGAGGGCGATTATCTGCTCCAACTGCTCCACGGAGCCCGCCACCGCAGACACTGCCCAACGGGCCTCCTTAGACTTGACCGGCAGATACCATTTTTCAGGTCGCCCGAGAAGAAGTCTGGCAGAGTGGTCCTCCAAGAACGAAGCCAAAAAGGACTTGCACAATTCGCAAGCCTGCGAGTCGTGACCAAGCCCCAGGCAGTAGACGCATATGGAGTGTGGATTGGTCCTGGACATCTGCCCACACGGGCACCAACGGAAGCCGGAAGTCAATTTGTCCATCGCAGCCACGAGGGAAGATGAAGACCGAAGTCTTGTAAATTTTAAAATAAGTTTTGGAAATTCCGAAAGGTGTGGATCCAGGCCTAAAATGCAGAGAGCTAGGGAGGGAACCTGAGCTTCCAAGCGGTAAGGAAGATCTGGCGTCATGGGGCGGAGCCGAGGGTTTTACCACCCAGGTGGGTGGGAGGAGCCAGCTTGAAGACCTTCCGGCAAGATTTAAAGTGGCAAGGAACCTGCCAGACAGTGTAGACTGAACAACATATCCAGGTTTCTAGAATCTCCCTTTCCAAGAGAGGGACGTGTCTCATTACAAAACTCCAGGCCCTGAAGCGAGAGAGCAGAAAAGCAGCAGTTTTACATTGAGTGGGGATGAAAAAAGGTCCAACTCTGGATAACTCCTTTGGCTGAACAGATCTTCCACCATGGAAGTCAAGAGCTCCCACTCGTGAGCCCGTGACTGAGACCCACCTAGGCTGTCCGCCAAGACGTTTTGGATGCCAGGAACATGGATGGCTAAAAATTCCAGGCCATGATCCATCGCCCAATACCAGATCCACATCACTTCCCGACACAACGGATAACAGTGAGACCCTCCCTGTTTGTTGATATAGTGGACCACGCTGGAGTTGTCCGTCTGAATCAGCAGTGGCCTGGGAGAGAGATGTGTCTGAAAGGCCAGTAGGGCACATAGAACTGCTTGCATCTCAAAGACATTGATGTGGAAGGCAGCCTTCACAGAGATCCACGTCCACCAAGTCTGGTGGGCACGCAGATGAGCCCCTCCCAGCTTTGACCCTCGAGGTGTCCGTAGTGAGGACTTGCTACAGAGATGGAATGAAAAATGGACCCTCCCCTTCAGGAGACTGCTGGGCTCCAGCCACCCAACAGCACCCTCTCGATTGGCTCTGAGACCAGGACGAGTTGTTCCAGGTCATCCACGTGCTGGTCCCACTGGACCCACAGTGTCCATTTGGGAATCCTCATATGCAACCTGGCTAGGGGGACCGTAACAATGGCTGTAGGCACGAGTCCCAGGAGGCGCAGAAGACCCAAGCTGGGACGTGATTGCTGGCGTAAAGCTGACAGGCTTGATGCATCAGATGCTCAGCTCGTCCTGTGGAAGGAAGGCTATTCCCTGGGCTGTATCTAACATTGCCCCAATGTACTGGAGCTGTTGGGAGGGGATCAGAAAGGGATTGGGTAGGTTAATGGTGATCCCCAAATCCTGAAAGAGGCAGCAGGAAAAATCTAGGGTTTGGAGCAGGTGCTCCCTGGATGGAGCTGCTAGCAGCCATTTGTCCAAGTAAGGGAACACATAGAACCCCTGCCATCTGAGGGCAGCTGCCACCACTGCAGAGCACTTGGTAAACACCTGGGGGCTGAGAATAAGCCAAACGGCAGAGCTTTGAACTGGAAATGGGCTCCCTGAAAAAGAGACTGAAGGAAGTGTCTGAGACAGAAGCACACCCTGATGTGCAGGTATGGGTCCTGCATGTAGAAGGAGCAAATCTAGTCCCCATAGTGTAACAGGGGCAGCAGTCCTTGAAGGTTGATCATCCTGAACCTTTTTGTACTGGATAAGCACATTTATTTTGCTGAGGTCCAGGATGGGCCTGAGGTCCCCCATGCGTTTGGGGACCAGGAAGAAGTGGGAGTAGAACCCCTGTCCTTGCTTGGATTTTGGAACAGGTTCTAGGGCCTGTTTGTGGAGCAGAGTGTGAATCTCCTTCTGAATTAGTGGAATGTGGCCAGGAGAGTAAAAGGACTGAACCGGTAGATTGTCTGGAGGCCACTCTAGAAATTCTAGGGAATGGCTGTTTTCGATGAGTTGCAGAACCCAGCTGTCGGACGTTATGTCCTTCCATCTGTCTAGATGGAGGGAGAACCAACCCCCTATGACCGCTTCCTGTGTGAGTGGAGGGAGAGGGTCCGGCAAGAAGTCAGGAGCAGCCGCAGCTGGGGCTGTGTGGCTCCCTCTGGAACTTTTACTGCGGAGGGCGTGGGGGCAGGCAATGCAGATGCCGCCACCCTCCGCTTTGCCTTGGGGCTTGGACAACATCCGGGGCTGCCTGGTGGCAGTCCAGCGAAAGGAAGACCTCTGCCCAGATCTAGTCTGTGTATGATACAAGGAATGAACAGATCTAATGGCCCTCCCCAAGGCCTGGAGCTTAGAGAGGATATCCTCAACATCACCTCCTATCAGTAGGCTGCCCCTGAAAGGAGCATTCAAGATGGACAGCTGTTTGTCTTGGGCAAACCCAGACACACGTAGCCAAGAGCACCTATGTAGGCATATGCTTGTAGCTGCCGCCCAGGCCAACACATCCACAGCATCGTAGGCCACCCTGAGCAGGGGGGTACAGACATCAGAGGCTGACTTGAGGGCATCCAGGGTGTGCTGCTTGGCAGGGAGAGACGGGACCACGTTCCTGGCCTCATCCCACAGCGCATTCTTATACTGAGCATGTGGGCCAGGTAGTTAAGGGCACGGAGTGCCACAATAGAGGAGACCAGTGTCAATTTCCCAAAAAGGTCCAGCCGATGGGACTCCCGGTTGGGCAGAAGAGAGTTCAAGTGCTTCAGCTGCTTAGAGTGGTCATGGGCAGCGCTGATAACTACCAAGTCTGCATGGGCCAGTTCCCCAAGGAAAAGCTTGCCCACCAGGGCATCATACAGCTGGTCAGATTTTCTGGACATGGCTGGTCCTAAATTTGGTCTACACCAGGCAGCCATAGTGACGTCCTTGTAGGTATCAATGAAAAGGGGAACCACCAAAGGAGTGGAGTCAGACTGGTGCAGGTAGGTTGTGAGCCGGCGTTGCTCCAGGTCCTGCTCCTCAGTTTCGAACCCCATTACCTTCTGGATATGGCGCATGATGACTGAGACGGAGGGGTAATCTGGATGGGACTTAGGGATGTTCCTGGGAGCCCCTTCCCTTTCTGAGGACCCCGTGGGGGGTGGGTGAACAGCCAATGTCTCCACTGTCCCCTTCCAAGTCCGGATCGTGTTTGTCATCAGGTAAAAGCAAGTTCGGGGGATCCTCATCCCCATCATCAGGGTGTAAGTCAGTCTAGGTGGCAGGGACGTCCATGAAGAAGCCAGAGTGGAAGGCCCCGTAGGGAAGTCGTGCGGGGGCAGGGGGTGCCGGGCCTTGAGACCTAGGGACCCGCATCTACAGAACACACCAAAGGGAAGATACCACCATTTGGATATCTACCAGGACTAGCAATGGCCAAGCAGGCACCAGATAAAGGTAGACTGGCACTGGACCCACAGGCAGCAGTGAAGGGTAAACCGGCGAAGGCCCGATGGGCACTGGCTGAGGAAGGATAGGCGGAGGACCAGTGGGCATCAGCTGCGGATAGGCTGGTGTAGGCTGGGGATAGAAGGGCGTAGGTCTGACTGGCGCCAGGTATGGCAAGACTGGTGAAGGTCCAAACGGGGCAGGCTGAGGCAAAGTTGGAGGTCATCCCACAGATGCAGGCTGAGGAGAGGCAGGTGTTGGTGTGGGAGGAGCCCAGGCGGGTGACAGTGGAGGGGGATTCAGCTCAGGAAAGAAGCAGTGTCCCACTGGGCCCACCGAAGGGAAGGGAGCAGACCTAGTAGAGGAATCCAATGCTGGAGAGGCGGGGAGAAGAACAAACCTCAGCAGCCGCCGAACCTGTACCGGCTGAGCCACCATGCTGTATGCCTGATGCGACAAGGGGCCTAGCTTAAGCATCAGGGAATGAACCCTGGCCTGAGAAGCCTCCATCTGAAATGGTAGCAGAGGCAGAAGGTAGGGCTGCCGGTTGCTCTGTGGAGGATAGGGCATGTGGGCCATCGGGGCCAAGCCCCTAGAGGAGGAGGGTGCCTGGGTGGTCGAACGATGGTGCAGCAACTGCAAGTGGGAAGAGGAGAACCAGGGCCTGTCCTGGTCCTTATCCCGGTGCTTATGCTTCCCACTGGCCTTGTCCTGGGACTTAGAAGAATGAGAGCCCAAGGACTGGGCTGGGGAGGCCAAGGAGCTCCTGTTCCATGGAGGCGATCTTCTGCTTAGGAGAAAGTTCTCGAGTGTCCTCTGGCGGCAACGCCGGGTGGCCTGGTTGAACTTCTGGAAAAACTCACAGGCTTGGATGTCATGGTCTGGGCCTAGGCAGCAGACACAAGCAGAATATCCGTCCTTCATGAGAATTTGTTGACCACAGGCACACTTAGTGGGTTGCTCCGAGGACGATGTTGGTGGAAAAAGAAATACCGTATTTCACCATTTTGAAGCCACCCCTGAATTAGCCGCCCTTGAATTGTAGCTGCAGCAATAACTAACATTGTTAACAGAAGCCACCCATGTTTTGTAGCCGCAGTTCCAATTCAAGAGAAAGACCATCCGGTTGCAGTTTCAAAACGTCAGAGCACCAAAGTTATACTCCATGATAAAGATTCGGTACTTCTGATCAAGTAGTGTAATTTTGTTTTGTACTCACTTTAGCAGCTATGTACATACAGGTAAAACTCAATTAGAACTAAAGCGCCAGTGTAAAAAGTCATGTAAAAAAACGCAATACCTGTATAGAAAACCAAAAGCAGCAGCTCAGTGGCGTGTTGTTTTTTTTTGCACTTTTGCACTGGAGACCGAACTTCTCATTACCATGCAGCAAGCAACAGAGAACTGGGTACTGTAAACTAAGAAATAAATATAGCAGATAGTGTAGCACTTTATTTAGGCTATAAGGTAGCGGTGTAAAAGGTCATGACGTGCCACGTGGTATACTGGTAACGTGGTTTCATGGCGACCTTGAAAAATCATAGAATGCCTAGCAACCACCTCGTTCTTTCTTTTACCAAGTACATAATTTATCTATGAGGTTCCTGTGGCTTTACAGCTGTAAAGTAAAAAACTAATACCAGAAACAAAAACAGCAGCTGCGTGGTGTTTTTTTTTCTTTGCACTTCTATGCTGCTGACTGAAAAGCCTACAGGGCACCCACTTGGTTTAATGGTCTTGCCAATGATACTATCAATACCACTGGGCTAGGGGCCTTCAAATCCAGGCTCCGTAACACCCCGGTTGCTTCCAGCATCTGCGACTGTCATGGATAATGTCTATGCAACTCCACTCGACTACCGCTCTTTCCTATATCAAGCCCCTTACATAACGCACTTGCCCTAGTTTGGCCTCTGCCCCACATGCTCTACAGCACCTGACAATGCCACTTTCCTGGCAGCTCCACCTCACCCCCCTCCTTATCCTTACCTACCCCCACCTCTCCTCTCTTCTCATTTTCTTACCTCCCCCTTGCCCCTCCCATTTCTTTCTACCACCCCCCTATTGTCCTCTTCCTTTCCACTTTACCCTCTCCCTGTCTGTTCGAAATTAATTTGATATCGTTTACCCTTATTTGTGTAACAAGTTTGTATAATGTCATGTGATACCTATGTCTTGACGTGGAACCTTTGTAAAAGAGCCCTGGGCTCAAAGGTAATTGTAATCCGAGAATTGAAATAAATAAATAAAAGCTCGGTACCATGTGGCAAGAGAGCGAGAGAAAGAGAGAGAGAATCGAGTACTGGTAAACTGAGAAATAAACATAGCAGATAGTACAGAACTTTATTTAGGACACAGCACACAGTGTAGCACTTTATTTGGGATATAAGGGTCTGAACAGGCTACGATTAATCACATTACTAATTAAAGCTGCCCCTGATTTGTAGCCACCCCCATTTGGAAGCAGCAGTTGAAAATTAAAAAATGCAATAGAAGCTGCAGCTTCTAAATGGTGAAATACGGTAAATAAACGAAAAACCAATTGAAAGATGGAAAATAACTACGGTGAGAAAATAAAGAAATGTGGCAGAAAAAAGGCACAAAATAGCGGTCAACTGTAGCTCCGGCGGTTTCCAGAGATCTGACATGCACTGATCAACGGCGTGAAAAGAACTATGGAGGCTAGGAGGACCGCCCGCTCTAATAGGGTTGGCTGACCTCAGTGGTGGGCGGCAGGGCCACAGTAATGGGGGGGAAGTGGGGAAGTTGTCCGGGGTCCCGAGCTCAGGAGGGGCCCTCATGAGGAGCTGGCACTACCCCTGTCATTAGCTGGTTTGGGAAACGGGGGCCCATTCCAAGTGACTTGTTCAGGCCCCAGGATTCATAGCTGCAGCCCTGGTGGGTGGCCCCCTCTGGTAGACTGCTAGCTAGAAAGTTTCCATGTGGTGCTAGTGCCTGGCGGCTAAATCCTACTGGTGTGGCCTGCTGCAAGAGATACCTTCAAAGTAAGATCATCACCGCCCTGCACCTCTGGATGAAGGGGTGGGCTGTAAAGGAGATAAAACAACAGCCCCATCCATAAAGATGGTCACCGGCCCCATCCATGTCACTAGGTCCGTACTCCTCCTTCCACCGAGATCCCGCCAGCCCCTAGCCAATGCTGCACTGCCTCTTCCCCTTGTATAGCACCCGGAGGGAGGGTTTGTTATGGGTTGAAAGAAGCCTCTGGTAGTGCACACCTTTCAGAGGTCAGGAGAGGAGTTTGTCCCAGACACAGCACAAAACTTAAAAGTTCCGCTGTCACTAACCAGCTGAGCTACTCACTGGGGAACATTCAATGGTCCAAACTGTTTTGCTTTTCAGAATACATAACCACCTCCAGTACAAAAAAAACACACAAATAGTGGGGCTCAACTCACTCAAAGGGTGACCAGCACGGTGCTTAACAGCTTCTCAGACATATCGAAGAACAACAGAAACGAGTAAAAATACTCCTTGCTGTAGCACTAACCAAATGAGCACATTGCTTTCCATTGAAAACATAATAAAACTGCTTACCAAATCGCAGAGTTTATTCTCCTTTATCAGTGTAAAAGTGTTTAAATGCCAGAGTGCATTAACATTTCATAAGGATGGTACAGACGAAGAACACTGCCGGCATCAAACATAGAGCCAGATCGAGCATCTATCAGTGTCATGCTTGGTATCGTATGGTGTTACGCATTAGTGTAGATAGATTGACGCTAGCCATAGGCTTCCTTGGAGCTCTGAGGAAGCCTATCTGGTGAAACGTCAGCTGATCTGCACTTTTGGTACGTAGCACTATGTGCACATTACCAAGCATGACTGCTGGTCGTTAGTACGATCACGGTGTACTATGTTTTATTGCAGACGGTGTTGTTTTCTTACGTCTGTATGTACCCGGCTGCCGCTATGAAATGTTAATGCACTTTCTGGCGTTTTAAGCACACTTTTGCACTGTAACAAAGGAGAAGAAACTCTGCGATTTGGTAAGCAGTTTTTTTTATGTTCTCAATGGAAAACAATGTGCTCATTTGGTTAGTGCTACAGCAAGGAGTATTTTTACTCGTTTCTGTTGCACCTCCAGTTCAAGCCAGGGGGAAATTTTATAGGTTCAATACAGAAACATACCTAAGTGGCCTCCCCCTCTAACATTCAGTACTTCGTAGTTCACTTGCCCCTAACTCGCTCCCAGTGATCAGCGGTGTACATTGCTCCTACTTTTATTAGTCAGGACGCTCCAAAGCCTTTTGTTACTGTCTGTTCTACACCTGAATTAATTTGAAGCCGCATTCTAATTGTGTCTATATTATTATTAGTTTTTGTTATTACTGTACTTGGCTGTTATCCGCGGTATTTGGGTCTTATAACTGTGACTCTTGTTTACTAATGTTATATTTCTATCCCTGTAACCCTGTCCCCGGGTTGCACCTGGAAACGAGCCTCGGTTCAGTGGTGCCCTTCCCAGTTACCAATTTTTAAATAAAATAAATAAAAAAAACATTTGGCTGGTGGGTTGGTTCCAATTTTGGAACCACACTTTTTCTCGGAGTGCTTTGTTTTTTTTACATTTTTGTCTGAGGAAGGCAAACAGAGTCAAAGCTCATTTTCAGGTGTATCCCGGGAGCAAAGGAAGGTTAAGTGACCTGCTCAGGGTCACACAGTATGCAAGAGGCTGTTGTGGGTTTCATACCCAGGTCTGCTGAGCCTTCAGGTTCACAGCCTGATGCTTTAACCTCTAGGCTATACTACTTCCCAAATTAGACTGGCATCCTTCTTTCCCCAATCTGCTCACCCTGACAGGGCAGCTGCCATGACTGCACTGCTATAAGAAGTATGGGGTACACACTCTTCTCTACTGGAAGGGGGGGTGCAAATCAGATTGCCAGTAGGCTAATGGCCACTAAAAAACTAGTTTGGTTACCAGATTCTGAAAGTTTGTGGCCAAGTGACCTTATGCCCACAAAGTGATTTTTCCAACATTGGGAGTAATGCTATAAAGAATTATAAAAATGATAGCCACTAAAAAGTCTAGTTTGGCTTCTAGATTTTTCAAGCTAGTGGCCAGCCACCAGCACCCAAACTAATCTGTCCCACCCTGACCAGAAGTTGAGAGCCTCATCTCTGATGTGTCCGATCTTAAGTCACCCTACATGTGGGATCACAGGGCTTACATGGCGATTACAACTGTTTGGAAATGGGTCGCGTTTTCAGCCTTTAATCGTTCCCCTGTCTTGACATCCCTTTTTCACATTTCCACACAAGTGTTCTCCAGGAATGGCCCACCAGAAGAGTCAGTGCTGAAGTATTTATTTGGCGTCACGCTGAGACATGCCCCAGTACTATATTCCTGTTAGGAAGTTCCTAGCTTGGCAAAGTCTCAGCTCCACATTAGAGGCAGAATGCTAACACTGCTGTGTCCTGGCTCTGAAACCATGCTTTCGTTTTGCCTTTACCATCTTTGCATGGCACCCTGTTTGGGCTGAGGGTGCTACGGTTCACACAACCAATCACAACTAGGACTGGGGGGGGCACTGTCTCATGCTTTTGTCTAGCGTGTCTCACAAAAAAAAAAAAAAGGCAGTTTATGCATGAAAAATGCATCCCGCTATGGACTGCTGAAAAAAGTTGCAAAACTGGCAAATTTTTTTCTACACCAAGTTATTTTGCATGAAAATTAGCAATTTTTGCATGGTTTCACCAATACAGGAAAACAGTGAAATTCTTCCAATATTCGTGATAAAGACCAATCCTGCAAAAATTGGGGTTTGTGGGATATTCTTGCACAGAAAAAGACTGCTTATCCATGCCTAATCAACCACGAGTGTGAGGCTGTTTGGATGAGGTGGGATTTTGGACAACGTTGCGCCCCCTCCAAAATCGTTTCTCACACAGGTGTATTCACTGGATATATTGCATACACAGCAAAGGAGGAACTTTGGGTCCAGGCACTCAAGACTACAATCATCTAAACACGTTAACTGAAAACCAAGGGTCTGTCTGACCCCTCTACCCACCACTTAAGTACCAACAGACAGTCACAGTAAAGTCCTCTGTGCCCCCTCTTCCCCCTACGGCAACAACTCATCGTCAAGGCCACTGATTTACAGTGATTAAAGTAATGAAACTGCATTTTCAAGACTTGAAATTCTGGGAATTGTACCAGTGACTGTTAGTCTAATTCCTGGATTTTACCGGGATTCTAATGTCATTCTTTTAGTACGTTTATAAATAATGAGAATAAAAGATTTAATATACTGTACAGAACATTAAATGAATTAAAAATAGTACATGAAGCACTTATAAGAAAAATATGAGTTTTGTAGAGTTACTGATTTGATATAAAATGCCCAATTCCGTGAAATTCTTTGTTTTTACTGGTGTTCAAGCAGCCAAAATTCCGGAATTTTATCAGGTTTTCCAGTAAAAACTGAAAACCAGTGGCCTTGCTCACTGTGTTAAAGGGGACAGGAAATAATTTCTAATTGGCAGCTGTTTAGAAAGTTCTTATTCTCAAAAATGTTATGCATTCCCCTAAATTATCTATAGTTGACTGTACCTGAATAAAACATGATGAGAAAAACTGTATTTTGCATTGTTCTGTTTTTATGGGCAGCATTCTGTTACAGTTCTCTTCACGGAACCAGTAATTTAGAGTTTTTACTATGTCACAGTCTGTGCACAGAATGCCAGTTATGAGCGGTTGGCCTATCAGAACCATGCTTTGAGTTCTGTGCATAAACTGTGACATAGTTAAAACTCCAAATTACTGATTCTATGACGAGAACTGTAACAGAATGCGGTCCATAAAAACAGAACAATGCAGAATACAGCTTTTCTTATTACTATTTATTTAGGTGCCGTTAAGTATAGATAACTTAGGGGAATACGCATCATTTCTGAGACTAAGAACTTTATAAACAGCTGCCAATTAGAAATGATTTCCTGTCCTCTTTAAAGTGAAGGTACCAACTAAAATGAAGTACGTAAAACAAGCATGTTTATAGCATTCGTACTGAGTTTTAATGTTTTCCAAGTTTTGACTGCTTCCTGTTATCTGTCTTTTAGATATGCCACATTAAAAAGTACTTATTGCACAGCCTGTTTAAAAAAACATCGATCGTCCCCAACTGACCTCATCACTGCTGTTTGTGACATGACAGTCTCTTGTCATGACGCGCACCATGATGTCACAACACGCGGATTAAAATCCCGGTGAATGCTTTTTATGCAGACTTCATTAACAAACTGCAAAACCTGGGAAGGCAATCTAAGGCCCTGTACATACTACAGAACTGTTTTTAAAACCAGTTTAGCTAAACCATTTCAGTGCATCCACACTATTCAGCAACCATTTTTGATAACAATTTAGTGTGTCCACACTGCTAGTGTTAAACCTGTTCTCCTTAAAACTATTTTGTGTCAAGTCCAACACACAGTGCTTGCCTGTACACACTGCATTTAGAACTCTTTTAGTTAAACCATTACAGCTTAAAACATTTTTACTCCTGTCCAGACCTGTGAGTAAAACCAAGTTAGCTCAAACATGTTTTTAAAAACAGTTTGAAGACTAGGGGCCAGATATTTAAAACTTTGCCCCGGGGCTAAATTAACACTGCCTGGCGGGCAAACTTAGCCTGGAGCACAAAGCAAGCTATATTCAAAAGAAATAGCCCAGAGCAAACAGTTTCTATAATATAGCATGGGAACGAGGCCGGGAAAACTGGACTGGGAGTGCAGGGCAAACTTAGCCCTGAAATAAGACAGCTCTGAACATAGCAACCAGGAAGTGCAAACCACAACAGCAACACAGTGCACAGCGACGTGAAGGTATGTAGAGGTGAGCTATGTGGCCAATGTGTGTGCCAGCAAATGTGTGGACCCAGTACAGCTGCAGGCAGCAGCACATGTGAAAGTACAGTGTTCAAAACTGTACAATATTCCACGAACTGTTTGCGCAGCGCTAACACATTTGCGCGGGTTTAGCACAGGGCTAAATCGTTAGCCCGGTGCAAGCATGTTTGCCCGGCACTAAACTTTGACATATTCAAAAGTGACATGCAAATGAGCCTACTTAGGTAGTCTCTGGGCAAACATCCAGATTAGTATCTCATTATTCCCTGATTTGCATGCAGTTTGCCCAGCGTTACTGCAGGGTCCCACAGCTCCATCTGTAGGTCAGTCTGGAAGTACAGGGGCTGGCCAGGTCCGACCGCAGCTCCACCTGTAGGCCAGTCTGGCTGTGCATGATGATAGCTGTAGACTACATGTAAACAGTACAGCATAGCACAGAATACTGTACCCCAGGGGACAACACAGCATAGGCACAGATGGTGGTGGTGCTGCACGCAGCTTGTCACACTGTAGGTCATGCTACAGTGCACAGCAGACACTATAGTAGTAAGGGGGCCAGTAGTGTGTGGACACAGCACTGCCTATGGTGTGTAAGGCAGTGCTGATGACTGCACTATACACAGTGACAGGCCCGACATGCAGGTGTTTACTGGCAGTGGACATTACTGTTACGCTGTTGTGTGACCCACAGATGCTGCACCTCTGGCATGGGATGCTCACAGTGATGTATACATGTCCGGCTTTGTGTGCTGTGGCAGTTGTACAGCTGTGCAGTATGTGGCCGGGGGGGCATATATTATCAGAAAGGCACACTGGTGTTGGGGTATTCCCAATACTTGCTCATGTGCACTGCATGATGTGTCCCAGCCTTGTGGCCACACCTGGTCTGTGGCACAGCCTGGCCACCCGTACACTCTCCCCTCAACATCCTCCATGCCCACAGTGCTGTATGTGTGTGCTGGCACCTATTGGTGTTCACAGAAGAGTAGTCCACAGGTGTGTGCTGTATGGCCACACTGCCATGCTGTCCACTGGCGGCAGGGTCACCACTTACTGCCTGGCATGGCTGGGACTGGTGGTAGATGATGGCAGCATTGTGATGCCATCAGTGAGCAGCATGTTTCCTCTATGTCTGGCTTTGTCTATGTGTCATATTTATTTGTTAGGGTCGCGCAAAAGCCACGCAAACACCATGTAAAGCCAAAATGTCGCACAAAGCTGATTGCCCAGGGCTACGATTACCTTTTCCTGGGCGGTAATGTGCACCGCGCTAAGTGTCACGCTAAGTTGTGCAAAACCACTTTGCGTGGCGCTAGTCGCTGAATATAACATTGCGCCTGTATTCATGTACACACACCCTCAGTTTGCCCCTCGCATACATTATAATTTTCCCTGCCGCTAATGCAGTTTGCACGTGCTATTTGGCCCTTTGAATATAGCAAACCTGCGCTAATCCCCGCTAAACCTGCGCAAACGGTTTTTGTCCGGCGCAAAGTTTTGAATATCTGGCCCTAGGTACCTAGCAGGGTGCACAAACATTTTTATTAAAATGTTTTAAGGAGCTTGTCGTCTGGATGCAAACAATGCTAGGGGGATTTAAAACATTTTAGG
Source organism: Neoceratodus forsteri (assembly GCA_016271365.2). NCBI lineage: Eukaryota > Metazoa > Chordata > Ceratodontiformes > Ceratodontidae > Neoceratodus > Neoceratodus forsteri. Next base: position 64,625,319 of record JADMNL010000035.1, read on the forward strand.
GCACTTGAACCATTTTAAGTTCCCCAGTGTGTACAGGGCCTAAAAGACAAAGAACCTCGGCAACACAGCATGGAAATAAGGGTCATCTGGGAAGGGCACTGGCAAAAATTAACAAAATTACACATATTAATGATGCAAAGCACTGATTCATAGGTTATTTTCTTATTTTGAGCTCCACCATGACCCAAACCAGTAAGACCAAAACATGACTGGTTCATCCTTCACCTGGGCTGTTACAGACAAGGCATAATGAGGAGTCCTATGTAGGGTGAAACACGTCTGTGTCTTCTGTTTACAGTCTTTGCAGAGTGTGTCAGAGGCAGTTTGGTACCACACATGCTTGCTTAAAGCGGAACCAGTGTAAACTCTTTCATGATGATTTGCACATACTTCCCCATGATGCTTTACAGTATGGGGATGTGTGTAATTATACATTTCCATGAAATCTGACTTTAATGCGAATGCCCTTTCCAGGTAACTCTTGTCTCAGTGCAATTGTGCTGAGGAACTTTGACTTTTAGGTATGGGCGAAGTAAGGGCATCATGTGACACACATGTAAATCACCATGAAAGAATTCAGACTTTTAGCAAACCTAGCCAGTGCCTTCATGGTGATTTGCACATACTTACCATGAGGCTTTGCACTAGTGTAGTATTTTTAATTGTGTAAAACCTTGGAAAGACAAATGGAATTTAAAAAAGATGTTCTTTTGTGACTTGTATAATAATAACTAAATATAACATGTCCAACAAGTTATATATTGATGTCGTACCTGACCTTTAGAATCCCTCCATCAGAATGTGCCATGCTCACCGACTCCCATAGGTAGCCCAGAATGAGGACTAGGTTGTGCTAGGATTTCTTTACATTATTCCTGTGGTGTGCACGTTCTTTTCTCTCTCTCTCTCATTCCCTCCTCTAAAGGCAGAAGCCACGGGGACCAGTGCCACACCACAATTCCAGGCTGTAGCCTGAGCAATTACCACAACCACCTCCACTTCCCATGATCACAGTCAGGAGCTGGGAACCAAGCGTGTCTGTCCCTCAAACCCACCCAGTGCGTAGGCGCTGACAGAACACAGCAGTGAGGTCACCCTCCAGCCAGGACGCTGATACATCGATCATCGCTACCCCTTCAACCCTTGTTGCTGGGCATCATTAGACAGCATGAAAGTTGGAATGACACTCAGCAGTGATCTACCATCAATGCCCAGGAGCAACAGAAGACGGCAGACAAAAATTCAGGAGACAACAGGCAGCCCCCCCCAAGCTGTAACACACAACGTTCAAATGATTCAGGGAACAAAGAACAAAAAAGTACTTCTAGGTTACTGGGGCTCTTTAGGGGTACTTATAAAGGTTGAGGACCACCTTAAACTAAACAGAGTTCTGGATAAGATCAGAAATATTTCTGGCCAGCCCCATAAAATGCTGATTATTAAGAAAATACCCATATATTTATATTTGTATGTCAGTAAAAATTCTACGCAGTTTTCACCCTCCCCTTTAAGGACAAAGAATGTGAGTTCTGGATTTTGTATTAAAATGAATCATCATACCCCTTAACCCCTTGTCATCCAAATTAGGAAGGCTGGTCCTCAACATGCGTGAGAAAAAGACAAAGCGTGGGACACGTGATGGAGATACAAGCTTTGAACACTACAGAAATGAATGCTTTGATGTTTCTAAAATTTACTGTTAACTATTCATCTTAAATGTTGCTCACTTTCTGCTCTTGGTGTAAAATGACACTGCTTTTCTCATGTGGGACACAGTATCTGTGAGGTGAAATGAAGGTCATTCCTCCTAATATGGGACAGGTGAAATGTATTAACACAGGGGGTTATGAGAGGTAAAATGAGGTATGTTACTCCTAATTAAAAAGGTGAAACCCTACTGAACTTGTAAACAAACTATGGAATTATGAATAATGTGGGACAGGTGAGAGGCAAGGACAAAGGGGTTTTGGAGGGGGCTAAAATAAGGCATGCGACATCCTAATGTGGAACAGGTGAGATGAACTGAGAGGGTTCTGGGTAGTAAATTAGGGATGTCACTCTTAATATAATACAGTTGTGAGGTATGAACAAAGGCTTTTTTGAAAATCAGAAACATCCAGAGGTCTGAATTCCTCTGTTTACTCAGGGGCAGCCGTCTTCTAAGTGGGACAGCATGGATATTTCCACCAATGTGGGACAGTTGAGAGCTATGAATCCCTCTTTGAAATGTGGAGCAACACCCTCTCCATGTAGGAAAAGCAGTGCACATAAGCAGATCCCCTTTGAAAAAGCCAAACAGCAAAACATTGGGTGAGTTGCTAACCGTGTCCTGACAGAAGTTTGCTATATGCACCTTTAAATAAATAATCAGCACAGCTACTTGTGTGCAAAATGTTACTGTTTGCTTATAGTGTTGGTCTGGTCGGTGCTCGATTGGTGTGTGGCTGCACCATCATCGGCAAGTGTGTGTTTTCTTCGCTTGAACTGCTTACCCTCTCCATATACGACTGATGGGCAAAAAGAACAGGTTACTCACCTGTAATCTTAGTTCTAGGAGTGGTATATGGTTCACATCCACACCCTTGCAGTTCCTTTGGAATTATATTATTGGCTGGATGTCTTTAAGCTAGGCTCCCCAAGCCACTCTGGCAGTATGTCCCCCGAGTGCCCCGTGATGACAGAGCTTACACACTGGAAGCAGGGTCTGTGTGCCACTTACCAGGGGAGGCTGGTTGGGTTGTGTGGATGTGAACCATATACCACTCCTAGAACTACGGTTACAGGTGAGCAACCTATTCTTCTTGGGGCATGGGTATAGCTCACTTATCTACACGCTGGCAGATTCCTAGCAGTTCTCGAGGAGAGGGCAAGGCACGTACCCCCTACTTATGCACAAAGATTGGAGAACCGAGGTCCCACAACTTGCATTCCTATGTGACTCTAGGTTGATGAGGTAGTGGGAAATAAAGGTGCGAGCAGGCTTCCATGTAGCAGCCCTACAGATCTCTTGTATAGGGATGTCTCTGGAAGCTGTCACTGAGGCAGTGATATGTCTGGTGGAATGAGCCCTAAGCCCTACAGGAGGCTCCCAACCAACCAACCTATAGCAGAGATTGATGCAAGATGTAATCTGCTGTGCAATCTCCACTTTGCTGACAGACTGCCAGATGCGGCTTCAGCACAGATAACAAACAGCTGGCATGTCTGTCCCTGAACTCCAGCCATACGCTCTACACAATATGAGAGTGCCCTCTGAAGGTCCAGGGTATGAAGTCTTCGATTGGCCTCTGAAGATGGGCTGGTGACATAAACCACCAAGTTAATCACCTGGTTAAGGTGAAACTCTGATACCACCTTCGGGAGGAACTTCTGGTTGGAGCGAAGGATGACTATGTCCTTGTGGAAGACCTGGTAAGAAGAGTCCACCAAGAGCACCTGATGCTCTTAAATCCTTCTGGCTGACATGATGGCCACCAGGAAGGCCATCTGCCATGACAGGTGTGACATCTCACACCTGTGCACTGGCTTGAAAGGCCTGCCCATGACCATTGCCAAAACCAGCAGCAAGCTTCAGAGTGGAGCTAGTACATGTACTGCAGGACTGTCTTCTGTAGTCTGGTCAGCAGGTCTGAGTGGAGAGGCAGTCGCCACAGGGGCCTGCTGCTGAGATTGAGGAGATCCGGGTACCAGAAATGCCATGGCTAGTTTGGAGCCATCAGTATCATCTGCACCTTGTCCTTCCAGGCTTTGACCACCACACTGTGGATCGGAGGAAAGGCGTACACGAGGCCTGGGGTCCAGGGACTCAGGAAGCATCCCCCACAGCAGTGTCTCTGGCTGTGGAGGGCGGGCACAAAACAGCCTCAGTTCGGCATTCTCCTAGGAGGCAAACAGGTCCACCAACAGTGTGCCCACCAGGAAGAACACGTGGTTTACCACCTCCTGATGCAGGGACCACTCGTGCAATGTCTCTCCTACCCAGCTGAGAGTGTTGGACAGCTGACTGCTCTCTCCCACAGTGTGGAACACCAGGGGATCTGCACCCAGGCTGTGCATGAGGGTCCAGGTGAGAAGTGCCTCTTGACAAAGGGAAGGGAGTGAGTTCTGCCCTGCCTGTTCAGGTAGAACATAGCTGTTGTGTTATTTCTCACTAATGGAGTGAATTCCATCAGAGCCAAGCGCACTGCACAGAGCTTCAGCAAGTTTATGTGGTGACGGGACTCCCTGGGTGACCAGAACCTGTGGGCTCTGCGGTCTCCCAGATGAGCTCAACATCCCACCTAAGATGCATCCATGGTAAGTGCAATGGTCTTTTCTGGAAGGACAAACAGGATTCCTTCCTCCAGGTGTTCTGGGACTAACCACCACTGGATGGCATCCCACATCGGCTGGGTCATTAAAACTAGCTGGTCCAACTGGCCTACACACTGGGACCACTGATGGTCCAGCTCTCACTGAAGGTGACGCACCTGCTAGCAAGCCCAATGAACCACACTTATGCAGGATGCCACGAACCCCAGCAGCCTCAGGAAATCCCAAGCAGGGTATGAGAGCGAACCGGAAATGATCGGGCAAAGGAGGTAAGATCCAGTGCCCTGTCTGCAGGGAGGCGGGCCCTGGCCTGCAGGGAGTCTAGTTCTGCCGCAATTAACTTGATTACCTGCTTTGGTACCAGTTTGGACCTGTCCAGGTTGACTAACAGGCCCAAGTCTCGACAAATCTGGACAAACAGTTCTGTGGATCTCTCCATGGTGTCTCTGGATGGACTGACCAAGAGCCAGTCATCCAGATAGGGGTATACTCTGACTCCAAGGTGCCGCAAGTGGGCCACCACCACTACCATGCATTTAGTGAAGACCCTGGGTATTGAGGAGACCTAGATGGGCATGACCAGGAACTGGTACAGGATCCTTTCCACATGGAACCTGAGGTACCGGTGATGGGATCAACTGATGAAAATATGGAAAAATGCATCCTGGAGGTCCAGGAAGTAGAACCACATGTTCTGCTCAGCGATGGTATAATCTGGCTCAGAATAACCATTCTGAACTTATGCTTCTGTGTAAACTGGTTGAGACTGTGTAAATCCAGCATGGGGCACCAGCCCCCCCCCCAAAATCTGTTTTAGCACCAGGAAGTACCTGGCCAAGTAATCCTGATTGGCCCGGGTGTCCGGGACATGGGCTTTCAACCCTTTCATAAGGATCTGAATGATGTCCACCCTTAGGGCAGACAGTGTGTCCTCGGATACCCTGGACTCTTGAGGCATGTGTAGGCAGTATAGAGGGAGAGCTCTGAAGTCTAGAGACATCCTCTGCCCACTACATTCAACATCCACTTGTCCATTCTGACAACGGACCAATGTGGTAAGAAGTGATGTAGCCGGCCTCCAACAGGGAAAGCAGTCAGAGTCAGGACACGTGGAAGGATAATGCCCCCGAACCCGATACTGGGCAGCTTTTGCAGGAGCACCAGCAGTTGCTGCCGGAGGGGCACCACTACCCCTGCTCCCCGCCTTTTTGGGATCTTGGCCCTCAGACTTCTGCTTGGGGCACCAGGCCTGGAATTGCCCTTGCTGGGGCTACTGCTGGGAAGGCTGTGACTGAAAGGGCCAGTGCTGGAAAGCCTGATCCTTAGGCTTCTTCTTCTGGTACTTCTGGGATGAAGTCACAGAATCCAGCGTGGCACTGGACTTCTCAATGCAGGTGAGATGTCCTCCTAAGCCCAGGGTCAAAAAGGTTACAGCCCAAAATAGGGATATTGGCTAGCTTATGCTGGGTATCTACCATGAAGGTGGACAGAAGCAGCCACGCCCTGTTATGCAATGTGACAGCCACTGATATGGCACAGGTGTAAGTATCGCCCATGTCCAAAGCAGACTAAAGTGGATGTTTAGCCAGCAACTACCTTGGTCTCTGATGAGTTTCACTGTCAACTGCTGCTCGACAAGGAGGTGAGGGAGGACAACAAAGACTCCCATCAAGGAATGACCTCAGTTAGCTATCATCGCAGAATAGCTAGCCTGCTGGAGACCTAGACAGGCTGCAGCGTGCACCTTTTTAGCAGCGTGGTCAATCTTATGAGACTCCTTGTCCAGAGGCTTGTCCATGTTCCCCCTGGTGTCCACATTTACATAACACTGAATCTGTGACCAATCCATCCACAGAGGAGAGGTCCGAAAATTCCCAAAAGGGAGCCTGTGGGGACTGCATATTTATGGACCATACAGGCAGAGGGTGCTGGGAAGGCTGCTGGATGCTGCCACAGCTCCTGGGCTGGTCCCAAAATGGCCTCGGACATAAGGAAGGCAACACAGGGGTTCCTCTTGGTCCAGAATATCCGTGAGAAGGTACATAGCCCTCTTCTGTATTGGCTCAAGTGGGACCAACAAGGATTCTGAAATAAATCAGAGAGGCGCCCCAAAAGATACTGGGCCATACTCAGTGGTAAGCTCTTCGACTGAGCTGCGGTCGAAGAGTGGGGTATTTGATGAGACCATGGATTCATGAGCTGAGTTGTCCGATGACTCCTCAAAAATGGCCCTCGGCCACTTCTCGTCATGGACTTCTTGGGAATCCTCTCCCAGAGTGATTCTCACCAACAACAGGCCTGGCATGCCAGTGGCTGAGCGGCCTGCCTCCTTGGACGGAGCACCCACAGAAGGTGGAGAAGCAGCTGTGGGCTGCAGCTACGTGGTGTGGACCAGATGGGGTGTCACCGGCAGAGGAGCTCCTCCTAGCACCAGCACATCTTGTGACAGTGCCTCGCCTCACCCGAGGATGAGGAGGTTGAGGAATGTCAACAACGATGCCTTCTGGTTGAGCGGGATTGACAGAGAGTATGCCTTGACAATGACCTTGATGATCAACAGCAAGAGGAATCTTCTGATGGGTTGCTGTAGACCATGTATCTGCCCACGTTAAGCAACACAGATGCCAAAGACCTAACTCCGGGTGAAGGCTGATCCTGTGGGGACCAGACAGCAATACTGAAGAGACTACATCCTCCTGGGTGAGGTTCAAGAGCACCGGGGTCTGCAAAATCAATTCCTTGGCCATGTCTGACAGTTGTTCATTCCCGGTTAAAGAAACTGGTGCTGGCAGAGCTTGCTGTTAGCACCACAGGGAGCAGGGCTCTTCCCAAGGTCTGGAAGGCCAAACATGTTTCACAGAATTCTTCTGTGAAAGACCCTTCAACGCTGGCCCAGGGAACAGCACAAAAACTGAAGAGGTGCCTACTGCAGCAGCTGCCACTGCCTCCTCAAGGGCTACAAGCTGTTCAGTCAACCTGCCCACAGCTGAAACCTTATTATGGCCCTTAGATCGTTCTTTCAGATCCCATTTTGAAGGCTGACCCAGCGAGAGCTTGAGCTTCCTGTCCTCAAGGGGGCTCAGGAGGCATACTTTTGCAAAGGCTGAACCCATCCACATCATACTGCTCACCCAGTCAATGAATGCACATATCGTACAGATCGGTAACAGACATCTTCTGCCTGCACCTCACACAGAATCTGAAACCTGGTTTCCATTGGTCCATCACTGGTCCAGAGACAGAGTTGACGGAAACACTGAAAACTTCAACAATTAATGTTCGCCTATGGTGCAAAGAAGCCACAAAGGAGGTAACCTGTTCTTTCAGCAGACAGAAACATCTGACATCATGGGGTGGAATCAGGGGATATACTGCCTGAGTGGTGAGTGGAGCTTAGCTTAAAAGATGTCATGCCAATAAGATCGCTCTAGTGGAAATGCCAGCGTGAGGATAAGGGAACCATATCCATGCCCCTAGAATGAGAAAATTCCAACCTTAAAAGTGACAGGTGAGAAGTGTGAATTCACATTGTGCAGTGTAGGACACCACGCTCTCCACGTGAGGCAGAAAGGGGGACTTGGAGAGAGTAAAAAGATGAATGTGTCCCACCTAATGGGGGACAGAGAGCTATGAATCCCTCGGTACAGTCACTATGGGAATGAAGGGAATCTGGGTGGTAACAAGTGTAATATCCCACATAATGCGGACCAGCCGGACGGTATGAATCTGTGTTGGGTGGGCGGCACACTGTCCATTGGTGTTAGAGGTGAACTCCACGTGGTTTACAAAGAGGGATGCCACACATTGCAACCCAATGGACTTTAGCGGTTTAACCCTACTAAACTCAGTAGTCCAAGAAGGGTATCGGTGGCTGCAGACATTCCAGTTGCCATGTGGCTAAAAACTACTTCAAAATCATCAGTGGCCACAAAAATTACACTTACATGGTTATGCAGCCAGTAGGTTTTTGGGTGCGTGCCCTGAAGGATTACATGAAGGAGACCACCATTACAGGAACATTGGCTAGGAATTCGATTTTTTTTTCTTTTACACCTTGGCAGTCTGGCTGGCGGCTCATGGCCACCCTTCTTGTACAGTTGCCATTTTAATCCAGAAACTCCTTCATACGGTAGCAGCTGTTTTCGGGGTTGGGGCAGCAACTAGTAACAATAGCTTATATTTCTTGGTTATTACAAAAGGAAAATGAGTTATGGCATTTCTGTCTTCCGTCCGCATGTTGCCACTGTACAGATAAACCAACCCTTGGTGGCTTTCCCTATCACCACCAACACCCTCCATTCCAGTTTACCACTTACATAGCGATCTTGTAACAGTACAATCTGAGGGCAGACGTACATAGCATGGCACTGGCTGGGCTGAAGACAGCTGAAGTTGTAGTCTACACACAGACATCTATTTAACTGACCACTGTGCCAAGATGGCAGACAAATAGGAATACTCACAGGAAACACTGTAGCAATATGGCTACTCCTACCTTCACAGCGACATCATAAGTTCACCGTCTGGGTGTTCCATTATAAGACCTCTCTCAGGAGAACGTAACAAGTATTGGTACAATTTTTTTTTTACATCAAACACCTATGTGCTTTCATTGGAAACCTACCTTGTTAAATAAAAAAAGGCAAACCAATAAATATTTAAAAGAATAATAAAAAAAAAATTAAATAAAATCCACCATGCCTGCAGGTAACAAATAATGCAATTTTTAAAATGTCAGGTGGGATGCAATTCAGTGGACCCCCCCTGCCCCCACTTGCCAAGGTACAAGTGGAACATGCCATGCTGCTGACGCTGTAAGGTGGATCATTCCATGTGGATAAGCTGAGGGGGAGGTGTGGAACCATGAATGAATCCAGTCTTCTAACTCTGAAGGGAGCAGTTGGTTAGTTAGTTCCGAGGCATGACTGCTCCCCCTGGTTCTTTTTGTTCTGTCCTCGAGGGCTTTTATCCATTTTTTGTTTGATTTGTTTTTGAACATTTTTTTCCACTCCTTTTCACTGCATGGGATCCTTTTCTCGTGTCTCTCCCGAAATTTCGCAAAAGGCGGCAAGCATTATCTTTCTGACGTTCTCGGTCAATTCTGCGACATCTTCTGTTACCAGCCCTTTGGTGTCGATCTTGGGAAGGATTCGAACTGTGCATTTTCCTGGTGAGGTTTGACAGACAGGGGACGGGAAACAGACAGAGAGAGAGAGAGTGAGTGGGTGGTGGTGGAAGACAGACGGAGAGTGTGAGAGAGACATAATTAGAGAAGAGAGAAATGAACAGAGGGTGACAGTGGCAGAGAATGACAGGAAGAAAAGGAAAGCGGAAAATATGTGCAATGGGAACAGGTGCAAAGTTAAATGAGGGATGAAGTGAAAACGCAGAGAATAAATAAGGGAGAGGACAGCAGAAGGAGAGAAGGCAGAATCAGAGAATGTAGGGGGCCAAATAAGAGAGGACAGGAATGGGAAAGAGGACATGAAAGGATGAACGAGGCAGCAAGATGGAAAGAGACAAAACAAAGGACAGGAAAGACAGGAGGAGACAGAAGAGCACAACACAGAGAGGAAAACAGGTGAGACGAAGATGGGAGACGGGGGGACGACACAGACAGAGACAGAGAGATTAATTTACCATAGGATTTCTATGACCTGGCTTCAGATAAGGCCTAGTCCCCCCTGTCTAGCCACTCCTTTTCTCTTCTGCCAAGCTTGCTTTAAAAATCCTACTCTGGTATCACTTCTCCAAGGTCTGCAAATGCTTTTAATCTCTCCCACTCCCCTTCCACGTTTTGCTGTGCTTTTGTACTCCACAGTTCTATATTAAGATGAAAAGATGTATTGCAAACTTTTTTCTTCTTATGTCATATTATTGTCTACTCTGATGTGTGAACTGTATTTTTAATCTAGTACTGTATATTTTTTGTGTGCTGTACTACTGTCCTGTATTTCTTTATGTGTGTACTTTTCCTTCAAGACACTTCTGGAAATTAGTTGTTTCACAACTCAGCAGGCCTTTCCAGGTAAACCTTTTTACTAACTAAATACACAGACCCCCACCACACCAAGGACAAACTTTAGGGTTGAGAGGGCTGCCAGCCCCTTCCTCAACCTTCCCCAAGATGGTGACTGCCTCCTGGAGCTGACGGACCCCTGCCTGCCCTCCCGGCGACATACTCCTCCTCCTCTTGCTCCCCAACCAACTGGAATGCTCTCCTGCTTTGTGTGTGTGGGGGCTAGGAAGCCTGTGAACAGAAAACAGACCCCACTGCAGTCACCACTCGTCCACAGGTTCTCCTGCTGTGCGGGTGGGTCTAGGAAACCAGCAAACAGAAAACAAAGACCTGACACAGTCACCACTTGTCCACAGGCCCCCACCACACCAAAGACAAGCTTCAAGGTCAAGAGGGTTGCCAGCCCCTCCCCAAACCATCAATCTCTTTCTGGAGTTGAAATATCCCTGCCAACTCTCCAAGCAATAGACCCTCCCTCTTGCTGCTCTCCAACCAATTGCAGCAGCTCTCCTGCTGTATGGGCAGGTCTAGAAAGCCCTCACACAGAAAACAAAGAGCCAGCGCCCTCACCATCTACCCACAGACTCCTGCCACACCAAAAACAAGCCTCAGGGTCAAGAGGGTTGACACCCCAAGTCAGCGATTGCCTCCTGGAGCTGATGGACCTCTCGACTCCTGGCAACGAACCCTCCTTCTTGCTGCTCTCCCAATGAATCAGAGCAGCTCTCCTGAATGGCTCCACATTCTTCTTTCAAATCAGCTGTATATCTGGCGGCCCTTCTCACTGCGGTCTGTGAGGGCAAAGGGCCACAGAGTAAAGGGCATCAAGAGAAAGTCTGCCTAAAGGTGTCAGTTGTGGAAGGCTGCCAAAAGTACTGCACAGTATGGACCTGCTGAGATCACCGCTGATGTAGCATGACGTATGGATTTTTTTTTTTTTATGAACATACGAAATTGCCAGCAGATACAGACCATTTGGTCTATCTAGTCTGCTCGAGTGTGCAGCACTTCAATCCATTAGACTGGATTTCTCTCATTTAGTAGTTTGCTTTAGGACTGTTTGGCATAAAAATCCCTATGACTATAGGATTTCTGTTCACTGTTTCTGGGTTGTTCTGTCTGTGCTGTAATTGCTCTCGGCACTACAACCTAGCATATATTCCGAGTTGTGCTTACTGGTATCATTTAACCCCTTGTTTTCCTACCTCAGTTTAATGGCTGCTCATCGTATAGTCTGTTATGGTTTACAGTGAGTCCTAGCTACACTCGGTCTGGGTGTAGAATGTATGTTACCTCCAGGCATCCTTGGGTAACATGTCCTGATTTTTGGTGAATCCTAGTTACACCTTGTTGGGGTGGAATGTGTTTGTTACCTCCAAGCGTCTTCCAGTAACTCCAGTACTAACTTTTAGGAATACCGGTCACACCCTATCAAGGAGTTTGTTACTTCCAGGCATCTTCAGGTAATTCTAGTCCTGACTGTTAGTAAGTCCTAATCACACCCTATCTGGGTGGAATGTGTTTGTTATCTATAACTCAACCCTGGGGTTAGATGGACTCACTGATTTGGGGTGGCTCCAGAGCTACCAGGCAACAGCAAAATCTGTACGGTGTACTATCTCACCCAAATGTTATTTGAGTATCACACTAATCCCTGGTCCTCCTGCTCTGGGTAGAGCAATCTGTACCTGATGGATGTTACTGACGGCTATTACAGGTTCCCAGCTGCTGCCCCTATCCCTGTCACTGCCTGGCGGCTTTTCAAAGATTTCTGCTGCTGTTTCTGTCTAGGCCGTCACAATCCCCTGGTTTCTACTGTCTGCTGTTACAGGATCCCTACTGCTGCCCCAGTGTGGGTGACTCCCACCTCCAAGTGTTATCCACTGATAGCTACTAACTGTCACAGGCTCCTATTGCTGCCCCTAGTTGGGTAGCCCCACCTCCTGGCTTAAATATCTACCGTGGTCTCAATTACTGCCATCTCTGCCCCATCAGGTGATGCCGTATTCTCAGCAGCTTGGATCTCCAACCTCCTCCTACTCGTCAGGGGCAGGAGCCCATTAGCTAGAGAAAATGTATCCCTTCCTAACCCTGCTAGCATGCCTCACCATAGCTGGCAACATTCATGGCCCTTCACTTCAGACCCCTCAGAGTGACCCCAGCCTCGCCGTGAACCTATCACTCCTGAGCAGAGGCTGTCCCACTCTAACGGCCATCCCCCCAACATTTGGGGAGGCTGGCTTCTGCGCTCCCTCATGCGACTCCACCTATCAGTGGTGCACCATGTGCCCAGTGTACTAGGAAGGCTGTTTTAATCTAGTCAACATCTACACAACTTGTATCAGGGTCTCTGTTTCGGACAGATCCTCCACTTAAAAGGTTATGGAGACACCCCAGAGACAAACATCTGGTCCTGCTCCTACTTTCTCATGTCTAAATCTATCCACCCTCATCCCTGGCCCCCTCTCCCATAGAAGAGCCCCTCTTCCAAATCTGCCATATGACTAGTACATCTGAACATTCACAGCCTTATTGCAAAGGAGGGCCTGTTCGAAGCAAGGGTCAGAGAGTCCAAGCATGAAATCGCTGCCCTACCCGAGAATTGGCTCACTCACAAAATCTTGGATGATGAATCAACACTGGTGGATAATACTATCTTTAAGAGAGACATGCCAAAGAGAAAGGGTAGAAGTTACCTTTCTACACCTCTAAACGCTTGAGGTCCCTGCCACCCACCAGCCCTTGTTATTGTCTCTCTATAAATACTTCGTTTGGCCAAGACAAAATCCTTACATTCGGCACCACTTACACCCCCTCCCGGCCTTGCTGCTGAGGGCCTGACTGCTGTCGCTGAGTTCAGGCTAACCCTGCCGAAAAGCAGAGAATGGCTCCTACTAGGTGACTGAATAGGAACTAGCCCACCAATCAAACTGACGTCGCTAAGGACTTATTCTTAAACCTACGCCTAATCCAAATTATTAGTGACTCCACTAAAACAAACTATAAAACAGGACAAGAATCAATCCGTGACTAAATTGCAGTGTTGAACCCCTCAGATTTTCACAAATTTAGAGCACTTCCTGAGTCCATTAGCGACCATAGCCCAGTTTTTTGTGAATGGTCCGCTACACTTACTGCGGTCCCAACCACATTACATCTTTTCCAGATGGCTTGGCAGCTTCGACTTGGAGACTCTTAACTCTGCAATACACTCCAACGACTGGTCTTGCCCAGATGACACTTCAGATACAGACTTTGCTTTCAACAACTTTGGCCAAATTCTCATTGGCATCTGCGATCACCTCTACCCCCAGAAAAGACTCGATATACAGGATAACAAATGGGACTGGGTTGCCAAGGAGCTTCTTTGGCTTTTCAGAGTCAAACAACTGTCTCAATTAATAATAAAAAAAAAAAAAAAAAACAGGGACCTTCTGCAAGAATACAGAGCCTTCGTAAGCTGCCAGTCAGGAGTGCGGAAAGTCAAAATTAACCACATAAAAATCAGCCTGTCCTCTAACCATGGTAACCTCCAACCCCCCCCCCCAAAAAAAACCTGTAGTCCAGCATTAATAACCTTATGGACGGGTCCAAGTTGACCAATCCTGGTCCACAGAAGACAAAGACGGGCTTACCTGTGACCCACAGGCCATATCCACTTTGTTCAGTGAGTTCTTCGGGGACCTTGATAAATACAGAACATTCTCCACAGGCTCTCCCCCTCCTCAGCAATTGCCTGGTATCCCAACCTGCAGCCCCTCTCCCAAATTCTATTTCACATCTCTCCACTGATCGGGTGGCTAAATACTTGAGCCGCTCCAACCCCAAACCTATGCCTGGTCCCGATGGGCTCGACTACCGCACAGTCAAATTAGCTAGCAAGGCTCTGGCTTACCCAATCTCCAAAATCTTCAACCATTCTCTATGCAAAGGTGCCTACCCAAAAGTGTGGATGATGGCCACAACAATTGCCATCCACAGGGCTCATCCCAAACATCTGTACAATTTTCCTTCTGGCTCCCCTATCATCAAATGTCTTTGACCAGATCACAGAGAACATGCAATATGATCTGTTGACCCATACACAACATGGCTTCCATCCTCAACACAACACTGGGACTGCCTTGGTGAGGTTCACAGACTTTGTACACTGAGCAATTGACTCAGGTAATTTCAGAGCCTCTGTGTTCGTGGACCTCCACAAAGCCTTCTACCTTCATGACTGTGATGTACGGATCCAGGCCCGTTCCTCCCTCAGTTTCTTCCCTAGAAGTCGCCAACTAGTATAAAAGTATCTGATTGACCATGTCCACAGGACCGCGACTGACAACTCTCACTCGGACTTCCATCAAATCTGCTGTGGGGCTGTATTCTTCGTTCCCTACTTTTCCCCATGTTACATGTTACCCAGTGCCTGCCCATCAATGGAAACCATTCTCTATGCAGATGACGTTGTCATCTTCAGTATGTGCAAGGATCTGGCAGCCCTGAACAACGTCATGCAGCAGGACTTAGACCTAGTCCAGGATTGGTTTGTATAGGTTAGGTCTTAACACCAAAAAACTAAATCTATGGTTTTCTCCGGGCTGCACAAAAAATGCAAACAGCTACTTCTTCCAGCTGTTGAGCTTGGATGGCACTGAGCGGAGCACATCATGCAGTTTAAATATCTGGGTCTGTACCTGGACTGCTCCCTAAATTTTGACTCCCATGTAAACCACCTGCTAAAATCGGTTCACATGAGACTAGGCTCTCTGCCGTATAAAAAGGATCAAGGGTCCTAGTTTCAGCAACTAAAGGACTGCCTTCTGTTCCCTTTAATTGACTATGGCTCTCTGGTATATGTGGCTGCCCCTGCCAGGATCCTCTCCAAGGGGTGCACCATCTACAACACTGTAACACTGTATGCTGCTTTCTCACTGGCCTGCCGTTTCACACCCACCGCCACTCGTATTCCGCCACTTCTTGCCCTTCCCAGGAGGATTGCCTGGCCCATAGGTCAGCTACATTCTTCTACTGTATAAGGCTGCACTCAAGATAGCTCCAGCTTGCATTTCTGAGCTCTTCCAACGCTTGTACAACTTGCTCGGGACTCGTCCCCAGTTCAGGTTTAGCTTCTCGCTCCCCTTCGGGAAAACTACCTCTGGACAGAGGACACTGACCTACAGAGCCATCGTTCATTACAACCACCTATCCTAATGCCTCAATAATACTGGTAATATCTCATCCTTCATTTCCAGGCTCATCAATAGACAATTCACAATGCAACTGTATCTCTACATCCTAAACTGTACCTTACCGACTTGTCAGTTTTTATCATTGTACCATGTTTATTGTGATGTTGCCTGCTCTATACCCTGTACCTTACCCCCTTGTTAATTTTTATTACTGTACCCTGTATTTTTTTTGTGATGTTGACTGCTCTGTACCCTGTACCTTTTGTACCACTGGTCGCGTGTGAAAAGGGGCTATGTGGATCATCTTGCTCTCCAGTACAAAAAATTAAAAATGAAATTAAGCTAACTAACTATGGGTTGTCAGGCTCCAGTGATGTTATGAGTATGGGGTATCAGATTCATGATGTCATCAGTAATCCGACTGGTTATCTGACTCCTGCGATGTCACCAGTGTTGAATCCTGCTCTAATGATGTCATCAGTATGGGCCTTTACTGCAGGATCTTTATAAGCCTGAACCCCCATATTCGTGACATCACCGGGGACCCCCAGAATAAGACATGGCCCTGGATGTCCTTGCCTGGCCCCTGATGTCCCTGCCTGGCCCCTGATATCTCTGCCTGGCCCCGGATGTCTCTGCCTGGCCCCGGATGTCCCTGCCTGGCCCCAGATGTCCCTGCCTGGCCCTGGATGTCTCTGCCTGGCCCCAGATGTCCCAGTCTTGTTCCCAAACCACAGTCACCAGCATCGTGAGCGGCATTCTTGTTGCCGACCCGATGGGCTCGCTCAGTTAAAGCAGGTTGACCAAAAAAGTTAAAATTCATATACCTTCTCATACCTGCAAACAAAAAGTAAATTACAACAGCCCAGACTGGTGGTATGTGTTGCATTCCCAGGTGGGAGACCAGGGATTGCATTGTGGATCACGCTTCCTCGCTTTGATCTGGAACAACCTAGTGAGTGCTGCAGACAGTGTGTGCAGGCTTCGTGTGGAGGAAGACCTGGCCCAATGCTTGTGCATCTTCTGTTGAAGAGGAGATGCCTCTAGACATCAGCTGGTGGGTTCACGTCACTGCACTGGTGAGGTGGGCTGGGCAAAAGGGTCTCCATGCACATGGTGCTGCCCTAGCCCCACAGTCTTTGACTCAGTCCGCCTGCCAAAAAGGATGCCTGACCTCTGTACCCACTGGATCCTGCATAGAGTTTGACCCAACTGGAGTATATGGCATGGGACCCAGGGGGGCATCTGAAGGGTCCTGCGTTGTCTCGGACTGATGATGGAGTAGGAACAAGCCTGAAGCAGAGTGCCAACTGCAGCTCAGAGAAGGGGGTTGGGAGACTGCAAATCAAACTGGACTAATACCACACTATACCCCCAGATGTGACCCGGAAGTTCTTAGAGATGCATTCTGAATTCAGCGTATCAGTTACATTTTTTGCATGGCAAAAAGTGCCTCCCCATCCTGCCACATAGTTTGTGGGTATGGATAGACACAGTGGATACCAGTGAATTTTGGACTGAGAGACACAGACATGCAAAAACAGACAGAAACACCATTCCTCCTGAGGAAGGGAATGAGGAACAATATGAAAAAGCTCACCCGTTGTAAACTTCTTCTCGTATTTGTTAAAGAACTCGCGGTACGAGGACATCACCACTGGAATAATGGGCGCCTGGAAGCAGAGAGAAAGCACAGTTTTATTATCAGAAGCAAACATGGACAGTTTGGTAAAACTCTGTTTTGTGTAGGTCCACTACAGCCAGCAGCAGATCCAGCCACTATTATGCCCCCTTTCCTGGCTGTTATCTCCATGCTGGGCAGACAGGATGTGACATGGAATCTTTTCCTGCTGTCAGCGTCTACTCTATGTTCTGTGCAGTTCATCATTTTTAATTAATCAATTTTGCATTAATTTGGTGTTCTCCACACATAGTAAATTATGAGCAGAATACCAAGCTCTAGCTGCTGATAATTCATTTTTTTTTTTTTTTTTTTTTAATTTCTTTTCTCCCCCTCGTGCCTCATGACCCACCTCTCCTTCGGGCTGCCTAGGTCCCATCCACTCCGCCTGTCCCTTCCTGAGCCCTCCAACCTCATATCGCAGCCGCCCCTGGGGTAACCAGGATGTAACCCTTCACCAGGCGGGTCCCCCTCCTCCGGGGGGGAAGGTACCAGGAGGGGCAACCAGCACATACTTGGCCCCAGGGTGCTGCTGAGGTGGAGGGTCTCCTTCAGGGCATCGGTGGCAGCGGTGGACTGGCAACTGTCATTCGGACGGTTGTGAGGCAGACTTTCCGCTTTTCCATACTGTTCCCTCCTATGTGTGGCTGCAGAGCTCCTGTTCTCCACCAGAGGCTGCTGCAGTGTGACGTCGGCCCACTACCCAACCCAGGAAGGGGGAGCAGTCCTACAGACACTCAATCCTCTCCCTTCCCTGCCAGCCCCCAGGTGTCCCGAGTCCATTCCTGAACCCGGGGTCGCCAGCGTGATTTGAGGTAAGGCACCAGCGCCTCAACCCTCTTCGCCACTGGGCCAGCGATACTTCATTTTTAATTGCTAGCCCCCTTCTCCACCCAAAAAGGCTGGCACTGTATGCAGAAACACACAGTGTGAACAGCATTTATCCTGTGGCTATACATCAGATTTCTGGAAAGAATACCAAAATCGGGCCTGCTACACAGTCACAAGGGAAAGTTAAAGTGGTTGCAAAGACCACTTTGCTGCAGTCCAGGGTCAAAATTAGGTTTTGCAGCCACTGACCAGCAGGGCTACTGACTAGCAATGTCCACTGGCCCCAGTGATTTTCCCACAGGCTCAACTGCTGTACTTAATTGAACTGTTGCCATCTCCAAAACAAGGCGGTAGGGCTAGTTAAAACTGACGTCGCAACTGTATGGGGAAAAGGGCAGTGGTGACCATCCAAACGGTCCATGCACAAAGCATGCAGTCCTCGCAGAAGCGGTAAGGCACACTGTATCCCAGACACAAATCTGCATGTAAAATAACCAGAAGCAGGCAACTGGGGGTCCTGCGAAACAGTGACTGCCTCACACTAATTTGGTGAGGGATGGAGATAGTTTTTAGACCGTACAGCTAAAGGCAGGAAGTGAAGAATGAAGGGGCTGGTGTGTGTGTGTGTGATGATGGTGAGGGGGGGACTGGAAGGATCAGGACATAATAATGAAATACAGGATAGCTGTTGGCCCAGAAGCAGGCTAAAAGTTGAATGTCCGGCTATTAGCAGAGACTACGATAGTAGCTCCATTTACCCAGGCAAGAAGGATGGAACAGTGACAGATGACAGGTGTTACGTCAGACCAAGACACCTGTGGCTATTGCTAGCCAGCATGTTATGTAGAAACATAGCAGACGATGGCAGAAAAAGACCCGTGATCACTACAGTTCACCCAGTTTTTCTATCTATTTCCTACTGACCTACAATTGAATAAGGTTCTAACCAGTGTTGGAATTACAGGGGGGCTTGCCAGGGCCCCCCCCACCTCTGAAGAGAACCCCAGTAGCTCACGCATCACTGCCATTGACTTACAATGGGAAGGGGGGCTCAATTTAAAGATATGACCCTTATGGGCCCCCTAGCTAACAAAGCTCATAAAGTTTAATTCCAACACTGCTTACCCTGGGATCTGATTCTCAATTATCCCAGCTGACCCCTCCACTGTCTACTCCCTCACTGCTTACCTCCCTCTTTTGATTCTATAAACCCTCTATATCTGTCCCACCAGACCTTGAATCCATTTACAAACCCTGTCTTCACCGCCTCCTTTAGCAAGCTAGTCCATGGATCCACCAACCTTCAGTGAAGAACTTCCTGTTACTCACCATACAGTTTATTTTCCAGAAATAATGCTTTTCTGGCAAAAATATCACGATACCCTTTTGTTTTCGTTCGTTCCTGAACCAAGATGGGGTTTTAACGTTTTTAAAAGTTCTCGGCTTTGTGACATGCCCGCCATTAAAAAACTATTAGCAGCTGACATGAGCTGCAATCTTGGGTAGGCAACTCGCACTAAGCAGTTGCCAGCCTGATGAGCTAATTTAGCTCAAATTTTTTTTTTGTGCAGTGATTAAAGAAATACTTACATTTGCATGCCTTGTTCGTAACCTCCGACAACTAGCAGAGCACCCACCAAGTGCTGTAGCCCCGCCACTAAAATTAGCACTTCGATGACTTGAAGTACGGGACGGGGCTGCAAGCACGCTATATTTAGAACAATGAAATCGGGGGGGGCCTCTAAACATGCATACAGTTTCTTTGCTTTCAGTTATACATATGGGGCTGTAACATACTGCATATTGTACACCAGCCCCGTACATGTATAACTGGAAGCAAAGAAACTGCATGCATGTTCAGAAAGTCCCCCTTCCCCGATTTCTTTGTAATGTATGTAGCGTGCCTACAGCCCTGGTTTTCTATGTCGTGTGAAAGTGCTACTTTTAAGGGTAGGACTGCAGCGCTCAGCTCCTATTTGGAAGTTAAGAGCCGGGCATACAAATTTAAGTAGTTCTTGTATTACTGCACAAACAAATTCTGTTTTGGGCTTAATTAGCTCCTCAGGTAGGTAACTCCTTTGTATAAGCTACCTGCCCATAACGTATCAGTTCCTCTTTAACTATCTTGGCACAGTGCTGTTCTGTTTACCATCAGAACCACGTAGTAAGCACCATCCTAATACATCCACATTACGAATCTAGTGTGAGCATTCAAGGGGTAATCTCAGCGGAAGAGATTTAAAAACACTGCAAAAGGAAGCTATCTTAATGATGCAAGTCACGCCGTTTTCTGATATAGATGGCACCCCCGCACCTCTAACCATCCTCAACCACACACACACACACACACACACACACACACACACACACACACACTATGTGTCAATCATTGTTCACACTGGCCCAAGTTTCTGTAATGACCACTAGATCCGGCTCCGAGTCTGTCCCCACAGCCTGGAGCTCATTAATCTTATTACCCAGACTCCTTGCATTGAAGCATACCATATGAGATATATATATATATATATACACACACACACACACACGTTACAAGATGACAGCTGGTCAGCAGGGTAAGGCATACGAGGAGAGGTTGAGGACACTGACCATGTACTCCCTGGAAGACAGGAGAGACAGAGAGAGAGGGGACATGATTGGGACCTTCAAGTACTTGAAAGGGATAAACAAGGTTGATAAGGACAGTCTCTTTAAGCTGAGTGGCAACCATAACACAAGGGGGCACAGTCTTAAGCTGGAGGGTGGGAGGTTTAGGATGGAGGTCAGGAAGCACTTCTTCACAGAGGGTAGTGGACACTTGGAATGCACTGCCGGAAGAGGTCATCTTGTTGAAGACAGTGGGCAGCTTCAAAAGATGCTGGGATAGGCATGGGGAAGGTAAGAATCATGGGTAAAGGGGATGGGAGGAGTGGGGAGGGAAAGCAGGGATGTTAGCTCAAGCTGTGGACCCTGCAATATGAGCACACTTGATAGACCAAATGGTCTTCCTCTGCTGGCTTTTTCTTTTTTTTTTTTATAAATATAATTTTTATTGATATTTTAACTTATTTACACATAAGACAGCCAGACCATCAACCATAGTTAAAAAGTACAAAAATTTCAGAATCAGACTCAGCGAGAGTATAGTGCCTATAACATATTAATGCAAAGATGAAAAAGAGTCCAGGAGTGGGTGCCAGATCCCAAGTAGAGTAGTTCTTACTTTTAGTCACTTCGGCCCTTTATTCGGCAAGTTAGTGCCCAGGCCCTTCAGTCTGAAGGATCAGCCTATCTTAGCCTATGCAGGGTAACCCATAATCTACTACTTAAAAAGACACCAAAACACAGTGTAACTGTAGTACAAGTCTCGGGCATTAATGTCCATACATCCAGCAGTGTCAGTGGCTCAGTAGGTAGCACACTCACCTCTGAGGTCGGGAGATCAGAGGCCTGTGGGTTCAGTTCCCACATCTGGCACTTGGGTTAATATCCCAGTACTGACACTGCAGTGCAGCATGGGAGGGGTGTTGCACTTCTGAGGTGCCGTCTTTCGGATGAGACGTTAAACCGAGGTCCCATCTGTCTGGATTGGTGGTAGTTCAGGTGGATGTTAAAGATCCCATGGCACTTATCGAAAAGAGTAGGGGAATTTCCCCGGTGTCCTGGCCAAATTTCCCTCATTCACTAAAAATACCACCAACATATCAAGGTCAGTTGTCATTCATCTGTATCCCCTTCCCTCGGGTCGTGCCTGAAAATAGGCAGGATTTGTCTAGTGCACTTACCCGGTCAACAAAAGCTAAATAAATCCCTTATTGGGGGCTTGATGAGGGTGCTCCCCCGGATGGCGGACCACAAACCCCCAGTAATGGGACCCCTGTAACCAGGACACCCGGGAACCAACGGGAGGAGAGAGAAGAGGGGAGCCAAGGAGGCCTACGACCATCTCCCCACCCTCATGGAACAAAGGTTGGGTCCTTTAACAGATAGTACATCTGCCATCGGGCCCACTTAGTCACAAATTTTCCTTCTTGGTTATTTAGGCTATGTGTTATTTTTTCCATGACATAGATTTGTTTAGCAATAGTCCACCAGTCATGTATGGTGGGCACTTTAGGCGTCAGCCAATGTTTTGTGATGGCCTTTTTGACTGCTGTGAGGAGTATAAGTAGGAGATGTCTAGTTATTGGGCCATGCATGTCTCGGGGAAGAACCAGGAACAGTACCACCTCCATTGTTCTGCTGGCTTTTTTGTATGTTTGCATCCTCTAACATGTGCCTGCAACTCTGTTGGCGCTCTCTTGCGCTCCCCATCACTGTTCTCTAATAACCCAGGTGTCTTGTGTTTCTTGAATCCACTGTGCCCTGTCTCCTGGACTCGTTCCATGTCCACCTTATTACTCCTCTCCCTAGGAGAGTCCTATCTCAGTTCCCCACTTTTCCTCCCTCAGCAATGGAATCTCCAGCCCCAGCTGTCCCCACAGATAGTTTAAACATCTGCAAATGTAGAAGTCAAACGTCTGACCTGACCCACTAGTTCTCTCTCTTTCGTCAGGTGAAGGTCATCACCTTTGCAGAACGTTTTTTAAGTTCGAGACACAATTTGCTGGAACACAAAGGTTAAAAACTGTTTGAGGCATAAATGCCTTCTACAAAAAGATAACATGTTTATGTTTTTTTTTAATTTGTAATTTGTGTTAACTGGGTAGGACCCAAGAGTATTAGATGCCCATTTTCAAGGGGAACCAGAGATGTAATACAGAATAAATACACAATGTATCAGTGTACACAGAATATCAGGTGACACTGGAGGACAGGCACAATAACTTGAACCAAGCAACACTAGATCTTAGGTGAAGCATGGCATAAGAAAACTTTGCAATTGACCTGTTTACAGCTGCTGATAACTCCTCAGTAAGGTTCTCTGCACCACTATTTTTTTCTTACTCACGGCCCATTTGGTATGCCTGTCAGTGCAGCAATAAGGCTCGTGTTCACACTCTGAGCCTGGGACATCTGGATTGATGGCCAATAGAAGAGTTGAGCAAGGCTTTCGATTTGGTGCCTCACAGATGCTAACTGAAGAAGATGGAGTATCTGGGTGTGGCTAAGGCAATAATAAACTGGGTAGGTAACTGGCTAAAGGGGAGACAGCAGAGGGCTGTAGTCAATGGAGACAAATCAGCAGAGGGGGGAGGTCATGAGCAGTGTACCACACGGATCTGTTTTGTGACCAGTCCTCTTCAATACGTTCATTAGTGACATTGGTAAGGGAATCTGGGACGAGCTGTGTCTCTTTGCACATGGCACTAAGCTCTGCGGGAGGGTGGATGGTGGGAAGGGAATCGGGGGAAATGAAGAGTGATGAACCAAAACTAAAGGGGTGGTCTAATATTTGACAGTTGAAATTCAGCACAGAAAAGTGCATGGTAATACGCTTAGGTAAGAACCACCCCAGAAAAGAAACCTGGATGGGTGGGGTAACACTCAGCACTATGGCTGAGGAATGGGACCCTGGAGTTACCACCAGTGATTCTTTCAAACAACTTAGTCATTGCAGCAAGGCATATAGCAAAGCAAGTAGGATGCTGGGATGTATCATGAAGGCTACTGACAGCGAAGGAAAGACGTAACACTTCCCCTTTGTAACATGGCAAAAATATCAGGACTGCAGGAAGGAAAGACGACTGGTGTAAGGGGGTCAGCTGGTACAAGAGCAACACGGCATTATGAGACGATAATGCCGCGTTGAGCTCGTGAACGCGCCTCTAAACCTCCGTGACTGAAGCCATCACCAGTAGGCACAGCGGCACGTCGACCCACAGGTAGCGCGATAAAAAGAGCAGCAAAGGGATGCCGAGGAGCCCACACAGATGCAGAAACCAGTCTATCACCTGGTAGTGCAACTGTGGGAAAAAAATGCGGCACATCTCCGGTTTCTCAGCCACCGCCCTCTCTCTGCAAGTCTGCGAAAGCTGCAACTAGAGGGTGAAATGATTAGGAACGCCTGAGAGAAAAGGCGATGGGCTCTCCACAGCTGTGAAGTGTGAAGGAGTCCAGAAACGAATGAGTAGCAGAGGAAAAAGGTATGCGAGGTGAAAGTGTTGTGTGTGGCACCGAGCTACGGGACTCAGAGTTGTAGTGTAAGCACATTTGAGAAGCATGGCAGTAGCAAACCAGATGAATGGGAAACAATAGTGCACGGCTGGTCTGAAAGCGCTACCTAATTGGTGCCAATAATTCCGGGCGCACTGTACAATGGCAGCAGAAAAGTGGTGGCAGGTGTCGGGGATAGAAAGCAATGCATGCAGTAGATTCTCCCGATGATTCAGCATGACATGAAGCCGACATAGAAATGAGTGCACAGCACTAAAACAGCCGAGTAAAACTCTAATTTGAAGGTCTCATAATAATGTGATGTTGATGTTGATACTTACAGCAAAGTTGTACCATGTCAGAAAGTGGTGCACACAACATTACTCGCTGTCGGCTGTGCAACATGCACACTTCCAATGAGACAAAGCCTAACAAAGTAATACATCTGAAGCATGATTCTGCAAGAACAGTAACCCCTTCTGCCGAATAGCATTCCATACCAAGTACAACAGATTCACATTAGTATTAGGCTTGCACTTGCCATGTTACAAGCACATTAACCCACTCCAAAGGTGGCATCTAATGGAGAGTTAATGCATGGTTGGTCATTGTAGGCACTCGGCCTACGGCCTCGCGCCACAACAGCCCCAACCATACATTAACTCCCCATTAGATGCCACCTTCGTCGTGGACTAATGTTTACATATAGAAACATAGAATTTGACGGCAGACAAGGACCGCTTGTCCCACCCAGTCTGCCCATTTCCCTACCTAATGGATAAGCTGCAGATCCTAGTTAACCAGCAGCCTACTTCTTCCTACCTCACCCCTTAGAATTGCCTTATGACTGTCCCCTGCATGCCTGAATTCCACCACTGTTTTTGACTCCACAACCTCCTCCAGAAGGCCGTTCCATGCATCCACCACCCTCTCTGTAAAAAAATACTTCCTTACATTACCTCTGAGCTTTCCCCCCACCCCATCTTCAAATTGTGCCCCCTTGTTCTTGCACACTTCTTTTTCTGAAAGATGGTACCCTATTGGACTTTGTTGATTCCCTTGAGGTACATGAAAGTTTCTATCACGTCCCCCCCTCCTTTCCTCGAGGTTATACATATTAAGCTCCTTAAATCTCTCTTCATATGTCTTCCGGTGCAGACCCTGCACCATTTTAGTTGCCCTCCTCCTGACAGCCTCCATCATGTCTATGTCTTTGTGGAGATTTGGTCTCCAGAACTGCACGAAGTACTCCAGGTGGGGTCTGACCAGCTGTCTGTACAGAGGGATAACAATTTCCTGTTCTCTACTGGTGATGCCTCTCCCTATGCATCCCAGTATCCCCCCCAGCCCTCCTTACTGCCCTCTCACATTGCTTGACCACCGTTAGGTCATCTGATATGATTACCCCCAGGTCCCTTTCCATTTTTGTTGTTGTTAGTATTTTACCCCTCACTGTGTACTCTTCCCCTGGGTTTTTGTTTCCTACTTGCATTACCTTGCACTTCTTAGCATTGAATCTAAGCTGCCATACATTCGACCATTCCTCTAACCTTGCCAAGTCCCTTCTCATCTTTTCCACTCCACCTTGTGCATCAACTCTGTTGCAGATCTTTGTGTAATCTGCAGAGACATACTTTTCCTTCCAGTCCCTCTGCAATTTCGCTTATAAAGACACTGAAGACGACCGGTCCTAATACCGAACCGTGCAGTACCCCACTAGTAACCCCCTTTCTTCAGAGTGGACTACATTTACTATTACCCTCTGTGTCCTATAGATCCTTAGTGAGGCCACATGTGGAGTACTGTGCCCACTTCTGGAGTCCTCACCTCAGAAAGGACAGAGACAACCTCCTTGTGCTCCCAGGTCGCTCCTGTAAAAAAGCTTTCAGCTTAGTGTGCTATACCTGGTTAAACAACCAAATAAAAAAAAAAAAAAAAAAAAAAAGACAGGCTGGCAGTGCAGGGTAACAAAACTTATTCCGGGCTTACAAGGCAGGTTCTTTGAGAAACATTACAAGACACCAAACATGCACTTGCTGGAGACCAGAAGGAAGGGGGAAAAGGAATTAATAAGATGAATTGGGGTGGGGGGAATCTTTAGCTTGAATACAAGTTCACAGTTACCTGGACATGAGTGGAAACTGAGAGGAGGGAGGCTCAAAAGGGACATGAGGAAGTATGATTTTACAGAAAGAGTGGTG
Organism: Neoceratodus forsteri; assembly: GCA_016271365.2. Taxonomy (NCBI): domain Eukaryota; kingdom Metazoa; phylum Chordata; order Ceratodontiformes; family Ceratodontidae; genus Neoceratodus; species Neoceratodus forsteri. Next base: position 64,651,632 of record JADMNL010000035.1, read on the forward strand.
GAGACATGGAACAGTCTGTCTGTTGCAGAGGTGGATGCTAAAACTGTTGGTAGTTTCAAGTATGGTTTGGATAAAATAAAGGGTACAGTGGTTGCTAGGGGTGGCAGGAGCTGGGAGGAGAATTGGGGGGGGGGGAGGATGGGGAGGGCTAATACTCTGGAGGGACAGTAGGTCCAAGGGCTAAATAGGGAACTCCTGTCAGACTGGATGGACTATTGGTCTTTTTCTGCTGTTATTGCCTGTGTTTCTAGGTTTCTAATTTCAAAATTAGCTACAAAATATATTAAAAAATATCTGAGAAAACTAAAAATACACTGTGGGTGAATGGAAGGACGACACAAATACATTTTGGTTAAAAAACTATATGATGACATTTTTTGCAGACTAACAAAGACTGCTGCTCTAAATCTTTTAAACCCTGTTTGTAAACACAAACATGTAGCCACTGCACTGGTACACATACAGAATTGGGACGTAACAATATGGAATTTTCAAAGTAGGGTAACTGCAGCAAAATGGTGATCCCATATGCTAGTGTGAATATTACACCATGAAGGTAGCTTTTATCCGGACTACTGACCAGAGGGCAAGTGGGACTGATTTCATGAGAGAGGGCTCCTTGGCATGCGGAATTTGGGAAGAACCCATGTGAGGACCTCCTTGACACTTCAAGCCGGGGGGGGGGGGCATGAGGCCTAAATCAACACATTGGCCAAGTCTGTTGGTGCTGGGGTGGCACATTTCACCCCCGCAAGGGACACCAGAATTCGATCTCAAACTCAGAATCCATACCCCGAACCAGTGGGGTCTACAGCACACTGTGGAGGCAAAGTGCTTAAACTTTGGGGAGGGGGGATTGTGAGGTGGCATGTCGGACAGCACACAATTTCATCTGTCTCCCACAAGAGGATAGAGTCAGAGAAGGTGGAGCAATATGTGGGAGGTCAGAAGGCTACCAGAGAAATAACTACAGCTTCATGGAAGCACGATGTCACGCACTGGATGCTGATACCACCCAAGTCCCACTGCCACGTACACCCTTCCTCCCAACGTACCTGAAAATAGGCATATAGCTTGTCTAGTGTACCTACCTGGTCAACAAAAGCTAAATAAATAAATAAACATACTCACAGGATTTCTTCCAGCTGGGCCTGAATGCAAGGGGAGTCTTCTGAGGGGTGAGAGAGTAGAGGCAGTGATCTGAACTAGATCTCTGGGGAAGTAGCATTGAATCACCAGAGATCATGCTTGAAGGACCTCCCTCTAGGGAACCAGGAGAGACCCTAGCACTTGGCATACCAGGCGAGACAGTGCGCTGGAAAAGACAGCAAAGGAAGCAACAATACAAAGAACCTTTATCGCAACCTAAAGAGGAAAGGAGGGTGGGACAGCACAGCCTGATGAAAGAGATTGGCTCCAAGATATACTGTTAAAGTAAGTTCTTACGCAACTGTTCTGTCTTCTTTGAGGATCTTTCATCAGGCCACACCTTTGGAACGAGTCCCAGGCAGTACCGAAAGTTAACAGTCTGGGCGGCTGGAGACTATAGGCTTACGACAGGAGGCCTTGTAGCACAGCTAGGCCAAAACCAGCTTGCCTACAAGAGACAATGCCCAGACTGTGAGGTTTAGTAGAGGTGTGGACATTGGCCCAGGTGGCAGCTGCACATATTTCTGCAGTAGAACCATTCTGAAAACAAGTAACTAAAGTGGTCATGCCTCTCGTGGAATGACCATGAACCACACCAGGAAGTTCCTTACCATACATACTGTAATAGAACGTAATACAGTGTGCAAGTTATTTTGACAAGCTCTGTGTAGGCTCTGGGGTGCCTTCTTTCCCCAGGGGCAAACAAAACAAAAAGCTGTAAGGACTTTCTGCAGCCCCTTTTTTATGGTGTATATATTACAGTATTGGTATTTGAGTATTCTGTGCACATCTAAGGTATGCTTCCCCTGGATTGGCATGCTCTGCATAATACACTGGAAGGTGGATGGTTAGATTTAAAGTGAACTCAGATACCACCCTGGGTAGAAACCTAGGATTAGTACAGAAAGACACCCTGTCTTTGCGGAAAATTAAATAAGGAGGCTCACAAATTAGAGCCTGAAGCTCTGAAATCCTTCACGCAGAAGTGATTGCAACTAAAAATAACACTTTCCAAGAAAGAAAGTGTAAGACACAACTTGTGGCTGGCTCAAAAGGAGCAAAAGTCAGCTTTTCCAAAATAAAATTCAGATCCCAAGCAGGGCATGGATTTAAAATGGGGGGCTTCATGTGCAAAATGACTCAAAAAGGTACTGCCCGCCTCCACTTGAGCAACTATACGGCCATTCACATGCATGTGGAAGGCTGATATAGCAGCCAAGTGCACTTTGCTTGTGGAATACTGAAGACACGAATCCTAGAAGGATAGCAAGTATTCTAGAACTTGGTTGACCAGGTAGGTACATGGATCCAGGCTATGTGAAGTGGCCCACAAAGCAAACCGCTTCCATTTCGTAGAGCAAATGTGTCTAGTGGGTGGGTTTCTAGCGGCCATCAGAACATCTGCCACTTTCTGTGATACTCCCAATCAAGCTATGGCTATGTCTTCAGCAGCCATGAGTGCTGATGCAGGGATTTCAGGTCCAGATGGACTAAGGTTCCTTGCTCCAGCAACAAGTAGACCCTTGCACAGGGGCAGAGGTACTGGGGGTTCCACTGCCAGCTGTTGCAGCAGGGTATACCAGATCTTCCAAGACCACAGGGATGCAATGAGTATTAGAGTTGCCACCACCAATTTGCGGCTTGAGTAGTACTCTCTGAATGGATGAAAAAGGAGGGAAACCTCCCTTTCTAGTAGAGAACAATGCATCTTGACAGAAAACAGAAAACTCCAGGCACTGGAGTGAGTGAGCAAAAATGCAGCAATTTTGCGTTGTGTGGGGACGCAAACAAGGTTCAACTCTAGATGACCCCATCTTGTGAATAGGTCATCGACCACTGAGGTCAGCAGTTCCCACTTCTGTATCATGGACTGTGACCTGCTTAGCCTGTCTGCCAAGATGTTTTGGATGCCTGGAACATGAACTGCTGACAGTTCTAGAATGTGTTCCAGAGCCCAATACCAAGGTCTCACTGCTGCCCTGCACAACAGATAGGACTGAGTCCCTCTTTGTTTGCTGATGTAATGCATCACACTGACATTGTCCATCTGTATTAACAGAGGACCTGGGGACAAGTGATCCTGAAATGCTTGAAGCCCGCATAGGACTGCTGTCATTTCCAGGACAGTGATATGCAAAGTGCGCTCCACCTGGTTCCACATACCTTGTGTCTGGAGAGGTCCCAGGTGGGCTCCCCACCCTGACCTTGAAGCATCTGTAGTGAGGATCTGATGTGGGGTAGGAATCAAGAATGGGACACCCCTGAGCAGGGTGTTGGGTTCCATCCACCACTTGACTGCTCTACGCAAGGGAGACGTGACCAGAACCAATTGTTCCAGATCATCTGTTAGCTGGTCCCAATGTACTCAGAGACCACTGTGGGATCTGCACATGCAGCCTGGTCAGTGGTACTGTGACAATGGCTAGTGCCATAAGGCCCAAAAAGTCCAGAAAATGTCCCTGCTGAGACGTAAAGGCTGTCATGCACCTATTGTGCTTGTGCAATCAGTCATTCTGCTCTGTCCAGCAGCACAAACGTAGAGCCCTGGGCTATATCCAGAACTGCCCCTATGTACTGCAGATGTTGGCAGGGTGTCCGTACAGACTGATATACTGACTGTCTCCCCCACAGCACTGAACATCTGTCTGGTTTGAGCTAGGGTCTGCAGTATTCTATCCCTAGAGTGGGCCTTTAATAGGCAGTCATTCAGTTAAGGAAAGATGCACAGGTCTTCCTGACGAAGGGCTGCTGTCACTACTGCTGAGCACTTGGTAAAGATCCATGGTGCGGAAGACAAGCCAAAGGGCAGCACTCTGAGCTGGTAATGCTCCCCCGAAATAGAGACCTCAAATACTTCCTGTGAAATTTCCTGATGTTGATACTGAAGATATGCATCCTTCATACCTAGTGAGCATATTCAACCCCGTTAGCAACAGGGGAAGAAAACCCTGCACAGAGACCATCTGAAGCTTGTATTTTATGAAGAAGTTGAGGTCCCTCAGATCTCCTGTTCACTTTGGGACCAGAAAGTACCTGGAATAAAACCCTTTGTGCCTCCGTCTGGGAGGTACAGGTTCTATGGCTCATTTTTGACGTAGGGTCTGTACTTCCTCTAGCAACAGGGATATGAACCCTGGTGGGTTATGCTGTCACAACAGGTGGATGATCTGAAGGGTCTTCCAGAAGCTCCAGAGCATGACCCTTCTCTGTAATGTCCAGTATCCATTCGTTTGTGGTCATTGCCCTCCACTTATAAAGACGGAGGGACAGGCAACTCCATATAAACACTCCTGGAGGTAATGGCGGTTGGAGGGAGGGTTACAAGAAGTCATGCTGAGCCCACTGGGGAAGAACACTACAGGCTCCACCACCTCTAGGAGTTTTTGAGTAGGCACTGGGGGATTGACGAGGCCATTGCACCTCTACCTCAACCCTGCTGTCCATAGGTCTGATGATTGCCTTTCACTGCAAATTCGTGAAGGTGACCCCTGCCTCTACTCCTTCCTTGGGTATGATACAGGGACTTCATTGATTTCAAAGTCTTGCCAGATGATGACGATTTTTCAAAGCTTCTTCAACTTCATGGCCAAACAGTTTCTGTCCTCTGAGCGGGGCACTGAGAATGGTCTGCAGCACATCAGTGGCCAAACCGGCTGCCCTAAGCCAGGAGTAGCACCTGAGACAGAAGCCAGAGGCTGCAGCTCTTGCAGAGGAGTCAAAGACATCTGCTTTGCGGACCAAGTGTTTATGCAAATCAACACCAGCAGTAAGAGTTTTAATTAACTCCTGTTTGGTAGAACCCTAAGGCATGGCCTGTGCAGCAGCCTCACCTTCTCCAGAGGGTGTTCTGATATTTTATCCTATGGGTCTGGTAACTGGCAAAGCGCAGGCCCAAAGAGGCAGACACATAGGTACGTTTGCCCAAAACATCCAACCTCCTGGATTCCTTATCCGAGACAGGGAGCTAAGGTGTGTAGGTGCCCTGGATCGACCAAGGGCAGCTGTGATCACCCCTGAATCTGTCTCAGGCTGGGTAGCATAATAAGGTTTTCCAGAAGGGCAGAATACATTTTGTGAGCCTTTCTGGGAATTGCTGGTATGTTGTTTGGCCTATAACAGACTGCATAAGTGACATCCTCCAACACTGGAAACAGGAGGGACAATAGCAGAGGAAGAGTCTTGAGTCTCCAGAAACTCCAGCAGATTATTTTCAGTAGAGTCTGGATCATTTAAAGTAAAGCCCATGGCAGCTGCATTTGCTGCATCATGGCAAAAAATGAGGGGTCCTCTGGAGGTGACCTTTGTGTATTCACTACAGGAGGAGACTGTTGAGCTGGAGTTATGTACATACTGGCTATCCTCAGCATAGTCTTCCTCCTCCTCATCCTCCTCCATTATGAAATCAGGATTGCATGCACATTTGTCGTGTTATCTGTCATCGACGGGAATGAATGACCATGCCGGCGACGTCCGTGCAGGCTGAGGAGGTCTACTGTGCAGTATGTTAGACTGTGTCACTGACGAGGCCATTGTAGTAGTAATAGTGGCCCCGTTAGAGTGCCCACCATAGTGGGTAGGCCTGGCAGTAGATGCCACATTATGTCTGAGAAAGATAGGAGCACTGCCTATGCGTCAATACCACTTGGAGTAGTGATCGTGATCGCACTAGTCAATGGTGGAGGTAGATTCTCCTGTGACAACAACAATGTATCAGCCGTATTAGGTCTGGTAGCACCTATGTCAAGCCCTAACCTTGATGTCTGGCAGACAGATTGGGAAGGGGAAGAGTTGGTCAGCACTGTTGTTTGGGACATACGTGCAGACTGCAGCAGCAATCTGGACCTCGCCGGGTAAGTCCTCTTCTTATCCCAGTGTTTGTGGCTCCCTAAGGAGGATTTGTCCTTAGATTTCAATGACTATGATTCGGTTGACAGGGCAAGTGACATGGATTCGCCCTGTACCTGCTGTTCCATTACTGCTATAATTTTCTGAAGGAGAAATTTCTCCAATGTCCCCTTCCTGCATTGCCTTGCAGCAGAGTTGAATCCCCTGTAGATTTCACAGGCTTTCACGCTGTGAGAGAGAGGCCTAGGCAGCAGACACACACCTCGTGGGTGTCTTCCTTGTAGATTTTCTTTCCGCAGTTGCAGTATCAAAAAAGCTTCCGCAGTTCTTTCAGCAGCGTGTAGGTCACTGAAAAGCACTATGAAAGGGATTACTATATTTAAAGATCATATGCAAAACTGTTGCCTTTCTTTCAAGTCATATATACGTTCTGTCACCTTACTGTCTTTGTAGTGGATCCATGAGGTGTAATCCTATAGAAGACGCGCTCAATTAATAAAATTATTATTTTAAAATCCAGACCACAATATTCAAGATGCTCTAACCACTTGTTGTTTACATTTGCGCGCTAAGTCCCCAGTATTAAACGTAATGACGTCATTAGGGGGTTGTGACTCCGAGTACTGCAAATGTACAGTACAGGAACTGCAGTCAAGATGTCTTCAGAGGAAGACAGTGACATTTCTGACCACCCCCAAAACATACAATGCATGAATGTACTGGGACCCAGATCGCCAAGTGGATGTGGTGCCAGAATATTATTATTAGGCACAATGCAGTCAGTTGTTGCTTTGTGTTACTAAACCCTGACACCACTGCAGCCCGTTCCGACTGTCCACGCATGATGCCAAAGCAAGCTCACAACTGTAAAAGGCGCTGAGGCCTGTGCGCGGACCACGGTATCCGATTTCATCTAAGTATATTTCCAGACACTAGAAAGAAAGCTGAACTCGGGTAACTAGTTAGTTTTTCAAAACAAGGGCTTAAAAGTACTTGAATCGTGCTCTGAAAGTGGAGCCGCGATACTGGGCGTGCGCGTAGGCATATTCATATATAAATATGCACACATGCATGCCCAGTATCGCGGCTCCACTTTTGGAGCACGATTCAAGTACTAGTTGCCAGAGTTCAGCTTTTTTTCTAGTGCCTGGAGATAAATTTAGCTGAAGTCAGGTATCATGGTCCATGCATGAGCCTCAGCGCCTTTCACAGCTGTGAGCGCACCTTGGCATTGTGTGTGGACAAGCAGAGCGGGCCATGGAGGTCAGGGTTTAGTAATATAAGCAACAACCGATTGCGTTGTGCCCAATAATATTCTGGCACCTCAGGGGCTTATGGCAGTTTTTTTAAAAAAGATTAAAAATAATGCATAAACACTGGGAAATAAAGCACACAAATGAGCTGATGTGGGGATTACAAGGGCTGTCAAACTGCAGCCACCAAATGATGTAATCGCGCATGACGCTGCTTAGCTCCCAACACAAACTGTGTCTAAACAGAACAGAGGAATAGGGCTGCAGGACCAGAGAAATCAAGATTGGAAAATATGAATTAGTAACATCTACTGACAAAATAAGACACTCGCTCAGTTGAAATAGTGTTACATTATTAAAGCCTGCATGCTAAACAATTTACAAAACTGCTGCACGTGGTCTTTAAAAAGAAAAGGGAAAAAACAGTCGCTATTAGCGAAGTTTCCTATGGTGGGTCTGACAAGTGTGATCAATGGCAGCTAACTGAGGAGAGGAGGGGCTGCCCATGTTTTACTGCCGATGCTGGTGCATGACGTCATCGTTGGTGGCTGCTGGCTTGCAAAGTTTCCATGTGGTCATAGCACTGACGTGGGTATTGTTCCACAGGTGTGACCCGAGGAAAGAGATATCCTCGAAGCAGATCTTGACTTCCTTTATCGAATATGACACCGATTTGGGGTTTTAACTGGCCAAAAAAAAAAATACTGGAACATCTTGCAACCGTAGAATTACTTAAGTTTAACCTCTTAATACACAGTAGATCAGTGTCCCTAATTATTGCAGTACTCTGTGAGACATGGTTTGTACGGTATGAAGCATTTCATACAGAACTGCCAACACCTTGACTTTCACTATTGCAGTACAACGTGAAATATGGCTATCACAGTCCCTGATGTTTTATATAGCACCAACACCCTGACTTCTATTAACTAAGTAATAAGCCATGACAGGGTGTGTAGAGATTTAATGCATGGTCAGGTGACATGTCTCGACCAATGAAATTCCTAGATTTCTTCTGGTCATTTTATAAAACTGAATAATGCGAGAGATATGTATCGCAGTCCCTGGCATTTCATATAGCACGAGTACATGATTTCCATTACCTCAAAGCAATGTGAAAAATGGGCATCGCAGTACCTGATGTTCCTGCACCAACACCTTGACTTCTAATACCACAGTACACTGTGAGCTACAGCTATTGCAGTGCTTGACATTTCACACAACACCAACTCCCTGACTTTCAGAACCACAGTTCACCATTAAATATGGTTATTAAAGTACCTGATGTTTCATGCAGGGTCATAACATCATGACTTCCAGTACCATAGTTTGCCACAAAATATGGTTATTGAAGTACCTTAGGTTTCACACAGTGCCAACACCATGGCTTCCATTACCTAGTTACACTGTGACGCTGGTATGCTATGAACACCCCAATGCAGGGATGCTAAAAACTACAGCTAGTGCAATCCTGATGGGGGATATGCCAGTAAAGGCAGCGCAGAAAAAGTACACCCTCATACTGTGTTGGCATCACCATATAGCAAAACACACCAACTTCTTTAATCTGCTGGATAAAAATAATACCTTTATTAGGCCAATGAAAAATTCAATTCTTTATCATAGTAACATAGTATTTGATGGCAGATAAGGACCACTCGGCCCACCCAGTCTGCCAGTATTCCCTGCCTGCATCAGTGGTCGCTGACCCTACTTGGTCATTGGCTTCAGCCTTTCCTACCCACCTCTAGGGTTCCCTTGTGCCTAGCCCATGCATGTTTGAATCTCCCTACTGTGCTAGCGCCCACTACTTCCTGGGGTAGGCTATTCCATGCATATACCACACTTTCTGTGAAGAAAACCTTCCTCACATTCCCCTTCATCCTGCCTCCCTCCAATTTCATATCATACCCCCTTGTCCTGGTAAATCTCCACTAAAAGATGTCACCAACTTGCACTTTGTTTATGCCCTTAAGATACTTGAAGGTTTCTATCATATCTCCCCGTTCCCACCTTTCTTCCAGTGTACATATATTGAGGTCTTTTAATCTCTCCTCGTATGTCTACTGGTGCAAGCCCTGTGCCATCTTTGTTGCCCTTCTCTGAACCGCCTCCACCTTGTCTATGTCCTTTCGAACATGCAGCCTCCAGTACTGCACACCGTACTCCAGATGAGGCCTCACCAGCGTTTTGTACAGTGGCATTACCATCTCCCTTCTTCTGCTAGTGATACCCCTTCCTATGCACCCCAACAATGCTGCTGGCCCTTCCCACAGCCTCGGTACACTGTTTGGACACCTTTAGGTCATCTGAGATGATTATTCCCAAGCCCCCTTCTTCCCTGGTAACTGTCAGTAACACCCCCCTCGTCCTGTAACTCTCCGCAGGGTTTCTGCACTCCAGGTGCATGATTTTGCACTTCTTTGTATTAAATTTTAATTGCCATACATTTTTTTTCTTTCCAATTGTTTAACCAGGTGACACACACTAGGCTGAAAGCTTGTTTACAGGTGCAACCTGGGAGCACAGGGAAGTTAAGTGACTTGCTCAGGGTCACACAGTATGCAAGTGGGGGCTGTGGGATTCAAACCCAGGTCTCCAGATTTGTAGCTCAGAGCCTTAAACCACTGTGCTATACTGCCTCCCTATTGGATATTGGACCAATTTTCCAGCTTTCCTAGGTCCCTCCTCGTTTTCTCGACCCCTCCCCCTCCCGGAGTGTTTACCCTGTTACAGATCTTGGTGTCATCTAGAAATAGGCAAACCTTCCCCTCCAGCAATGTCACTAATGTAGACATTAAAAAGGACTAACCCCAGGACTGCTCCTTGAGGCACCCCTCTGGTCACCCCCCTTTCCTCAGATTGGATCCCATTAACCACCCCCCTCTGCTTTCCGTCCCCCAACCAATTTCTAACCCAGTTTTCCACTCTGTGGCCCACCCCCAGGCTACTCAACTTGTTAACCAATCTTCTGTGTGAAACGGTGTTGAAGACCTTGTTGAAATCGAGGTAGGCGACATCCACCGCTCCCCCCGATCCACCTCCTTCGTCACCCAGTCAAAAAAAGTCTATCAGATTTGTTTGACATGACCTTCCTCCTGTGAATCCATGCTGCCTTGGATCCTGTGCTCTGCTGGATTCCAAGTATTCCACAATCCTTTCCTTAAGCAGTGCCTCCATAATCTTGTCCACTACTGAGGTGAGGCTGACCGGCCTATAGTTTCCTGTTTCCACTCTTGTGTAGCAGGACTACATGTGCCCTCTTCTAGTCCTCTGGAACCACTCCTGTATTGAGTGACTCACTAAACAGGGCTAATCATTACCAGCCTAATAAAGGTATTATCTTATGTGGGCTAACATGGCACAATCCTACCGTCTTCTTTAAATTAATTATTTCTGTGCTATAGTACATTCAAGTAAGAATACAAAAGCCAATGCTTGACAGTTAGGGAGACATTCTGGCATACTGGCTAGACTGCAGGGTTGTACCTCAAGACCCAGGTTTGAGTCTCAGAACCGCCACTTACTGTGGGACCCTAAGCAAGTCACATAACCCTCCTGTGATTAACCTCTTTGTAATCTCTATATCCATGCTGTTTGACTCTCTCTCTGTGCATCGGCAGCACCGTCATCTCTCCCTCCCTCTCCTGGACTGTAAAGCACTTTGGGATACAGTTTGCCTTAAAGGTACCGTATAATACCAAATTCCTTTCCTTCTTTCTTTGATCCCTTGTTCCCAATTTTTTAAGACTTGGCCTGATTTGTGAGCATAAGGACTGAAGGGTTTGCTTCTCACTCCTGATAAGGGGTGCCAGTAGGGAGGGGTGTACACGGGTGCCGGGACTTCTAGGCCTGCTGCTTTTTGGGAGGTACTGGATAGAGGGGTTGAGAGTTACGAATTATAGCCCAAAAGATACTGGCTGAGTGAGCTGCAGACCACAAGTCCCCCCCCCCTTCAGATGCAGTTCTATGTGTATCTTTCCCCAACCCCCATCTTTCAATTCACTTCTGGTCAGTGTTACAGACAGCAGGAGGGAAAAAAAAAACAAAAACCGCTGGCACTGAAACCCAGCGGAAATGTGTGCTTCTGTTTTAGACTCTGGAGTGTTTGTTTACCCATGCTGTCACTGTGTGACAACTCTATGGAGCTGGTCCCTGCCTCTGATAATAACTGACAGATAAATGGCCAGTGCAACCTTGTGGGAACAGAAGCTGGCAATGGGCGGGGGATTTCCTTTTGGCTGTTAGGAGGTGGGTACACATAATTTCAGGGCACCTCAGTTTAACTCCTTCCTTCCCATTCCACCTAAAACAGACCCCCTGATGAAGCCTGTTTATTTAAAATTTTGGTAACCGGGAAAAGCACACTGAGCCGAGGCTCGTTTCCAAATGCGACCCGGGGTTGGGGTAACAAAGTAGAACACATAGTACAGTACAATACAAAAAAAAAAAAAAATATGTATTTCCCATAGCATACAGACATGGTTCGTTACAGGCAACTTTACAGGGTCATTACAGTACGAGTAGAATCAAAATGTACATTGACATCACAGATGTCAGTTGTTGGGATCACAACGGCTTACTGCCAAAATACCCTGGGTATTATACTGTTGGTAAGTGGGATGTTTAGGTACATGAGCGGGGCGTAAGTGCTGCTTGAGGAAGGGTAGGAAGAAAGGTTCTGACGTTTAGGTGATCTGCATGGGTGTTCTGCTGCACATCTTGGGGCACTTAATACTTTATTACATTTTTAAAACCTAGTCTTGGAGTGTGCGTGTTTTTTCACCTTCTTTATCATCTGAAACAGGACACTGCAATATTTTGCGCACCCTGAGGTCAATTTTCCATTTGTTACGTGAGGGGATCCATGTTCAAGATCCAAGCCTGGAATCCCATGTTGCTCCGGCAGAAGGCTCGGTGCAGTCCCTTTGGATGGGTCATCTGTCCTGCCTGAGGGAGGAGTTCGTTCTGAGCGCTGACTGGAAAGAAGTTTCTGAAACTCTACCCCCCCAAAAGAGTTATTCTTTGTTGCAATAAATTCCATTTAGTGCACATTTACTATTTCAACTTTTCACTCCCGTGGAGCCCCACCCAAACTTGAGAGAAAGGAGAGTTACAATATACCTGATTTTATGGCGGTGAAAATGTAAGCTTTACGGTTATTACATCTTTGGCAGGAGTCAAACCCATAGCTCCTGATACATACCCATGTGTTCTAAGCACTAGGCCAGAAAGGGCTACTGAGTTGAAGGCCTCTGGTTAGGCACATGACACAGTGACAGGTGACGTGGGGGCCCTGCAGAGGCAGACTGGGGGAGCCGTCTTGCGACTAGCCTCCCAGGCACTGCTCAAACTTAACTCACCCCTTCCCGCGCTATGCCTCCTGGAAGTCTCCCTGGCAGCAATCACGTCTAACTTGTCCCTTCTGGGCACTGCCTCTGGGAAGCCTCACTGGCAGCACTCAGGCCTACCCTGTCCCTCCCATGCCAGGCTTCTGGCTAGATAAAGCACAATCAGATACCGCGTGGCTGCTGCCTCATGGGGGTGGGAACTCCTGCACACAGAAATGTCCATTCAGCCTCCCCCAGATGTACAGCTGGGACACTGTGTACGATCATAGTGTGAGCCCCCAAACCATATGCACCATTCCTGCCGACTGCCCCAAACCAGCATTTCAGGACTGCCACAGAATAACTGCAGCAAGTTCCTGAATACATTACTACTACTCTTACCAACTGAAGTCAACGGTGAAAGATGTACTCGCGGCCCTACGCATCCTCTGAATCCTAGGCAAAAAAAGCCCTATTCTGTCCCATTTGCCAGTCTCCCTGAAAGCTTTACGAAATGATTTTTAGGCGCTGGAACTGGTCCATGCAACCAACCCTCCAGAAAACACCTGGAAACAAGCCACTCTGGGTCAAAAATTACAACTCAATCAATCAGTCGATCAATAAAAATGCCTCCTCGGTCTCCCTCTTCAAATGTACCATATACAGACTCCTGAGAAACCGGTCGCTGCATGAATTAACTTTCATTAAAGCTTATATAATATGTTTCTGTTTGTCATATAAAAGGTTTTAGAACTTTTTTTTTTGCTTTCTCTCTTTTTTTCTCAATTAATTCCTGCCTGAAACACCAGTGCACTGTGGTTATCGCTGGGCATTCTTCAACTGCTAGCATAGCTTGCTTGTGTAAATGTACTATCTTGCCAGCTTTGATAAATATGCACCTTGACCTATCAAAAACTGTTTAAATTTACTGATGTAAATAACAGTTACGTAAGAACTTCCCGTAACAGTAGATCTTCGAGAGAGGTTCCTGCAGTAGGTCTTCACATATAGGACTGCGCCCCCTGGTGTCAGGACTGCACGGCAAACTTCTAGCTAGCAATCTATAGTGGGGGACCGGCCCCGGCGCCACATGACGGGACATCGACGTGACCATATATAGGGGTGGTCCCCATGCCCGTACCGCAGTTCTCCCGCCGGAAGAAGGAAAACGGGAGAAAGGAGTATAACTTCTGTAGCCCGGAGCTACTGAAAAAACAAAGCCCTGGGAAAGGAAAGGAGAGGAAAAAGCAGGAGCTGGGGGAAGGTGGGTGGGGAAAATGAGACCTACTGCAGGAACCTCTCTTGAAGACCTACTGTTATGGTAAGTTCTTAAGTAACTGTTATATCTTACTTCAAGAGGGTTCCTGCAGTAGGTCTTCACATATGGGACTGAATACCAAGCAGCCAAGAAAAAGAAGTCAGAGACTAAGTTCTGGGAGGAGGAAAAGTCTGCCAACTAGAAAGCCATGTATGACAGGAGGCCTTGCAGGACAGCAAGGCCAAAACCAGCCCTATGCCTGGAGGGAATGTCCAGACTGTAATGCTTGGTTAAAGTATGGATGGAAGACCAAGTGGCCAAGCACAAATATCCACCACGGACACATTCCGCAAGAAGGCCATCGAAGCAGCCATACCATAGGTCGAGTGGCCTTTCACTTCCCCCGGAAGGGGCTTCTCATACTTCTGGTAGATATAAGAGATGCAATTAGCCAACCATTTAGACAAGCCCTGTTTTGAAATGGCTGCACCCTGGCATCTGGGTGCGAAAGCCACAAACAGCTGGTTAGATTTACGCGCCTCCTTGGTCCAAGAGATACAGTATCTCAGAATCCTGTGCACATCCAACGTGTACATGAGGTATTCCCCCCTGTTGGAATACTCTGGGTAATAAACCGGCAATTTAACATCTTGGTTCAAAGTAAATTCTGAGACTACTTTCGGAAGAAAGAAAGGGTGATTCCTCAGAGCCACTCAGTCTCTGTGGAAAATCAAATATGGCTCCTTACAATTGAGGGCCTGAAGCTCTGAAATCCTTCGAGCTGAGGTGATAGCGACTAAAAAGAGTGCTTTCCAAGACAAATAGCGCATGCCGCAACTTGCTGCCGGCTCAAAAGGGGGCAAAGTAAGTTTCTCTAAAATAAAATTTAAATCTCGGGGGAACCAGATTGTGGGCCGGAGGCTTCAGATGGAGGCTCCCTTTCAGAAAGGTTTTGGAGACCTCCAACTGAGCAAGGGTTTTGCCCCCCACTGGAAAGTGGTAGGCGGAAACCGCAGAAAGGTGGACCTTCAGAAAGGAATAACTGAGGCCGAATCAGACAAGTGCAAGAGGTACTCAAGGACCTGGGGGCCAAGCAGGAGAATGGGTCCAGGTCCTTGGCTGTGGCCCAGACAGAGAATCTCTTCCACTTCATAGCATACGTGAATCTAGTTTAGGGTTTCCTCACCTCCACTAGAACCTGGGTGACTTGAGCAGAGATGCCAAAGCGTTAGACTGCTATGTCCAAAGGTGCCACGCATGCAGGTAGGGAGACTTGAGGCTCAGATGCACCAGGCTGCCCTGCTCCTGAGACAGAAGGTTGTGAGAGAGAGGAAGTGGTACCGGGGTTCTAATGTCAGCTGCTGCAGCAGAGGGAACAAAATCTGCTGAGGCCGAAGAAGGGCTATGAGAATCATGTGAGCCCCCTCTGCCTGAAGCTTCAGCAGAACCTTCTGAAGAATTGGAAATGGAGGGAAAGCGTACAGAGATCTCCCAGTCCAGGACAGAGACAGCACGTCTCGCCAAAAAACACCATGCCTGGGAATGAGTGAGCAAAAGCTGAGTAGTTTTGCGTTGGATGGGGAGGTGAAGAGATCTAACTCTGGCTGACCCCACTGATTGAAGAGATCTTCCACTACATCCTGCCTTAGCTCCTACTCGTGAGCTCACGTGACAGTGCGGCTGAGACTGTCTGCCAGGACATTCTGATCTCCTGGAACATGGACTGCTATCAGAGACAGGTCATGCTGGACTGCCCAGTACCACACCCACATCGCCTCCCCGTAAAGGGGGTACAATCAGGTGCCTCCCTGTCCGTTGATGTGCCAGACAGTGGCCGTGTTGTTGGTATGGATTAGGAGTGTTCCCAGAAGAAAGAGGGACTGGAAGGCTTGGAGAGAGTAGAGCACAGCTCTCAT
This sequence comes from Neoceratodus forsteri, assembly GCA_016271365.2. Taxonomy (NCBI): domain Eukaryota; kingdom Metazoa; phylum Chordata; order Ceratodontiformes; family Ceratodontidae; genus Neoceratodus; species Neoceratodus forsteri. Next base: position 64,667,383 of record JADMNL010000035.1, read on the forward strand.
TTCCAGAATATTTATACGCAGATGCTCCTCTTGTGGAGACCATGTCTCCATGAGTTCGATGGTCTCCCAGGTCCACCCCAACCTTGACCCGAGGCATCCATCGTGAGGGTAATGGAAAGGGATGAGGGATGAAAGGGAGACCCATCCAGGGAGAGGTTGGATGGGTCTTGCCACCAGAGGAGGTCCTTCTTCAAGCTGCTGGAGACTAAGACCCTGTGATCCATGTCATCCAATCGTTGATCCCATTGGGCTCGGAGGGTCCACTGGGTCACCCTTATGTGCAATTTGGCCAAAGGAACTGTAGGGATGGTCGCCGCCATGAGACCCAACAGTCGGAGGACAGATCACGCTGTGGTCCAGCGGGAGTTGGACACCAACGCAGCCTTCTGAATCAGAATCTCCGCGTTGTCCATACATAGAAAGGCCCTGCCCTGGACCGTATCCAGCACCGCTCCAATGAATTGGAGGTGCTGGAAGGGTGATAGTTAAGACTTGGGATAATTCACAGTGATGCCAAATCTGGAAAAGAGGTCCAGGGTGAAGGAAAGAGAATCCATCAGACTGTCCTGAGATGGAGCTGACAACAGCCAGTTGTCCAGGTAAGGGAACACATAAATCCCCTTGCGGAATAATGCTGCAGCTACCACCGCCAGGCACTTGGTGAACACCCGAGGAGCCGAGGAGAGGCCAAAAGGGAGGGCCTTGACTAGACAGTGGTCCTCCTGAAAGGAGAAGCTCAGGAAACAGCGGTGGTTTTCCATCGATGCAAGGCGTTGTTTTAGGAGATGGGCACTGAAAGCCTTCTGGCTCCAGGAGCGTGTGGCCTGGTTAAAGGACTGGCAGATCTTACAATCAGCCACCCAGTGTTTGGGACCCAGGCAGAGGACACAGCGGGAGTGATCGTCCCCATGCAGGATCTGAGCGCCACACTGTGAGCACTTCTTTTTAATTTTGTGCAAAGACATGTAACAAAATGTAAGAGTATGGACACAAAAAACGTAGAAATACTTTGAAGAAATGGTGATCGACTGAAGCAGAGTTCAACGCAAGGTCCAATGAATTCAGGTCGACGGCGGGAAAGAACTGGAGGACAGGCATGGGGACCGCCCCCTATATATGGTCACACCGATGTCCCGTCATGTAATGCCGTGGGCAGTCCCTCGCTACAGATTGCTAGCTAGAAGTTTGCCGTGCAGTCCTGACGCCAGGGGCGCAGTCCTATATGTGAAGACCTACTGCAGTAACCCTCTCAAAGTAAGATCTCGCTGTACCCTTTTTGCTCCTGCTGGCCTCTGCCCCGACCCACCCCAGACCCTCTTGGTAATTAGGTCCTACTCCAAAATGAGGTTTGTGTGGAAACAAACTAAATAAATACAAACATAAAAATCTTACCCTTGTGACTAATACTGTTTCGTACATGGACAGGGTTTAACTTGTAGGGTAAATCAAAGCAGTATTCCCATTTACCCCCATCTGTACTTGATTCAAGTACAAATTATGAAATTCAAATACATTTTTGTGTGAAGGAGTACACACAATTCTGTTTAAAGTATATGTACCCCACAAAAATGTTGTACAAATGGTAGAATGAACCCTTGTAATTTATTCTGTACCCCTGAAAATTTTTGGAGATGGTCCGGTGCACCCCCAGATCTACAGCCTTAATGGGAACACGAATTAAAGCCAAATTAAATATTCTTCTGCAGCACAATTACCTCATGGAGTGGTACTGGTAATGCGATGCAGAACTGAACTTGGTATCCCGTGTGAAAGCAATCCCCTAGTGAAACTGACATGAAAATGCAATTACTGCCCTTTTATGTACAAAAATGTCTCCTGTGTGAAAACAGTGCATCACAATGCATCTTCGTTCAGTCAATAATGAATGCTTATCCGTTCCAGGACTGAAACCAATTAAACAACACAACGAGGTGTGTGTTATGTAAGCAATAAGGCACGACAGGGTGTGTGTGTGTGTGATTATGGGTCAGTACTCACATACCTCTCAAGGGTGTTGTTGGCATGAGGCACTTGCACCGAGTGCCTTTAAACAACCGGAGAGAGGTGTGTGATTACTAACCCATAATCACACATCTCTGGAGTGTTTTATTGCACTTAAAACATGTGTAAGAAAAATCACACCAAGTAATTTTTCTTACAATTGCTATAAAGTCAAAAGACTTGTGGACGGGAAGCCGTGATTAAAATTTAACCCCTCCCCCCAAAAAAAAGTCCCAGTTTGGGACCACGCGGCTCCATTGATAGCAAAAATTGCCGCACGAAAAAACAATTAATTTACAGAATTGGGCCATCTTAAAATACAGTTACTACATTTCTCATTTTAAACTTTAATTCCAAGGATGTTTCAAACAGCAGTACATCTGTAGCGTAAGTAAAACACAAAAATGTAATTTAAAAAAAATTGCAAGCTTGTAAAACAGCGACTTTGAACAGCACTTGTTCATTACCCAAATGGTTGCCCTGCCCATAACGGAAGTGTCAGGGAGAGACTGGACTTCCACTTTTTTGTATTATTTTTTTTTTTTTCAGTGCAACCTCCAAAATTGTGTCAACGGGCTGGGTTGGAGGTGAGGTCGTACTGATGCCTTGGAAGCAAAGGCCGCCAGTGTGAATGAAGTACAGGCGTATAATTATGAGTACATAATTACATGGCTGTACTGGTGTTCTGACCAATCAGAACACTTTATTTTTCTAACACGTTATAATGTGGGATAACGACATGCCCTGGGAAGTGAGGCACAAGGCAACACCTAGTGCCTCATGCACCTGAGAAGTGCCATTATCCCACATTATACTACATGTGGACCCTCTCCTCCAGTCAGCAGCCAGGGTGACAAAACCATGCACCCTTTGTCAAACTACCATCATTTTATTTTCAATAAAATGACTTCTTAGTGATCAGAACAGTCATTTAAATGTTAACAAAATCACAGTAGTGACATCATTTTTCTTCCATTTCAATTGGTCTTTACTCACAGCACCAAACACATGAAGCATAATGGTTATAATGTGCAAGCTGGATCACTGTCTTCAGCAATAACGTGACTGTTTCGTGAAGATAAAGTACTCAGCCTTCCAACTCGTACTTCATTTACTTGAAAATCATATTATTATCTTGTAAAGTGACTGAACAAACACATTATCACTTAAATAATGGCCACCCTGGAGTGCCTTATTGTGATTATAAAATGTTTCCCCTGATTTTAATTTTAAAAACTCAGTAATGAGGTTCAGAAAGTATTTCTGACCTGTGCTGATCTGTGCTGGAATAAGGCACAGTCATGTGATCACATTTGGCCAATCACAGGTCTTGGTTTCTGTTACCCATTTTATAACCCCCATTTATGAAGCAGGGTGGGGCGGTGATGTTCTGCAATGCTTTCCTACTCCAAATCCCTATGTTGATATTATCATCTTCTAAAGATTCCCCTGACTGGTAAGGAGGGAGGGACCTTGGCCTGGCCAGGTGAGATGTCGGACATGTTTCAGCTGGGCTCCCTCACAGCACCGATTCAAATCGGCAATTCCTGTGGTTACCTGCTTAAAATCTGAACTTTAAATAAGACAGTTGGTAGAACTCTCCTATGGCTACACAATGATCTTTCCAAAAACATAGCAAGCTGCAATCTGAACCTGCTACAGTACATCCTGCCTCTTCAGCTCTGGTGGAGGGACAATCATGGATGCACAGTATGGCGGTGGCATGAAACTCAGACACCCCAAACTTAGACAAATCTCTCGCCTCCCTGCCAAATATGATTCAGAATTTACAAACTGAAATGAAGGCAGGCTTCAAGAATAGTATGGTGCAAATCATGCATCTACAGAACAGGAACTTACTGGGACTGCAGCAGCCCATGCCAGACTGCTTGACAAGTCTGAAAAATGAATAAGGAAACTAGCAGACAAAGTAGCCAACCAAATGAAAAAGAGAGAAACATGCTGAGGAGAAATGTGGATCAGCTGATGGATAAGGCTGATGACCAGGAGAATAACGCAAGGTGCTCGAACCCGAGGCTGGTGGGATTGCCAGAGGGCCTTGAGGGCAAATCCCCAGAGCAGGTGGTGCAGCACTGATTGGCAGAATAAGTGGGACCAAACCCTGAGGCAGCAGCATGTGAGATCAAGCTGGCCCAAAGGACTAACCCAAAACCCAAGCCTGGGGAACGTCCCTTCCACTTCCTTATACAACACTTAAAATTCCCCAAAAAAGAAAAAATATTGTGGGCACCTAAGGCACACGGGCCCATTGAAGTGTAAGACGGGAATGTTATGGTGTTTCACGACTACAGCAGGGAACTGCAGAGTAAGTGTCAGCAGTTTACAGCAGTGAAGGCCAAACTACACTGCCAAGGTTGGGAGTTTGCCAGCCTATATCCGCTCAAGCTATGGGTCACAAAACCAGGGTGACCTCCTTGACTGTTCTTGACAGCCTCAAGAAGCAGAGGACTACATTAATCACGAGAATGCTGCAGCAGAGGGGAGGTCGGGGTGAGAACCACTGCACTGGCTAACTGAGCAGGCAAATATGAGTGTCTCCTTTGTTCTCAATACTACTGATCAGCCAGTCCCATGATTTTACCTCTCCACTGTGGCACTGTTGGTAGGTAGCAAGCTGCACCGGTCAAGGGAGAAACCCCAAGAGCTGTGTCATAGTTGTTGCCCCCGAGTCCCTCCTGACTAGAGATCCAACAAGTTACCACACGGGATTTTAACTGGAACCCCCTTTTTTCGCCTGTGGCAGTGGTGGGTAGCACAGAGGACACACCAAACTCCTTGAGGGAGCACTTATACACATCAGGGTTCTAAAGTCATTTACCAGTAGCATGGTGCTCATGCCCTACCCCTACCTGCAAATGGGAGACAGAGACTACAAGCTATGTTAAAAGCTTACTGCCGACCAGGGTGGCTCGACTAAAGTGAGAGTTAAACAAGTCTGGTCCCTTTTACAGGCTACTTTTGACAACTGTGTGCAATGGAGCCCAGTTCAGACTTCATGGAGCCACTGCCACTCTTGGTGCCTTTTCTGAACTGAAACTATGTCATTGTGAAGCTGTGGTCGAACTACAGCAAACCGCCTTGCAGCACAGAGTTACTTCCAAGGGCATGCGGATATCAGTGAGGCGGCCAACTGTGTTTGATCACCGCCAGTCACCAAGCATGCGCCATCCTGAAAACTCTAACTGCAGACTCGTTCGTCTGACTTTGCCCTTCAAGGGCACTGCAAGATTTATTGGCCTTCTCAGGTTTCAGTATGTTGCAGCCTCGCTAGCGCACTTGTGTCTAAATGGATGAGTTGAACCCGGAATAAGATAGACCGGAATTATCTTCACTATCGGACATTAACCAGGAAGGGGTAGTGAATGGGGTACTTAAGGCTGTACAACTGTCGTTTTTCTTTTACATAGTTTAACAGTTCAACACGATACAGGGCCTAACTTTGGTCCTACTTTAACTATGTTATCTTTAGCAGTGACCAAAATATGAAGCTCCGGACCTTCTGCTGCAGGCAGCCGTTAAGTGTTTAATTAAATAAAATGTTTGTCGACTATAAAGTTATAAGGTTATGAAATGGGTTTACCGACATGCTATTTCCATAACAGAACTCCACTACATATTGTAAGGGAGCATGTACCTAGCGCAAACATGCTTTCGATGTGCGAGGGCATCAGTGGACAATCCGGGGGTGAAGATACTGATGCGGGGAGGGATAGTGCTGTACGGGGAGGGATAGTGCTGGCAGAGTGGAAAGGAGAAGACTGTTGGTTTTCTTGTTTCTCTTTTCCGTTCTGGGAGGAATGGGGGGGGTCGGGGAATATAAGGAAGAGGGAAAAGACACATGGTACACATATTGTTCATTTCTCACTGATGTAGGCAGTAGCAAAACATTAAGCTCCGTTTAGATCCTTAAGAGTAATAGGCAATTGATAGGGCACTCCCAAACTAGGCAACAATATGAATTGTGCTATCCAAATCACTACGTGGCACGTTAACAGGCTCAAGAACGTGGTGAAGTGTGAAAGAGTCAAGTAAAGGGTTAAAAAGTTAAAACTGGTATCCTGTTACTGCAGGAAATGCACATGTCAAAGGCGGAAGCCAGTTAAACAAGTGCATAGTGGTGGTGGTGGGGGGGGCACCTGGTTAACCTTATGCTTCTCCCCCAGGGCCAGAGGGGTAGCACTGTGGCTCTACCCAGCCTTTCCTGGCACCATAACCCAGTCCTCTACTGATCCACAAGGAAGGTATATCCTGGCACAGATTTACCTTAACTCAGGGGGCAGCTTGGCTGTGGGGCTGATCTACGGCCCTAAACATCGAGGACAGCTCCTTTTTCCATCATGTGACCTTACAGATAGCAAAATACATGGGCCCCTGGGTGGTGGTGGTGGTGGGGGATGTTAACTGTGTCCTGGACACGGTCATGGACAGGTCAAACCCTCAACCAGTTCCCACCGAAAAATGCCAAGTCCCTGAAGGAATTGATGCAAACCTACACCCAAGTGGACATATAAAGACACAAAACCCCCAGAGGGTCTCACTCACACAAATCATATGTGCGCATTAATCTGCTGCCAGCCTCATTAGCTCTGACTGCTAAGGTGGGAGCACCATCTTACCATCCAGCCCTCCAGTGAGATCACTCCCCCCTTATTACGTATGTAAAAGAGGAAACTAGTTACAGATAATATATGAAATATACGTTGGAATGTGCCCAAACAGGGCTGCCTGATGGCCACTGCGCTGCTGTGCTGGGGTCCCGGGTCCAGGTGCAAACTCGGCAAGTCACGATCCGTGCGGTCTGGGGTGGAGAGTGCTGCCGAAAGCAGCTCAAGCCAGCCAGGGGAAGAGGTGGTGTCAGGAACCATGGACGCAGTGACTCATCGTCGTAGGCTGGGGAAGCCTGCTCCATCACAAGTTGGGTACGCGCACTTTTCGCTATGTCTGACAAGGCTGAGATAGGCTGATGCCAGACACCAGAGTGGTGAGAGGAAAGGAAAAAATGGGTGGGATAAAAAAAAACAAACAAAAACACTATGCCAGAATGATGGCTGGGGGTCTCCTGGGGCCCTCTGGCCCTGCACCACCCGGATCCCTACTGGTGGCAATGGTGGGGCTAGGGTTGTGTTCCGCTGCAGGGGTATGTCACCCCCCCCCCCCAAGACTGAGGACTGGGGGTTGGCAATGAATGAAGGGGAGAAAGTTACAAAAAAACTGTCTACATGTTTTGTCAGAATGTCCAATGAAATGTCAGGGGCACACACTGGTTATAGTGCTATGCTTCCAAAAATGAAGCCTCAGTTACTGATGGAAACTCAAGACTCCCCCCTCCTTACCCTCGAGAAGGCAGCATCGTCAAGTGAAGACATCAGAGCCGTTTGTTTTTTATATTCAGCATATGTTTGACAGATGAAGACGGGTGAATGTTCTGCAGGGATATACTAATCTGAAAAATTGGACACGCCACTGCATAGCTCCTCTCCCACCTCCCATGTGATTGACAGAGAGACATGGGGGGAGGGGGACTGGAGGGAATCTGACAGTAATTAGGGACAATTTGCCCACGCACACCACCTTACACTCTGCACAGTCAGCAGAATCAAAAACTGCTGTTACAACAGGAAAGCCACCACCAGGTGCAAAACACAAAAAAAGGAGAAAAACAGAGCGTGTTGCATAATTAAATGGGAATAAAGCCGAAACTACAAAAGGTGGTAAGGAAGACAAACAGAACCTTTACTGGTTAACAAAACAGAAAAGGCAGACCCCAGGCATCATCAGTCTGATCCTGGGGTCTCTTCACAGGAACTGTTAACTGCACTGAACTGTGTAATTGCTTTGTGATGTGGATATCAGAAACAGGTATAGAAACATAACATAGAATTTGACGGCAGATAAGGACCGCTTGGCCCACCCAGTCTGCCCATTTCCCTACCTACTGGATAAGCTGCAGATCCTAGTTAACCAGCAGCCTACTTCTTCCTACCCCCCCCCCCAGAACTGCCTTATGACTATCCCATGCATGCTTGAATTCCACCACTGATTTTGACTCCACAACCTCCAAGGCTGCCCATGCATCCACAACCCTCTCTGTAAAAAAATACTCTTTAAATTACCTCTGAGCCGCCCCCTCATCTTCAAATTGTGCCTCTTGTTCTTGCACACCTCTTTTTGAAAGATGCTACCCTCTTGACTTTGTTGATTCCCTTGAGGTACTTGAACGCTTCTATCATGTCCCCTCTCCCTTCTTTTCCTCGAGGCTACATATTAAGCTCCTTAAGTCTCTCTCTTCATATGTCTTCCGTGCAGACCCTGCACCATTTTAGTTGCCCTCCTCTGGACAGCTTCCATCCTGTCTATGTCTTTGCGGAGATTGGGTCTCCAGAACTGCACACAGTACTCCAGATGGGGTCTCACCAGCTGTCTGTACAGAGGGATAATAACTTCCTGTTTTCTACTGGTGATGCCTCTCCCTATGCATCCCAGTATCCCCCCAGCCCTCCTTGCTGCCCTCTCACATTGCTTGCCTGCCTTTAGGTCATCTGATATGACTACCCCCAGGTCCCTTTCCATTTTTGTTGTTGTTAGTATCTCACCCCCCATTGTGTACTCTTCCCCTGGGTTTTTGTTTCCCAGGTGCATTACCTTGCACTTCTTAGCATGTATGAGCTGATATGCACCAAACACATTTACTTTCCGCCCTGAGCCGAGATCCAGCAAACTCATTTCATTTCTGACCATAGTGGAGATCCAGCACACTAATTTCCCTTGTGACCAGGGACCCCATCCAACTCATTTCACTTGTGACTAGAGAACCACCAAACTCACTTCACTTGTAATCTGACCGGAGACCAACCAAACTCATTTTACATGCAACCTGAGTTGAGCCTCAACAAACTAAATTTACAAGTGCCCTCGTGCAGTTTAGAGCAGATTAAAACAGTGCAAAAACATCCTCAAACCCAGAAATCAGTATTCCCCTAGACTAATCACAGGGCAAAGCTACTTCCTCCCTTACTGTCTTTTCCAGAAACAAACATCTGATAGTCATTTCATGTTGCTCGTTTCCAACCCCTCCCCCAACACCCCATTTTATTATCAACCTGTACCTTAGGACTGAGAAGACCGCATATCATGTTTCACAGATGTGTGATGCTCTGCTGCCCCTTCATATGTAGAGTGAGGGATCAAGGGCAGAAGAGGGCAGCAGGTGTGGAAGGTGTGGAAAGGCGTGAGAAATCGACCAGCGCTGGGATGAAGAAATAACATGGGAGGGATTAATAGCGATGACAGCAGGCTCTCTACACAGGGTTTGAGAACGGAGCCGAGGGCTCCCTCTCCACCATTTTATCTGAACCTGTGCCTTTCAAATCAAACTGCCATACCTCGCCCCTTGTCAGAGAAACACAGGAAACTGATGGCAGAAGAAGACTTGCTCATCTGCCTTGCGTGCTGCTACATGCCCTCTAGGGGTTTATGCCCATTATATGGCAATGGGATGTTTCTGACCAATCAGTGAGGAGAACAGCTGTACCATGCATTTCCCACGCTGCCATCTCCTCGTTCTACGCATCCAACGTCCTCGCCCCCAGCCAAAGTATTTTTACACAGCAGAGGAACACAAAAAGTAATAGGCTGAAAATCTTGACGAAAAACTATTTATTATTTTTTTTATATATATAGTCTGGTGATCCAGTGCCATATAATATAATTATGGGTACAGTAAAGTGGGTTTCTTACTGTTTCACAAGTGTCTCTGTTGCTGGTTTGGCAGACAGAATCGCTCAGCTTCCCTTCGCAGTCCTCTCGCCCAGTGAGAACGAGACACACTTTTGAAACAGTAAGACATGCACGTTAATGTACCCATAATCATATATTCACCCCCCTGACTTCCCTAGTTCCCTTTACAAGCTCCTTTATATTTATCCCATCCCCTCTTGAAACCCTCCACCATTTTTACTCTGACCAGTGCCATGGTCACTTTATTCCATCCTTGCACCACCTGCTCTGTGAATAAGCACTTACTAATATCCTTCTTAAACCTACCTCCTGCCAATTTTCTGTCATTCCCTTAGCGTTGGTGTTGCCATTCGCCAAGAACATCTTGTTTAAAGCAGCAGTGCAATGATAAATGTTTTACCAAAAAGCTAGTTTCGGTTACAGTTAATAAAAATAACAACATATCTGTCAACTCAACATTTCTAGGTACAGTGTAAGCTGCTTATAATGGCGTTGCTGTGTAAGCAGATTTTGCCCGTTATAGGGAGTGGGCATTGTAATCAAAGGCAATGTTTTTTTTTTAGTAAAACAACGTGCTGGACTGCAGGTTAAATGATATTCTCTCTAACGGGCTGTATAAACGTACACACTGCTCAACTCCAGTGCTGGATATTGATTTACTGTACTGTACTTCATTTCCCCCTCCTGTTCCTGCCCTAACCCCCCACTTCCGCAATTGCACCGGCATACTTGTTAGCTGTACCGGTGGCTCCGTGCAATCGGGCACTAAGAGGTTACCTCCGGCTTAGACATGACACCCGATCGTACTGCAGCTAGTAGTAACATGTGTTGTACAGGGTTTCTGCACTGCAGAGATATGAGATTTTGTTCTTTTTGCCTTAAATGGAGCACAAGAATCTTACTTGCTCTGGGGCTGTTGGAAACATAGTTTGGCACTAAGAGGCTACCTCCCGCTTAGACCTGACACCCGATCGTACTGCAGCCAGGACCGATTAGCAGCTAGTTAGTTTTAAGCCCGCGTTCTATTTTGGGCAGATTAGCTGCTAATGTTAATTCAAACGTTGGCATGCAGAACTTTGAATCTGTTGTGCTCCGCTGAACTGACACAAGCTGCAAGTTGATCCTGACACTTGCTTGGTCTACAATGCAACTTCTAAGTCAAATGTGCCTTCTTTTTTTCTTGTGAAAAGCAAATCAATTAAAACATTCATAAAATACTTACATTTTGGTGGAACTAGAAAAATGTACCACCAAATAAAACTGAAACATGTCTGGATTCTTTTTTTGTGAAAAAAGGTAGAGTCAAATGTTTACCCACTTTCGTTGCACTGCTGCTCAAGCCCACTTTGTTCATACTCTGCATGTATTTAAACGTTTTGATCGTATCCCCCCCTCCCCACCATCTGGTCTCCAATGAGTGCATGTGGACGCTCTCCAGTATCTGCTCATACTTCTGCCATTGCTGTCCCAGTATCATCTTGGTTCCCCTCCTCTGAACTACCTCCAGACTGTTTATGTCCTTCTTTAGGTGAGGGGTTCCAAACCTGCATATGATACTTCAGGTGCAGGTGCACCAGGGCTGAATGGGGGGGAAGGCAAGATAACCCCCTTTCTCCTGCTGCTGGAACCCCCTCCCAATGCATCCTAGCATTCTGTTTCCCTTCCCTATTGCTTTTTACACGGAACTGATGATCTGAGGCTGCTGGAACTCAACCTGCCCCGAGACGGTAGTCTGTTAATGTGCTAACTGATTTCTGGTGCAGAAATGATGTCGTCGGGATGCTGATGCAGGCCGTCTGTGCTACCTTGGTTTCTTGCCGCCTGGTATGTTTGCCGGTAGCGCAGGTGTATTACTGTTTGAGTGCTGTCAGTTGTGTGTCTGACTCCTGTTGTTCCTTCCTGTTTATATGACTTCCCTCGGGTTTGCCACACCTCAGAAGTTGTTATATAAAGTAGTGGGGGTTGCAGGGGGTAGAGCCCACTGCTATAATGTACTTTCATGTTCCTTTGCTGTATTCTGCATGCTGAGCTGGTGGGGCACTTATTTCTTGTATTTCCCCTGTTGTTAGCTGACATTCTTCCTTACGTCCCATGCTGAACATTGCTGGCAGTGAAGTGTCACAGCACAGCATTTACTATCGGCCAATTACTTGCGCTATCATCGACATTGCCGAAACAGATGTCGCTGTGGCATAGGTGAAGCCCCTCCCACCGAGATATCCCTTTCTTTATCCATCACAGTAAGTGTACCCCCACAGTCTGCACTCACCTCCAGGAATTTTGTCGCCTACATGCATGACTTTGTACATTTTGGCACAGAAACCAAGCTTCCAGAGTTTAGAGCATCTTTCAAGTTTCTCTTAGTCTTCTCTCAATTCTCAGACACCTTCCTCACAGTCAGCCTGTCACAGATCTTGGCGTCATCTGCAAAGAGGCAGATTTTCCCTCAGACACTGTCTCCTGTGTCGCTGATGAAGACGTTAAAGAGTACTGGGCCAAGTACCGACCCCTGCCGGACTCCACTAGTGACGTCTCTCATACCTGAACATTCCCCAGTTATCACCACTCTCTGTAGCCTCCCATTTGTCTTGTCTGTCTTCCCAAATGCAAAACAAACCACACAAGATTAAACAAGACCCCCCTTCCCTTGGCTGACAGTGCCTAACAAGTGTCCTACTGTTTCATACTGTACAGCAGTTTACTATTCTTTGCTTTGAGATGGTCAGCTGGTAGCGCAGGCATGCTGTGGGCTGCTATGGGGGTGGTGGTGGTGGTTGTGTTTAAGCTGCCAATTTTTAGGTTTGCTCCATGTGCCATTGGAAGAAATTTGAGCTGTGGTACAGCAGACATTCTTCTCTCAGGTATGGTCTTCTCTGTAAAACTGATTGGTCAGTTTCAGAAGGCTGAGGCCACTTTGAAGAAATAGAGAACATGTAAGAGATACAAACATAATGGGTACACATTAGCCAGCGGCCATACCACCCTGAATGTGCATGCGATCTGCGTACACTTACAAAAATACAAGAGTGTGGGGAGAAAGGGTAACAGAGAGAAAATGGGGAAGGATAGAGAAGGAAGGGGAGGGAGAGAAGGAGGGAGCGGACAGAAAGGGAGAATGAGGGAGAGAGATGGAGAAGGAGAAAGAGGGTGGAGGGAGAGGAGGCACAGAAAGAGAGTGGAGAAACGGAGGGGAGACAGAGAAAGGAGGGGAGAGGGAGAAGAAAGACAAAGGAGGGAGAGGAAGGGGAGAGAGGAGGTAGAAGAAGGGCGACAGAGGAGCGAGGGGCAAGGGACCGAGGAGAGGGAGAGGGAAAGGGAGAGATGACAGTGACAGAAAGAACACAAATATTGATAAGGACACTAACAACAAGGAACAATGACAAGACCCCCACCCAATAACATGATGTGGCTCTTGATGGAGAAATTGTCCTGGAATTTGGCCCCTCATGAGAATATGGGAAGTACCACTGATTTACAGCATAATTTGACACTGTTTGCACGTCAGCTATTTTGCTGCTATGCCAGGTGTTTATATTCATTTATTTAGCTTTTGTCAACTGGGAAAGGAAGGCTAGGAAATGCATCATGTTTTCAGCCTCGTGGGGGGAGACACAGATGTAGATTGACTGATATTGAACCAGGGTACAATGTGATACTGAATCAGGTTAAGCTACAGGTAACAAAATCGCTGATGTGAAACAGTACAGGAGCAGCTGTAAACACAAGACCTCTGATCTTCTCACTTATGTGGCATTTATAGGCTTTTCCCTTGCTCTGTCTGGCTTTCCTGCATTTTTTGTTTTGCCACCCTAAAAGTTTATTTTTGATGAATTTTGCAACATTCTGCACCAGTGAAATAATTTTCCTGCAAAACGCAGAAGCAGAAATCTGTCTTGAGTATATAGCTCACCTGCTGCTAGTCATGCTGCTTGGAACAGAAGTATGCTTGTCAGTGAGAGGCTGTGTGTCGACAGGCATTTCTCAGTGTAAAGAGTTTAAGACGTTTAAATAAATGAAAAGGTCTTGTGTTTCACAAGGGAAAGGCTTGCTGAGGTGTCACTGCAAGGGGGACTGGGTGACACAGTAACTGGCAGTTTGTTACAGAAACATGGATTGTGTTGGAGAAGGACCCAGAGGTCCAACCAGTCTGCCCCTTTTTCTGCCTTGCTCCATGCTCCGTCTGACACCAGACTGGATTTAGAGATTTGAGGCCAGATTTTCAAAACTGATCCTATTTTGGCACACATGCGGAAAAACCTTGCGGGTCCGCAGAGTTTTTCTGCATGTGTTATATTTTCCGTCGTAGAGCCCTTTGCGACAAGCTCTGTGATTTACGGCAGCTTACAGTCATTTTTTTGCACGGCTGCACCAAAATGCTACACCTGATGGTACCAGGCGTAGCTTTACTTGTAAGACAGGAGTAGGTTCCTTGGGTGCCCCCGACCCCCACGGCTCATCCTCCAAGTTTGACAGAGACCTCTGAAGTGGACACCAGGCCCCTCCACTGCACATAGAATGTGTCAACAGAGTTTTCCTGGGTATCTTTAGGGTTAGTTGACACCCCCACAGCTGTGTAGCTGCCTGTAGAGAAAACAGGAAACCCTGCTCGTACAGAGACTGTTTTCCACACCGGCGGCTGCAGAGTGGGACTTAGTCCCAAAAGTGTTTGAATATTCATCTCCTGATAGCCCTAGTGGTAGACGGTCACAGCCTTCCCCAGATGTCCCTTCCCTCTTCTGCCTGTGGGTCACATAAGTTATGGTGCCTTCGGTCTCTAGGTCACTGGAGTGAATATGGTTCAGGCTGATATTGGCAGTAAGCAATTATCTAATGGCTGTGTGATGGCCCTCACAAGTTCAGCAGGGTAGAGTTACTAAGCAAATGAGAACTACATAGCTAATTTGCATTTTGACCCAGAAAATCTCGTTTTCAGCGGTGGTTCTTTTTGGTTCTGAATCTCAGAACAGGCTAAGGTCCGGGGGGTTGGGGTGGGGTTCTTTTTGCTATTTTTAGACCGGTTCTGCCGAGCCCAAGAGTTTGTTTTTCAAACCAGTTTGACCATCCCTAGTCTAAATGGAAGGGGAGTATGTGGTATCTGTGTTGCACCCCACGGGGGACTACTTATAGTACTCGCAAAAGGGTCCTTGGAGGTACCCACCCACACATGTATGAGCCTGGTTACCAGCAGTGGTATGAGAGAGCACAACGTGGGGTTACTATATCGGAAATCCTGTAATCTACAGCACAGTGCAACAGGGCAGCGGGGAGGGCAAACAGGATTCTAGGGTGGCTAGTAAGGGGAATCAGTCACAGCAGCGGGGAAGTGATCGTTCCACTGTGTAGGGCTCTTATGCAGCCTCAGCTGGAGTACTGTGTGAGGTTCTGGAGCCCCCACCTGTAGAAGGACTGTGACAGGGTGGAGGCTATGAAGAGAAAGGCAACCAAAATGGTCCAGGGGCGGGAGGCGAAATCATATGGGGAAAGATTAAGGGACCTTAACATGTGCACCCTGGAGACAAGGGGGGTGCGCATGACTAAAACGTGTAAATATCTCCATGGAACTAACAAGGTGAAATGCTAGGAAATGTTCACCCTGAGTGCAAACACATGCACAAGAGGGAATCCACTAAAGCTGGCTGGGGAGAGCAGGTTCAGGAGGGATGTCTGGAAGTATTTTTTCACAGTGGAATGGGCTGCCGGAGGTGGTGGTCTGGACCAAAACAGTGAGTAGATTTAAATGTGGGTGGAACAGGCAGATGGGCCTGATAAGGGCAGGAGGAGGGGGTGTCAGAAGGAGGGGGAGGGCTAGTAGTATACCCTAGAGGTTAGAGTAATAGGCTGTGAATGAGCTTGGTACACCCAGCAGACCTGGGTTTCATTCCCACAACCTCCACTTGCCTACTACGCGACTGAACAAGCCACTTAACCTCCCCAGTACTCCTGGGTCACCCCTGAAACCAGGCATCTGTGCCTAGTGGGTCTTACCCAGTTACCAAAAAATAAAACAAAACAAAATAAAGAAGGGGAGAAGGAGGGTCATTAGGGCCATCCCAAGAGAAACAGGTAGGGACAGCAATGCTCCACAGAGTCAATTCCAAATCAGAAAACCTGGGAGTCTTCCTGGGACTGGCCTCTGTCCAAAATGACAACATTGGGGTCAAGGTCCCCGCTCCACCCAAAACAGTGGAACAACACAATAAGAATTAAAATAAAAACACACAACATGCATATACAAAAAATGTGCGAGTGTTATTCCTGGCAGCTACTGGGCTTTCTCACACTATATGCCGCTTGTCTGTTTCAAGTTCTGAGAGGTATTTTTTTAATATAGATTAAAAAAAATTTGGATATTAGTCAAAGAAAACACGGCTGCTGAAGTTTACAAAAAAGACGGAATTCTCTGGAAGGAGCTGCTGAAAGCCCGGCCAAGACATGTTGTGCAAATTGTAGCATGTTTCCCATCGCCTGAGTTCCTCCTTCCCTCCCTCCCTTTTAAAGGGGAACATTTATGAACTGTGCTCATTGTAGTTTGATTAGGCACTGGGCTCCTCTGTAGCTGGTAGCAGTCCAGAGATATTGATGATTGGGTCTGCCCCATACTGATACTACATTGCCACCATTTTAGAACCGTGTGATGTCACTGATGATCAAGCTGTGCTTGACTATAATGTGGATCTATGAGAAGAGACAGAGAGCTCAGCAAGTATACCCTTGAAAAGAGGAGAGAGGGAGAGAAGACAAGACAGCAAGCACCAGGACCAGCGGGCATGTACTGAAGCTGCAGGGGGAGACGTTCAAGAGGGATGTGAGGAAATATCTTCACAAAAATGGCTGTGGATCCTTGGAATAGACTGCAGAGCTTAAAATTCACTTTTGGGTCTGGGGGAACCCCGGTCTACCAAATGGGAAGGAACACATATTTTTTGGGGGGATGGGTAAACTTTGGGGGGGGGGGGAGATTCCCAGAAACACCACTGAAGACTTCTGTCATATACTCCTGCCACTCACTCTCTGATTCCCAGCATATTGTAAACAACTGCAGATCAACCTGAATAGCTTAGATTTCCCTTGGGTTGAAGGGAAGCCCCTATCCATAACAGTCTTCCTTTAGCATTTGTAGTGATGACTGCCGTTTCACTACATTGAAGTAATCACAATCTGGATTAACTTCAAACTGACCTTAAGAGCAGAGTAGTGACCACCAATGCACAGCACAGGGGCTGCAACGTGATCTTGCTTTCAGTGCTGGTACTGCAGCACCAGCTATATCCTGATGATCAAAACTCCGTACGTGCTGCTTCCTACCAGCACTTCCAGGTTCATTTCTCATGTTTGTTACCGGCCCAGATAAGAACTGGAGCGCTGTAGTGCTCTGACAGGTGGTTGATGGATGCCGACTGGATAGGGATTGGGCCTTGCATGCCTGGTGACAGCACCGTTGCATACTCAATCACTACCAGCCTCTGACCATCCAACTGTGCTGCCACGTTGCACGTATCCGCTGGCCCAAAGTTAAAACAGTTCGTTTGAGGAGAAAGAGTGTCAGGGACACCAATGAATAGGAGTCTGATGTTTCCATCTTTGCTTTAATGCAAACTGTATGAAACCAGCATGGGCAGGTATGGCACATTAGGGATGGGGTTGAAAGAACTTAAGTTGCCACTCCTTGCCATATTTTGAAATGTGTGGCGCTGCAGCACATACGATTTTTGATTTTGATTTTTTTTTATTTTTTATGTCTCAACTCTCAAAGCTCTCACTTTCATTGCCTACTTGCCCCCAAGAAAGGGCCATCATCACCACCTCTCACATCACTGGACCTGGTTCTTTCTGCTCTCTCTGGTCGTCTGGCCCGACTCTCCTCCTGTCAGTCCCAAGTCTGCTCGACTCTCTTAGTCCTGGCTGCTCTCTCCGGCCCAACTCTCCTCTCGGTCCCCTCCCGGCCTCCTCAACTTTCTTAGTCCTCTAGAGTCTCTCCTCTCGGTCTCCTCCCGGCCTGCCCGACTCTCTTAGTCCTCTTGAGTCTTAACCTCCCACGCCACAGCCCGGCCCCAGTGCAGTGAGTTCCGTTGCCACCGACGGCCAATTGATGGCCCGTTCACCCTAACCTTCCCATTGACACAGACGGACCAGGACCACACCCACAGCCTGCTCCTGTGCCCATCAGTGCCTCTCATTTCTTCAACTGTTCTCCCTTACGTGTGCTACCACTGCCGCCAAAACTGCTGCTGAAAACTAATCCGACTATGTCTGCACTTTTACTGCTCTACTAGCTAACTTGGCACTGAAAAGACAGAACCGGGGTTGGGGGAAAAGGGCACAGAGGGATGTTTTGCCTGCCAACAACACAAGTGCTTGTTTTTTTCATCACTTACATGGATTGAAGAAAAAAAAAAAATCACTCCCATGCTGCTCAGACTCTGAGCTTCAAGAAGCGTGTCCAACTTGCTGCTTCTTAAAGCAGCAGTCGCTGATGTGGAGTTGGGACGCTGGCCACAGGGAAACAATCTTCTATGCAGAACTCTCCCGCCCGGGGGTTACAAAAGTTGTGGGAAGCCTTACAAAATAGCGCAAACTGCGCTTTCCCCATAAAATTTAAGCCCTGGACTGTCAGCGGAAGTGGTGAAGGCTGGAACAGTGGTGGTGGGGGGGGGGCTTTAAGTAAGCCTGGGATAGGCACAGGGGTATATCAGATGGGAGGCAGGGAAGCAGGAGATTCGTCGCATACCAGATAGGGTCTGCAGCAGCAGAATAGGCAGGGATCATCCGGGCAGACTGGGTGGACCAAGCAATCCTTTTCTGCTGACAAATCCTATGTATCTATGTGGTTAGCCACAGACTGATCGTCAGTGACATCACAAGGTTCTAAAGATGGTGGCAATCTAGTATCAATGTGGGGCAAACTAAATAATCAATATCTCTGGACTGCTGCCAGCTACAGGTATGCCCAATGCCTCATTTAAAAGAGCTTTTCATATGCTTTCAAATTGTGGTGGGCTTGGCTCAAGAATGTTTCCCTTGAACACAATGCAGTACCCAGCTGACATCCGCAGTCATACCACCAAAATAACTACGTGGGGAACCAGGATACAGTATTATCAATTGAGTCAGAGTGGAGTTTGGGGGGGGGATGTATGGCTGTGGGAACATGTACTTCTTAATCTCAGCAGGCCACTGTGAATGTTTGAGAGCAGTATGCTCATATACTACCCTCAAACATGTAGTTGTCTGCAGAAAATTGACAATTGCTTCATTTAGCCTTTAAAATGGAAAAGGCCGATAACAGGCAAACACTGTTTATGTCTTGATGGGCAATGCACAAAAAAATCAAAACGGGGTAGCTCTCAAAAAACATGAGCTGCACAATGAACAAATGAAACTTACTAACCAGCAACTACAAAGTGAGTTACGTGCAAAACCTTAAATAAGGTGCAACCAAGAGCCCCAAAGACAGCAACCGATGCCCACTGGATTGACGTTTTGTGTCTATGTCACAACGTCCTAGTTGAGGAACTGCTGCCACTGGTAATACTCCTCAACCATGACTGCTGATCCCGGAATCCATGGTTCGCTTCCGAACCTGGGTCCCTTGTATGGAAGTGCAACTGGCTGCTGCTGGGCAAGTAGGGATCCCATTTCCTCCATTTTTGTTTTTTGCAGTGAGCATTCTCAAAGATCTATTTTATTAAAACTACGGGATTTATCGGATAGTGCTTGGTGGGGACGGTTTGCCTTATTATCTTCTGAAATGATCCAAAAATGATCCAAGGTCAGTGGGGTAGGACATGCAAAGAGAGATTCAGAGAGCCCAACATGTGCTCCCTAGAGGACAGGAGGAGAGGGGAGACAAGACCGAAACATTTAAAGGAGTAGTACAGTCAGAATTTGCAAAAATATATGTTCTGCAGTGTTTTGATTTGTGTGTGTAGTCCTAGTGTGTCCTTCCCTCTGTCTGCTGTTAGTTTTTTCTAAGTTAGCCTGGTAGTTTTCTGGTAGTTTTATGACCCCTGGGATCTCCATCTTAGCATGGCTTATTGTCCTTCTTGTTCCTACAGTGCCTATTGTCCCATCTGGCAGTGATGAATCTGGGACCATGGATCCAGCAAGCACTGGTTTTGAGTCAATTTTATACCAGCACAGCTGTGATATTAAATAACTTTCCTTATCCAGCGAGCACTAATGGCTACATCTACGGTTTAGCAAATACTGGAGGGCTAATTGAGAGGGCTATTTTGTAAGAAAACAGCTAGAGTCTTTACTAATTCTAGCACTGATGATCTGGGGTGATCTGTGTGCTTTTTATGGCTGTGTGTAGGTTGATGAAAAGTTTTAAAAGCAAAACATTTACTCCAGCTGGCAAGACTCAACACATACATAGAAAACAAGAATATTGAATTAGAGCTATTTAGTGGAGGCCAGAACGTCACGTTCCCATCTCTAGTGCTTGCTGATCAGTGGTCCCGGATGCATCACTGTCGCATAGGACAGAAGGCATTGTAGGAAAACAAAGAGCAATACATCTTGCTAAGATGGCGATCCCCAGGGGCCACAAAACTACCATATAACCAGTACGCTAATGTAGAAAAAAATGTTAATAGCAAACAAAGGAAAGGACACACCAAGATTACACACATAAATCAAAACACTCAACATAACATATGTTAAAAGGTATGATCCTTTTCTGCCGTCAAGCTTCTATGATTCTGTTTTTGCAAATTTTGACTGTAGTACTCCTTTAAATACCTTAGTGGTGTAAACAAGGTGAAATCTGACAGTCTCTTCAGCCTTAGCAGTAACAAACAACTAGGGGGCACTGCCTAAAGCTGGTGGGAGGATGATTCAAGAGGAGGCACTTTTTCGTGTGGTGGCTAGGTGGAATGAGATGCTAGATGAGGTGGTATTCCTAAAGACAGTGGACAGCTTTAGGAGAGGCTGGGTCAAAGTAAAGAGAAGGATTGCAATTAAAAGCGGAAACATAGGGAGGACTCCTATCGGGGAGAGGGTGGACTCCTCAGTAATCACGACAGATCCACACTGTGAGCAGACAAGATAACCCTTTAAGCCTTTTTCTGCTGGCATTTTTCATATGTTCGCAAGCCAACCTGGAGCACTGCTTGCCGGACAAAAGGCAGGGAGGGTGGTTCTTACCACTGTACAGTATGACTGTTTCCTAGTGGTGCAGGGGGCATGCAGGTGGGAATTTGTGGTTTTATGTGTTCTCCGCCACGGACCCAAAATTCATGCTAATGCCAATACAGAGGCATTGATGTTCAGTGCGTGGGTCAGCGATGCATCCCCAGGTTAGGGAACATGACATTTCCTGCTCCACGTGATGTGCCAGAAGGTCACCCTAAACCAAGCTAGAGGGCAGGGGATGCGAACAGAGTTGGACAAATTGATGAGGTAGTCAGATGATGTGAGCCCCACCCCAAAACATCCAGTCTACTGCTTCTGATAACTGTTGACTCCTGTGGTTTACCCTCTCCCACCCCACACTTGATGGCTCCTCTGGGGACCCACTGCAGCAAAAGTGGGTGAGGGTCAAGTTCTGGATAGCACGTGTGGGAGTTAAAGCAAAAATAGCTAGAGTTAGTGGAACTCCTTGGGCTCCTCAAATGGTGGTAGCTTGGGCACAGATGGGTACAGCTATGGCCCTCACTCTGAGGAGAAAATGTGAAGAAAGAGAAAACATTCAAAACAAACTCAGGCCACAGCAAAAATGGCTGCTAATACATTAACACGATAAGGGATATAGATACAAACATATATTACCCAGGCCCCCTCCTTCCATCGTCATCTTCCCTGTCTCCACTTCTATATGCCATAACATTTGACCTCTCACACATCCCCTTCCCTCTCTCCCTCTCCATTTTCTGCCCTTCCCCAATATCAGCTACCCTGCCCTCATCTTTGTCATTCAGCTCCCGTACCCTCCATTCCATAACTTGCTTTCCACACAAATCCCCTACCCCTCCTGTCCATTATCTGCCCCTTTC
This sequence comes from Neoceratodus forsteri, assembly GCA_016271365.2. Taxonomy (NCBI): domain Eukaryota; kingdom Metazoa; phylum Chordata; order Ceratodontiformes; family Ceratodontidae; genus Neoceratodus; species Neoceratodus forsteri. Next base: position 64,689,138 of record JADMNL010000035.1, read on the forward strand.
CCAGTACCAACTCCCATGCCCACTGTTTCCTGACAGCTCCCCTTCCCTCCTCTCTGCCATATAATTTATTCCATACCACACCCACGACAATTTACCTGCCCCCTGGCACCACCACCAACACACATGGTAACCCCACATTATCTTCTTTTGGGCCCGCTTTTCAGTCTCTGACTCTCACTGCAGCCCCACTCCTTGCTTTAATCTGCCCGCTGCTGCAGGACCTGGACTTTGTGCTACACTGCAGGTCAGGGACAGGGAGCTGCTAGATGCCAGGGATTAAAACTTGCATGACCTGCACTCAGACTTGAGATGATACTGGGACAGGGGCACAGCTGATTGGAACTTACTTAGTCAACATTATTTCCATTGTGTTCACCTCCAGGTGGTGACCTGCCCCAGCTCCAGTCCAATGTCTCCTCCTGGTCACTTCAGTATCTCGAGCCACAACTCCTTGCCCACCGGCATACCCGTTTCCAGCTACCCCTTTTCAGTGTACCACAGGGAAGAGTACAGAAGTGCTCTCATGGATTATGGGAGGACTGCTCTTTCGAGTGTCTGGAAGACAAGGGTAGAGGCAGGCCCTTCAATCATTCCGCCTCCAACTATGATTTGTCCCCCTCGCCATTTTGTCCCCACTCACCACCTTCTTTCAAAACATGGTTTATTGCTACTGTGAGGCCAATGGCCCTTTAGTGTAAGCTGCCGTAATTCCCAGTTGTCTTGCTATGTTGATCACATAGGATTCAGAGGCCACCTCCTCTCCCCCAATCAAAACAAGTCTGAGTCGTACGGCACACATGCGCCAGTTTCTGTTTGACAGTATTTCACCATAACGTGATGTGGGGCTACCTACCAGGCTCCACGATTCAGGAAGGATTTCAATGTCATCTGGGCGCCACCTAAGGTCGGGAAAGGAGGGTCTGTGCCAATCACCGTCTCCCTCTCTGCCGCAGTTCTTGTATCTTTCTGTTGGGTGGGGTTGGTGTGGGAGTTATCTTTGTCTTTTCTGGCCTGGGAGGGGGTGGCAGATGTGTTGTTGCTGAGTGGATGACAAAAGGGATATTTTATTAATGATTTTGCTGGTGCTGGGGAGGGATGCGGATGTGGGTGCCAAAGGGGAAGTGGGGTTCATCATGATACTGGTCAAGACTGTGTGGGGAGGGTGTAATAAGCTACAAGATCAAGGGGAATAGGAACTTTAAGTATCCTTCTGGACTTGCGGTAAAAAAAAAAAAAAAAAAAATCATTTTAACCCCTGAATCCCATTGAGGGATTTTATTTACATAGAAACCATGACAGCAAAGCAGAGGCGGACTTTTTCTCTTCTGTATAATAGATTGTCAATCACTTTTTGAGTTTAAAACTTTATCAGATGAAATGTTCTTGTTAGTAGAATATGAACAAAACCAGCACTATTTACCTCCTCATGTTAAGGAAGGAAACAGCCCTTAAAAAGGTGACAGAAAAAGGTTATTTAGGTAATCAAATTGTCAGGACAATCAAACAGGATTGGAATAATGCATGATGACATTACAGCCTGTGTTAAAAACCAAAGTAAGAAGAAGTCAAGGTAAGGCAGTCATCGTACCAACACTACTCCATTGGTTCCAAAGGAAAAATAACTACAGTACCTAGCAGCATTTTTGCTGCAAATCATTTCTCAATGTGCTGTGCAAAGCGACAAATCCCTACACTGGCTATACTACTGAAATACAGCTGCACACTGGCCACCCCCGACTGAGCTGCTATACTTTGGAGCGCCCAATCAATAAAAGGGTAGTTTGCCGTTTCTGTTTTGGCCACTCCCACCATCACGCTAACAAAAAGTCTGCTTTTGGCTGCCCCAAGCAGCCTTAAAAAGGTCTGGCAAAGGCGGGGAGATGTTCACTTGTTCCCACGGATTGGTCCCTCTTTGCAAGAATATCTTTCTCTGTTCTTCTATCACGAGAGTGTTATTTTCTCTTTAAATTACTCACTGGGTGGGTTTGCGTACAGACTTACAGGTTTCTGGGGGTTGGCCGGGGATTAAACATCTCACAGGACACACCTTTCCACTGGGGAGGGAGGTCTGCGAGCTCTGCCATGATACTGCAACCTGGGTGTCCACGGGTGGCAGTGGAAGCGGAGTGCTAATAAGTGCACACGCACAGTCCTTGCCCAAGGGGAAGGGAGGAAAAAGGGCAGAAAAAGAAGAGGCCACTGCAGGATGACGCCACACCACCTACTGGGCAGCCCACTGCTGCATCCACCACCTAGTCTCCTGGAAGGGTTGTGGGACACTGCGAGGCAGCGGGGCTACAAGCCCCAAAGGCGGCAGATAACAGGGACAGGTGAGTAGCAAAATGGCGGAAGGTGGCCAGCGGAGAAGAAGAAGGACAAAACAAATTTAAGAAAAAATTGGAAGAACAGTGTGATGAGGTTGGTTGGTATGCTCCCTCTTTACATAAATTTTTACTTCCCTTCCCATTCCTACAGTATTGAAAGAGTGGTATAGCTTCTATAAACAGCTCATTAGGGGAGGGAAGAGGTCTATGAGTTACTATGGTATAGTCTCTATCATCCTCCCCTCCCCATCAGGAAAGTGGTACATGGGCCCAGATATTCAAACTGCGCCAGGCTGTGGCGCAAGCTTGGGTGCAGTGCAACTTGGCTGCGCAGGGGTGTTGACTGGGTGATATTCAATGGAGCTGCGCCATGGCACAGCATCGTTGAATATTGCACCCTGGCCACCCGCAGTGTGCATGGGGCAGTCATATCTGGAATCTGTAGTACAGTGCAGACTTGCACGCCCATTGGCTCACGCTGTGGACCAATGGGCGTACAGCCCCAACAGACGGGTTGTCAGTCGGCGGGCGGCAGGTGGGTGGGTGTTGCCGCCCGCCGCTGACCGGGAGGGGAGGGGGCGTGAGGCTCTAGTGCGCGGTGGGGAGGGGGAATGCCGCTAGACCACCAGGGATATTGGTATTATTTTATTTTTATTACAAATGCCCGCGATCGGGCAGTCAGCAGTCCACTGGACCACCAGGGATATTGGACATAGTTCTGCTTTTTTAACAAATGCCCACGATCAGGCAGTCAGCGGTCCACTGGACCACCAGGGATACTGGACATAGTTCTGCTTTTTTAACAAATGCCTGCGATCAGGCAGTCAACGGTCCACTGGACCACCAGGGATACTTGACATAGTTCTGCTTTTTTTAACAAATGCCCACAAATCGGGCAGACAGCGGTCCACTGGACCACCAGGGATATTGGACAGAATTCTGCTTTTTAACAAATGCCCGCAATCGGGCAGACAGCGTCAACTGGACCACCAGGATATTGACAGAATTCTGTTTTTATAAATGCCCGCCATCGGGCATGGGGAGGTGCCGCCATCGCGAGCGGAGTTGGGTGCACCTGACAGGTGGCAGCTGCTATGTTGCACCCTGCAGCGTGGCAGCTCACCTGTGGGTGGCCATCCGTTGTTCTTTTTTTTTTGGTCAACTTTGTGCTGGCGCGGAGGGGTTGCGCATGCATGGCTCTGCACATCCGGCTGTGCAGGGTATGCATGGGTATGCCCCCCTACACTGCGCTGTACATTACTGATGCGTCCGGCGCATCGGGATGTGCCAGCGCTTTCCTTTTGAATATCGCTCAAGAGATTAGTGGGTTGCGCATGGCGCAAACCTTTTTGAATATCTGGGCCATGCTGTGTAAATCACTCACTCACTGGGTCTGTGAGTCATCATGGAATAGTACATCCATGGAGAAATATTTTACTCCCCATTCGTCTCAAAACAGTGGTATATTCTTTAGAAATAACTCACCAGAAAAGGGAAGGGTATATGAAAACATGGTTCAGATCTTCCTTAAAGACATGTTTTACCCTCCTCCCAGGACGAAAAGAATGGTTTTACTCTGCTGCATAACTTGTAACTAAATATTTGAAGATATTCTGCTCATCCTCCCCCCATCAGCATCCCTTTCCCATAAAATGCTATAACCTTTATTAATATTTGACCCTCTGCCGAGGTCACTGGTTGTGGTGTTTTTAGTTGCTTCCTGGGAAAACCATCGACTTAGCTCCCCGCCATTATTCCCAGAGAGTAGTGTGCCCTTTGTAAAGTAACCACCTACTCCCACTGCGGCTCAGGGATTACTACTGCGTCAGTCAATTTGTAGTGCTTGGGAGGGGTGTGTGTGTGTGTGGGGGGGGGGGTTGCATTACCAATTCCTACAGACAATTGGGGATAAATCTGAGTTTGCTCCCAGCGAACCATTCTATAAATAACTTTAGCAAAGTGCCGGTCCCTAAGCTACCATGCCAAAGAAAACAGAAACAATCCCAGACCTTCTGGGATAGACGTTTTCCCTTCTGGTGAGGGGAGAGGCCAACTGCTAGAAAGGCTCCCAAACAGGCATAGTATCTTTTTAACTCACTCTACCCTGCACCCTGACACTACAAAAATCCCATTACAGCACCCAACCTCTCGCTGGGAGGGGTGGAAAACAGTCAATGCAAAAGTTGCTCCTTGGTTAGCCTGGGCGTGAAGCAGGGCACAGATGCTAGGCATCCCACACCCTCCCTCCCAGGGGGGATCAAGTGACTCCCCACCACGATGTGCCAGACCCCAAGCCAGCCACTGTGTGGGAATCCAGAGCACGGTGTCCAAGGTGTTGGTGTGACATTCTCCTGCCACATCACTGGGCAATAGTTTTTCCTGATCTTTCTTGTTTTTGCACACCATTTTCCCTTCCCTTTCTGTGGTGATCCCTATCCAGTTAATGGGGAGACCTCCCAGCTCCAGACTGTGCCTTCTCTGCCATTTACCACAGACTCCTCTTACCCTGGAATTCCCCTCTGGGGTAGGGTTCATCTGGAGCTGGTCAGACTCCTCTCCCCCAGAACACTACGGTTCCGGGATACAGTCAGCAGGCTGCGACCCTGAAAGTGCCCTCAGCTTCATTCCGCACACTGGTGGGGTGCTTCCTTATTCTATCTGTCCCCAGGGACACCAATGCTGGGGGCTCAGTGACATGTGAACATGAAGATACGTGGCTGCACCCGTCAGAGCCAGTCAGCATTTTCCCCTCCCTCAGCATACAGCTCTGGTCTACACCGCCACCTGGGGTCAGCCAGGTGGTGGTGTTGTTGCAACAGGGTCTGTAAGCTGCCCTCCCGGAGAAGAGCATCCTCTGGGACACTCGATCCCACCCCCTGCCATTTTCTTCCTGCTCCTTGACCACACCACAAAGCGAGCACAGATTCCAAGTACAGCATTGGCCAAGTAAACACAGAGTCAAGGGTCCAGCAACACCATAACACAGTAACACAATAACATGGGGTCAGAAGGGACTCTGGATTCAGTAGGTCCGCACCCCTGCTTCATCTTTATGATAGGCCTTGTTAACTACCCCCTCCCATCCTCCCTACGGGATCATCGTTTGGCGGGCAGGGGGGAGGTGATATTTAAGTAAGTGGGGGAGGGACATGATCAAACAATTTAAATGCATGCTGGGAATAAACAGAGTGGACACTAGCAAACTGTTTACTAATAGTGCAACAATAATACCAGGGCAACAAATGGAAACTGGCAGAAGGTGAGGGATGTAGGTTTAAAAAGGACAGCAACAGCAGAAAGCAGTTTTTCAGAGTGGGTGATGGAAAACTGGAACAGATAGCCCACTAAGGTGGCCAATTTGAATAAGGTGGGAGGGGATGCAAAAGGGGCTGGACAGACACAGGGGACTGGCTAAGTGCACTGGGCAGGATGGAGTGGGGGGGGGGAGATTGGCAGGGACCACTGGGGTCCACAGAACTACCTCACTTATGTAGGACACACTGGGAAGACTTGGGTCCTTCTTCTGCCATCAATGTTTAATGCTTCTAGTTCCTTAGTAATAAAGACAGACGGTAAGACAAACAGACAATCTGTGAAATATAAATGGTAGGCAGGTAGGCACAGTAGGTATGTACAGTAGGTGGGTACTGTAATTACAGTAGGTATGTACAGTAGGTGGGTACTGTAATTACAGTAGGTATGTACAGTAGGCACAACAGGTATGTACAGTGGGTACGCACTGTAGGCGGGTATGTACAGTAGGTAGGCACAGTAGGTATGTACAGTAGGCACAATAGGTATGTACTGCAATTATAGTAGGTATGTACAGTGGGTACGCACTGTAGGCACAGTAGGTGGGTATGTACAGTAGGTAGGCGCTGTAATTATAGTAGGTATGTACAGTAGGCACAGTAAGTATGTGCAGTATGCGCAGTATGCATGTGCAGTAGATACACAGTAGGTATGTACTGTAGATACAGTAGAAAGGCACTGTTGGCAGGTGCTGCAATTACAGTAGGTATGTACAGTAGGCATGCACTGTAGGCACAGTAGGTAGGTACTGTAATTACAGTAGGTATGTACAGTGGGTACGCACTGTAGGCACACTAGGTATGCACAGTAGGTAGGCACTGTAGGTACAGTAGATAGGTACTGTATTATAGTAGGTATGTTCAGTAGTAAGATACAGAAGTTACAGCAGGTATGTACAGTAGCAGTAGGTATGTACAGTATGTACGCACTGTAGGTACAGTAGGTAGGTACTGTAATTACAGTAGGTATGTACAGTAGTAAGATACAGAAGTTACAGCAGGTATATACAGTAGAAGCAGGAGGTATGTACAGTATGTATGCACTGTAGGTACGGTAGGTAGGTGCTGTAGGTAGGTACTGTAATTACAGTAGGTATGTATAATAGTAAGGTACAGCAGTTACAGTAGGTATATACAGTAGGTAGGTACAAAGGGTGCATACAGTAGGTACTGTAATTACAGTAGGTATGTACAGTAGTAAGGTACAAGTTACAGTAGGTATGTACAGTAGGTAGGTACAAAGGATGCATACAGTAGGTGCAGTAGGTAGGCACTGTAGGTGCAGTAGGTGGGTACTGTAGGTAGGTGCTGTGGTTACAGTAGGTATGTACAGTAGGTACTGTAGGTAGGTACTGTAATTACAGTAGGCATGTACAGTAGGTAAGCAATAATACCCAACAGGGTGGGCGGTATTGCCCAATACCGCCCACTCTGATGGGTATTATTGCGCTTAGAAAATGGGCTACCTGTGGCACTTTTATGTGAAATTTTTAAAAAACAAAACAAAGTTAAAGAGAGTAAAAATTAAGTTTCAGTCATCGTCCTGTAAAGTAGTCCCTCCCTTTCTGTGCTATTCCATCTGCTGTTGCCACCTCCCCCACAGAGCCACTCTGTTGTACCTATCCACTGCCACCCCCCTCCACCGTACCTCCTCCAGAACAAGACCCTGCAACCTAAAAGGAGGAAATGCATAGCAAGAGGTGCACTGTACCACTTTACATTTAAAATTTTTGATGACAAGGTAACATGTTCGTTGTCGGTAACTTGCATAGCGCTTTCCTGTCTGTCACGGTGGAGTGGTATCGGGGTTGTGTCTGCTCATTATGGAGCTGGGCTGTGAAGCAGTTGATAAAGGAAACGGGTGAATGTGTGTTTTTTTAACAGAAGCAGTTTATTTTATTTTTTACAGTGCAAAAAAGTGAGACCGAGTCACGGGGGTAGAGGGGTCTTAGTATGCACAAATATTGTAAACTTCTTCGTCTTGGCCAGCCAACGACTCGCCTGCTAAGAAGCCGATCGGAATAACTGCTTGTTTGTGGTTTCCTTCTTTTTTTTCTTCTTTGTGTCTACTCTTCAATTTTTGAAAGAAATAAAAATCAAAAACAGATCTGGTAATGTTTTGATGAGCGGGTGTGGAGCCGGGTTGAGACAGGGAGTTACAGGAGTGAAGTGCCGTGTATGACGGTGAGCACATGCCATGCTACCAGTAGTAGTTTAAAAAGGAACTTTTTTTTTTTAACAGTATTTTGTTAGATTTTTTGCTAAAGTGGATGTAGTAGGACAGAAGCCTGAGCGAGAGGGGAAAGGTGGTTCTGGCACCACTGAGATACTACCACTAGGAAACTGACTGGAGGAGACAGGTGAAGGTTTGCGGCTGGTAACGGCAAAACAGATCGCTGCACAGAGGGAGCATTGGCAGCAGGGAGATCGTGTATACGATCTGATGTTTGGAAGTGCAGTCAACTTGTACTTTCATTTGTTAAAATTGTGATGGTGTCAATTTGACTCGTGAAACTTCCTTGCTGTGGTTATACTGCTACTTGTGGGGGGTCGCTCGCTAAGGGACATGATTCAAGATGGCAGTGCTAGCCAGTTCAACGTTCTAGTGGCCCCCTAATACTTAGAACGGTATGAGGCAACAGAGACTGCACTAGTTATTTGCCAGTCTCTGTTGTCTCATCCCGGACTGAGTAATTGGTGAGTTTAGCCAATCACAGATGAGGATTTACTTTCCCCATTTTCTAATAAGGTACAGTAGTTACTGTAGGTATGTACAGTAGGTGTGTACAGTAGGTGGGTGCAGTAGGTGTGTATAGTAGGTACAGTGGGTATGTACAGTGGGTAGGTACTGTATGTAGGTACTGTAATTACAGTAATGTACAGTAGTAAGGTACAGTAGTTACTGTAGGTGTATACAGTGGGTATGTACAGTATGTGTGTACAGTAGATGTGTATAGTAGGTACAGTGGGTATGTACAGTGGGTTGGTACTGTATGTAGGTACTGTAATTACAGTATGTATGTACAGTAGTTACTGTAGGTATGTACAGTAGGTGTGTACAGTAGGTACAGTGGGTAGGTACTGTAGGTACAGTAGGCATGTGCATGAGGTGGGTACTGTAGGTACAGTAGTCATGCACTGTAGTTTCATAGTTGATTACAAGTTCAGAGGACTGAAGCCCATATGGAACTCGCCACCTCTACTGATTTAGGGGTGGAAGGAATATTTTTATCACCCATGTATAGATTTAAGTTGTTAATAAATTATTCTATACTGTTACTATTAACAACACTACTTGGCAGTGAGTTCCAGATTATTGGAGCTCATTGTGTGAAATATCTCTGCCTCCTAGTAGTTTTGCAAACAAATGTCTTTGATAGCTATGTGATCTAGTAAGATTTTTGATATATTGTCTTTCAAGACAAATATCTTCCAGTAATGCTTCCCTGTGAATGGCATTAAAAATGTATAGCACGTGACCCCTAATCAATCTGTGTTCCTGCGAGTATAGGCCTAGTGCCTTCAACCTAGCCTCACAGCTCTTGCCTGACACGTAGTCAATTCTTTTTGTGGCTCTTTGAATTTTTTCATACATAGCCAGGCTTCCAATAGAAGTGGGAGAACAAAAGGGAGCACAGTACTCCAGATGTGGCCCGTACAAGAGTGGAATAAAGTGGGAGAACTATCTCAGGTGTTTTGCTCTTAATATGTCTACTAATACATCCCAGGATCGAATACGATTTTTTAACAGTTTTGTTGATATGTGTATCAAATTTCATGTTATTAGTAATAATGATACCCAAATCCTTTTCTTCTGTAGTTTCTGTAAGCTCAGTATTATTCATAACCAGCATTATTTCTTGCCATGTGCATACTTTTGCTTTTACTGCTACTGAAATTCATTTTATTTTCCGTTGCCCAATTACCGATGTTATTTAGATTGTGTTGCAAATCTGCCACGGCTTGTGCATTGTTCACAATGCACCCCAGCGTGCAGTCATCTGCGTATTTACTGATCCAGACACCAACTGTAGTTTGCATACCTGAAATGAGTATATTAAATAGAAGTGGGCCCAGGACAGAGCCCTGGGGTACCCCACTAGTAACTGATGTCCAGTTTGATTCATGGTCCCTAATAACCATTCTTTCCTTTCTATTCTGTAGCCATGAAGCTATCCACTTTTTGATGTTTATATTCAATTTTATATTAAAGAGTAGATCTATAAGGATTTTGTGAGATACTGTATCGAAAGCTTTTGCACAATCCAGGTATACAACACACACACAGGCATTCCTTTATCCAGCGCATCGCTAACCGGCTCACAGAAATTTCAAAGGGTTGTCAAGCAGGACCTGCCGGGGGGAAATCCATGTTGTGAAACATCTGTTCTACCAGTCTTATTAATATGATCTGTTATCTTATGCTGCAGTAGCCTTTCAATACGTTTACAAATGACAGCGGCAAGGCTTATGGGCCTGTAATTACTAGCCATGAGTTTATTACCACCCTTAAAAACTGGAATGACATTAGCTGTTCTCCAAGATGTTAGTGCTCTACCCTCATTCACTGACAAGTTAAATATCGCAAGTCAGTGGTCCTGATATTTCCTTTTTAAGTTCCTTCAAGAACCCGGGTGTGATGTCATCAGGCCCATGTGATGAGTTAATTGTTATTGTCCCAATGGCATCAATGATATTTTGTACAGTAAACACTATTGGTGTGTTAGGACAATTTGTATTATTATCTATATTCTCTTTTTGTCTGAATGCCATACTGAAAAAGCTATTTAGTTCAGAGGCCATTCCAATTTCGTCACTATTTGATTGTATGTACAGTAGGCATGTACAGTATGTAGGTCCTGTATGTATAATAGGTACCACAGGTATGTACAGCATGCACAGTAGGTAGGTGCTGTATGCACAGTAGGTACAGTATGCATATACAGTATGCACAGTATGCATGTGCAGTAGGTCCTGCAGGTACAGTAGGTGTGTACAGTAAGTACAGTGGTATGTACAGTGGATAGGCACTGTAGGCACAGTATACAGGTGCTGTATGCACAGTAGATATATACAGTAGGTACGCGCTGTGGCACAGTAGGTATGTGCTCTAGGTACAGTAGGTATGTGCAGTAGATAGGTACTGTAATTACAGTAGGTATGTACAGTAGTAAGGTACAGTAGTCACAGTACGTGTGCAAAATGGGAATGTACAGTAGGTAGGTACAGTAGATGTGTACAGTAGGTGCAGTGGGTGTGTATAGTGGGTAGGTGCAGTAGGTACAGTAGGTGTGTTCAGGTGGGTGCAGTAAGTATATACAGCATGCACAGTAGGTGCTGTAGGTACAGTAAGTATGTACAGTATGCACAGTAGTTATGTACAGTAGATACTGTAGGTACAGTAGGTGTGCAGTATGTACGGTAAGTACAGTAGGTTTGTACAGTAGGTATGTGCAGGTGTGTACGGTAGGTACAGTGGTTATGTGCAGTGGGTAGGTACTGTAGGCAGAGTGGGCATGTACAGTAGGTAGGTGCTGTATGTACAGTAGGTACAGTATGTATGTTCAGTAGGTATGCAGAAGAAGAATCAGCATTTATATAGCGCTTTTCATACACAGTATCCCAAAGCGCTTTACAAGCAATGCTAGACTGGTAATGAAGTGACTGAATGTGTGGTGGCAGCGGCCATATCGCACATCATCACCCACACACAGCCTGGATAATTGCATGAACCGGTTTATGGGAAGGGGAATGTTGGCCAGGACACCGGGAATGTTCCCTGCTCTTTTGCGAAGAGTGCCCTGGGTTCTCTTACTTCCACCTGGACACCCACCAGGACAACACCAGGATGGGCAGAAGGGACCTCAGTTTAACGTCTCATCCGAAGGACGGCACACCCCAGCAGTACAGCACCCAATAACACTGCACTCAAATGCCAGCGATTTTTAGGTGCAAGTCCAATCCCAGTGTGGGATGAGAACCCACGACCTCCTGGTGCAGAGGCAGATGTGCTACCAACTGAGCCACGCTGATACCTACAGTGTACAGTAGATACAGTGATTATGTACAGTGGCTAGGTACTGCAGGCACAGGAGGTGTGTACAGTGGGTAGATGATGTATGTATAGTAGGTACAGTAGGCATATTCAGTAGGTGGGTGCTGTGGGTACAGTAGATAGGTGCCACAGGTTCAGTAGAGTGCATGCTGTAGGTGCAGTGGGTGTGTGTGAGTACATATGCAGTATGCAATCAGTGACAGTGGGTATGCATGGTAGGTACAGTGGGTGTGTTCAGTGAGGTGCAACAACAGGCACAGTGGGAAGGTACTGTGGGTACAGTGAGTGTCTTTTTCTGGTACAGTAGGTGGGTACAGTATGCACCAATGAGCATGTGCTGTAGGTACAGTGAGCAGGTATGAGATGCGTAGATGCTGATAGTGGAGTATGTTCAGTGGGTGGGCACTGTGGGGACATGCGTATGTACAGTATGTGCTGTGGGTACATTTGGTACAGTGGATGGTGCTGCAGGTATGTTCAGTGGGTGGGTACTGTGGGTACAGCGAGGTGCGTGCAGTGGGTATGTCTGATGAGGCACAGTGGGTATGTTCAGTAGGTAGAGTGCTGTGGGTACAGCGGGCAAGTGATGGTGGGTACTGTGTAGGTACAGTAGGTATGTACAGTGGGTACAGTAGTATGTCAGTGGGTGGGCTGCTGTGCAGAGTGCAGTGGGTACAGTGGGCATGTGCAGTAGATCGGTACTGTGGGTACAGTAGGCCAGGTACTGTGGTAGGTGCAGTATGCACCCTAGGCATGTGCTGTGGTACAGTAGGCAGGTATAGTAGGTGGGTGCTGTATGTACAGTAGGTATAGTGGACATGTTCAGTGGGTGGGCACTGTGGGCACAGCAAGTATGCGTAGTAATGTACAGTATGTACAGTGGGTTGCAGTGGGTACGTGGGTACAGTGGGTGGAGTTGCTGTGGGTGCAGCGGGTGTGTTCAGTGGGTGGGTGCTGTGGGTATGTGCGGTGGGCACGGTGGGTGTGTTCCGGTGGGTGGGTGCTGTGGGTGCAGCAGGCCAGAGTACAGTGGGTGAGTGGGTACAGTGGGTAAAGTGGGAGTGTGTCAGTGAGTTGCAGTGGGTATGTCGGTGGGTGGGTGCTGTGGGTATGGTGGGTACATTGGCGTAGTAAGTGGATCGGTGCTATGGGTGCAGTGGGTACATGCACAGTGGGTGCAACAGGTGGGTACTGTGAGCTGGTGGGTGGGGTGGGTATGGTGCATGGGTAGGTCAGTATGCATGTAGATACAGTGGGTGGTATGTACTGTAAGTAGAGTAGGTGGTACAATAATACATGGGTACAGTGGGTAGGTGGGTACAGTAGATAGTACTAGATGGGACAGTAGGTATACGAATAGATGCGTGGGTGTAGGTTGGTGAGTGCATGAGGTAGGTATGTAGATACAGTAGGTGAGTGTAGGTACAGTGGGGAGGTATGTGGGTACAGTAGGGATGTACTGCTGGTGCAATGGTGAGTAGGTACAGTGGGTATACGAGGTAGCAGTGCGTGGGTACAGTAGGTAAGGCAGTGCATGAGTAGGGTATGTAGATACAGTAGGAGATATGTAGGTACAGTACGGATGTACTGCTGGTACAATGGTAGGTAGGTACAGTAGGTAGGTCAGCAGGCACAGTAGGTAGGTTGGTAGGTAGGCAGGTATTTTCATTTATATTGAGGCGCTCTTCTGAAGCTCAGAGCACCTGTATAAAATAAATAACACGGTAGGCAGAATAAAAATAGCAACAATGATCCATCATCAAAAAATTCTTCAGTTTGGTTTTAAATATAGATACATTTCTGGCAATGCGTACTTCATCCGAAAGAGGATTCCAGAATACAGGTCGGCCACTGTAAAAGCCTGATGTCCTGCAGACGTCAGCTTTTCTGAAGGCATATGGAGACGACCCTATCCCATGGATTTCAGAACCCTGGTGGGTGCACTGAGACAGGGAGGCACTGAAGCAGCTTTACTTCCTCATGCGGCAGTCAGTAAAGTCAGTTAATTTTTGTTTCATAGTGCACTTTAAAGAAGCAAAGGATCCTATTTAGGCTACAAAGACCTTGCAGCCTGATTGCTCACATTTCCCGATTGAGAGCCCCACCCTACATGCTACGTCACTTGCTGATGAAACTGTTGGGAAAGCTCGCCACTGAAAAGAATGGAGGGCATCTTTTAGTATGCCTTTTTTTCCTTTTTTAATGGAGGACTTGGGGGTAGGGGCAAAACTGGCTAGGTGGGTAAAACACTAGCTACAAGCTAGAAACCAGAAGGTGGTGGTGGTGGGAGGTGAATTCTCAGATGCTACACCAGTCATTACTGGGGTCCCACAGGGCTCAGTACTTGGCCCAGTGTTACTCAACATTTTCATCTGCAATACTGCAGATGGGGTAAAAGGCAACATGTCTCTTTGGGGATGACACAAAGTTCTGTGGGAGCGTGGACACAGATGAAGGGACACAGGACATTAGGGAGGACCTAGCTAAACTAGAGTGATGGTCAGGTATTTGGCAGCTGGGAGTGAATGCCGAAAAGTGTAAGGCAATGCACGTGGGGGCGAAGAACCCAGACACCACATGCTGGCTGGGAAGTGTGCAGATCACCAAGTCAGCGGAGGTGAAAGACTTGGGAGAGGTCATCAGGAGAGACATGAAGCATTCAGTACACTGCAAGAGAGCAACGGCCAAAGCAAACTGGATGCTGGGATGTATAGTCAGGGGTATAACCAGTAGGAAGGCGGAGGTAATCCTGCCACTGTACTGGTAAGACTGCATCTGGAGCAGTGTGTGGTACTGGAGCCCTTACCTAAACTAACTGGAGATGGTGCAGAGAAGGGAAATCAAGACAGTCCAAGGACAACAAGGCAGGCCTTATGAGGACAGACTCTGAGATCTCAACATGTATTCCCTAGAGGACAGAAGGCAGACAGGTGACATGACTGAAACCTGTAACTACCGTGGGCGTTTCAACAAAGTGAACTCTGAGGGTCTCTTCAACCTTAGTGGAAACTGGACCTCTAGTGGGTACTGCCTCAAACTGGTAGGGATGTGTTTCAAGAGGGAAATGAGGAGGCATTTTTAACAGGGAAGATGGTGGCAAAGTGGAATGAGCTGCTGAAGTAAGCTGTCTCCCGAAGACTGCAGGCAGATTCAGGACAGTCTGGGACAGGATAAAGGGGAAAATCACATGGAAAGGTGGGAGGAGGGGGGACGTCAAAGAGGAAGGGGAAGTGGAAGGCTGATTCCTCAGTAGATATCAGGAGGGGTCTGCAAACTCAAGCAGATTAGACAGACCATAACGCCTTTTTCTGCTGGCTATACTGAGTAACTAACTACAGCCTTGTTAGGCGAGTGTAGCTCTCATGAGAAAAAAAACAAACAGTACTGCAAAGGTGTCAATCAGGTAAGGCATAAACAAATCAAAAAGCTGGCCCCACCTACCTGAGCTTGAACAGCAAGATGGAATGCTCCACGTTTGAAGGGAAGCATTGAGCCGTCATGGTTCCGAGTTCCTTCTGGAAACACCCAAACTCTCACCTGTCATGGCACAAAAGAGTGCAAGAGTAACGGTTTAAAATGTGTCAGCAGCTCTCATGGAAATAAAATCTCAGTCAGTGACTGCCACTCGGGAGAAGACACATCCCATTCCTTTTCCCTGCTGCTTCCCAAATAGTTCTGTCACAGAACGCAATGGCAGACAGCGCTATGTGCCCAGGGCTTCAACTAATCAAAGAACTTACGAATCAAAAGCTCCTTCTGTCTCAGACTTCGCAGCAGCAGTAGTAGTAAGATTTTATTCAGCAACATGAGTTAGGCAATTCCATTTGTTCCTATAGACGCCATTTGGTGTCGGAACCATCCATTGCTGGATCCGACCCAAAACGGCCACCGGGAGCAAATGAGTTAAAATAGGCTCATTTACAAGGGATAACCCTTTGCATAATCCTGGTAAAAGAGAAAGAAAATTCAATACTTAACTACAATACTAAATAATACTGCACAAAATTGCAAGTGAACAGTCAAGCCAATATCTCCTTCAAGGTCAGGTTGCTGACTTATAAGGCCCTACACACGGTCAGGGGCCTGGTTACCTGCAAGATCTCCTGTGTCCCTACCGACCCACCCGCTGTGCTCCACAGATGAGAACCTTTTGGAGGTTCCCAGGATTTATTTAAACACATCGGGGGCTCATGCCTTTCCGTCTGCTGCCCCAATCCTGTGGAACTTCCTCCCTCATCGGATTCGAGAGAGCCAAACAGTGGACATCTTCAAGCGGGAGCTCAAGACCTATTCAACCAAGCTTTTATGATTAGTTAACATGTTTTATTGTGAATTAATATTTACATGTATATGTATGTTTTGTTTTCTTTGTATTATATTTTGTTTGTAAAGTTTTAAAACTATGTAAAGCACATTGAGTCGCAATCGAAAAACACGCTTAATCAAATAAAACTTGATTGATGAATCTGAAGAAAAAATACACTACACTACGTATAACATACAATATACACAAACACAGCATTAGATCATTCAGTTAATGCATTCATACCTGATAAAGGCAATTGCAGTACAAACATCCAGATTACTATGTAGAAATCATCCAACTCCGAGACTGAGACAACATATTTGTGGCAAAATGGCTTGTGACATAAACCATTCTTTTATTGTGTTCCATAGTATCATATTACTCTGTGGCCTTAAATGTTTAGGTATTAGGTTCCAAGTTTTGAGGACCTAGATGATAAAAAGATCATCCTACATTCGTCTTTTTCAGAGGGACGTCGAACTCTATGCTATTCGCTAATCTCAGCAGCCTCATGCAAGTCTCTCTCTCTCTCTCTCTCTCTCTCTCTCTCTCTCTCTCTCTCTACAGACAGAGTGCCTGTCTAGCTATCTATCTCTACCTATCTACAGACGTGTCTGTCTATCTATAGTATCTATCCATCTATCTACAGTATCTATCTATCTATCTATCTCTAGTTTTTGTTTAGTGGGTAGGGTGCACTAGGCAAACATTTGCCTATTTTCAGGCCCAACCGGGGAGAATACAACCAGTAGACCAATACAGTGCATACAATGATAACACACAGTAACAACACAAGAGCCTGAGGGGTACATTTCTTTGCACAATACAAGAGTTGGTGAAGAAATCCATTGGAGTACAAATTCTATGCAATTCCATACGATGATAGTGAATATATCAGTAACTGTGAGCAGAGAGTGGGGAGAGAAAACAAAAACAAACGAAAAACACAATATGGCTCATGCCTAAAGGGCGGGGGAGCGTTGAAGAAGGGTAAGTTGGTGAAAACATTAAAGTACAGACAACGGAAACAGGTAGAATAAACAAGTGCAAAAAGCAGACAAATGTTGGTGGCTTGAAGAGCACTGTAGGCAGTGGTTATGGACAGGAGCAGACTGTATGTTGAAGCAAGTATGACCGGTATGGGCATCGGAAGGTGTGAGGAACTGAGCAATGTCTAATGTGAGCTAGTATGCTGTTCCGTAGTTTTGGGGCAACAACACCAAAGGCCATCTCTCCATGTTTAGTCCTTCTATGTATGTATCTATCTATCTATCTATCTATCTATCTATTCGATCTAATCAGGGACTTTCTTTTTATAACATTTAAACTTCACTCCTGTTATACGTAGCTGTCAACTCTGCTCTAAACGCAGCCAGTTCAACTCTTTGTACATGAAACAATGAGGAGTATACCATGGGGCGTTGAGGACAAACCTGGCAAAGTGACTGTACATTACATCAACTTTAGCAAGGTAAGTAATCGAGCCCACCCCTTACACAATGTCCCCATAGTCAAAAACCGGAACGATCATTGCACTGACCGCTTTCAATCTCTAATTTTATGAGCATATCTTTCCTTATTTTATATAACAAACTCAGTTTCTGCCCCCCCCCATGCTTCTTGTCATGCTGTGTATAAGTGTGTTCAATTAATGATTATCATCCTAGATTCCAAAGTACCTGTATGCTTCAGCCTGCTGCAAACTGGTAATGTCCCCCCTGCAATGCTCAACATATCAAATCCCCGCTCCTTATTCCTTTGTTTAAACAACATTAATTTTGATTTATTCGCATTTTATACCAATTTATTTTCTGTTAAAAAAAAAAAAAAAAAAAAAAACTTTACTGTGTCAAACACCCTTTAAAGTATTTCCTATATGTGATTTATTCCTGTTCCTTTCACATCAATAACTGTGTTATTTGCGTACAAATGGAAAAGTACTTTGGGGTCTTTAAATGTAAGATTATTCATATATAAACTGAATAACAAGGGGCCGAGTGTTAATCCCTGTGACACCCCTGAGATTATCAATATAGATTAATACTATTCTAAAAACACGTTCTGCCTAGGTAATGTTATAGCCATTTTATAGCCTCAGTCGACACGCTCATGAGAGGTAAGTTTCTCAATAATATTTATATGATCTAATGTGTTAAAAGCCTTCAACAGATCTACATTTATTTATTTATTTTATTTAAAAGTTGATAACCTGGAACGGCACCATGAGCAGAAGATCGTTTCCAGACGCTACCCGGGGAAGGGGACAACTGGAGTAAGATATATACAAATGAAAAAAAAAATAACAACACAATAACAGCACAAACAAGAAAGCTGAACAGGTAAAAAAGTACAATCAAATAAACTATATACAAATTAGACACAAGATAGATACAAAATAGCAACAATGTACCATAAATATGAAGAAGAGTACGGGCTATCATACAGTGGTTTAATCATATAAAATGGGACGTTGTGATCAGTGGCAGACTAGGAGGGGGAGCAGTTGCAGGAGGTGACTGGGGTTGGTCCGAGTAGGCGTTTAAGATGGGGGAAGGAGGGAGAGAGACGGGTTGGGGGAAGGTTATTCCAAAGGGAAGGAAACTTGTAGGAGAAAGAATTTGCTTGCTGACCACCAGGAGTCTGTCTTCTAAGGCCTGGTGGATGCGCCCAACCACTTTTATTAACACAGTCTGAGAGCTATGTTTCTCTCTGAAACCTGATGGGTTTGGGCTGATTAAATCATTCGTGTTGAAAAAAAAAACTTTCAGCTGAGTTGCCACTACTCCTGCAAATATTCTGGATATAATCAGAAGAAATTGGTCTATAGTTTGTTATTTCATTTTTTTGAGCCTCATTTAAATATGGGAATGATGTATGTGTTTTTCCACTCTTCTGGGCACTCCCCAAGTTTTAAGGATGTGTTGAACAAAGCAAATCTATCAATTTAGTCTTTTCTATTTTTAGTAGTTCAGACACTACTTCTCCCACTGCAATTTCCCGGAATATGACTATTTTTGTTGACTTTAAGGGGTTCAAATTTGTAGGCATTTTCTGCTCATGCCCTACCGTATGGCTTATCTTACAAGCCTTGGTGCCCATATTAATAAAGAAGTCATTAAAATTGTTAGCACCCTCGTTGCCAATCACCAAGGTCTCATTCTTAATTTTAAAAGTTCTGGGAAGTCCATTAGCTCCTAAATTATGTAATGCATGCATTAACTTATAAAAATCCTATGGCTTCAAATAATTGTTATTTTCAAACGCTTCTTTATAGCAGCATGACTTGGCTTGTCTGATTTCTCTCCGGTACTTATTCCTAATCTCCTTAAAGGCATCCCCTTCCCTTTGTACGCCTGATTTCTTTGCCTTTTTCCTCTAATTTATTCCACTTGTTTTTAAGTTTGTATTAACTTCTGTCATATCATGAAGCATTATTATATTTCTTTACTGAGGCATGTCTTTTGCACACCTTTAGAAACTTTGCTTGAAAACAATTCCATGCATCATTTAAAGATGGAATAAGAGTAAATCTGCTCCAATCAATTGCCTCTATATCCTGCATAAAAGAGGTATAATTAAAGTTTCTAAACACTCCCCTATACACCACCCTACCAGCTCCCAAATTGTTTTCCTTACTCCTAAGGCATACGATACCCTTGATAATAGTCACTAACACTATCGGCCAACACCCCAACGATTTTATAATTTTTACTATTCCAAGCAAAGATTAAATCCAAGGTTGTAGATGCTGTAGAATCCCTTGGGTTTATATTGGTATAGTCTTTAATTAATCGGGTTAAGCCCAAATTAGCACTTAAATCATGTGATTCATGAGTAATGTCAATTTTTTTCCATCTGACATTAAAGCTGCCCGCTAGCATTAGTTAATGGGTTAGTCTATACCGCTCTTATCCTGTAAATTATTAAAACAGGCAAATTTATTTATTTACTTATTTTGTGGTCGCTATATCCATATCAACAAAACGGGCTGGGCGTAAGGGAGTTACAGTCAAGTGCCAAGATCTCAATGGCCTCTGTTCCTAAATTCAAATCGACCTTCACTGGCCTCAAGCTGTTGCTTCCCATAAATGAGCAGCCCCCCCTCCTTTTATTCCTGTCCTTCCTCCAAGTCTGCTATCCAGATACACATATCTGGGCTTCAGTAATCTTGGAACTCAGCCAAGTTTCTGAGTATATTAAGATGTCAGGCTTGTAGTCAATCGCCCATGCCCTTAATGTTTTAGTTATTAAACTTCTCACATTAAAATGCACTGTAGTGAATTACTTTCCCCTTTGAATCTCTGCATTTAAAAAGCACCTTTCTGGTGCTCACAAAAAAACAAAAAAAAAAAAAAAAAAAACAGCTAAGACCCTTACCTGCCCCCCAATCGCACTGGTACCATACTTATAATTTACAGATGCCCTGATTTTGGAAGGGAAGGGATCATATTTTGGCTCTGTGAAGCCATGCCACCAATCCCGTCCACTTCCTGATACTGACAGCCCACCGTGTGCTAGGATGTTTTGTGATGTCATTATATGGCGAGCACGGGGGCGCGCTCCATAGACATCAATGGGACCATTTTTTTAAAGTCCATTCATCACATTTTAGATGCCCATTTGCTACTGCTCAACTAACAAGGTGGCCTTGGTTTGTTCCAAATGACCATTTAAAATACAATTAATGGACTTAAAAAATGGCCCCATTGATGACTACAGGGCATGCTAATGCGCTCCCCATATAATGACATCACAAAACATCCTAGCATGGGGGCGGCTCTCAGCAGTATCCAAAGGAAGAAAGGGTCATACCCAAAAAGAGAAAGAGGGCAATATACTCAAAGGGAGAAAGGGCAATACCCAAAGAAAGAAAGGGCAATGCCCAAAGGGAGAAAGAGGGGCAAGAAAGAGGGCAATACCCAAAGAGGAAAGGGGGAAGTACCAAAGGAGAAAGAGGGAAATACCCAAAGGGAGAAAAGAGGGAAATGCCCAAAGGAAGAAAAAAGAGGAAATGCCCAAAGGAAAAAAGAGGGCAAATACCCAAAGGAAGAAAGAGGGCAAATACCCAAAGGGAGAGAGAGAGAGAGGGCAAATACCAAAAGGGAGAAAGAGGGAAATACCCAAAGGGAGAAAGAGGACAGTACACAAAGAGAGAAAGGGCACTACCCAAAGAGAGAAAGAGGGCAATACCCAAAGCGAGAAAGAGGGCAATACCCAGAGGGAGAAAGAGAGAAATACTCAAAGGGAGAAAGAAGACAATACACAAAGGGAGAAAGAGGACAATACACAAAGAGAGAAAGGACAATGCCCAAAGAGAGAAAGAGGGGAAATACCCAAAGGGAGAAAGAGAGAAATACTCAAAGGGAGAAAGGGCAATGCCCAAAGGGGGAAAGAGGACAATACACAAAGAGAGAAAGGACAATACACAAAGAGAGAAAGGACAATACACAAAGAGAGAAAGGACAATGCCCAAAGAGAGAGAAAGAGGGGAAATACCCAAAGGGAGAAAGAGAGAAATGCCCAAAGGAAGAAAGAGTGAAATACCCAAAGGGAGAAAGAGGGAAATGCCCAAAGGGAGAAAGAGGGCACTACCCAGAGGGAGACAGAGGACAATACCCAAAGGGAGAAAGTGGGCAATACCCAAAGGGAGAAAGGGCAAGACAATACAAAAGGAGAAAGGGTAATGCCCAAAGAGCGAACGTGCACTACACAAAGGGAGAAAGAGGGCACTACCCAGAGGGCGAAAGAGGGAAATACTGAAAGGGAGAAAGGGCAATGCCCAAAGGGAGAAGTGGGCAATACCCAAAGAGAGAAAGACAATGCCCAAAGAGAGAAAGAGGGAAATACCCAAAGGGGGAAAGAGAGAAATGCCCAAATGAAGAAAGAGTGAAATACCCAAAGGGAGAAAGAGGGAAATATCCAATGGGAGAAAGAGGGCAATACCCAAAGGGAGAAAGAGGGCTAATACCCAAAGGGAGAAAGGCCAAGACAATACACAAAGGGAGAAAAGGCAATGCCCAAAGAGAGAAAAAGCAATGCCCAAAGGGAGAAAGAGGGCAATACCCAAAGCGAGAAAGAGGACAATACACAAAGAGAGAAAGGACAATACCAAAAGAGAGAAAGAGAACAGTACACAAAGAGGGAAAGAACAATACCCAAAGAGAGAAAGAGGACAATACATAAAGAGAGAAAGGACAATACCCAAAGAGAGAAAGGGTAATGCCCAAAGGGAGAAAGAGGGCAATACACATAAGGAGAAAGACGGCAATACCCAAAGACAGAAAGGGCAATGCCCAAAGGGAGAAAGAGGGTAATACCCAAAGAGAGAAAGAGGACAATACTCAGAGAGGAAAAGGGAGACATAAAAAAGTGAGGAATAAGGCTATGCCCAGAGGGAAAAAGAGGTCAGTTGGGAAAGTGATAAGAGAAGGCAACAGGAAAAAAAGAGGGTAATAGGCAAAGAGACAAAAAGGGCACTAGGCAAGGGGAGAAAGAGGGTAACAAGCAATGGGAGAAAGAGGGTAACAGGAAAAAAGAGAGCAAAAGGCAAAGGGACAAAAAGGGGACCAGGCAAAGGGAGAAAGAGGGCAACAGACAATGGGAGAAAGAGGCCAACAGGCAATGGAAGAAAGAGGGCAAGAGGAAAAAAGAGGGCAACAGGCAAAGGGACAAAAAGGGCACTAGGCAATGGGAGAAAGAGGACAACAGCAAAAAAGAGGGCAACAGGAAAAGAGAGGGCAACAGGCAAAGAGACAAAAAGGGCACTATGCAATGGGAGGAAGAAGGCAATGGAAGAAAGAGGGCAACAGGAAATGGGAGAAAGAGGGCAACAGGAAAAAAGAGGGCATAGGGGAAAAAAGAGAGCAGTGGGCAAAGGGAAAAGGAGAGCAAGATGCAATGGGGGAAGAGGGTAATAGGTAAAGGCAGAAAGGGCAATACACACAGGGGAATGGATAACTACAAAGATTATTTCGTGAAGGACATGGCCTACTTCTGTACAAGTGATACAGTCTCAAGTGAGATATCTGGTTTCCCTCTAGCTGAAACTTCTGGACATTCAAACATTTCTTACCTCCATTTCTTGGCTCAGACTGTGACGCTTACTCTGATTTGTTATACAATTATGTGTTGCTTTTTTTGTTTTGTGACAGAATTGAGCGTCTGCTGATTGAATGGACTGAAGCAGGTGCAGCAGGTGTTTTTATGTAGCAGAACAGGAAGAAGCAAATCCCACGTTTTAACAGTAAGCCAGTTTAATGATAATGCATCTGTTAGGGCCCTACCATCTAAAATCACATGCTGGATAAGCTGCCGTCTGGAACCCATCCAAACGAAGTGACCCCCCCCCCCACCTTCATTAGGGTCTGACTGCATAACATGGCATGAGTAACTATCACACTGGCAAAAGAAATCACATAACAGACACGGAAATCAGTTCATGGTGGTTGCATATACTACCCATGATGCACTGTACCTAGGGGATACGTGTAATTCTGTGCTTCTTAAAAAAACTGGCTTCTCTAACCAATATGCTTCTTGGGGCATTGCCACTTAAATGCTTTAAACGTAACTCATTGCTTTGTAAAATGCTTTGGGATACAGTATGCATGACAGGCACTTTATAACTCAAATTCTATTTTATTCTACAACTGCTCCACGTTACTATCACTATTTAACTCACTGCTTTGTAAAACACTGTGAGATACAGTGTATATGACAGGCACTTTATAAACCCAATTTCTAGTCTAGTCTACAGTCACTGCGCTATCAGTATTTAAACTCACTGCTTGTAATGCTCTTTGGGATACAGTGTGCATGAAATTGAGGCACTATATAAATCTGAATTAAAGTCTAAGCTACAGTCACTGCACTAGCAAGAAAAGTCTTATATTAAGCAGGGAATCCAGCACTCGTCAAAAAAAGCCAGCATTCTTTGTACTTGGTGCTCCAAATTCGATTTTTTATTGTGAAAATTGTGTAAATGCAGCTTACTTGTGCAAACAATTGGCAGCAGCTATCCATACTAAACATTCAATGTTTTGCGCAGGCACAAATACTCTTTATGAGGACAGACAGACATGCAAGAGGACAGACAGATCCGTGCTGGATCCCCTGCTTCATACAGTATAAGTCACGTTACTTTCAATGTTTAAGTCATTGCTCTGGAAAGCGCTTTGGGATACCATATGTATGGAAGATGCTATATAGAACCAAATTTTACATTCTAAAATCTTTACACTACTGGTATCAAACACATTGTTTTATAATGCACTTACGGATACAGTGTGCATGAAAGGGGCTATATAAAACCGAACTCTATTCTATATATAAAACCAGACTCTATTCTATTTCATTAGGGTGGACTACAACACGAACCTGGGGGTGAAAAACTGAAGACATGCTAAACAATAAAACAGCAGCCATACAGAGGTACAGCCACACAAACCAGGCATGGGAGAACATTTCAGAGTTTTTGTTTAGGACTAGTTCTATTCTAAACCTTCCCAAATTCTAGATTTCTAACTTTTTTAAATCAAACAATTTGCATGAATTTGTGTATTAAGAAAATACAAATGGAAATCTAATGAGCCATGGGGGAAGACTGGGATGGAGGTAAATCCCTGGGACGCCAGGTGACGGGGCTGGGGGGGGTGCAAGGAGCCACCCACCTCAGCAGGGTGGGGAGGAAAAAGAATATACAAATGGAAATCTAATGATCAATCTATATTACTAACTCCAAGAAACTTTTTTTTCCCCAGGTGAGGTCCTTTCTTTCTGTTCTAAATTTTGTTGACTGTGTTTTTGCTCATCCTGCTGGTAAATGTACCACCTTCTCTTGAGCAGAAGGGATTTACCCCTTAGGCCCCCCTTCCCCACTGCCTTTCTGCTCCCTGTGGGGACGTAGGCACAAAGACATCTGTCGAGCAGAAGTGCGCAGATGTGTGTGCCCCACCACACGTTCCTCAATGCCCCCTTCCCGCGCCCTATGCCCCATCTACTGCAGTACTGCCTTTACTCCTACAGGTGGCAGTGACAGGGCATGGTGATGCAGCCCTTCCTCCTTCCCTCCCTCCTTGGTGGAGCAGCGTGTCTTCTGGGATACTCAATCCTCCTCCTGCGGCTGGCTGTTCAACACTGGCGAACAAGCCAAATTGAGGGGAGGGGGGATTGTGTCACAAGTAAAGAGGAATGACTGGCCTATCGTTGTGCTACCAAAGTGGGACAAGACCATAAGGAACTGTAGTAAGTACAAGGTCACAGTCAACTGCCATGTGAAACCAGAACCTCAATGCAAAGGACGTGTTTGCCACACTGAAAGGTGGCAAATTCCTCTGCAAACTGGACTTATCCATTACATTATAGCTCGAGGGAGTGCGCCAGACCAATCGGAGCGCTCCTTTCCTCTACGCCTGAGACACTTTTATTCTGTGAAGAGCATCTCATGCGCAGATGCCCTGGAAATGGGCATGTTCCGGGAACAGTTTTAAAAAAAATACTATATATTATTGATTGAGCTTGATCAATAATATATTAATACCGCCGCGGAGACCACGCTTATGCTTAAGAGTGGTCTCACTTACATTCTCAGAGGATCAGCACTGCTCACCATTGGTTTGTGGTTCTCTTACCCTAAGAATGCACATGAGACCACTCGTGCAAGCGTAAGCATGGTCTCCGCGGTGGTATTACTATACACATCAGCAGCTGAAACTGGATCCCAGCTTCCTGAGTCATTTTTGACCACAGACACACAAAAGGGACTTTACTGGTATCACTGCCTGGCTTACAGAGACTCCGCAGCACTGGAAATCTGTCAGCACATGAAGGACCTGATACTACATGGTTTTGAAAGGGCTGTTGGTTTCATGGATGATATTCTGGTGACACTGTTCACTGTGGAGGAACATGCAGCATGATCCTAGACCAGCTCATGACCAGATTCCAGTAGTATGGAGTGAGAGTGAAGCTCACCAAATGCCTGTTTCTCCAGCACTCAGCAGAATACATGAGCTATACAAGACACTAGTGAGGCCCCACCTGGAGTACAGTGTACAGTTCTGGAGACCATACCTACGTAAGGACATAGACAGGGTAGAGAAGGTTCAGAGGAGGGCAACAAAGATGGTGCATGGATTGCATCACAAGTCCTATGAAGACAGGTTGAAGGAACTGAACATGTACTCCCTGGAGGAGAGGAGGGAGAGAGGGGATATGATAGAGACATACAAGTATCTTACAGGGAGAAACAGAGTGTCAGGAAAACACTATTTTTAAGCGAAAAAGATGTTCCAGGACTAGAGGGCATGGGATGAAGATGGAGGAGGACGATTCAGAGGAAACATGAGAAAGAATTTCTTCACAGAACGGGTGGTGGACAAGTGGAACACCCTGCCAGAGGAAGTGGTGGGGGCTGAAACAATTACGGGATTTAAGAATGCATGGGATAGACATAAAGGAATTCTAGAGGTCAGGGGTAAGGGGAAACAGACTTCTAGGAAAACAAACTGAACTTACAAGCTCAAATGGGCAGACTGGGTGGGCCATAGGCCCTTATCTGCCAACACTGTCTATGTATCTATGTATGTATGGAGCTATTGCATTTTATGCCACAGAGCTGCACCCAACAGAAATCAAGGTGGCAACCATTGTCAATGCGCTTGCATCATCCAACGATACAGTTAGAATCTTTACTTGGCCTGTTGAATTACTGTGGGTGTTTCCTGGCTAATTCGTCCTCAGTGTTGCAAGTGTTACGTGACTTGCTCAGAAGAATGAAAAGTGAAACTGGCCGCCGGAATGTGATGCAACATTCCAAAAGGGCAAACAGAAGCTTGTGAACAGCAAGTATCCAGCGCTCTACAACCCAGAAAAGACAGACACTGGCGTGTGGTGTAGTGTGTCCCCATATGGGCGACAGCAGTCATCTCTCAGTTTGTTGTTTGGTAAAAAAAAACATCCAATCGTTTTTGTATCGAGGACTTTGTTTCCCACCGAAAATAATTTATAATTGAGAAGCAGTCCTTCAGCATACACTTGAAAGCAAACGAAATTCTGCATGTACTTAAATGGCAGAAAATTTATCTTGCTGATAATCACAAGCCTCAGCTGTCCAAACTGCACTCCAAGACAGGAATACTGATGCTCAAACCACTGAGGATGCAATGCAGCGACCTGATTCTGATGCTTATCATTTCGATATTGAGTATCGATGTTCTCAGGACCAAGCAAATGTGGATGCTCTGTCACAATTGCTGTTCGCCAAGTCAGTGAAATTGGAATATGAAGAAGTAGTGTTCTAGAGTTCCCATCTTTTTTTTTTTACATTTCTTTTCCTCTCCGGTCACGGCCTGTGGAGCCTCTCTCAGGCATCCTACCTGTTCCTGCCCGCCTGATGTCGTCTCAACCCTAAGCCTCCTCTCTCCCCCCCCTCCTCCCACAGCCAGTACTCCTGGCTTAACCCCTCCGGAGTGGGGCCGCCCCTTGTTGGACGCTCTTAGAGACAGACCCTGGTTGCAGGTGAGGGCACGGGTGCAGGAACTGGAAGGCTGGGAGAGATGGATCTGGCAGTGGGCATGGGGGTCAGGTGCTGTCACCTACCCTCGCAGAGCCGGGTTTTTCCTTATTCTGGTGAGCTCCCCATCCTCTCTCCCCCTTGTGTGGTGCACTCCTGACATCATGGCACACAGCAACCCTGCCAACGTCAGCCACGCTACTGTGTGTGCTGTCCGCATTCTGCAGCACCCCCGATCTCCACCGGGGCCGCTGGAGCACCGGACAAACCCCAGCCCTCCCCCAGGGACAGGACAGCAGCCCAGCTTAGTACTCATCCTCGCCTCCCTGCTGAACCTCGCGTCCGACTCCGCTCCCGAACTCAGGTTGCCGGCGTGGTGCGAGGTGTG
Organism: Neoceratodus forsteri; assembly: GCA_016271365.2. Taxonomy (NCBI): domain Eukaryota; kingdom Metazoa; phylum Chordata; order Ceratodontiformes; family Ceratodontidae; genus Neoceratodus; species Neoceratodus forsteri. Next base: position 64,717,034 of record JADMNL010000035.1, read on the forward strand.
GCATCCAGCGCCTCAACTCTCAGTGCCACCAGGCCGGCTAGATTTCCCATCTTGATGTCACCTGTAACTTGACAGGATGTGGCAGAAGAAACCAGATGAGATACAGTGCTCTCAAAAGTTCTGGACTTTATCCTAAACAGATGGCCCAACTTCACAAAGGATCTGACTCTATGGCCTTGCTTTGACAAGATGCATCAGTTGTGCATGGATAAAATCTGTGTTCTGTGAGGTGCCCGAGTAGTGATACCTCCAAAATTCCAAAATTGGTTGCTTTACCGACTTTTAAGAGCCATCCCCTAATCTCTTGGATGAAAGCTGGGCTTTAGGATACCTCTAGTCGCCTAGACTAGACATCCATGATCTGGTCAGTAAATGCACACCATGTGCGACCCTCCACAACCAGCCTATGTCAGCGCTTCTCAATCTTTGGTCTTGGACCACAATGCTTTAGGAGTTTATCCTTGATTATGCAGAAGTTGAAAAACAGCACTTCAAGCCGGCCCGCTGGTGCAGAGGCATGGTGGCTGTCTGCGGCGCTAACGGCCCGGGTTCGGGAATGGATACAGGTGTCGGAGGGCCAGCCGAGGGGAGCAGGATTGAGTATCCGTAGGATTGAGCATCCATCCGTAGGGAGGGGGGTCAAGTGCTTGGCGCAACGTGGACCCCCAGCGGAGGCTGGAGATACCACAAGCGTTCTGGCACCTGCTGGAAGGGGGGCAGGGCAGACGTTGGTCGTCACTGCGTCCCTGCCCCTGGGAAAAACAACAGAAAAATCTCGGACTCCACGCTAATGAGCCGGCTCCAGTAAACTGACCCTTCTGGCCATCTAACTCTGCCACAGCCCCATTTGGGAGGCTCAGTCCGAGCATATGGGAGTCGTGCTGGGGCAAGGCGAACCCGCTCGTGGGGTTGGGGAAGCTAGCCAAAAGAGAAAAGAAAAAAAAAGGAAAACTGCCTCCAAACTAAATGACGACTACCGAGAATCTGGTGAGTCTTTTGCAAAATCTCTGTGTCTTATGGACTGCCACATGAGCTTGTGTCTTGCAGTTCTCTTCCCAAGCATTTAAGTTGTCCCTGAAACCTAATAGTTCGACACAGACTAACCCCACCTTACTATCCTGCACCCAGGTGCATCGTTACGTTCTGCACAGACTCTGAAGAAAGCAAGCTTCTTCTTGGGGGGACCAGGCAGTGCCTGTCAACTAGCAGCTGGCATGTTTGTTTGCCTATCACAACATTCTTCACACAATGACAGCGAGGACACTCCAGTTTCTGAAATGGTATCGGCAACCACAAACCTGTTTCTCACTGCTGAAATCAGACTTGTCAAACACCGTGGAGACCCATAATAAGCAGCAGAAGAAAAGGGGCAAGGTAGAGCTCCTAAGCCAGTAACAATGTTCCATATCGAGGCTAGAGAGAGATGGTTCAGGACTTCCCAAATTCAAAACGTCGTTGGGTCCCAGTTACTGTTCACAAAGCTCGTAAACTTTTAACCCATGGAGTACGTGTGGGACATCATCTGACACATGTGCACGCGGCTCATGTAATGTCATAGAAGGTCCCATCTCCCAGTCCAGCTGATGACATTATTTGGAAAGATGCAAGTGATGCTGAAAGCTTTGCTCCTGCCTGAGATTATCCAGCCGTGCAAGACAGTGTCACTCCACCTGCAGTAGCAGAGTTCCAACCAGGAGATACACATGCAGCAGCAAGGAGCACCAAAGCACCCTGACTTTTAAAAACTTAAATGGCTGTGATATGCCATTACATATTGTGTTACATAGTTAGGTTCTACCAAGGGTCAAAATAATCCCGAAAACCTGTTTAGGGGTTCAAACAGTCTACTTCAGTCTTGCAGTTTGAAAACTATTAATGTTGGACTGTTTTTCTTTTTCTTGTTTAAAGGGGAGTAGTGTAGTAATATGTAACGTAACACTTCAAGTTTCCTTAACTACACTGTAGTTACAGTATAACTACACTGTAGCTGCATTGCAGCTGCAATGTAGTTACATGCAACAAACGTGTGACTACAGTGCAACTACCTCAGCTGCATGTAAATACAGGTTACTCACCTGTAACAGGAGTTCTAGGAATGGTATATGTTGTTCATCCACACTCATTGGCAGTATCCTTGCCGCTTTAAATCTTGCCGGAAGGTCTTCAAGCTTGCTCCTCCCACCCACCCGGGTGGTATAACTCTCGGCTCCGCCCCATGGCGCCAGATCTGGCCCGCTGGAAGCTCAGGTTGTGCGTCGAAGCGGGGAGGTCGTGGAGGAGTCGTGGGATGAACAATATACCATTCCTAGAACTCCTGTTACAGGTGAGTAACCTGTATTTCTAGGGACATGGATATGTTGTTATCCACACTCATTGGCAGACTCCTAGCAGTTCTCCGGGAGGAGGGAGGCGACGACAATTCCCATATACTTACTTGGGAAAGAGAGACTGGAGAACCGAGGCCCCAAAACCAGCATCCCGGCGTGACTCAAGGTCGATGTGGTAGTGGGTAATGAAGGTGTTTGCTAACTTCCAGGTAGCAGCCCTGCAGATTTCCTGGATAGGGACGTCCCTGGAAGCAGCCACCGTTGCAGCAGTATGGCGGGTAGAATGAGCTCTTATCCCTCTGGGAGGCTCCATGCCCGCCAACTTATAGCAGAGATCTATGCAGGAGGTTACCCACCTGCTTATCGTCCGCTTGGCTGCAGGTCTGCCAGATTTGGCTTCAGCGTGAGGTGACAAACAGCTGGCGAACCTCTCCCCAATTTCAGCCGTGGCCCTTATAATAAGCGAAGCCTTCTAGGGTCCAGAGTATGGAGCCTATATTCGGCCTCCGAGGTGTGATTGGGGTAGAACACCGGCAGAGTCAACACCTGGTTAAGGTGAAACTCCGACACCACCTTCGGAAGGAATTTCGGGTGGGGGCGCAGGACAACCTTGTCCCTGTGGAGACCAGGTAAGGAGACTCGATGAAGCGCCACAGGCTCTTCCATCCTTCTGGCTGACGGATAGCCACCAAGAAGGCGGTCTTCTCACGACAGGTGAGAGAGCACACCTGTGCATAGGTTCAATGGCTTGCCCATGAGCTTGCCAGTACCAGCAGTAGATCCCACGGAGGTGGGGTTCCGCACTGAGGGGAAATGTGATCAAGGCCTTGAAAAGCGCCCAGACCACCTTCCTTGCGCCATCGACTGCTTCCCGGCCCGCGCCTGCAAGCAGAGATGGCTGCCAGGTGCACCCTTAGGGTCGCCGACCTAAGCCCTTGACTAGAAAGGGACCATAAATAGTCCAAGATGCTTGCCAAGGAACAGGAGGAAGGTCCAAGCCCTTGCCCTGACACCAAATGGAAAACCTTTTCCATTTGAAGGCATAACATTTTCTGGTCGACTCCTTACGGGACGCCTCAACTACATTGAGGACCTCGTCGGGAAAGACCCAAGGCCTGGAACTCTAGCAGCCAGGAACCAGGCCGTCAGGTGCAGGGATTGAAGGTCCGGATGGAACACCTTCCCTGATTGACTGAGAGCAGGTCCGGGCGAGGCTGGAAGCTGCCAGCTGAGTCCTGGAGCTGAGACTGAGGATCTGGGTACCAGAACTGAGGCCAGTCTGGGGTATCAGAATCACTGTGCCTTGTCCCTCCTCGCCTTGAGAAGCACCTTGTGGATCAAGGGAAATGGGGAAAAGGCGTAAAAGAGGCCGGGGTCCATTGCCTCGAGAGGCATCCCCTGCAGCGAGCCCTGCTGAGGGCGGGCATGGAACAGACTCAGTCCGCGTTCTCCATGGAGGCAAACAGGTCCACCTGAGGTGTGCCCCAAGGGAGAACAGATACTGTACTACCTCCGGCAGGAGAGACCACTGTGGGATGCAGCCCCTATCCGGCTCAGGGCATCGGCCAGGGTGTTGGAGGCTCCTGCCACGAATGGCTAGGAGATCCGCCTCCAGGCTGCGCACAGTGACCAAATGCGGAGAGCTTCCTTGCATAGAAGCATGGAGCGCGGCCCCGCCCTGGCGTTCAGATAGTACATGGTCGTGGTATTGTCCGCCTGACTCGGACCACTTGACCCCGGAGGAATGGAGCAAAGGCGGTGAGAGCTAGGCGGACCGCTCGGAGCTCCAGCAGGTTGATGTGGCATCGGACTCCCGGGGACCAGAGGCCATGAGCCGGTGTTCCCCAGATGGGCACCCCAACCCATCAGAGAGGCATCGTTGATAGAGAGACCGTCGGCTCGGAAGCGGTGAACAGGATGCCCTCCTGCAAATGAACTGGAACAGTCCACCACTGAGAGCGTTCCACATCCCTGTGTCACCGGCACAAGCTGGTCAAGGGATCGCAAGGCTGTGACCACTGGCTGGCCAGTCCCCACTGAAGGGGCCATGTTCCAGCAGGCCAACGGACCACGCTGGTGCAGGCCGCCATGAGACCCAGGAGGCGCAGGAAGTCCCGGGCAGGCGCACTGCCCAACCAGAAATGATCGGGCAAAGGAGGAAAGAACCTCGGCCCTGTCCGCGGGAGCAGCGCCTGGCTCAAGAGAGTCGAGCTGCGCCCGATGAATAGAATCACCTGTTTCGCCTCGAGTTCCGACTTGGCCTCGTTGATAAGGAAGCCCAGTTGAGAGCAGACCTGGAGGGCCAGATCTCTGGACCACTCCGCCTCCTCCCTGGAGGGAGCTGCTATCAGCCAGTCGTCCAGGTAAGGGTACACCGGACCCCTCGACGCCAAGAGGGAATGCTGTCACCACTGCCATGCATTTGGTGAAGACCCTGGGAGCTGGAGACAAGCCGAAGGGCATGGCTTGGAACTCGAAGAGGATCCCTCCGCTCGGGCGAAGGAATCTCTGGTGAGGCAGACGGATAGGGACGTGGCAAAACGTCCTGCAAGTCCAGAGAGCAGAACCACACGCCGCGTTCCAAGGATGGTATTATCTGAGCCAGAGTGACCATCCTGAAGGTTCGAGGACCTTAGGAACTTGTTTGAGTGGTGTGGGTCGAGAATGGGCGCCAGCCCCGTCGCTTCGGAACCAGGAAGTACCTGGACACAAACCTGGGTCTGAAGGAGGGTCCACCACCTCTCTTATCACCTCCTTCTGGAGGAGGAGGCGATGTCGGCTCGACGGAGCCGCCAGTGAGGCTGGGGATCCGAGCCCCCGAGGGCGGCGGCTCTGAAGGGTGGTGCCTGCTCGAATTCCAGAGGCAGGCTCTTCCCACCACCTCCAAGACCCACCTGTCCGTGGTAACAGCGGACCAGGCGGAACGGAAGTGCGGAGCCGTCCCCACGGGGACCCAGGGTAGGTTGAGGGGTGGGGCGACACCCTCAGCCCGTCACTGGGCAGGCTTGGAGGAGGGACCGCCGAGGACCTCCTGGGCCCTTCCTCCTGCCTCCTGTTAGAGGAAGCCGGCTTGGGTTTGGGATGCCAAGGCCGAGCCTGCTGGCCCTGACGTTGCTGGGCGGCGCGCCGGGGGCACAGAAGGACGAAAGGGCTTAGGCTGTGGTTTGCGGCCTTTGTCCTTCTGAGCGGAAGAGACCGAGTCCAAGGTGGCATTGGACTTCTCGATCCTCTGCAGGTGACCTTCCACCCCAGGGCCGAAGAGGTCAGTCCCCAAAAAGGGAACATCCGCCAACTTGTGCTGGGTATCCGAAGTAAAGGTGGATATCCTCAGCCAAGCCCGACGACGCATAGCCACTGCGGCCGCCACCGATCTGGCACATGAGTCCCCTATATCCAAAGCAGTCTGGAGCTGCTGTTTGGCCACTGCCCTGCCCTGGTCCCGCACCTGCTTAACCGTTGTCTGCAGATCGGCGGGAAGATGAGGAATGACCTCATCCAGGGAGCCCAACAGGGCATGAGAAAAATATGCCATGAGGACGGCCGAACTGGCCTGGCGAGCCGAGAGAGGGCGCCAGCGTAGACTTTGTCGCCGACATAGTCAATTTCTTGGACTCCTTGTCAGGAGGTTTGTCCACATCCCTGGCGTTGCCCGGCGCGGCAAGCTGTCGGTAACCAACCCCTCAGCAGAGGGTGTTCAAACCGGACAAGGAACGGTGGGACCGCATACTTCCTGGCCATCCTGGCGGCGGCAGGGCAGGAAGCAGGCGCTGCCAAAGTTCCAGTGCGGACCCACTATGGCCTCGGCCACGGAAAGGCCTCCGGTCGGAGAATCCCTAGGTCCAGAATCTCCGTGAGGGGATACCTAGCCCGCGTTTGGAAGCGGGTTGAGCTCCCATCCGGTAGAACTCCGAGATGAGCCGAACGCAGTCCCTAGGAAGAGACGGCGGGCTATCGTCCATTGACTGACCTCCTGAAGACTCCAAGTCCAGTCGCTTGGAGAAGAAGGAAGGAATCATCTTCGGACTCGGAAGAGTCCTCGAAAACTGCCTCTGGCCTGAGCCACCCTTCACCTGCCGAGGTCGGTCGGGAGTGAGGGTAACTGACAACGATGGGTAAACCCTTAGCCGACCGAGAATCCTTGGTCGGAGCCCCAATTGGTGGCTGTGGAGGCGGAGGTTCCACCGGAATCGGTGGAGCAGCTGGTTTTGGCCGAACAACCGGCCTGGGTATAGGCTCCTCGGACAAGTCGAGGGGTTGTGTCGGCCGTTCCGGTGACAGCCACTTAATGGCCGGGGAAGGCGCCGGAGTCGGCTTATTCCCGGCCAGGAGGAGCTGTTGCAACATAAGGTCCTCGTACCGGCTCGACGTAATTACGCGCCTCCCTCATCCGAGGAGGAGGAGGACGGCGGCGGCGCCGCTGCCTGTGATGCCGAGACCGAGACGCGCCTGGCGGTGGGAACAGCTGGACCATGAAGAGGTCGAGACCGAGGAGTCCCGGAATTTCGGGGGTCGCGGGAGGTGTCGGCGGAACCGCACTCCCTTCCTCGGAAGGTCCATCCGAGGGCTCCGAACGGAGGCACAGGCGAGCCCACGGATCTCAACCTCCCGGGGAACCGAGACGGGAATTCGCTGCTAAGGCGACAGCCCGTCAATGGGTCGAGAAAAATCTCGACTTCATCGGTGGGAGTCTCGGTCAACTGACCTGACGGGGACACCGTGAGGCCAGTGGCCGAAGCCCGACGGTCGACGGCCCGGGGAGAGGGACCTTTCCCGCTCCCAAGAGCGTCGACGGAGGGACTTACCCCTGTCCCTCTTTTTGGACCGAGAATAAGGTCCAGCAGACGCAGGCCCTTCTCCTTTAGTGGAGAGGGACAGACAAAGCTCCTTAAAAGAAGCCGTGTAGGAAGAACCCAGAGAGAGCGGGATAAATGCCGTGGCGAGGAAGATACGTCTGGTGCCGCCCTCTCGAGGGCGACCATCCGCCGAAGCTGATCCGGCCGAGCCCGCCGGGCGCGACACCGCCAACCGGCCTCCTTGACTTCACCGAGGAAAGCTTCGGGACGGCCCAGTTGCAATCAGACATACGGTCTTGAGGCGTAGGCGAGAAAGATGAGCACAGGTAAGCCTGCGGGTCGTGCTCAAGGCCTGGGCAGTATACACGTGGAGTGAGGATCCGTCCGAGACATCTTCGCCCGCATGGGCATCTCCAAACCGAGTCGATTTGTCCATCGCAGCCGCTGAGGATAGAAGATCGAAGTCTTTTGCAAAATTTTATTTTAAATCCGCAAACGGAGAAATAGGAACCAGTCGCAAACGCAGAGCGTTAAGGAGGGAACCTGAGCTTCCAAGCGGTAAGGAAGATCTGACGTCATGGGGCGGAGCCGAGAGTTATACCACCCGGGTGGGTGGGAGGAGCAAGCTTGAAGACCTTCCGGCAAGATTTAAAGCGGCAAGGATACTGCCAATGAGTGTGGATGAACAACATATCCATGTCCCTAGAATTAATGATTACATACACACCCTGCAGTTATGCTGAAATGAAGACTTAAAATATATATGACCCATGTAACAGTATGCAACTTCCCTTACCTGCAAGTACGTGGGACACCATGTTAGTTGTATTTCCTTCTAAATTTGAAGCTTGCGTAGAGCATTTCCAACATTACCCCCAAACAGCCTACAGCCTCTTAAAGGGGCATTCATCACAGCCTGTTGTACATCAGTGGCAAACCCAGCCACGTTAAGACAGGAATATCTCTGAAGGACTATGCCAGAGGCAACAGCCCTGGCAGAAGTATTGTAAGCAACATATACAGAGTGTAACAGATGCTTATCAGTACCTACACCAGCTGAAGCAGCTTTATGCAAGTAAACCTTGGCAGGACTATCAGGCAGAGTCTGAACAGCAGACATAGCCGATTTCCACAGGCTGTTCTGATATTCAGTCATATAGGCCTGGTAGTTAGCAATTCTGAGACCTAAGGATGCAGAGGCATACATTCCTTTGCCCATAACATCCATCTTCCTTGATTCTTTATCGGGAGACAGGGAGCTCATATGTCTAGGGGCCCTAGAGTGATCAAGAGCAGCCATGATAACCACAGAATCTGCTTCAGGCTGGGAAGCTTGATGAGGCTTAGCAGAGGGCGCAGGGTAGTGCTTATCAGCCTTTCTGTGCACTGCAGACAAGGTATTAGGCCTATGTCAAGCAGCACATGTAGCATCCTCTAAAGCAGGATATATAGGAGGAAAGACAATGGAGGGTGCAGCAGAACATCCAAAAACTCCTTTAAATTTCTCTTAGTGGAGTCTTCTTCCTCTGCAGCAAATCCCATGACATTCTGGATTTGTCTGAGCAGATCCTGAAAAGAAGCGTCTTTAGGAAGAGACCTGGGGATATACACCACAGAGTCCTCACAGCATGACGAGAGGGTAGACCTGGAAAGCAGCCCCCCGGGATAATTTTGCTTTTCTTCATCCTCCAAATTCTCCTCCATATTAAGACGGTCAGGATTATACTCCTTCTCCTCGTCTGGAACGTCGATGGGAGTAAAAGCTGGAGCTGGCGACAGAGGCAGTGGCTGCGACGGAGGAATAACAGGTGTACTTTTAGATCCCATCAACAACGGTGTTGATAGGGGAGGTCCTGCCAATGGGACAGCCACTATCATCGGCGGAAGCAATGGTATCAGTCTGCGAACAAGTACAGAGAATGACACCAGCACTATCTGGGAGCTAACAGCACTTTGTAAAGGGCCCAGGAGTACCAACGTTGAAGGGGTAAAACCCAACAATGCAGGTGGCATACTATCTCCTTGGTCCTTAATGACTGCATTGGTGACAGGATCGCCAAACACTGGGAAGTATCCTTCCCAGAGGAAGCTGAGAGAGAGGGAGAAGCCAGCTTGGAGCCCGTGCCATTGGCGGCAGCTTCCACAGCCTTAAATGTGATGAAGTTTTCTAGAGCCTTCTTTCTGTGCCTCCTTGTGGCTTGGTTAAACGCCTGGCAGATCTTGCAGGCAATGACACTGTGGGACAGGCACAAACAGCAAACACAAACCATGCAGTGTCGTCCTTATAGATCTTGTAACAGCAGGTGCAAAACTCAAATAAAGGTTCTTTCAACAGTGGTATAAAATGATGTTGACAAGTAAAGTTTAGAAGAAAATAAAGTCGAAGAAAACAATGGCGTTGTTTATCTTCAGTTGACAAGTGGTCGACGGGGAAGGGATAAAGAACTAAGGAGTACTGCCCCCCCACACACTTATATAGGGATCGACGTCATACATCATCATGGGCGGCCACCCAGTTAGCAAAAGTTTCTAAGCGGTCCTTACACTGACGGCTTACAGTTCCAAAGGCAAGGCCCAGTGAAGGAGATCGCCTTGATGAAAATCCTTGGATACACGACTTCACCACTTACACACAACAGAAACGGAGAGTTCTCCTTGAGATAAAAAAAAATTTGGCAGTAAAGAACATTAAATTGCACCTTATTGCTCCCGCGCAAATGAAATTTTCCTGCCCAAGGGCCCAATGTTCTTCCGCTCACTTGCTGAGGCCCGCTCTGCCTTGTTAGAGCTGAAGGTTCCCAGTGAGCTTCTAAGCAGACCAGATTCTCTTTCACCCGACACCAGATGGAAGGAGAGAGAGCTGTGGAAGAGGAAAAGAAACTCAAAACAAGGGGGAACGATCGCAGACCCGCAGAGACCTAATGGGAAGGACTCGAACCTGAATATGGAGGAAGATACATCAGCGGGACCACCCAGAGAAAATGACGATGCTGCAGGGACCTAAGTGGACATTTTGATATCCTTTCCTGACTAGACTTATTGTTCTCTTCTCGAGATAGAGAGTAGCTTGGTTTCTGACAGACGTAACTGTGAGAGCTTTGTGGGGGAGGGGGTTTTGGGATGCCGGATGGCTCGCACACTATGGGGAAAATTCATTGGGTGAGGGAGGGGACATTTGCTGGGGCGTCCACACCAATGGGGAAATGAAATGAGGGACTGTGACACTTTTTCCATTTTGGTTATTGGGAGCAGCGAGTTGATGGGAATTGGGGGTTAGGCTTTGTTCTGTGCGCCCCTTCTAAGTGGTGACCTGGGCTGAGTGAGATAGTTACCTCTAGACCTGTAGACTGGCCTTCCCGTTTCTTGCTCTCTTTTGGCAGGCCACTACAGAAGAGAACATGACGTTATACTATAAAGTGGGCCATCCCTTATTCCTGAAAATAAAAGAGAAGCGGTGTTATATCAACCGGGAGGAAGTTGGCGTGGATGCTCAGAGCAACCCCTCTTTATTTCTTTAAGTAGTATTAGGAGAAGTGTCTCCTATCTCCTGATACATATCTATTCCGGGGAGGGGCAACAAAAACCCTATCAGCTTATATACTCACTGGACAGACACAGACAGACACAATCTGTGGTGGGGTCTCAATAGGAGGGAGGTAGTTAATCAAAACAGGTTTGACAAGCAGTAAAAGCCAATTCCCTCAAAGCGCAGAATGTGCGCATGGCCCGCATTGGCAGGGCCACACCTAGCTGGCTTACTAACATCGACGAAGTGGGCAGGGTGTAAAAAGAATGTTGGAAGTTTTGTACATATGTTACATAAAGTTAATTTTTGCTTAGATTATTGTTTAAGTTATGGTTACTCAAGGCAAAACAGGGCGACTCCACGGCATGAATGTAAATGATGATTAGGGAGATATGGTTAAAATGATAGAAAGAATAGTTATAACGTACAATGTTTGAGGGATGGGTAGTCCAATTAAGAGGAAACGAGTTCTTAATGAGCTCAAACAGGCTGGGGCAGAGATAGCCCTCCTGCAAGAGACACATCTAGACCTCAGGGAGAGTGCTAAGCTGAGGAGAGCATGGGTGGGCCAGGTCTTCGCAGCACCTTATCTATCTCACATCCATAGAAAAGAAGTAGCTATTCTAATGCATAAGGACTGTCCTTTCCAAATGGAGAGTAGTGACGCAGACGGAGAGTGTAGATTCATTATAGTAAGAGGCAAATACAGGGATCAGCCCTGTACAATATTAAATATTTATGCCCCCAACTCGGAGATGGAAAATCATGCCTTTCTGAGAAAAATATTGCTTAGGGCGGTCCCTCCCATGAGGGAGTTATTAGTAATAGGCGGGGACTTTAATTTAGTGTTGAACCCCCCGCTGGACAGGTTGGGTCTTAAATCGAGGGCCACCTTCTTGAACAGTGAGAACTCTGTCCAGACACATGAGAGACCTGGGTCTTTTAGACATTTGGCATTACCTACACCCAAGAGTGAGAGACTATTCCTGTTGGTCATCCCCTCATGGTTCCTACTCTAGGATTGAGCTGATACTTATGCCTAGAGAATGGGCACATAGAGTGGAAGAGGCCAAAATCTATGCTCGGACGCTCTCTGACCATGCTATGGTTCGCATAAAGCTACACATGACCCTGGAAGTGAAGAATTCAGGATGGAGACTGAATGTCTCCTTACTAAATAAAGCTGAATTTAAAGAATGGGTGCAGGGGACGATTGAGGAATACACTCTCCATAACCCGACACACGAAAATACCGCAGCTGTATGGTGGGAAGGGCTTAAGGCTTACCTAACTGGAAAAATTACACAGTATGCCTCTCAATTGAAAAAAAAAAGCAGCAAAAGGAGATTACAGAGCTGGAAACTAAAATATGGGATATAGAAGTAGAACACAAAATAGTTTTGAACCCAGAGATTAAAAGGGAACTGGGTGACACCAGACAAAAGCTAAATAAGATATTAGATGGGAAAATAGAGGGTCAGCTCAGATAATCCCGCCAGCGGTTTTATGAATCAGGAGGGAGGGCAGGCAAATCACTTGCCTGGCAAATCCGGAAGGAAGCTGCCTCCAGGAATATCCTTAAAGTTAAAACCACACAGAGGAAATGGGCCTCCAACCCAGAGGAGATTGCAAATCAGTTTAAAAGGTTTTACAAAGTTCTGTACTCCCAGGAACCGGTAGACAACTTTACATATCCTCTAGATAATTTCTTTGAGGGGGCTAGACTTCAACGACTATGCCAGGAGGAGAAAGACTTTCTGGAGTCTCCTCGAGGGAATGATGAAGTTTTAACAAGCTTGCAGGCACTATGAGTTGGCAAGGCCCCTGGCCCAGACGGCATGCCAGAAGAGTTCTATAAAACATTTAAGGGCCTGCTGCTGGGTGGGGTATGCAGAGAGGTCCAGCAGAATGGTATAACACCACCAAGCTGGCAACATGCACAACTTACAGTAATACACAAAGAAGGCAAAGAACCGGGGGAATGTGGGTCCTACAGACCGATCTCCTTGTTAAATGTTGATCAGAAGGTTTATACGTCGATCTTAGCCAAGAGGCAGCAGAGGGTGGTGGGACGTCCGGATCAAACGGGGTTCATCAATGGGAGACTCTTGTATGATAATATTAGACGTCTTTTGAATCTGATTACCCATCAACAATCTGTTAATGAATATACCCTGGCCATTTTTATGGATGCAGAAAAGGCCTTTGACAGGGTCAATTGGGGTTTTCTCCAACGTTCCCTGTTGGAGATGGGATTTGGGCCAAAGTTTAGAGAAAGTGTGGGGGCTCTCTATGCTGTCCCTCAGGCCATGGTCCTGGTAAATGGGTTCACAACAGAGAGGTTTCACCTCACTAGGAGAAATGACGCAGGATGCCCCTTATCACCTCTATTATTTGCCCTGTGCATAGAGACATTGACTGTGAGAATTAGATCAGTATGAGACATCAAGGGTATTAGAGTAAGGGACAAAGAGCATAAAATATCTCTCTATGCCGATGATTCCCTTTTTTACATCACTTCCCCAGATACATCTCTTGAGGCATTAGAGCGGGAGCTAGAGACCTATGGAAGGGTATCGGGATATAAAATAAATTACGATAAATCTCAGGACATATGGTTTGGGGGGGGGGACGGTCCCCAGGAAGGTGATGGAAAATTTCCCTTGTAAATGGGCCAAGGTTAACACAGTAAGTTATTTAGAAATTAAAATTACTCCACGCTTGTCTGCCCTGTTTGAGTTGAATTAAGGGAAGCTCTGGAGAGAGATTTCTGATAATATTACACGTTGGAAGCTTCTTCCGCTCTCTCTGGGAAGCAGAGTGGAAATAATAAAAATGAATGTGCTGCCCCGGCTTATGTTTCTATTCCAGGCTTTACCACTAGGGGTCCCGAGAAAGATTTTGGTCCGGGGTTTTAGGGGATCTATCTCGATTTGTCTGGCACGGTGGTCGACGCCGAGTTAGTATAGAGCTTCTCTCCCAGCCTAAAGAGAGGGGAGGCCTGGCCTATCCAGATTTTAAATTATATTATTTAGCAGCCCAGTAGGCCCCAATTATTTCCTGGTTGAAGCAAGAGGGAGGAGAGTGGTGGAAGGGGAAAGAAAGATTTCTTTCCACTCGGCTCTCCTTGGCCTCCCTGCCTCACACACCGATTACCAAACGTGTCTGGCAGTCACTCAAAAGTCCTTGGACTAGACATACTCTCAGGACTTTGATTAGGGCCAGAAAAGTCACTCAAACACCAGAAGGGGTAGGCCCATTAACTTCCATTTTAGGAGACCTAAATTTTATTCCGGCACAAGGGGACCTGGGATTTAAGGTATGGAACAGCAAAGCCCTGGTCAGGTTTAGTAATTTACTACAGGGTGATGTTATGCTGTCCTTTGTGCAAGTACAACAAAAATACCATCTCCATAAGTCCAACCTGTACAGATATCTTCAAGTGAGACATTACTTAAATATGCACAGACTGATTCCTAAAATTATAAGGGACTTGACAGGATTGGAGGAATTTATGTACTGGGCAGCCAAAATAACTGGTCAAAAGAAAACAATATCATTAGGATATAGGGCTCTGCAAGGGGAGATTAAGGACTGCTTTTGGGCTCTTAGAGATAGATGGGAAAAGGAGCTGGGTCACCGAATTCCGGATACTTGCTGGGAGGAAGCCTGGAAAAAATGATGGTGCATGACGGCATCCCCAACATGGAGGGAATTTCATTGGAAGTGTCTTTCCAGGTTCTTCCACACACCCCGGTCATGAGGTATTTCCAGATGGGGAACACAGACCTATGTTGGAGAGGATGTGGTCAGGTGGGCACACATGCCCATATTTTCTGGACATGCCCGGGGTGAAGAATTTTTGGCAGGAGATATCCCATACACTGAGAATGCTCTGGGGAGTGGCTGTCCCGTGTTCCTTTGACTCCCTTGTCCTGGGACTAGACCTTAGAGGTATTAGGGGGAGTGGGCAACAGTCGTTGTTTAGACTGCTCTGCCTGGCTGCACTTAAAGAAATCACAGCTAGATGGCAGACTGCAACCCCCCCACCCAAAGATGTGGGCTCCTGGAGATGCAGAGTAGGAGAATTAAGGCATATGGAAGGCTTCACAGCCACACTGCGACTAACAGAAGAAATTTAGAGACCAGTGGAGAACCTGGGAGAGGGACGGTGGAAGAGGGCACTGAGATAAGGGACTGATCCATTCCTCTTTTCATTTTCTCCCTTCCGAAATGCTACAAGGGTTAGTTTCCACAATGGGCCTGATGAGTTGCCCTGAAGAGTTAAAAGTTAAAAGACTCCTGCTGAGCCTATGTTTGGAGAAGGTTTTGCCCCTAGAGTTTGCGTTCTCCTTTTTCTTTTCCTCTTTTCTCCTTTATCTGAGAGAGTAAGGAGGAGATAAACATGGAAATAATTCTGTGTAAAATGATTGATGTTTTGCCTCGTATACCAATGTTAACAACAAGTAACTGCCGATTAACAGGGGCATGTGGCCTCATCTTTCTTCTAAAGAAGACACACAGATACATGAAAGAAACGTACAGCTCCTAGTTACCTGAGTTTTACTAAATAGATTATGTTTTGCTTAAGTCTGAGATCCAGAAGGACTAAAGTGATTATTGATACATAAAGTGCTATATCTTTCACTCTAAGCTGTGTAAGGAGGGCGATATTAGACAGAAAAAATTATGTATATAGCTACTAGACATTGATGCATTTTCTTTGTAATATAATAGGTCTATGAGCTGTATATTTGATTCTGGAAATAAACCTTAAGTTTAAAAAAAAAAAAAAAAGAAAATCCTTGGATAAAGAGCATATGAAAGGCACAATGAAATAAATCAACACTTTAACTGTTGCCACTAGATGAAACGAGACATCATTTGATAACGCTGCACGAAATCTGACGAGTGTCCGGGACAGACGTCTTGATGCCTCGTTTGACACTTTTCCAATTGTGGGTGGGGGGAGGCTTTTTACTTGACAAAAATTCTGTTTGCAAGACAAAAAAGAATTCATTTAATTTAAAGGGGGCAAGAAACCTGTGTGAATTTGCAGCTGTTTGTAATGTTCTCATTAAAATGATACTCATTTCACCAAAAGATCCATATGTAAAATGTACCTGAATTATGGTGTCATTTATTTACTGAATTTTGTTAACTGGGTAAGCCCACTGAGACAGACGTCTCTTTTTCAGGGGCGACCCAGAATTAATTACATTAAAGACAGCATTCAATTACAAAGCCATGGGACAGAGATATAGCAGTGGATACATACGGAAAACAATGCAATTTCTTTAATTACACTGTGGAATTATGTAAGACAATATGAAAGGATTTCATCAAACAGACATGAGAGGGAAGTTCTGAACATTAAGTGTAAGTGCAGGATGTTACAAGGGGAAGATTGGTTTGGGGTCATAAAAACTGTACTGTGAAATCAGAAAATGCAGACAAAACCTGTCTGAATTTCATAGTTGACAGAGATGTTTGTGCTGCACTTTAATATGACCTACAAAGACTTTCTCCATCTCTGAGCAGATTGGGAGAGGAGGTTAAAGGTCAGCTATCTTGGCCAGATGCCCAACAGCCTATGTTTCCGATGTGTGAAAAGTTTAATCAGAGGATTGTTGTTTTTTTGGTTTCTCATTTTAACTCTTTGTTTATCCCCAGCCTCCAGAGCTATCCAGATCCAAACTCTGGCCCCCTCCCAGCCCCATACTCACCATTTCTGTTACCCCATCCCCCCCTTACATCAGTGTATCCCTCAGGGAGACCCATCCGTGGGGAGGAAGCAGTAGTAGATGTTGTTTTCTATAGTGCACTTTCAAGGCTCAGAGAGCATACTGAGTCAAGCAAACATTACACTACACTGCAGATAAGAGGCAGGAGAAAACACGACATGGGGAAATACAAAATTAAATCAACCACTTATAAACTACAACCATCAATAAATACATCATGAAATAAGTAACCCAAGCAGAAATGAGGGGAGACCGGCAGCCGTAAGCTGCTTCTTAATTCTAGCCTTCAAGATTTAAACACAGAAGATGCCAATCATATCTTCTCCAGAAGGCCATCCCACAGACGGGGCTGTAACAGCAAAAACTCGGTCTCCTGCAGACTTTAAATGTGAAGCAGAACCCTCAGCAGCCCCTGACCTGTGGACCTAACTGTCATCTTCCCAGAGGTGTGTGTGTGTGTGTGTGTGTGTGTAGGGAGGGTTCAGAAGTTCGAGGGGGGTGGGGGGTTGCAGGAGGAAAGTAGGTGAGGTAGAGCCAAGGAGTGCTGTGGCATTGTCCTGGGATATGTGGGAGTTTCTCTCCTCAGAATCGCACCCCCCCCCCGACAAAATGAGGTGCTAGAAGCTTGAGTATGCACACCACCATGGAGCCTGTCAACGCGTCTCCTCCTGGCCCTGCAACTAATGCTGCGCAGTCACTTATCACCCAGGTAGCAGTGATGTTGCAGTATCGGCCACCCTCCCTCCCAGGAGGAACAGCCTCCTCCTCTATGACATCACACCTAACCTAGACCTCTGGACTTGTTCCCAGACCTGAGCTGCCGGCATTACCAACTGGCTGGTCCTTGAGGATGTTCATTACTGCATTAACCCCTGTGTGGTCCCGACCCACAATCCCTGCCTCCATCACAGCATGAACGATAGCAACTGATTCAAGTTCTTTTTCAGAGTTCAGACCCCTGTCACTCTGTCCTTTCCAATGGCAACATGCAAATTCAAAAAGATGGAGAGGCACTTTTCTGGCAATCACTTTTGATGGAACGGTGCCCACTTTTAAACAAACAAAGAGCCCAGAGTCAAGTTCCCAAGTGCTTTCTGAATCTCAAATGACTGGGATTTTCACATCACTGGCTATTATTACAGCTAGGAGATTTCTTTGTATTTTCTCATCAGTCTGTTTTTATGCACTGCCAGCTCCGCAGGCAGCACTCCCGTCTATTGTTCAAACCCCGATCAGGGAAATAAACAGGTTGAAAACTATTTAGGGAAGGGCAATGAAAATGATCCCAGGACAGCTTTTGAGGAGACTGGTAAAGTCTCCACATGTATTCTCTGGTAGGAGGGAGAGGCAGAATGTGACAGGAACATACAACTATATACAGGGGTGCAAAAGGGTGAACTGCACAGAGTTGTTAAGAGTTGAAGAACACTTCATGCACTAGGGGGTACAATTGTAAGCTGGAAGGGGGAAGGATTCAAAACAGGCATTAGGAAGTTTTTTTTTTTGCTGAGTAGGTGGCGGACAGGTGGAATAGTCTGCACATTAATGTGCTCACTGCTGTGACTATAGCGGAGTTCCAAACACAGTTGGACACATTTAAAAAACACCTTTTTTGCCTTTGGTAGGTGCCACCTAAAACAAAACGGTAAGCTCCCTTATCTGTCTGGGAGCTTTTCTAGCATACGTTCAAAACTGTTACTTCATACCCCTTGGAAAGGGATCATAACTTCCCTCTGAGGGGCCAGCTGAATGACTGAACGATCCCTTCCACTTCCTATATTGCCAGACGCTCCCCCGTGCTCAGACTTTCTGTAACGTGTGTAGAGGAAGAGTACAGGGGCACGATCCATTGAAGTCTATGAGGCGCAGGTTTACATGCTTATGTTAGGTAGCGGATCACTTTTATTGTAAAAGGCAAGGCCATGATTCAACTAACAAGGGACCAAAACTGTGCATTTTCAATAGACCTGAATTAGGCAATAATCACAAAGCAAAAAAACACATTTGCACAATTTCTGCTGATTAGTGCCTTACACAGAGTATTACCGTATTTCTTTCTACTTCAGGGTTCTGAGGCTACATGGAGGTTTTTCCTTTGCTTGAAAATTGTAGACAAGATGACAGGATGCCTTTGGAAACAACTGACTGTATGGGGGGCTGGTAGTATAGCCTAGAGGTTAGCGTAACGAGCCATGAATGAGCGTGGTACATCCAGCAGAGCTGGGTATGATTCCTGCAACCTCCGCTTGCATACTGTGTGGCTCTGAGCAAGTCACTTTACCTCCCCAGTGCTCCAGGGTCGCCCCTAAAAACAGGCAGTTGTGCCTAGTGGGCCTTAACTGGTTACCAAAAGAATAAAAGAAATTTCTGGAAAACAATTTAAAATAAATAAAAGTCAAACGGAAAATAATCCTGCTTTTATGTTAATTTGCATAGTTTTTCTGACAAACAGGAATGTAAACCAGATCACGCATGCCATTGCTTTATCCTGCGTGGACAAGGGGGAACTTTTCACATTTTGTCTCCCTCCCGCCGAGTTGCGGGCTCAACGTTCTATGTCAGGCACGAAATGGGTCAGGTAGCTCAGCTGAGTGCCTCCCCTTCCTTCTGCCACCCCGCAATGCCTGCTCCTCCTGTGGGCTCCTAAGAGATGCTGACACAGCAGTAGACAGACCACCCCCTACCCAGAGGAGGTGTGCGTCCAATTCCTCATTGGCTTTCCTGTGTCCTGGGCTACTGACGTTGTAAGTGTCAACTCTGCAGCTGCAGTAATGGGCCGGCCATTAGGTGACACCATCATTTCTTTAAACACAGTTTCAATCAGATCAATTGGCACTTACATCGTCCTTCATCATGGTCTGCGCCACCTCTGACATCACACTGATAGCATCGTCTGTTTTCTTGCGGTTTATGAAGATGACCCCGGAGAGCCAGCAAGCCAGGCCAGCAGTGCCCGCATACATCAGCTCCCTCTTGGCGATGGGTACACAGCGATTAGGAAGTATCTCCATCATACCTGCAGAAAGAGGGTGAGGAAGAGAAGGAGGAGTTAGGTCCAGGCAGGGCAGGGCGTTATAAAGACAGGAGACAATTCTGAATGGGAGTCAGTAAGCAACAGAAACATAGAAAATTGATGGCAGGTAAGGACCACTAGGCCCATTCAGTCTGCCTATATACCCCACCTTACACAGTGCCCTCCGACCATACTTGGTCAGTGGCTAGCACCTTTCCCTCCCCCTCGCACCTCTAGGGTACCATTATGCTTATCCTATGCATGCCTGAATCTCCCCACTGTGCATGCGTCCGCCACCTCCTGAGCTAGGCTATTCCATGCATCCACCACCCTTTCTGTGGAAAAAGATCTTTCTAACATTGCTCCACAACCTGCGCCCCTCCAATCTCAACTCGTGTCCCCTTGTTCTTGTACTCCTCTTATACTGAAATAGGTCAGCCACCTGTACCTTGTTCATATCTTTAAGATACTTGAAAGTTTCTATCATATCTCCCTGCTTCCTCCTCTCTCTTCCAGTGTACACATGTTGAGGTCTTTCAATCTCTCCCCATATGTCTTCTGCTGCAATCTCTGCACCATCTTCGTTGCCCTCCTCTGAGTCGCCTCAACCCTGCCCATGTCCTTACGTAGATGTGGCCCCCAGAACTGAACACAGTAGTCCAGATGTGGCCTCACCAGTGTTTTGTACAGTGGCATCACCACCTCTCTTTTCCTACTAGTGATACCCCTACCTACGCACCCCAACATGCCACTGGCCCTCCCTACTGCCTTTGTACATTGCTTGGGCTTCTGAGATGATAATCCCCAAATCCCTTTCCTCCCAGGTGACTGTCAGCAATCCCACACACCCCCCAACCTGTAGCTCTCTGCAGGATTTCTAGGCCTCAGGTGCATGATTTTGCACTTCTTTGCACTGAATCTCAGTTGCCAACTTTCTGACCATTTTTCCAGCCACTCCAGGTCCCTCCTGATCCTGTCCACCCCCTCTTGCATGTCCACCCTGTTGCAGATCTTGGTGTCATCTGCAAATAGGCACATCTTCCTTTCTAGCCCTTCTGCAATGTCACTGATGAAAACATTAAACAGGACCGGTCCTAGGACCGACCCCTGGGGCATCCACTGGTCACCCCCCGACTGGATTCCATTAACCACCACCTTCTGTTTCCGGTCCTTAAGCCAGTTTTCAACCCAGTTCTCCACCTTGTGGCCCACTCCCAGGTTGCTCAAAGTACAGTTACATAAGAATTTACTGTAACAGTAGATCTTCAAGAGAGGCTCTTGCAGTAGGTATTCACATATAGGACTAAGCCGCCAGGCACAAGGACCCACAGAAAATTTCTGGATAGCAGTCTCTGGCGGGGAACCACCCCTCACTGCCAGGTGACCGGGCCATGTGACCGGGTATAAAGGAAGTGTTCCCCGCACTCACCTTCCAGTTCTTTTCCCCGCCAAAGACCAAAAGAGGCAAGACAAGAGAGAAGAGGATATTCCCCCCATGGAAATGGAGCAATAAGCTTAGGGGATGGAGGGCGGGAAGGCAATACCTACTGCAAGAGCCTCTCTTGAAGATCTACTGTTACGGTAAGTTCTTACGTAACTATCTTACTTCAAGAGGGCTCTTTCAGTAGGTATTCACATATATGACTGAGTCCCAAGCAGTCTGGAACACGGAAAAGCAGTCGGGAGGAGGATTGTGAGCCACTGCATGGACCTCAGGGCTGAACAGGTCTCATGGAAGGAGACCTTGTAAGACAGCCAACCCGAAGCCTGCACTACGGCGAGAGGCAATGTCCAAACTGTAGTGTTTCGTGAAGGTATGGACACAAATCCAAGCAGCGACTGCACAGATGTCTGCTGCTGACACGTTCTTGAAACAAGCCACAGAGGCAGCTACTCTTCTGGTGGAGTGACCTCTGACTTGACTCGGAAGGGTCTTGTTGTACTTGTCGAAACAGAAAGTGATACAATGAGCCAACCATTTTGATAGGCATTGCTTAGAAACAGCATTGCCTTCTCTTTTGCAGGCAAAAGAGATGAAAAGCTGATCAGCCTTCCTGAGATCCTTAGTGCGACTGGTGTGGTATCTCAGAATTCTATAAACATCCAAAGTATGCAAGAGGTACTCCCCTTGATTGGAGCATTGTGTAAAGAAAGCAGGTAGCTCAATGGATTGATTCAGTGTAGATTCAGCCACCACCTTAGGGAGAAACTTAGGGTTGGTGCGTAGAGCCACTCGTCCCTTGTGAAAAATCAAGTATGGGATTTTGCACATCAAGGCCTGAAGCTCGGAAATGCACCGAGCAGACATAATGGCCACTAGGAAAGTGTCTTCCAACAAAGGAACTTTAAATCAGCCGTAGCTGCCGGCTCGAAGGGAGACAGAGTAAGCTTCTCCAGAATAAAATCCAAGTCTCAAGGAGGGGCAGGAATGTGGATGGGGGGTCTCAAATGGAGAACTGAGGAAGGTCTTGGAGACTTCCAACTGAGCAAAAGTCCTGTCTCCAAAGGGAATATGGTAGGCTGAAATAGTGGCCATGTGGACTTTTAACGAGGAATGGCTGAGACCCAGATCGAAGAGGTGACGCATGTAGTCCAGGACTTTAATGACTGGGCACCAGAAAGGCTCAAAGTCCTTCGAATCTGCCCAAATAGAAAACCGTTTCCACTTCATGGCATAAGTGGATCTGGTGGAAGGCTTCCTGGCCTCTACCAAAATGTCCGCTACGAGAGGAGAAACTCCAAAGCGGGCTTTAGCTATGTCTGTAGGAGCCACGCATGTAAATGAAGGGATTTGAGACCTGGATGAACAAGGGTCCCTGATCCTGGGTCAACAATTGTTGCGACAGAGGAAGAGGAAGTGGAGGTTCCTCTGAAAAACTTGCCTGGCCCATAAGGGAGCGATGAGAATCATTCGAGTTCCCTCCGATCTGAGTTTGTTCAGGATCCTCGGAATTAGGGGAATGGGAGGGAAAGCATAAACGAATCTGTCCCTCCAAGCGAGAGACGGAGCATCCCACCAAAAAATGTCTCGCCCTGGAGCAAGCGAGCAGAAGGCGGGAAGCTTTGTATTTTGGGGAGAGGCAAAGAGGTCTATCTGAGGTGTTCCCCATCGCTGAAAGATCTCGTTTATGACTTCTTGATCTAACTCCCATTCATGGGACCTGGCTGAGGACCGACTGAGGTGATCTGCCAGTGTATTTTCCACTCCCAGAACGTGAACCGCAGTCAAGTGAAGATGGTGTTAGGCTGCCCATTGCCAGACTCTCATCACTTCCTGACACAGAGGGTAGTACCATATCCCTCCCTGCTTGTTGAGGTACCAGACAATGCACATATTGTCTGATTGTATGAGGAGATGACCGGGGAAGATGAAGGAGAGTAGAGCCTGGAGGGAATAAAGGACTGCTCTCAGTTCGAGCACACTTACATGCAGGCTTTGTTCAAACCTGGACCAGCTGCCCTGAGTCCTGTGAGACCCCAGACGGGTACCCCAACCTTCTCCTGACGTGTCTGTCGTCAACGTCTGGGAGGGCGGATCGATGTAGAAATGAACTCCCAGGCACAGGTTCTCCTGAACCATCCACCATTGCAAGTCCCTGATCATGGGATCCAATACTAGAACTTCTTGGTCTAGGTTGTCCCTGGTTTGGTCCCGTTCAGACTGAAGCGTCCACTGAGAGATCCTCATATGGAGCCGAGCAAGTGGGACTGTCGGAATGGCAGATGCCATTAGCCCGAGGAGGCAGAGGACTGACCTGGCTCCAACCCTCCTGTGACCAGACAGAGGACGGGCCTGATTCTGAAGGGTGTCTACCCTGTCCAGAGGCAAGAAGAAGGCTTTGCCAGTGTTAGTGTCCGTAATCATCCCTATAAATTGGAAGCATTGGCATGAGACCAAATGGGACTTGGCCTGACTGATGGTGATACCCAGACTGGTGAAAACCTGCAGGGTAAGAAAAAGGGAGTGCAGGAGTTCCTCCTTGGACAGGGCTGCCAGGAGCCAGTCGTCTAGGTACGGGAATACCTGTACTCCCTGGGTACGCAGGTGGGCCACTACCATGGACAGGCATTTGGTAAACACTCGGGGTGCCGAGGAAAGACCAGATGGGAGGGCCTTGAATTGGTAGTGGTCCCCTTGAAAGCAAAACCGAAGGAATTTGAGGTGGGAAGGGCATATGGAGATATGCAGGTAGGCATCCTGCATGTCCAGAGCACATAGCCACTGTCACTGCCGAAGAAGAGGTAGAAAGCTCTGCAAAGAGAGCATTCTGAAGCGTTTGTACTCCACAAACATGTTCAGGGAGTGGAGGTCTAGTATAGGCTTCAGATCCCCTGTCTTCTTTGGAACTAGGAAGAAATGGGAATAGTAACCGGTTCCCCAAAGATGGGTGGGAACTGGCTCTATTGCCGCCTTCGAAAGAAGGGAGATGATTTCTTCTAGGACCAGAGGAAGATGTTGCGGAGAGTAAGATGACGGGGGGTCTTTGGGGTGGTTTCTGCAGAAACTCTATTGAGTGTCTTGCTGATATCAACTGGGGCACCCAATGTCTGAAGTTATCCTCTCTCAGCCCGGCAGATGGGAGGAGAATCTCTCCCCTACTGGTTCCTCTGGAACTTCCAGAGGCAGGGAGTCAGGAGGTGTGGGGCAGCGCAACAGCCAAGGCTCCCGCAGCTTATTTGCAGGGGGGAGTCTTGGTTGCTGGAGGGCCCCCGACGTTTGTTGGCACATTTGCCCTGTGTTTTTTGTCTTTGTCGGTTTTGGCGACAAAAAGGACGCCACTGCCCTTGAGTGGACCTGTACACAGAATTGACAGACTTGAGTGTAGTACCCTTGTCCTGCAGTTCGGTAATGATGTCCTTTAATAAAACCACGTGCTTCAAAAATAATCTCAAGTTTTTTGTTTTGTCTTTTTTACAACAAAGTTTATGTAAATGTTCTGATGACTAATGTATACCCAAAATGTATTCACGTGGCCAGGAGCGTGGTCAATATTTCATGGTTCGTCACCTTGATTCCTCCATCTTTTATGTCCCTATACGTCACCTCTCTCCTGATGGGGTTTAACCTACTCCCCAGTGGCCCTGGAAAAAGTGACTATGCATTCTTGTCTTCAGTGCCATCGGGAGAGGGTAGATGGTACTAATATATAATAAGCAAGGCGACAGGAGTGTTCGGATTAAAAAGTTTCTCTTTAGATAACGTCTACTTCTCCGGTAGGAGAATTTCAATTCCACTTTGGGTACACAGTCCATCCATTTTACCATGATCAGATTCCCAGGCCCAAATTTCACTCCCGAAAATTTTGACTGGCTCATTAGATACTTTTAAATCTGCAAGAGACATGTTTCCCATAACTGATTCATGAAATCCAATTGGGATAACCACACTTTTACTATAATCAATCTTAGCTCTGGCTAACCCAGAGAAAGTATCTGTGGTCTGTTGTAAATGTGTACCAGAGTGCTGATCCCTAAGAATGACACACAATTCATCTGCATACGCTACTGCCTTTACTTCCTCAATATCAGGTGCCATCTGAATACTCTGTATATCAGGATCCATATGGATCACACAGATAAGGCGGTCCAGAGAAAAGACGTACAGCAGGGAGTTCAAAGGGCACCCCTGTTGTACACCCCTCCTAAACGGCATTGGAGGACCCATCACAGCATTCACCCAAGGGTACATAACTACACCCTTATATAGCGCCACGGTCCAGTTTCTGAAGCCCTCTGGAATCTCAGTGCCACACAGGCACATGCATTTTCCAGGTACTCGGGAGAAAGCTGGTCAAACTGTGGCTCTTTCCTGACCCTTAACCAATGCCCCCCACCCCCCACCAGGTCCCTTAACAGAATCAGACAGTCTGATATACTCCTCAGAGCTATGGCACATGTCTGAGCCTCAGCAATGACCATCGGAGCCACCTTGGATAAGGTAACGTGTAGGATTTTGGACAACATTTTTTGGTCAGTGTTGAGCAAACACAATGGTTTCCAGTTCCTAATGTCCATCTTATTCCCAGATTTAAAAATGAATATGAGAAGGGAAGTCCACATACATGCTGGTAGGGCAACTGATTCCAAAAAAGAATTTAACAACATCTGTAACACTGGGCCCAAGGTAGGTAAACAGGTAAGACAATCTTATAATATTCAGCAGAAAGGCTGTCGCTTTCTGGCGCTGTGTTATTTTATTGCCTAATTGTTTCACTGCATAGTCTACCTGCTCTGCTAGCGTGATCGGCTGAGTGAGTTGTGTATGATGCTTTTCATTTAATCCTAGTATACCCAAGACAGAAACAGTCGTCTTTTCCCACACAGGGTCCACAGGGATCCCAAGTGTCTCTACGGTATATTTATGTATAACTTCCATGATTTCTGCACTGGAACACACCACCGTCTGTCGTTGGGGATTGTTCAAACCTGTCATTACCCCATGTTTCACTCTGTCCTGACAAAACTTGCAGATATTTAAATGCTGAGTAAGGCCTTGCATCCCATACGTCAACTCCTGTTCCAGGGAAGTGGCTCTTTTGTACTGATAGGCCTTCATGTCCTCTCTCACCCTCAAATGTGCTCCGTTAAATCTATGCTGTCCTCATGCATACAGGATATAAGTTTATGCAGCTGTGTAACTCTATTGTTGTCACGCTGCCCAATCTGCTGAAATAATTCCTTAACGTCTTTTTTGGAATCCTCCCACCACTGCTTTATGCCATCATATGCTGCAATAACTGAATGACTAACCCAAAACGACTTCATGCACTTAGCCCTCTCATTCTCCCGTTTTAATACAGTGGGATTAGGCCTCCACGTTTTCTTCCTAGATTGGAGGGAGGCCGCACGGCAGTGACACAAGACTGCCAGATGGTCTGAAGTTTCAACTGTGACAGCCCTTGCCAAGTCTATAGTCAATGCTTCTGACATAAACAAGAAGTCAAGCTGATGGGGGCGGCTGAGGATGAGGAGCACAGGGACCGTCATTATCATAATAAACAAGTACACGGCAGCCATCGTCACTTTCTGTGGTTTTAGCTCAATTTTTTCCCCCAGCTGTCGGTAATATATCCCTCCTCTTCTTTACCTCTCTAACCTACCACCCCATACACGGCCTCTTTCCCCTATAGGTGTAGTTGCCGGCTGCCTAACTCAAAAGATCTCTGCTTATAACCCTTGTATGCCTATGGTTGACTGTACATCTGCTGACTTCTTCAATTGTAAAATAATGCTGGTTTTTTTATTTTATTTATTTCAACCTTGTACTGTATATACTGTATATACTTTTTTTCCTTGTATATTATTGCTTTTTGTGTACCTGCTTCTGCACTGTACTTTGATGTATTCATGACCAGGTCCACCTTGCAAATGAGCCTTGCTCAATGGTGCCCGCCTGGATAAATAAAGATTTTGATTGATTGATTGATTGAGAGAGTAAAAAAAATAAAAACAAGAAGTCAATCCTAGTTGCAAGGGTATCCTATTAGGATACTGAAGCTCGGAATCCTGACACTCACGGGATCGACTTCAGTATCCCGAAACACACTTGCCTGTAAGCTGTATTGTCCTGACACAGGCAATGCCGACAGGGGTAAGATAGCGGATGTGACGTACTGCTGCCCTACCCCTTGTCAGGCACTACAAGAAAAGAGAGAATGCAGGTGCTGGCTGAGTTGCTCCCGTGGCATGGAATGCTGGGGTACTAGCAGCTCGGCAAGCATGGCTGTGTGGACCCAGGTTCTGCTCCCGGTTGCAAGCAACTTTTGCTCCCCGCTATTCCACCCCCTTCCCGGAAAGCATTTTGTTTTAACTCCGAGGTCTGCTCCCCCTCAAAGTTGGCTATTTTAGTTACAGGGTGTGCAGGGGCAGAGCCCCTTGTGCAGTCCCCTGCATTAGCTGCAAGTCCCTTGCGGGATCTCACATTTCGATCTGGGGCACCTATCAAGATGCCGAAATTCAGTCTCCTGAACTCGATCTTGTACAGTTCGGTATACTGAGTTTGACGATTCCATATATAATCCGTTGCAAGGGTGCCCTTATTAAATGTAGGATTTTCTTATCTAAGAATTTTCACAATTTCATTCAAAACCGAGTCATAGTACAGTTTTTTAGTATTACCTCTCGTCTTTCAGCGTCAAGCCACAATTAACATCCCTCCGCCCCCCACACATTACCATCTGACTGGTGTGCAGGTATGGTCCGATTTCCTGAAACAGGGCCACCCTTGCCGCCTTGGTTTGTGGGGCGTATGCAGTAATCAGACACAGGTTCCTACAACCTAGTACTATGTCCAACAATCGCGTCCTCCCAAGTTCAATCTCAACCAACTTTTGTACCGTAGCTGCAGGATCCGTTAATAATATGTCCACCCCATCACATCATTCCGTGCCCTGAGACCAGGAAGAGGGCCAATGGGACCATAATCTTTTGGTGTCTGATACCTCAAATAAGGTCTTAACGTAGGTGCCCTGTATGAAGATGATGTTTCCAGGGTAGACTCCAGGACTGCCACCATAGTTAACCATTTCTTACGGAACTTTAAACTGTGTAGCTGTGGAAAGGAAAGTATAAGTTTCAATGTGGGGCTAGCCGATTGGCTTCCCTATAGACTTTCCTTTGTCTCCCCTTGTCCTAGATGTGGACGATCTCCATATCCATCTCTGAGGGAGATGGGAGAGGCATCTCAGGCGGATTCATCACCTGCTGTGAAGGTGGGAAAGGGGAGGCTGGGCAGGGCCTTCATCCCTATCACCTGGGGTCTCAATGGGTTGGGTTGAAGGAGGCACCACTCTTGCCACTTGTTCTTGTCTTGGGCTTGGTGCCAAACGTGTATATGAGGGATCCTCAGGGGAGGTAGAAGGCTTCTCCCCAGGATCCAGGGGTGCTTCCTGCTCTTGGCCCTCCTGTGGCTCTATTAGAGTTTCAGAATGAGACAGATCTGCAGATTTCCATGCTGAGGCTCTAGCTGCCCCCAAGTTTGCCCCTTTGAAATGAAAGATTCCTGATGAAGCCCCCAGATCAATTACGAACATACGAAATTTGCCAGCAGATAAAGGCCTAGAGGTCTATCAAGTCTGCTCGAATGTGCAGCTAGCACCCCTTATTCTGCAGCTGCCCCTCCCTTCCACCCTTCCCCTTCATTAACCCTCCCCCTTGTCCTGTCCCATCCCCTTTTGAAGCAGTCCACTGTTCTACTGGATACCACTTCTGCAGGTAACGCATTCCACGCAGCCACCACCCTCTCTGCAAAAAAGTGTCTCCTCATCTTCCTCCTGAACCTTCCTCCCTCCAGTCTCATATCATAGCCCCTGGTGGCCCTCCCCCTCCCTTACTTTGAACAGCCCCTCTGTACCCGTCTTGTTTATTCCTTTCATGTATTTAAAGGTTTCAATCATGTCACCCCTGTCCCTCCTCTCCTCCAGTGAGTACATGTTCAACTCCTTCAACCTCCTCTCGTATGATAAGTCCCCCAGCCCCTTGATCATCTTTGTCGCCTCATGCTGCACCCTCCAGTAACTTAATGTCCCTCTTCAGATACGGTGCCAGTACTGCACAGTACTCCAGGTGTGGTCTAACTAATGACCTATACAGTGGCAGAATCAACTCCTCCTCCTCGAGGATATATATTTGCAATACAACCCAGCATTTTGTTGGCCTTGCAGCTGCCTTCCTACATTGTGCCGAGTTGTTCATTGACCCCTGTAATGAGCACACCCAGATCCTTCTCCTCCTCTGTCTGGGCTAGCTGCACTCCCCCCAGCTGGTAACTCCTCCTTGGGTTCTTCATCCCAAAATACGCACCTTGCACTTTCTGGCATTAAACCCCAGTTGCCAGGTGTCTGACCAGGTTTCAAGCTTTGCCAGATCATCCTGCAACCCCTGCCATCCCCCTAGGTCATCCACCACCGTGCCTACCTTGGTATCATCAGCAAACAGACTGATCTTGCTCTTGATGTCCCATGATATGTCTGCAATGAATATCCCAAACAACACTGGTCACAACACGAGCCCTGTGGAACACCGCTCGTCACTGCCCTTGGGTGTGAGAGCTCCCACCCACCAACACCCTCTGTTGCCTTCCTAAGCCAGTTTCTACCCATCTCACCAGCTTTGCACCCGCCCCTGTGCCTACTAACTTCCTTCCCAGCCTTCCATGCGGCACCAAGTCGAATGCCTTACTGAAGTCCAGATACAGGACATCCACTGCATGGCCCCTGTCCAGTTGCCTAGTTAACTAGTCATAGATCTCCACCAGGTTGGTTTGGCAGGATCTGCCACATATGAAGCCATGCTGTCTGCTGTCCTGTAGTCCTTTGGCCTCTAGGAGGGCCACCAGCCTCTTCTTCAGGATAGTCTCCATTAGCTTACCCACGATGGATGTGAGGCTCACTGGTCTGTAGTTTCTCGGTTCATCCTTGGGGTCACTCTTGTGGAGGGGCACCACATGAGCCATCCTCCAGTCCTGAGGTACACACCCCAAATGTAGTAAGGCATTAAATAGAGTCTGCCAAAGGTCTGCAAGGACCTCTGCCAGCTCCTTCAGTACCCTGGGGTGGATGCCATCTGGGCCTGGCACCTTGTCCACCCTCAGTGCCTTCAAACCCTCTCGAACTCTGCCTCCATGATTTCCCCATCTGTCACCCCTTCCCCCTTGTTTCTGCCATTTCTCCCACCTTGGGTGTCAACCCCTCTTCTCTTTAGTAAATACTGAGCAAGTACTCATTTAGTGCTTCTGTATCGCACCTGCTTCCACCCAACCCCTCCTTCCTAATCCTTACTATGTGGTCCTTACAGCCCTTTTTTCCTGATGTGTACTTAAAGAAGTCCTTCTCCCTTTTAATGCCTTGTGCCAGCCTGAGTTCTGTAGATGCTTTGGCTCCCCTTACTGCCCTTGTCACCTCCTTTGATTCTGTCAAGTACTCCTCCCTGTCCTCGCCCCTCCCTGTCTTCTTGTACTTCCTAAAGGCAGCTCTTTTCTTCCTTACCTTTTCCATGACCTCCTTGCTCAACCAGCTCGGTTTCTTAGCCCTAGCCTGCTAGACTCAGGTACACTGCCTGTACGAATGACCCTGTTCTTTGCACAGGTTGCATTTAAATGGCTTAGGGCACCTGGAGATCATCTGCCCATATTCAAAACGTAGATTACACCACTGTGCATCACATACAGCACTCAAGTGACCCCAGACCTGTGTTTGGGGCTGCCTTGGGGAAAAACACATGCCTCTGCCCCTACCCAGGTAGATGCTGCCAGGGAGATGACACACATCCGTGTCTGCTTCTGCTTGCCCTGTGAACTTCCAGATCCCTGTCCACACCTGCTCTGTGTCATATTATGGGGATGGACTGTTCCAAAACCTCGCAACGCTGTCTAAGCAAATACACAATGTCTGCTATGTTTACACCCTCATTTCCGAACAGAACAGTAATCGTTTTCACAGCAGGTTTGGACTGGAGCAGGGGATAGCAATAAATGGGGCACACAATACTGAATCTTTCAATTGTTCATATTTCAGCCAGGACCTTCCAAGCGATTTCACAGCCCTAAAGTTCATATCAAACTTGGTTTCCCCAGATATATGAACAAACAGTTCTACTGCAAAGAAACCTATAGAGTCTTTTAATCTGTTTCGTATAACATATTCCCAGTCCAGGGGCAGTTCCAAATTCTCTTTATACTGTACTCCAACAGCATTCCTTCTTTGGGCAGGCTTCCCCTGGGCCACAAAGAGGTCTGCCATCCTAAACTGTCGGGGGGGGGGGTTCCTAGGGTTTCATTCTGTGGCTGATCATTTTCTGACTACGGTGCTCAGATGTCAATCATCTGAACCCAATGGGGTGTCTGGCACAGTGTTACTTTGAGCATCTTGAGAGGCTTGAATCAGGGTTGGGGGGGTCACCATCACGCCCCATGTTCTAGACTAGAAGCAGTCTGTATCACGTTTTGCATCCTTCTCGATTCTGTTTCCACATTTACCACCATCTTTTCCACCCCCCCCACCCGTTCTCCAGGCTTGGCTTGAGGGGGAACCTGCTGCACATCAGCCAGGAAACAAAGGCTAACCATCCATAAAAAACAGGTGAACTGTATAACTAAATCATCCCAGACAGCCCAAACCAAACAGTACAAAACAGAAAGAGAGAAATTAAAAAAACTTGCCTAGACTAGCTATCTCCCCAGACTGATGCAAAGAAGAAAAAAAGAAGGGTCAAATCATATGCATTAAACCTTTCATTTTGGCCACAGCACTCCACCCTAATGATTAGTGCAAGCAATTCAGCTGTGACCAAAGTGCAGTAAAAAGGGGTCTAGGCAGAGACTCCGGCTCCAAACGTCTAATTCTCTTTAACTCTGTTTCAATACAGACCACTAGGTCTGGTAATGGGGTCTCCTTTTTCTGAAGCACACACTGGTAGTGTGGCTGCCTGAGCCCCCATTTTATACAAGCAAACAAAACATTTAGGGTACTGTGATTCCATGGGCTCCATGGAGCACCCCTATCCCCCCAAACTAAACTATCATTGTTCATGCACCATGGGGTCAGACAGGTTCCATTTAGTAGCCAAAAGTTCCCCAAATGCTGCACTATAACTACGTGTGAAAAATAAATGTTCCACACTTTCCTCCTGGGCTAGCCATAATGGGGACAGCGTCAGATGCTCATGTACTGGGCAAACCTGGACCAGTCTTTTGAAGTTATAGCCCTCACCCCATTTCCCTCTTGCCCAGTACTCCCAGTTTTTGTGGCTTGCTGATAGCTTGTCAGTGTGTTCCCTGGGAGCCAGGATACACCATCTGAGGCACGGACTCTTCCAGCTGCTTCTAAGGCAGACTGGACTGACCATTCTTGCTCTGTACGAGTCAGAAGTGGAGGAGGACGTTGCAAGAGCACCTGCGTCTTGGACGAAGCCGCCGGCCTGTTTTTGCCCTGCTGGACGTGTTGGGTGCTCCGTGAAGCAGCCTCGACAACACTCTGTTGAATCCTCCATCCGAGCTGGAAACAGCGGGGCAGTCCTGAACATGCTGAGTCCTCCTGTACCATGCTTCTCAGGGTGGCTCCACTCTCCATTGTGTCCGCCGATCTCAACAGTTGTTCATCTGGTGCTGTGGAGTTACCGGCCTCAGACCTATCACTCTTCGGATAATTAGGAAGGTTGCTTGCAGCAAAATTTTGTCTGCTTCCATCTGGTTGGCTATCACTGATTTATGGCTACAGGATGCCTGATTTACAGTGGGAAGCTGTCTGACAGCATTGCTGTCAGGCGGCGCCTCTGATACATCTGCCTCAGCGGGAGGGTCAGATGCTAGTTGCTCACTTCTGTCAGCCCCTTTTATCTGACTTGTAGCTTCCTCAACAGGGTGCTAGATAGCAGCAGACAGCTTCTCCTTCTCGACTTTGAATTTTGCCTCCTCCTAAGCGACCAGAGAAAGTAAGTGCTTCTTTCTCTCCTTTAGGGCTCTCCTTAGTTTGTCTTCCTTCTCCGACAGCCTTTGCTTATGCAGCAATTCTTGTTCAGTCAGGTCAGCATTCTCCATCAATTAAGCAATAAGGCACAACAGGGCATGGGTTATTTATTGGGGATTTACCCACGCCTTGTGTGGTGTGTCACATGGCGCAGCCGAATGACAACCACACAAGAAGTGGGTAAATCACCCAATAACTCACACCCTGGAGCGCCTTATTGCGATTATACAATGGACCCATGTGTAAAATAAATTTAAAATGTGTTTAATTATGTTTTTTATAAATGCCATTCCTCAGCTGTGGGTTATGCAGGATTTACCAACGGTCATGTGACATGTTTTGACCAATGAGGTTACAGGATTTTCATACACCATTGTATAATAAGGCATCATCTACCTCCATGTCCATATTGACTCGGCCAGACACCATAAGCATATCAGTCTGGACCTCTGGAAGAAAGGTGATAGGGGAAGAGGTCAGCTCCTCTATACTGACTGGATCCACACACCACCAATCAGGTCGGCCATCTTGGCAGCCAGCCAGATGTTCAGAGGTTCTTCCTACAGGAAAGTAGGGGAGTTTCCCCCGGTGTCCTGGCCCAATTTCCCTCACTCACTAAACATATCACTAACAGCTTAATCTGGTTCCATTCCAGTTGGTTTCATCTGTACCCCCCAACCCCCAAACCCCATCCACAGGATGAGGCTGAAAATAGGCAGTACCGTCTAGCTCTCCTTTCCCAGTCAACAAAAACTAAACATAAAACAGACATAGTAACTGTGAATATATATATGAACTTGATTTTAAAATCAAAAAAATTTAATTTGCAGTGTTTTTCCCTTCATTTTCTTTTTATTCTGCACTTTTTTGGCTGGCAAAGGCACACTGAGCAGAAGCTCATTTCCAGGTGTAACCCAGGAGCACAAGGAGAGTGAGTGAGTGACTTGCTCAGGGTTGCACAGTTTGCAAGTGGCGGGTGTGGGAATCAAACTTAGATCTGCTGGATGTGCTAAGCTGTTCAAAGCTCACTGTTCTAATGTCTAGGCTATAGGGAAATGTTTGTGTTGGGAAATGCATCAGGCAAAATGAACTTCGAACATCCAAATTTTGGCACCGCTAGTATAAGATACCCTTTTATGGTTTTCATAAATCGCAGTGCTGATTCAGCCAATCTGCACACATGATTTACCTGCACATCAAGACCGCTTATAACTTGTAGAGTGGAGCCGGCCCAGTGGCGCTGAGGGCTGAGGCGCTGGACGCCTTACCTCGTGGCATGCTGGCAACACGAGTTCAGGAAAGAGCCCGGCCGCGAAGTCGACACTGGGGGCAGCTGGATGGACCTCTCCGGGAGGTGTGGTGGCTACCCTCGGCTAATGGCCACCTCCTAGTGAAGGCCAGGGGCAGCTGGGGCCTAGAGGGTGCTAGGCATTAGGCCAATGGGGTGGGGATAGGGTCATTACCTGGGCTGTAAGGTGCATCACGTGCCTCCGCAGCGTGTCTTGCTTCTCCTGGGGCCGCTGGGAGAAAATGGAGGGAAAAGACACCGGCAGCAGGATGAAT
This sequence comes from Neoceratodus forsteri, assembly GCA_016271365.2. Classification (NCBI taxonomy): domain Eukaryota; kingdom Metazoa; phylum Chordata; order Ceratodontiformes; family Ceratodontidae; genus Neoceratodus; species Neoceratodus forsteri. The sequence goes on from JADMNL010000035.1 coordinate 64,751,463, forward strand.
CGACTCCCCAGGCGTACTCCTAGACCGGGCGTGGGTAAGCCCGGTGATTCCAGGAGTTGGGGCAGGGGGAGTCAATCAGACGGAGCCTGGTGGCAAGGCGCAAAAAAAATAGTCGTGATAAAAAAATAAAAAATAAAAAAATAACTTGCAGAGTGACTCATGCACAGTGTTTGAAAATGAGGAAGTTCCACTTATGAAACTGGGGTGGCATGTTTTATAATTAAATAAAAGTGCTGACTCCCCCCTGGGGTTTTAAAGTGATTTTCTGGTATCTGTGCTAATGTTTTATAATCTGGGATAATGTTTTAGAATATAATGTTCAGAAACAATTCAGCTGCTAGTTAAATTCTCTCAGTTTAGTTCCCCTCATTCGTCATGACTGAAGACCTCTGCATTAAAAAAACTGGATCTGGCAGGCTCCGCTGCACCCGAGTCTGGGACGTCAGGAGCAGAGGCTGGCAGGGAGGGCTAGTGGATGCTCTCCTCTCGGTCATGGAGGCATCACCCTTCAGCTGACTCCACTGGCCCGGTTTGACCTTACACTCACAGCATGAGGTGACCACCGCCGTGACGCGCAGTATGAGAATGGGCGCGGCATGCCTCCTAAGGGGCGGGGAACAGAAATCAGAAAATGGCCACCCATGCCGGGCGGGATGATGGTGGCCCGCCTCCCCGGCAGTGAAGCCGAGAAGCCCCCGAGCTGCCCAAATCCACCCAACCAAGATGTGAGAGGGTGCCGGAAGGGTGCCTCGATCTTCTCTCCTAGATGTCTCCCCATGGGCAGGGGGCCCCACCAAAGGTATACGTCGGGACAGTTGGACGGCGGGGCAGCGGACGGCAGATCGGGGAACTGCGGTGGGTGAGGCTTGGCCACCTGAAGGAGTGGGCAGCCGGGTTGACAGGAGGGGATAAAAAGAATATGCAAAAAAACAAAACTGGCTCTTTTGACCCAACCTACACTTTGACTCCTACCACTTTTATTATTTTCAGTTATCCTTGTGGGTTTCGGAGATCCTCCTACTTGCAAACTACTGGAGATTTGCATTTTGACAGAAAAGAAGGCAATCACTAAGAACTGGCTCACTAACAGGGTCCCCTCTCTAGCCCTATGGCAAGACTTAATGGGAGACTTATATCAAATGGAAAAATTAACTGCTACGGTCAACCAGTCAATATTGCAATCTGAATTACTGTGGCATAGGTGGATTTTCTACGTCATGCCAAAAGGAAACATTTTCGCACCTTAGAACTGGATGGAGATACTCATTTTTCCAGTAATACTCTTGCTCTATTTGTACACTACCTGTCTTATTGCCAAGGATCTGTATACCTCTTCTTTCTGTATCAGCTTGCAGTAGGCTTGTTGTTCTGTGTTGTTTATTATGAAAAATGAATAAACTTCAATAAAAAAAAAATGGATCTTTGTATTCTGGACATCCTCTCGCTTCCTCCTGCTTTTCCCCCTGCTAACAATGTGGATGCTTTGTTCTTTTTTTTATATTTTCTTTTTATTAGCTGTTGGTTATTTCTTTCTGTATAGTTGGGTACTTATTTTCATAAGAGATCATGTTACAAGCATAGATCTTACTTCATTGAACCATTCTTCATTAATGTACCATACTTTAGTATTGAATTAGGGTAAAGAAACTTCCATTTTATCTGCCTAAAAAAACTTCCCTTAGGTCCTGGCTGACTTCCCCTATCTCTCTCTTTGCAATTTTCTGGGTTTCCTCTTATATTTGAAACATCTGTCAGAACACATTGTTAGCCTCAAAATACATCATCCATTTCTTTTTGTGTACTATAGAGTACCCATGGCCTCCAAAAAGGTTCTATTAGATGCTTTGTTCTTGAGATCATAGATAATCACAGCTTATTCTTCCCAGCCATGGCTGTCGGGATATTCGCTGTTCAGGCCTATTAGTCCCTGTCCCCCCCCCCCCCAGTTCAAGTCCACCCACCTCTCCCATGATTGTGCACTTCGTGGCACCGGCTCCAGGCAGAGGGCCACCCCCACTCCCTGCAGCAGTCCACTGTGTGGGCTAGGATCCAGTGCCAGCTAGCACTAGGACCCAGGGGGGGTCCTGGAAACCAGACTGTTGCAGAGACAGAGATGGTATCCCCCCCGCTTTTCTCCTTGGTGCCTCTGTCCTCCACTGGTGTGGGTGTGGCCTATCAGATGGCCTCGGCTGCATAGAGTGATGACCTGCAGAGGGAAGCAAGCTCCCCTGGTGCCACAGCACCGGTGCCCAATGCCATCCCTGTCTGACTGCAGCGCACTACTGAGAAACAGCTGTTATTGTCTGGCCTGCCTGTTGAGGCAGCACCCTGGGCTCAATCCCAAACAAGGCCCACCTGGATGGCAGCACCTCCCACTGACACTGGGCCATCAGGGAATCAAGCAGCATCCCGAGCTCTCTTTTAAACCTGGCCTACCTGCATGGCAGTGCGTCACGCTGACACTGCACTATCGGGTCAGTACACAGCATCCCACACTTGCTCTCAAATAAGGGTCCACCTGCACAGCAGCACGTCATGCTGTCACCGGGACATTGGGGCCACAGGGAATGTCCCGCACTCACTCCCAAACACAGGCCACCTGTGTCATCAGGGCAGCATGCAGCTTCCCACACCTGCTCCCAAGCACGGGCCACCTGCAAGGCAGCACGTTACGCTGACACTGGGCCACCGGTGTGGCAGACGGTGTCCCACACTCACTCCCAAACAGGAGCCACATGTATGGCAGCGCATCGCGCTGACACTGGGCCACCGGTGTGGCAGACAGTATCCCACACTCACTCCCAAACAGGAGCCACTTGTATGGCAGCGCATCACGCTGACACTGGGCCATCGGTGTGGCAGACAGTGTCCCACACTCACTCCCAAACAGGAGCCACGTGTATGGCAGCGCATCACGCTGACACTGGGCCATCGGTGTGGCAGACAGTGTCCCACACTCACTCCCAAACAGGAGCCACTTGTGTGGCAGCGCATCACGCTGACACTGGACCATCCGGCCAGCAGGCAGAGTCTCGTGCTCGCTCCCAAACATTGGCTACCTGCATGGAGCATGTCTTGCTGACACTAGGCCACTGGGGCAGCAGAGAAAATTTACAAAGAAAGTGCACACAAGCACTCAAGTGCAAACAAAAACACTGATGTAATGTATGTAAATGTGCACTCAGGGCGAACGCTAACACATGCAGCTACAACTGTACACGCTCACACTCTGGGTAAACAAACATGCACCTACACAAATGGGCACGAGTGAACACACACACACACACACACACACACACACACACACACACACACACACAAAATCTCTTCCCTAGGAAGCCGATTCAGCAAGAAATGCCACAAAAAGATCGCACTGCAGTCTGTGCTGCTGGCTCAGATGTGAGCTGTGGAGCCTTTGCCGGGAAAGCCAGCTGTGAGAGATGATCAGATCCAGGCTTTTGAGAGAGTGCGAGTGTTGCTGGGATGGCGGTTGTCTGCTGTGGGTAGCAGCCTGCCTTATGACAGTAAATAGATCCTCTACCCCCCAGCCTGCTCGTACTCTTCCACCATCAAAGCACTACCCCCGCTGCCCCTAAACACATCTTGGTTATTAAACCCTGTCATTTTTTTTTATGGAACTGATCCCAGAAGTAAATCAGTCCATTCCAAGACAGTTAGATTATCAGCGCCTGCAGTTTTATTGTAATGAAACCTTCTCTACCCTCCTTGTTTGAACTGGCTTTCAAAGCTGCTTATTAAAAACAAGTGGAAATGACTGATTGACTTGTCAGGGAGACACAAAGTCAGCTCTGTGGAGGATGGAAATGGGCACTAATGCACTATCTCTCTGAGAAATCTGTGCTTGAAAGTTTGAAAGCAGGCCCAACCAGACGGGTCTGATCAGACATCAGTGCACTAGCATGCACTGTCTCAGGGCTGGGAGTATGAATATCAGTAACAGTCAGGCTGGATCAGAACTCTGTCCGCTGGGTGTGCTGTCTGTGCATTGCTGGGCTGGATACAGGAATAACAGTACCATCTGGGTTTGGATCGGAACTCAGTGCGTGCTGGTATGCAGCCTGTGTCCTGGCAATGGACTTGTGAATGCCAGATCAGAAACTGAACTCCTGCTGGCCTGGTAGGGCAGTGGTAGTGCTACTGCTTTCTACAACAGAGACCCGGGTTCAGGAATGGACATGGTTAGCTGGAGGGCTGGCTGGATAAGGGAGGATTAAGCATCCCAAGAACAGTACTCCTCTCATGGCAAGAAAGGGCATTGTGTCCCACTAATTCACTGCCACTTGGTAAAGGTCTGGTGGCTGCACAGTGGGCACACATCATTGGGGCGAGGGGCAGCAGCCAGACATCAAGTATGCATCTATGCTGCCGCACGCATGGGTGTGCATCCGTGCATGCCGACACCTTCAGGGGGAGGACACTGAGGGAGAAAACCCCTGGTCTGCTGGGACAACGCTGGAACTCCCCCTCTGGCACACGCGTGATCGACAGAGCAGACCACATATCCCATCTGTGGTCCTGTGTAAGTGATGGATAAACTGTAGGGCCCTGAGAAGGATGCTGATGGGGCTGAGGGTGCAGTCAGGGGGGGCACAGACTGACGGTGGGAGAAAAAGCTATACGAAAAAGAACATGAAGTCAAACTCTTCCTAGACTGGGGGATGAGATGGTGTGGGTGTGTATGTAGGAGAGAGATAGAGGAGGTGGATGCTGTCTTCTTGTCTCAGTCCTCACAGTACTTCACCTGCAGTGGCAGCTTCAGACTGGGGCAAGGGAAGGAAGGATTTGTGCCCTGCTAAAGACGTGCAGTGCGCAAATTGAACACCAGTCCTACTATCACTGGGTACTTTATTTAGTATGCACCAATGTGCCCAGTCTGAGGCTACTGCAAACTTCCGTGCCCTGGCTGTTCCCCAGCTATCCATGATTTCTGGAGCTGCTACTGGCCCTTGGAGCATGATGGGAATGATGGGGGGGGGAGGTACTATACTGGCTATGTGACAAACCCTATCTATACCTCCCCCCAACCACAGTGAGGGGACAGAAGGCTCGCTTTTGCTCTCACTCTCTTCATCATCCTCTCCGTGAGAGCTGATTGTCCAATCCCTTTTTCCAGAAGAATGACAGATGCTAGAAATCTGCAATATGTAGAGTCTGGGCCAAGTGGATTAGGACAGCTAACAAATTAGCAGCTGCTTTTCTGACATTAACTTGCATTACTGTGTGGCAGGGGGCCTCAGGGATCTTTTATGCGGTTCACTTATCTCCTGGCACCATGTGACTTAACCCTGTGGTTGCCGGACAACTCCCCCTATCCAGCAACTACCGTCCGTGTTATATATTAATACGACCAGAGGGGACACACTTACGCTTTCAAGTGACTTATTTATGGCTGGCTCAGTGGATTGGTAGAAAGTTACGGAGCTTTTCACCTCTAGGTCCTAGTTCAAATCCAGCCCAGGCTAGTAATGGCTGGACACCATTATAACATCAGGGCTGCTCAGTGGCTTGTATGAAATGAGTTGTAGTGGTTTCCGTCCAGTTCCCACTGGGCAGGTGTCCACATCACAAAAACCACCAATGCAAATGGCACCAACAGGCACCCTTGTCAGTAATCTCACATAAGACGCCAAGGACTGAATGGGCATAGAGTCTGACCTAACCTCTTATCTACGTGGTGGTCCCTCCATGACAAGATTGAGGCACACTGGTGGGACAGTATGCGGAAGTTTGCACTGTGATCGCCTGCGTTATCTGTTATGTGGATAAACAGAGGAGGGCTTCAGTTTCCAGTGCTGTCAATCGGGCACCTTGCATGAGCACTAAACTCATGCACAGAAAAAAAATAAAACTGATTCACCAGGTAAACTTGAGAGGGGAAATGGCACCTGGGCCAGTTCTGCCACGGCTTGAAATTGAAATGTAGGTAAACAAAGGGAGGCCAGCACCAACAAAACTAAAGACTGTCCTATTAGTGAAAGCTCTGAAACAGAATGAAGACACAAAACAGTGGAAGATAGTATTGCATGTTCACAACACCGATATTACTCTACAAGCTTGGATACTGGTCTTTATATTTTAATAATGTTCTATTTGGCATGTCTATGTTTGCACTACTGTGCACTTTCATATTGATTGATCTGCACTGTTCTGATTTTCTGGGTTCTGTCCCTTTAAGAGCTCCTAATAGCCCGGGAGCGCATATGTGAGTAGAAAGGTTCTATGTTTAACCTTATCCAAAATGGCCGCCATGAGCGGAATGAGCTGAGTTAGGGCACTTGCCACGTATGGCCAGCCTTTGAGAAAGTGCAATTTTAGTTGCCACTGCTGTTTCTGACTTTGAAGTTCGGGGATAGCACCTTCCACTGTTGTGCACAAGAGCACTTTCAGGGTAGTAAAGGGGAACTCCCAGCTCCCCAGAAGGAAAGCAGCAGGACCTGTAGGTCCCGATTTACAAAGTAGAAAAAGTGAAATTTTTAAACAACTTACTTGCCTGCAATATTTCTTCTTATCTGGTTGACCCTGCAATTCCCGCGCCCCCGCCAACCCACAGATGACGTGCCTGATGCATTAAGCTGCAGGGAACACCTATATGCCTTAATGTATATAGTAACTGTGTTATGCAGTGCATAACTGCTTTTACAGCACCAGTACCAATCAGTCAAGGAAAGCGCTTTCCTCGACTGATCAGTACAGGTGTTATAAGCACGATTATGCACAGCGTAAGTAGTTCAAAGTTACTCTATACATTAAGGTATATAGGCGTCCCCTATGGCTTACCCATTGGGCACATCATCAGAGGGCTGGCCACAGGGGACTCTGACTGAAGTAGCTGCCAGTAACGGCTGGCGGGGGGGTTGCAGGATCAACTAGATAAAAAGAAATATCGCAAGCAATAAGTTGTTTAAAAATTAAACTTCTTTGCAAAACTGCAAATTTCCTTCTGCTTTTCTTTTGGGGAGCTGGGAGTTCCTCTTAAAATAAGGTGAAAAAAAGTGATTAGCAGCTTCTCATGTGAAAGTGCTACTCGAGTGTGAAAATGTATAGCACTTGGCACACATTGACTGGCAAACTTTAAAACAAAAATGTTTTATTAAGGTAGTCTCCTGTGCCATGGAGTTGCTCAAACAATGGTTAGCAGTCTACTGCTATGCATTTCTGGAAATGGTTAGTATTACCCCATTTTATGTAGGATTTTGCTATGCTATACTGGCCAATTAATACCCTGACTTTCAATAAAGGAGCATCGGAAGCATCCTTTGTGTACTGTGTGTCTTCATTCTCTGTGAGAGCTTTAGCTTACAGGACAGTCTCTAGTTCTGTTGGTACCAGCTTCACTTTTTTCACCAGGAAAATACACAGAGATACAGCAAGAACCTCGTCTGCATTTGACATGTGTTCTTCAGCCAGGAGAACCACAGAGTGTAGCCAAGAGGTTCTGGCAGCCAAAGAATGGACTGTAAGTGAAACCACACTTAAAAGCATGGTGTCCAGAGCCCGCGCAGTGGTGTGGCAGGATGAGGCACCGCTCGCCATTCCAGCGACCTGGTTCAGGAATGGTCCAGGATTGCTCGAGGGGGTGGCCAGGGAAAGTGGACTGTGCATCCACAGACAGCCCTCCTCTTTTGGGGAAGGGGGGGCAGCGCATACCACTGCTTGGCAGCCACCTAGCAGAGACTGGGTGGTGCGGCATGCTATTGCCTCCCTCAAGGGCCGGACGCAGGCATAGAGAGCGTGCTGTTTCTTAACACGGTATGTGTGCACTGGTGCACGCCAAGCGACCAGAGGGGAAAAGGAAGAAAACGAAGGCATAATCTCAACCAACAGGATGATGGCGGCAATCACGCTGGCTCCGCACCACTGACTGCCGCACCATGCACCAACAGCTGTCAAAAGCAGATGGGGTAAATCCCAGATAAGGTGGGTGACGGAGCTGGGGGTAACTGCCAGAATGGGGTCAGTTGCGGGGCACTGGAGGATAAACACAGGTTGGAGGGAAAAAGCATGGTGCCCACACCAGCCATATTACTATATTAGTACTCCTGGACAATTCAGTATGTGACTCAAAAAAATGTCAAGTAGCTAAAATATAAGTCATGCCCTTATTGGACTGTTGGGGCACACTTGAGCAGTCACTGTGGCAACAGTACACAGTGTGTGAAACACTCCCTTGGCAAATCAGTGTCTCAGGCACAAAGGAGATCACATTTCCGACTGGTGGATTCCTTAGACAGAATTTATAATCTAGGAGGAAGAACATTTTTTATGGCTAGTTTGACTATAAGCAGTGCCCCAAAAGAGGTGGAAGGAAAAGTCCAGTTAAGTAAGAACTTGCCGAGAGAGGTTCCTTCAGTAGGTCATCACATATGGGACTAGCACCACCTGGTATCTGGGCCACATGGCAGACTTTTCCAGCAATACCTGATGGTGGACCGCCCACCCGACATCACGTGACCAACACCAGTGAGACCCTATATAGTGGGCGGTCCCCACGCACACCCTCCAGTTCTCTCGCCGGAGACATTAAGAGGTCTGACAGCAGAAGGAAACAGAGTCTGGAGTCCCAAAAGAAAATTGGGGGAAGGAGGGAGGGAAAAATATGACCTACTGAAGGAACCCCTCTCGAAGATCTACTGTTACGGTAAGTTCTTACGTAACTGTACTATCTTATTTCGAGAGGGTTCCTTCAGTAGGTCATCATATATAGGACTGAGTCCCAAGCAGTCCCTCCTAAAAGAGAGACCGACAAACACGGGAGGAAGAGAAACTCCAACTAAAAATGAACAGTGTGGAACCAGCCTAGGACAGAAGGCCCTGCAGTACAGCTAGGCCAAAACCTGCCCTCCACCTAGAAGCACTGTCCAGATGGTAGTGCTTGGTAAAGGTATGGACAGAACTCCATTTTGCTGCTGCACAAATATCTGCTGCAGAAACATTATGCAAACAAGCTGTGGATGCAGCCATACCCCAAGTGGAATGACCTCTCACAGATCCCGGGAAAGGTTTGTCACACTTCTGATAACAGAAGCGAATGCAGCTGGCTAACCACTTGGACAGGCACTGCTCAGAGACAGCTTTCCCCAAGGATTTGGACGCGCACCAAAGAAAGAGCTGATCATCCTTCCGGAAATCTCTGGATCGATGGGTATAGCACTGGAGAATACAGTGCACATCTATTGTGTGCAGAAGCACCACACCTCTATTTGCAGGAGACGGATAGTAAATTGGAAGTTCCACTGTCTGGTTCAGTGTGAACTCCGACACCACCTTAGGCAAGAACTTAGGATTTGTTCTGAGGACCGCCCGTTCCCCAGGAAAAATTAAATAAGGCTCCTTGCACACAAAAACCTGAAGCTCCAAAATCCTTCAAGCGGAAGTAACCACAACCAAAAATAGCGCTTTCCACAAAAGATAGCGCAAATCGCAGCTCATCGCTGATTCTAAAGGGGGGAGAGTGAGCTTCTCCAATACAAAATTTAAATCCCAAGGTGGTGTAGGGCTGTGGATGGGGGGGTTCAGATGGAGAATCCCTTTCCGAAAGGTTTTGGAGACTTCCAACTGAACCACAGGTTTGTCATCCACCAGCTCGTGGTACGCCGAAATGGCCGATAAGTGGGCCTTTAAAGAGGAATAGGAAAGGCCAGAATCTGAAAGATGGAGGAGGTATTCCATGACCTGTGGGGCAGAACAAGAAAAGGGGTTCCAATTTTTGGAAGCCGCCCAAATGGAAAAACGTTTCTACTTCATGGCATAAGTGGACCAGGTAGAGGGCTTTCTAACCTCGACCAGGACTTGGGCAACCCTGCTGGAAACCCCAAAGTGAGAAATCGCTATATCTGCAGGAGCCACGCATGCAAGTGCAGGGTCCTGAGCCCCGGATGCATGAGCCGGCCTTGATTCTACGTCAAGAGGTTGTGTGTCATTGGAAGTAGAACTGGGGGTTCCTCTGCTAGCTGCTGCAGGAGCGGGAACCGAGTATGTCTTGGCCAGAGGCGGGGCGATGAGAATCATTCGCACCTTCTCTGCCTGAAGCTTGGTGAGAACCCTCTGGAGAATGGGAAATGGAGGGAAGGCGTACTAAAATGTCCCTGTCTGAGAGAGACAATGCATCATGCCAGAAAGCACCATGCCCTGGAACAAGCGAGCAAAAACTGTGAAGTTTTGCATCGTATGGGGAGGCAAAGAGGTCGAGTTCCGGACGCCCGCACTTTAGAAAGAGAGACTCTGCCACTTCCTGATTTAGTTCCCATTCTTGGCTGAGGGTCTGAGACCTGCTGAGACTGTCCACTAGGACGTCTAACACTACTGGAACGTGAATGGCCATCAGAGACAGATCATGCTGGACTGCCCAGTTCCACACTCTCGTCGCCTCCCTGCAAAGGGGGTATGAGCGAGTTCCTCCTTGTCTGTTGATGTACCAGACTACCGATATGTTATCTGTCTGGATGAGCAGTGATCCCCGAGGAATAAGAGTCTGGAATGCCTGCAGTGCGTACAAGACCGCTCTCATCTCCAATTTGTTGATGTGTAAAGACATCTCCAAGCTGGACCACAGTCCCTGGGCTTGGTGTTCCCCCAAGTGCACTCTCCAACCCGTGTTCGAGGAATCCATAGTCCGAGATGCCAGGGGGACTTGGCTCCTGAAAGGGAGACCCAATGACAGATTGAAGGGATCCTTCCACCAGTTCAAATCTTTCTGAACCCAGATTCCATTTTCATTCCTGAATGTAAGCACCCAGACTCCACTTTCACTCCTCAATGTAAACACCCAGACTACACTTTCATTCCTGGATGTAAGTACCCAGATTCCATTTTCACTCCTCAATGTAAACACCCAGGCTACACTTTCATTCCTGGATGTAAGCACCCAGATTCCATTTTCACTCCTCAATGTAAACACGCAGACTACACTTTCATTCCTGGATGTAAGCACTCAGACTCCACTTTCACTCCTCAATGTAAACACCCAGACTACACTTTCACTCCTCAATGTAAACACCCAGACTACACTTTCGTTCCTGGATATAAATACCCTGGGCTCAATTCACAAACATGTTGGGAAGGCCACAAGCCACGGGTGTGCCAAACATATGGGGCACAGGGCTTGCGGCATTCTCACGCTGGCAATTGGGATTCTTGATCCCATGCGCAACTGCCACAAGTTAGACTAGCTTTCAGTTGGTCTAACCTCGTGGGCAATCTTGAACTTTTACGTTTGTGCTAAATATTTAAGCACAACCCGTCGTGAAAGTGTGAAAAGTGTCGCAAATGCACCTGATCTTCTTGAATCCAGAGCAAGTTGTGTCAATGTGTTTGGCCCAGCTTTAATAAACAATGGGTTTGACACAGGGCTTATGCTTCACGATTTGAGCCCCCAGACTACATTTTGCTTCTCAATGTAAACACACAGACTACACTTTCACTGCTCAATGTAAGCATGCAGATTAGACTTTCACTCCTGAATGTAAACACTAGGACTGTTCTCGCACTCCTCAATGTAAACACCCAGACTACACTTTCACTCCTGGTTGTAAACACCCAGACTGCACTTTCATGCCTCAGTGTAAATCCCCGGACTGCACTTTCACTCCTGGATGAAAACACCCAGACTGTGCTTTCACTCCTGGATGTAAACACCCAGATAACGCTTTCAATCCTTGATGTAAACACTGGGACTACATTTTCACTCCTGGATGTAAACAACTAGACTACACTTTCACTCCTGGATGTAAACAACTAGACTACACTTTCACTCCTTAGTGTAAAAACACCAGACTGCACATTCAATCCTTGATGTACTGTAAACACAGGGACTACAGTTTTACTCCTAGATCTAAACACACAGAGTTCACTTTCGCTGCTGCATGTAAACACAAAGACTGCACCTTCACTGCTAGATGTAAACACACAGACAGTGCTTTCACTGCTGCATGTAAACATACAGACTGCATTTTCACTCCTTAATGTGAACACAAAGACCGAGTTTTCACTACTGCTTGCAAATGCACTTTAAATGTCGGACATTACCGAGCACACAGGCTGCAGTGTTGGAATCTTGGCAACCAAGCAGGAAATAAAAGCATTTAACAGCTCTTGTAAATGAATACTACACTTGACTCCCGATTTGTATTGCATTTTGTCAATGTGAATTAAGGAAATCAAAACCTTCTACACTGTATGTAGTGGACTGACATCCCATATGCCTATTATACGCAACACATTATCTTAAAAAAGCACAATCTATAAATCACCTCTATAAATGCAGATTTAATGATTTCAGTTTAAAGAGATATTCCAGTTTCCAGCACAAAAAATCAGTGGGCAACAGCAGAACTCAGCTACACCAAATTCCAATCACAATGTTAAGTTTAGAACCTTTCAATTAGTTTATTACATTTTCATCGATACAGGATCTTTTTAAGCACCTTATGATTTCATAAGATGAAAGGTATCACAGACAGATGAAGTATGTGGGGCAAAGAACTGTTTTCATGCACGCGTCCTTAGTAAAATAAAATGGACCTTGAAAATCCTGTCACCTCATTGGCTGAAACATATCACATGACTGTTGATTAATTCTGGACAACTGTACATTTCATCTGAACAACATTTTTTTTTTCAACAATTATTTCTGCGCCTTGAGCTGCCCAACCAGCACCCTTCGGACCCTGACCCCCCAGTTCTGTCCCCTACGTTATCTGGGACTTACCCCCACCATCTTCCAGGGCTAATGTGTGGGTGGTGGGTGCCTCGATAGTTAGTGTGGGGCATGGGAGGTTGTTTGCTGTCATCCTAACAGCCGGTGTCATTATCCTTCTGCATTTTACTCCTTTCCCAGTTTCCCCTGGGGCCAAGTCACATGCAGTGACTCACGTGTATGTTACACATGTCTGTGTCTGGTCCCCTTCCCCTGGTGCTCATCTGTTACACCACTTAGCCACCGCTACACGGTGGTAGTGTGGTGAGAAGCACTAACCCTGCCCTTTGCCTGAAAGAAGAGAGCAATTTGTGGGACATTCAATCCTCCTTCCCCCTGCCGGCCTCCGAGTGACACTTTTCCATTCGCAAACCTGGCTCACCAGTGCACCAAGCAGAGAGGTAGTCAGCGCCTAAGCACGCCACTGGGCAAGCTACTACATATTTTTTGAGTAAATAAAAGCCCATTTTATAAGCAAGATAACATACTCTAAGGTGTATGTCCATAAGGGAATATTGTACATTTCAGGCAGCTGCTGCACTCGGCTATGCCTCACACCTAGCAAGCATACCAGACAAGCATTATTTTCTTATAACCACATACCCAGTCATGTGTTATACCTTACAGAGATAATCGAACGCCTTGAAATTTAATTTTTTTTTTTTTAAGGAATTAGATTTGAATCTTTCTGATGTCGGCTGTAATTATTTTGCAAGAAACTGGAAAGGCACTTGAAGTTTCACCGCTTTGATTGGAGTGCAGTACAGTGCCTTTGTGACAGCATCAAATATTGTGAAAACCACTCTGTCATTGGTTTAAATGTTCCATTATGACACAGCTATACTGAAAAAAAGACTATTTTCACAGCACCTACAGTTTGTCATAATATTAACTGGGGGGCTACAGTAGCTCGGGCAGACTAGAGGGGCCAAATGGTCTTCTCCTGTCGGCACAATTCTATGATAACAGGTTTCCTTAAACCTGATTGGCTAAGACCTACCCTAAGATGGGAGGCAGTACAGCCTAGAGGTTAGTGCACCAAGGTGTGAAACTGGAGACTCAACAGACCTGAGTTTGAATCCCACAACTGCCCCTACACACTGTGGGACCGTAAGCAAGTCATTTAACCTAGCTGTGCTCTCAAGTCTCACCTGGAAACACACTTTGGCTCAGAATGCTTTTTCCAGCCAAACATTCTAAATAAATAATAAATAAAAAAAATTAAAAACTCGGATGATATTGCACGCAGCAAGGATAATGTGCCTGCCAACCATGTTTTTAACCTGCCTGTCATCCATTTGATATAAGCAAGAATATATTCTTCAGTGTGTGTTATCTTGCGGGATGATACTTCCTGGGTAGCTGAAGGCATCTGCACCCAGGGGCTGGCACTTTCCTATGATAACACACTCCATCTTGCATATTATTGCTTAAATACTTTTTATACGATCAAAATACGGTTTTGCTCTAGGGATGGTATGGTATGATATGATGGTTCACGGTACACTGCATCATGGTATCGGAAGTCATGGTATTGATACTGTGGGTAATCTTGGATATTGTAGTAACTGTAGTTCATGGTAGACTGTGGTTCTAATGCTTTTCAATTAATTTTTGCGTTTGAAGGGATGACTGTCCCTTCCCTGGCCACTCTCTTAAGACATAAGTGTTTGAGAAGACGTCTTTTTTGTACATAAATGACAACTTCCACAATAGACCATTATATACACATATTCTGATAACCACTGTAGGTCCTCATGTCATCAAACTGTCATACTGTGACATCCCTAGTTTCATTTAGTACACTGCAAGACCATGAAAAGGGGAGCAGGCTATAAATATTGCATCTTGCACATAAATATTGAGAGAAAAACAGAAAAGAAAAAAGAGAAAGCGAAACCTTAATGGATAAAAGGCAGGTCCCACCAGTGAAATAGTCTCCCTTGCTCTCCCTCCATTCCCTGTCCCCTCGCCCAATCCACTCTCTTCCTGTTCAGTCTATCCTCCCAGTGTTTCACCCTCCCATACCACATACCTCCCTCTTGTCCCATTCTTTACTCTGGCTTCTGTTGCCCCCCCCTTCCAAAACTCCGACTCCTCTGGCCCATTCCCAGCCCTAGTTCTGGACTGTGAGATGGCAGCCTATGGTTTTACAATGCACACAGTTCATGGGGTGTGGGGTGGGTACTCTGTGGGCTGTACTTGAATGACGTACCGAGCAGGTCGAGGGAGCTCTGATGATTGGACACCACCACGTAAGGCTCCTTGATGCAGAAGTTCTCCCATCCCTTCACCTCGATCTTTATCCCGTAGAGGTACTTAATGTGCAGCAGCATAAAGCGAAGCACCCTGGCGGAGGAATGAAAAGAGGAGTATGAGATCAAACAACTACTAAACACCATAGGAGAGAGAGAAGGACACCTACTGTGCAGCCAGGGAAAGACAGGAGGAGAAAATAAAAACATTTTACATGCATCTTGGGGAGAAAGGAGAGGAGAATGGGATGAAACACCTTCCATGCACCCTGAAGGGGGGGGGGAGAGGAGGAGGAGGACAGGAGCAATGGACAAAACACCTTCCATGCACCCTGAGGGGGGGGGTGAGAGGAGGACAGGAGCAATGGACAAAACACCTTCCATGCACCCTGAAGGGGGGGTGAGAGGAGGAGGACAGGAGCAATGGACAAAACACCTTCCATGCACCCTGAAGGGGGGGGGGTGAGAGGAGGAGGACAGGAGCAATGGACAAAACACCTTCCATGCACTGTGGGGAGAGGAGAGGAGCACGGGATGAAATGTCTTCCATGCACCCGAGGAAGGGGGAAGAGATGAGGAGAGGAGCATGGGACAAAATACCTTGTGCACTTGGGGGCGGGGGGTGTTAAAACAAATCTTCTGGAGGAGTACTGAGCATTCCAGATAGACATGTTCGCAGTTCTGGCGAAGTTGCAAAATGTGCTTCGTAAACTACTTCAGAAGTTCCTACTTAGTAACTCCACCTAGAAGAGTGGCGAAGTTAGGCAAATTTAAGTCAATTCGCCAAGAAAAAGGGCAACTTCTTCTTGTAAAAACTTTGTGAATTTCGCCAACTTTGCGAATTAATTTGCAAAGCGAATCTTATCCACTTCGCCCATGTCTAGTCCCAGAAGACACTCTCCTCTGGGGCGGGAGGGTAGGCTGCTCAGTTGCGGTACTGCACCCTGGGGGACTACAGCTGGCAGTGCAGCTATAGCAGCTCTTGGGGGCCGGGGATGTAGGCAGGAGCCACACCACACATACCTGTGTGCACACGTACTTGGCGCGCCCTTATGCCAACATCCTGGGGGAGCTGGGAAATAAATCAGGGAAAAAAGCCTAGGTGGCTAGATGAAGCCGACCTCGCCCACAGGGCCCGCACCTGGCTACTTGGGCCCTGCCTCCCAATCCGGATCCGTGTGTGGTGGACTATGTGAAACACCCTAATATGTACCTTGGGGGACAGACAAGGAAAGGGTGAAAAAGGGAGACTGAGACAAATCACTTCTGTGTACCTTTGGGGGGTCATTATTTGATAGAACCTTTGCTCTCATCAATCTGAAATCAATTTGCACTGCCCAGCAAACTGGGTAGCAGGCTACCTATGGCCAATGATTTCCCATTTTTAAAAATGGCCAATTCCGTTTGACAGAATCTAAAACCCATTTTTTTCCCAAAACTGAGGCCATATCGGCATGTGTTGCATAAACACTTGACTCAAAATTAAGGGGTTTGCACAAAATGCTGGTGCAAAGTGGGGTTGCTAGCACAATAAAGTGGAGAAAACAGATTGTTCTAGGAAAAATTGTCTCCCACGTGCCAGTTTCAAAATGACAAATTTGTTTTTTGTTTTACTGGCGTTTTCCATTGAAAATGGAAAATCATTGGCCCTAGACACCAGGAAAAACACAGGAACACAGTAAATGATTACAGATAAAGGCACACCGAGCTATCCAGTCTATTAAGCCTGACTACTTTTGGGACTGTGCCCCTGTCAGTCCTCACTACTAACAATCCAGATGTCTTAAACATTTTCCATCTTACTTCAGAGTGTGTGATTTTCCTGATCTATTTATATGTATGCCTCCAACCTTTTGACCCTCTCGATAGACACACACACACACACACACACACACACACTCTAACTTGCCATATCAATAAAAATGGCCAAGCTAGAATTCTTCCGAGGAGGTAGTGATTTCATCAAGAGGGTAGCACTGTCCCCGGAAAAAATGTAAAATGTCCCATTTTAAAGCTCAAATTAGGCTAATACAGCTGCTGTTTGCTAGCCTAAGTGGGTAACTTGTGCTACTTATCAGCTAGTGTCGGTAGAGGCATCTAAGCAATCGAATGTGCAGGGGAATGTCACCGCCACACTTCATCCAACTAGTAAGTGGAACTAGTACACTGTACCCACTGCTGCCCTTTTACCCCGGAGACTGAATGCCCCCCTCTGCCTTAGTGCCCCTCTTTGGCACCGGTAGCCTTGGTGTTCAGCAAGGAGTGTGCACTAATGAACCAAAAGCCCAGAGTGCAAATCCCAGGCTCAGTCGCACTGTGCAGTTTCCATCCTGTTCTAGGGCACCGATGAGCTGGAAACTCAGCAAAGGGGTGGTGAGATGATGACCTCAAAGTCACAGAGAAGACACGGGCACTCAGGCAAAAGAGATACAAATACAGTCTAAAGCAGTCAGAGCAGCAGAGGAACACGTTGGGCGCTGCTCCTCTGCGGCCAACATTATCATCTTCGTTTTTTATTTTAAAACTGCAGTTGCATCTAATTTGCTTTTGTGTACCACATCTGCTGTTCTATTTAATGAGCTCTCCCTTCGAGACTTTCTGGCATCATCCTTTGGACCAGAACAGCCCACTGTGTCCATGTTTGAGATGATGACCTGCAGGACACACTATTTCCACAAACATGTGAAATCGAGAATTGGGCATTTTTCAATTTTTGTGCTAAACTGAGCATTTTATACCAATCTGTTATGCAACCCCTTCCCTCCTCATACTCCGCACCATGTTTTATGCAAAAAAATATTTTGCGCTACTTGCGTGGGCTGCTGCATGAATGAAACTGGAGAAGCTCTGTAATGTGCTCAGTTTGCATCAAAGAGGCAGCCCCTGCAAGCAGTATTATCAGTGCCAGGTGCCACTGATTGGTTCTGACTGACTGGATTGGTTCTAACTGACTGATTTCAGCAGCTGTATCGGTGTCAGGTGTCACTGACTGGATCGAGCAGCAGTATCAGTGTCAGGTATCACTGACCAGTTTTCTAACCGATGATGTCACTGGTTGGAACAGTCCATGCAAGGAGTGTTATGAGCGTCACGTGTCACTGGTTGAAACAGCTCATGCAAGTAGTGGTATGAGCATCAGGTGTCAATGACTGGTTCTAATCAATGATGTCACTGGTTGGTACATTTATAATGGTGCATGGGGGGGCTACATAGAGCTGGTTGTAAAGATGAGGGAGGCAGGAGCAAAGTACAAAAAAAGAACAGGAGGTTATGTAAATATGAACTGGAAACGTGATAGGGTTTCCCTTCCCCAACACAATCACCAGAACTTTCACGTGACCTCACACTTTATTTTTCACACCTAATCCCCTGATATATCAAAGGGGAACATATTTATACATAGTGCCCCTCACAGTTTAAAAGTCCACGAAAATCTCTTTTAAACGAGGGACTGGGCTCCTCTGTAGCTGGGAGCAGTCCAGAGATATCGATCATTAAGTCAGCCCCCCTACTGATACTACACAGCGACCATTTTTAGAACCTTGTGATGTCACTGATGATCAAGCTGTGCTTGACTACAATATGGTTAGCCACAGGCTGAACATCAGTGACATCACAGGGATCTCAAAATGGTGGCAGTTTTTCAGTATGGTACAGACTTAATCACAGAGATCTCGAGACGACTGTCAGCTGCAGAGGGAGACCAATACCTCATTTAAAAAACATTTTCACTGACTTTCATACTAAGATGGGCATGTTTCATAAATGCTCCCCTTAAAAGTGATGTTTCAGTTTGTTTTGCAAAACACGGACAGCTGGCATCAGCTGGGCTCAAATTTCACAACAGCCCTTTGACTTCGTCTGTCCCTGCTGCTTTTCCTACTTTGAAGTCATAATCCTCTTCTGTGACATCACAACCTGTTGCCATGGAAATGGCTCTGGTCTCACAAGCAGAGGACTGTGTCTTCGAAACAGATAAAGCATATGAGACAGATACAATCTAAAAGGCCAGCAACCTGTTTTCATGCAAAATGTCTTCAGTAATAAAAAAAATGGAAAGCCCAGAAATTCAAATTTGGGGGAAAATCTGTGGAATCGAGTTCTGCTGATAGCAACTGTGAAAGGTTTGCTGAAAATCAGAGAAATCACTTTAAATCTCATGTCATAAAGTGTTCAGTAACTCAAGCTCCTGACGTCTCTTTAATTTAATTTTTATGTTATTTTAAAGTAACTGCCAGTTCCAACATATTTTAAATTGAGACTCCAAATGGCTCTTCAGCCACACGTTACCCACGGTGACCTCATTCTAGAAACATCTGTTTTTAGACAGGTGCATCATGCTTTCTTTAGAAGAAAGAAGGCAGAGAGGGGACAGGAGTTCAGTTTTTAACATTTTAAAGGGACTGGATATCGAGGATCAGGGGAAACTTTTCCAGCTTGTTCGGGGATTGGAACTAGAGAGTATATCCAACATCTAAAGGAGGGGGACAAAGTTAGGGCACGGTACAGGCAGGCGTACTCAACTGTACACATTTGTGCGCAGTTTTATTTCTTTTTTTTTTTTTTTTTTACAGTCAAGGTGGGACAAATCACTTTGTGAGCTGGGGGTCAGTTTGGCCACTGGTTTTTAAAATATGACAGCCAAATCAATATTTTTAGTAACTATATTTTTTAAGGGCTCAAAAATCACTTTGTGAGCATGTAGCCAGTTGGCTAACCTTCAAAATCCGGTAGCCAAACCAATTCTTTAGTAGCCATGGACCACCTGGTTACCCGATTTGTCTCAATCTGTTTACAGTACCTATCCCTCATCACATGCTGGTTTTTAACCCTTATCATTCTAATTTGAAGTCAAGGAGACTGTCCCACTGCCGTATTTGAACGTGAATGCTGATCAGTGGCTGTGACACTTTAAAGTCTTGTTTTTTATGAAATCAGCTAAATATACATATATAACCTGTTTTTCATTTTTACACACATTTAAAAAATGTGAAAATAATCTTCTGCTGTCAATCTGATTTTTTTTAAGCTTAGACCCTGCAGTTAGAGCATATGTTAAAAAGTACACGATACATGACCACAGAGAACTGGGAATGGGGCATCAGTTGGAAAGTGTACGAAAAGAACAGTTACTCACTTTAACAGAAGATCTTCCGGACAATATCCTTCATTGGGCCACACCTTTGGAACTGTACACTATTGGCATTAGGACCACTCCGAACTGTTTGCTAGCCGGGGGCCGCACACGATGACGTGCAATGTTGGCACCTATATAGTCATGGGAGGCCCCACTGCTCCTCAGTTCTTCACCCGAGATAAACTCAGAGGGCCTCTTACTGTTAGAAATCGGGAGACCAAACCACTACCAGGCACACAAGGAGAGGCACGAGACAGGAAACACTGTATATAGAAGGCACTTGAGTGCACCTCCAGATAAGGCAGTGGACACCCTGCCAGTTTATACCTAAATAAGAGAAAAAGAGGGTGGGCGTGCTGTGGCCCTACGGAGGAGAGTCTCTCCTCAATCTACTGTTAAGGTGGGTAACTTCTATCTCATTGAGGAAATCTCCTCCACTGGATTACACGTCCAAGAAATACAAAGCACCTGGGGAGGATGTCAAAGTCTAATCTGGCATCAAGACAGAAGGCCTTGCAGTACTGCAAGATCAAAGCCAACACGCCTATGACAGATGATGTTTAGACTGTTGTGCTTAGTGAAAATATGAACAGTGTTCTATGTGACAGCAGCACATATGTCAGCTGCAGAAACACTCTGAAACCAAGCAGCAAAAGTGGCCGTGTTATGCGTAGAGTGGCCACAGACAGTTCCTTACTGTGCTTCTCATAACACAAAATAATACAGTAAGCCAACCGTTTGGACTGGCACTGCTTAGTCACAGGGGCACCCTCTTTCCCAGGGATGAATGAAACAAAAGGCTGAGAGGACTTTGTGTAGCATTTAGTGCAATGAAGATAGAAACATAGTGCTCTATGGATATCAAGTGTATGAAGCAATGCCTCACTCACCCGTTAGCATGCTCTGGATAATACACAGGAAGGTGTATGGTCTGATCCAAAGTAAAAATCAGAGACCACCTTTGGTAGAAAACGAGGAGTGGTTCACAAGCACCCTGTCTCTGTGGAAAATCAAACAAGGAGGCTCATGCATCAGAGCCGGAATCTCGGATATTCTGAGACAAAGTTATGGCGCCAAAAATGGTATTTTCCAGCAACGGTGATGCATTTCACATGTCACAGCAGGCTGAAACGGAGCCAAAGGCAATTTCTCAAGAATGAAATTCAGGTCCCAAGGTGGAGCCAGTTTACTAACTGGGGGACGCACGTGCAGAATACCCTTAAGAAACCTACAGGACACCTGTAGTAGTGCCACTGAGCATTCAGCAAGGAGGGCATTGAAAACTGACACAGCAGCCAAATGCACCTTAATGGAAGAGTCAGAGAGTGACAGAAGGTAGTTCACTACAGTATAAACAGGACATGTAAATGGGTCCACTGAACTGGAAGTACACCATATGGAAAAGTGTTTCCACTTCAAAAAGTAGATGTGCCTTGTAGAAGGCTTTCTAGCCACAAGCAAGTCATCAGTCACCTGCAGCAGGCCTGCCGAAGCGCTGGTAGTGCTACCACTTGCGATGCCAATGACTGAGGTTCGAGAATGAGCCAGGGTCGTTGGAGAGCCGAATGGAGGAGGATGGTGGAGCGTCCCATGAATACTCGCTTCCTCGGAGTGGAGGAAGTATGGACTCCACTGCAACACTGCTAGCTGGGAGACCACAGGTGGGGGTGCAACCAGAGCCTGGAATTCGGGGGGGGGGGGGCATCAGCGGCATGATGCTCAGCATCTGCCAAAGGGGCTTCCCAAAATCAGGGGTCGGGACAAAGAAAAATGGAAATAGCCCGACTGAATGCAGGATGCAGATAGCCTCAGGCCCAGCACTGCTGACTGGTTCTCTGCCACACCGAATGACGCCTGAACTCTGCCCGGGGGAGTAAGGCCCTGGCAGCCCTTCCCACTGGTGATTATCCATGGGGGAACGGCGAGGTCAAGGCAAGCCCAGAGATGGAGGGTGATGGGCTGAATGGTGCGTCCGGACCGATGACTGCCTATCGGGACCAGGGGGATAAACACAACAATTAAAAACAAACAAACAAACAAACATAAAAAAAGCAAACATCAGCCACCTGGGGTGAAACCCCAAAACGGGCAATGGCTATGACTTTCGGAGCTAGGCATGCAGATACAGAGACCATGGGTCTGGATGACCAGGGACACGTGAGCCTGTGACAGAACACTCCAACAAAGGGGAAGCTGAACAGGAGGTTCCACTGCCAGAAGCAGCACAAGTGGAAACCAAATCTGGCGTGGCCAGAAGGGAGTCACCAATATTAGGGTGGCATGCTTCGCCTTGCAGCTTGCACAGAACCCTCTGAGTGAAAGGGATCACAGGAAAAGCATAAAGGAACCTCCCTTTCCAGGAGAGGGACAGTGCATCTTGCACCCCAAAAAAGCAGTCCCTGGAGACAGTGAGCAGAAATGTGGAAGTTTTGCACTGTGTGGGGACATAAAAAGTTCCAACCCTGGATGACCCCATCTTGGGAAAAGGTTGCTTACTACAGAGGTCAGCAGTTCCCATTCATGCACCAGAGACAAAGATCTTTTTAGCCTGTCTGCCAAGACATTTTGGACACCTGGGAGAAACAGGACTGATAGCTGACGGCCATAAGAAATTGCCCAGTACTACACTCTCATTGCTTCCTTCCACAGGGAATAAGAGTTAGTGCCCCCCTGCATGTTTATGTAATGCATAGCACTGACACTGTCTGTCCGAATCAGCAAGAGATCCAGGCTGAGATGCTCTTGAAAAGCTTGGAAGACCAAGCAGAACAGCCTGCATCTCCAGATTACTGGTGTAAAGATCGGACTCCAGACTGCTCCTCGACCCTAAGGTCTGAAAGAATCCAAGACGAGCATCCCAGACAGTTCCTGCGGCATCAGTTGTGAGGGATCAGCACTGGAGTCGAGGAAAAAGAATGGAAATGCCCTGTAACAGGTTCCGGTGGTCCATCCAACACACTAGAGCATGACGGAGGGGGGATGTGCCAAGGACCATTCATTCTAACTAGTCCATCAGCTGACCCTATTGTGCCCAAAGAGTCCCATACAGTATGCGCATATAGAGGCAGGGAAAAGGAAATGTAATTATGGATGCCAGCCATCAATCTCAGCAGATGTAACAGTGAGCTGACACATAATGGCTTTTGTGCATCAGCTGGGTCTGGGCAACCACGGCTTCCGCCCTGTCTGCAGGCTGGAAGGCAATGCCCACCGCTGTATCTAGCACCGCGCCAATATTTCTGAATGTTCACCGTGACAACCAGTTCCTCAAACAATCATCATGTTCTGGACAATGTGTATAAAACTGTTTCCCTGGACGAGGTCTTCAGGAGACAATTGTCCAAATACTGGAAGGCATAAACTCCATCCCTCTGGAGGGCCCCTATCATAACCGCTAAGCATTTGGTAAATACCTGTGGTGCCCAGAATAAGCCAATGTGCAATACTCGGAACAGATAATGGCTGCCTTCCAGTATACTGTGGAGGTACTGCCTATGGCATTTGAAAGTCTTGATATGAAGGTATGCATCCTTCACGTTCAGTGCACAGAGCCAATCCCCCTCTTGTAACACAGAAACATGGTCAATAATGACCCCTTGGCCCACCCTGTCTGTCTGTCTGTTTTTTGCCCATACTGTCACCACGGACTCTAGCAGAGAGGGATGAGATCATGAGGAGACACCATTCAAAACTTTCTGTATTTGATTAACAGGAAGCAGATCTCCTGTCCACCTAGGAACCAGGAAGTATCTGGAATAGAACCGTTATTTCGTTCTTGGGGAGGAGTGGGTTCAACAGCCTGCTTGTGTATAAGAGACTAAACCTCCTCCAGCAGAAGGGACAAGTGACCCAGAGGATAACGACAAGGAGGCGCATGGTGTACTGGAGGGGTAGACAGCAACTCCAGAGCAAGTCCCTTTTTCACTACTTCCAGGACCCAATCACCCATCATGATCTATCTCCACTTATGAAGATGAAGGAAAATCCCACCCCACCCCCGTCCCCAGAGGCAGCACTGGAGGAGGTGTGGAGTCAGAAGGTACCAGTAGTGGTGGGAGGTGCTGCCTTGAATGATACCTTTGAATGCCTTTGCATAGGCACCGGGGCTCCACCACAGGCATGGGGCTGCTGACAGATGGCAAGGCCACCACGGGCAGCAGGCCTATGAAATAAGCCCCTACCATGTCCCCTGGCAGGCTGAGAGGTCAGACATTTGAGGGAACTTAAAATCATTCTGGGGGTCTGAAGCTCACATAAAGCATTTTCAACATCACTTCCAAAAGCCTGGAGCCACTCAAAGGGGCATTCAGCACAGTCTGTTGTATATCATTGGCAAACCCAGTCACACGATTCCCGGAATATCTCTGAAGTCATGTGCGCCAGAGGACGCAGCCCTGGCAGAAACATCGGAAGCATCATATGCAGGGTGCAGCAGATGCTTACCAGTATCTACACCAGCTGAAGCAGCTTTGAGCAAAGCAGTCATGGCAGGACTATCAGACAGTGTCTGAGCAGCAGACATAGCCAATTTCCACAGGTTATTCTGATATTTAATCATATAGGCCTGGTAGTGAGCAATTTTGAGACCCAAGGATGCAGAGGCATGCATTCTTTTGCCCATAACATCCAGTCTCCTGCATTCTTTATCAAGAGGCAAAGTGCTCATGTGTCTAGGGGCCCTTGAGCAAGCCATGATAACCTCAGAATTTCAGGCTGGGAAGCATAAAAAGGCTTAACAGACAGAGCAGGGTACTGCTTATTAGCCCCCCTAGGCCCTGCAAGTGAAGTATTTGGCCTATTTAAAGCAGGAAACTTTATCATCTTCTAAAGCAGGATATACAGGAAGGATGGTAATAGAAGGTGCAGTAAGAACCTCCAAAAACTCCATTAAATTCCACATAGAGGATTCTTCCTCCTCCTCAGTATCAAATCCCACGGTATCCTGGATTTGTCTGAACACAGCTTGAAAAAATGCATCATTAGGAGGAGATCTGGGAATACAGACCACTGCAAAAGGAGAGGGCAGAAATGGAAGGTAAACCCCCCCCCCTACAGGGATCAAGTTCCCCTTTTCATCTTCCAAATCCTCTCCTGTATTAAGAAGGTCAGGAGTATACTCCTCCTCCTCCTTCTTCTCATCATCGGGAATAATGACAGGAGTAAAAGTTGGAGCTGGTTGAGGAGGATTATACTCCTCCTCATTGTCTGGAATGATGACGGGAGAAAAAGTCAGAGACGGAGGAGGCTGTAACAGAGAAATAATAGGTGAGCTTTTGTATCCCATTGATGATGGTGCCGACCAGGAAGGCCCCGTCGATGGGACAGCTGCTATCATCGGTGAAGGTGACAGTAGCAGTCGGCGACAGAGCTCGGAGAATGATGTCAGCACAACCTGGGAGTCGACAGCACCTTGTAAAGATCCTGGAACTGACATTAAGGGGGTAGAACCTGACCGTGTAGGTACAATGCCATCTATACTAGGTACGGCAGTGTCCGAGCCAGACCCCAAGCTTGGTGTTTCAATGGTCGGGGTGGGTGGGGGGTAGGGAGGGAGGGCTGTAGTTGTCACTGCCGTAGCAAAGGGTAACAAGGACCTACACTCCTTCAATGGAGACCTCAACCTCACCAGCGAAGCATGAACCTTACACTTTTATGCTTGTGGTGATGGCTGGAAGTGGAGGTCTTTAGTGACTTTTCTTTATCTTTGTTCCTCAATGACCACGCCCATGACAGCGTCACTGAATGCTGGGGAGTATCCTTCCCAGAGGCAGCTGAAAGAGAGGAGAAGCCAGTTTGGAGCCCGTAGCCTTGGTGGCAGCTTATCTGGCCATAATGGTGATGTAGGTTTCTACAGCCTTCTTTCAGCATCTCCTTGTGGTCTGGTTGAATTCCTGGCTGATACTGCAGGCCCTGACATTGTGGGACAGGCCCAAACAGCAACGACGCACAGCGTGAGTGTCGTCCTTGCAGATCCTGTAACCACAGGTACAAAACCTAAATAAAAAGTTATTTGGTAGGCGGAATAAAAGGATGTCAATAAGTAAGTACGTAAAGTTAGAAAATAATGAAGTCTAATTAAAAGACAGCATTGTTTCTCTGCAGGTCCCACAAGCGGTTGATGGCAGAAGAATGAACGGAGGAGCAATGGGGTAATCCACGATTATACAGGTGCCAACGCTGCACATGTCTGTGGGAAGCCCCCAGGTAGAAAAAGTTTCCGCGTGATCCTGACGCTGACAGCTAACAATTCCAAAGGTGCGGCCCAATGGAGAAGATATCCTCAATGAAGATCTTAACTTTCTGGTTAGAATCCTGAGTTAGGGTTAGGAGTACTGTGACGAGTCATTTCCTTTACGCAGCCAGTGGTAAACCTATGGAAGAAGCTCACAAGGCCAGACAGTATTCTTTGACTGGGTAACGAGGGTAGTGGATAAGGGTAATGCTGTGGATGTACTCTGCTTTGATTTCAGCAAAGATTTCGACTCGGTGCCTCACAGAAGGCAGCTGAAGAAGCTACAGGATTGGGGTACAGCAAAAAACAGATCAGTGAGAAACTGTCTGGAAGGAAGACAGTAGAGGGTTGTGGTTAACAGAGTTAAACTGGAAGAGAAGGAGGTCACCAGTGGGGTGGCATAAGGATCGGTCCTTGGTCCATTCCTTTTCAGCATGTTCATTAGCAACATAAGAGAAGGTATCCAGGGCAAGATGTGTCTCTTCGCAGATGATACAAAGCTCTGTGGCAGGGCAGAGGAGGAGGGGGTTAGGGAGATGCAGAGAGACTTGCAAAAGCTAATGAGGTGGTCGAAGGTTTGGCAGTTGAAATTCAATGCCAGAAAGCCAAGGTGATGCACACAGGGAACAAGAACCTGAGGACAGAATACAGGGGGCAGAGTGCCAAGCTGGGCACGACCTTTGAGGAAAGAGACCTAGGGGTCCTTATCAGTGACTCCCTAAAACAATCAAACCAGTGTAACAAGGTCTATAGTAAGGCAAACAAGATGCTGGGGTGTATAAGAAGGGCTAATGACAGAAGAAGGCATTACCACCTCTCTATAGATCACTGGTAAGACCCCACCTAGAGTACTGTGCCCAGTTCTGGAGTCCTTACTCATGGAAAGATAAGGACAGGCTGGAGACAGTGTAACGTAGGGTGACCAAATCGATTCAGGGTCATCAGAACAGATCTTTTATTTATTTATTAACCAGCAGAGACACACTAAGCTGAAGCTCGTTTACAGGTGCAACCTGGGAGCACAAGGAAGTTAAGGGACTTGCTCAGGGTCACACAGTATGCAAGTGGGGGCTGTGGGATTAGATCTGATAAGGATTGGCTGATGGAGGCCTTCAGGTTCCTGACAAGAATGAACAAGGTAAACTGCAAGGAACTATTTTGCTTAAGAAGTGGATCAAGAACATGGGGGCGTGAGTGGAAACTGTTGAGGGGAGGTTCAAGAGGGAAGTGAGAAAGTTTTATTTTACAGAAAGGGTGGTGGAGCCATGGAACTATCTGCCAGCTGTTGTGGTAGGTGCCACAACTATTAATGGTTTCAAATAGGGCTGGAACAGGGGGAAAAGCAGTAGGGTGGGGAGCATGGGACAGGACAGTGTTGGTTAGAACCCTGTATGGACGGCAGGTACTGGATTTGTTCGGGTTTATGGGCAGCCTGGTTGGACTAGTGGTCTTTTTCTGCAGTCACTGTCTATGTTTCTAAGGGGAAGGGGTACAACTGGGGAGTCTTGAATCTTTTAGACTGAGGCTGGTTCAATTTCTCGCAGATAAGATTACTGGGCATGTCAATTAATTCACGAAGGGGGGCCTAGAGGGGTTAAAAGCATGGTCAGTTTCCAGACTGAATTCTGGAACTTGAAGGGTTAACAGGATGGTCAGTTTCCAGACTGAATTAATTCCGTCTCTTGTGGGTTTATCAGGCCTCTGCAGAAAGAAAATGTTTCAGCAATGTGCTCGTGACCAAGCCTTTCATTCAACTCCGTACTAGCACTGATGGGGTTAACCCACTTCACAAGGAGTATCACCCCCTTAGACTCCTGTGGCAGCCCCACTGACAGCTAAATCTCCAATTACACCATCAAACTGGAGAGATTTCCAACTGAATCTGGGACTTGGTGCCAACAGCATATTAAAACACAGCAAATCCCCCAAGGAATGTCACAGGTGGAGACACAAGGTAGTGAGAAGGGAGCAAACGAGGGAGGGGCTGTAGGGGGACACCAGAGATGTAGAGCGAAGGAAGGGAAGAGAAGAGAGACAGGTAGCAAGAGACAGAGACACGGAGATTTAAAAATGTTAAAACACAGGCAAATAATGACAAAATATAATCAGTGACAGAAAAGGAGTCGAACAGAACTGGAAACCAGAAGAAATTGAACTGTAGAAAGTGTCATGGGGTCAAATTGAAATGAGATGCATTTTATCGAGATACACAAAATCCAGAGATCACTATTTTACAAAGTAAGAAATATATTAAATTTAGCTCACTGAACGAGGGTAAGGCGAGTATTATTCTAGGGGGAAAACAGCGAGACAGTAATGCTAGCTACAGAGTATCTAACAAAATGAGGTAACACCCTACTTCTAATAGAATTCTACTTCTTTGTTCACTAATACCAGA
This sequence comes from Neoceratodus forsteri, assembly GCA_016271365.2. NCBI lineage: Eukaryota > Metazoa > Chordata > Ceratodontiformes > Ceratodontidae > Neoceratodus > Neoceratodus forsteri. The sequence goes on from JADMNL010000035.1 coordinate 64,780,200, forward strand.
CTTGATGTATGCTATATGAATTAGATTCCTCTGTAACATGCAATTCTTGTACAGGAATAATGTTACCTCCTTTGAAGAGCAAATGACACCCTCTGCAGTGGCAGGCAACTCACTCCAAGGAGCTGCCTACCTGATGAAGGGACTAAATTAGCCTTATTTTGATTTTTTTTGTCCACAGAAACATAGATATAGCACCTGTTGGTAAAAAAAAAAAAACAGCCTGCTGGCTTGTGTCTCCCTGTTTCTATACCTATCTAATGTAGAATGACATAACCCTAGAGGCTCTTCACTCTTCCCTTACCCCCTCCCCTTCTGGTGTGGTCTTTACTATGCCCTTTTATAACACTTCTGACCATTTAACAAATGGTACAAGTGTAATAATCCATAGTCAGGTGTGCGTCAGTGCTATAATAACCTAATTTCCTTGATGGTCGAAGAGCCTCGTCTGTCTCTCAGGCCTCACAACCCACCCAGGTCGTTCGGTTATTACAATACAGCCACACACCCAACTATGAATTATTTTTTATCTGCCCCACTTCATTTGAATCCCCACCACTGATTTAGCAAAGAAATCTCCTCTGGCAGCCTATTACACCCTCCACTACCCTCTGTGTGAAAAAGTTATTCCTAGCACCGCTCTAAAACTTGCCCTCCATCAGTTTCATGGAGCTGCCCCGACTCTGTGTTTCAACTCAGACTGAACAATATCAGCTATCCACTTTATTTACCCCGTGGAGCTATTTGGATGTTTCGATCATGTCCCCTCTCTCCCTTCTTGCCTCAATCATGTATATGTTCAGATCTGCCAACCTCTCCTTGTATGTCCTTTTCTGCTGTCTCTGAGACATCTTGGTCACCCTCCTCTGCACTACCTCCGCTCTGTCCCTGTCCTTTAGTTGCCAGCCTAAACTGCACATAGTACTCCATATGAGGATAACCCACTGACCTATAGAGAGGTAGCAGGCGATCCTCTTCCCTAGGTAACTCAACATCTATTTTCCCTATCTACCATCCCATTGCGTTGTACTTCCTTCAGACTGTCAAATTATTACTCCCAAGTCCTTTTCCTCTGTAGTGCTTACCACTTTTCCATCCCCCAGTCTATATTCAGTGATAGGATTTTTTGCCGCAGGTGTGTAACGCTCTCCTCTACCAACTATGTGGAGTGGGATGTTACTAATCCTTTGGGGAAATGCATGTAGTTAATACAGCACAGTAGACAGCAAGAGGTTATGCTGGCCCGCCAGCACAGCGGCAAGGCATCCACATGCGATGCCGACATCCTGGGTTTGGGAACGGACCCGAGAAGTCGGACGGCCGGCCAGGTGGAGAAGGACTGAGCATTTGATGGACTGCTCTTCTTTTCCAGGGGGGTGTGTGTCTGGCACAATAGCGGCTCCTGGTAGAGCCTGGGAGTCCCATGGCATTCAGTGCCCAGAGTTAGGGGAGGTGGGACAGACATAGGGGCTTGCTCCACTGACGTCACGCCTCCAAGGGGGATATTGCAGCATCTGAAAATTTGGCCCCCCCCAAGGCAAGAAGCCCCCGTTCCGCTTCCATTGCCCTTTCTCTTCCACCAGCGGGGGTCCCACTCCTGTGGCCCTGCCCTGGGGGGATAAGCCAGGGCTTGCCTAGTACTGTCCCTTTGGGGGGGGGGGGCAAGCCCCGGGCATGGTGGAGCGGAGCAAGGGCTGAGTCCTCCAAGAAAGGAGGTGGTGGTGGGGGGGGGGATCAGGCCAAAAAAACAGCAAAGGGTTAATTGCAGTACTAGTTTGCAGGAGGGGCTTAAGAGTTTAAAAAGCCAGGACCAACCATTTTTTGTTGGGTTGGTCCCTGGCAGCTTTCCAAGAAAGGGTTTGCCAGGGACCCAGCAGACAAATCTGAGGTTTGGCCCTTGCAGGAGGACTTACACGGCGATAGAAGCATATAGCAGCAGGGGCCAAAGGCAGGACAAATGAAGGTGCTCCATGCAGAAGTGTTAAGGCCTCCCTCCGTTCAGGTCTGGCCGTGACTGGCTGGAGAGGGCTTGCCAGGCTCAGGACAGTGACAAGGGTCTGAGTCTGGGGTGGCACTTGTCCTTGCTAGGCCAAGTCTCCGGAGCCCAGAATAGATGTGATGCTGGAAAGGCGAATTAGATGCAGAAGAGCTCCGGAAGAGAAATGCTGTACTAAGTGCTGGTCTCAGCGGCCCAAAGAAACGTGCAGTTCCAAGAAACTGCTGTACGTACTGCAGTGTACTGACTGAAACTCTGGGACAGTAAAGCAGCACTGCTGCATCCAGCTAAGCAAGTCCTCTGAATTATTTGAGACTGGGCTAACAGTAGCTCTGGGCAACCCAGCCGTCTGATGCAAGGCTCACATTCCGGGCCTGGGAACATCCAAGTTGTAAGGAGGCCAAAAAGAGGAAAAGAACCCTCCAGAGGAAGACTTGGCCATAGTACAGTGGTCAGTGGGTCCTCCGACTCTCAGGCCTGCAGTGGCAAGGTGCGAGATAGGTCTGTAAGTCCCCAGCCCTGGGCAAGAGTACCATCAAGTCCCTAGGCACAGGGCGGGGAGGGTGTGTTACATTGTGCATCACCTAGCACTTCTGGCATTAAATTTTAACTGCCATACCACTTATCAAATCTACCCAGGTCCTCTTTAATAATTCTGACCCCCTTTTCATGATCCACTCAGTCACAGAACTGGGAGGCAGTATAGCGCAGTGGTTTAAGGCTCTGAGCTGCAAATCTGGTGACATCCAGCAGACCAGACCTGGGTTTGAATCCCACAGCTTCCACTTGCATATTGTGTGACCTTGAGCAAGTCACTTAACTTCCCTGTGCTCCCAGGTCGCTCCTGTAAAAAAGCTTTCAGCTTAGTGTCCTACTCCTGGTTAAACAACTTAAAAAAACAAACAACTGAGTATCATTCGGGAAAAGGCACATCTTGCCCTGAATCTCTATCCCTATGTCCCAGATAAAGATGATGAAGAGGACCAAGACTGATCTGTGTGACATTCCACTAATGAGCCCCTTGATCCCCGAGAACTACTCGTTTATTACCACGCTGTGGGTCCTGTCACTTAGCCAGTCTCCCACTCACCTAGTGATTCTGTCCCCTACTTGGAGATCCTACATATTCTTAGCCAACTGCTCATGTGGGACAGAACCTAAAACTTTACTGATGCCAACATATAGCATGTCAATCGCCTGTCCCTTGTCTACTGCCTTTGTTGTCCCTTTGTCACCCAACAGAAAGAACTCCATCAGGTTTGCCTGACAACCCCCACCTGCTGTGATCCCATGTTGTCTTTTGTTCTGAAGTCCATTCAAAACTCCAGGAAATGTACTATCCTGCAGGATAGGGCGCCTATCGAATAAAATACTGACTGTACTATTTCTGTGGGACAGGATGTCTATCAAATAAAATACTGACTCCTCTTACTATCATTTCCCTCGTTATGGTCTCTAGAAGTTTACCTACAACAGCTAGTAGGCCGACAGATCTGTAGCTCTCCAGATCATCCCTGCTCCCACTCTGAAGCAGGGGACCTGCATTTGCCATCCTCTGGTCACTGGGTACTATCCCTGTCTCCAATGAGCTACTGAATAACTCAGCTAGCAGTTCGGCTAGGCCATGCTCCATCTCCTTAAGCTGACAAGGCTGTAACCCACCCGTGGCCTTATCCATTTTAAGTGTTCTTACGCCCTTCAGTACCCTTTTAACTGTAATGGGATCCTCTTTGACAACTCCACCCATTCCACCCTTATGACACAGTCAGGCATTGACCCCCTGTCCTCCACTGTACACAATGAGCAGAAATATCAGTTTAGCGTGTCCACTTTACCATTTTCTTCCTCTTCCTCCTCGTCACCCTCTGCATGACTATTCCTTCCCTCATCTTCCTCTTCTCCGTTATGTAAGACAAGAGAGTCTAAGCACCTCCCTCCGTACCTTCTGCAGTTCTCAGCTCCATGTTCACCTCCTCCCTCTCCTGCTGGCCTGTTTCACCCTGCTGCTAAACTCCACCCTGTACTCTCCCTCTGCTTGGCTGCGTCTGTATTTTTTAAATGCCCTTTTCTTAGCGCTCATGACCTCCCCCACTTCGCTGCTGAACCATAATGCTTTTTACCCCTCTTCTTCTTGCTAGTTACCCATACAAAGAGATCTGTGACCACTGTTATCCCATTTTTTTTTAGATCAGTTCCCATTTAACTTCTACCCTCTCTGTCATGCTTACACCCTCTAGTTTCCCTGGCAGCAGCTCCCTCGTTCTACTGAAATTTGCCCTCCCAAAGTCCAGGACCTTAGTCTGGGACTGATTTCTCTCTGCCTTAAGTTTGGAGCTAAACCGAACTATCCAATGGTCGCTGGTTCCCACTGGCTTCAACACCATCACCTTCCCCACGCTGTCCTCAATTGTTAAGCACTTACAGTAAAAATCTAGTACCTTTCAGAAATGAGACATGCCTCCACCCACCACTGCAGTTCAGGCCCCCAAAATCAGCTTTTTGATTATAAGGGGGAGCGCACAACGCTAAAGCCTTGATAATGAAGACAGAGCACGTTTGGGGGAAGTGTGGAAACAAACCTTATAAACTTTGCCAGCACTGTACGTGTCAGAGCGGGGGTGGACTTAAATATAACAATGCCCATCCCCCAACATATACAGGGCCTGCAAAGTTTATGTGTCTGCATGCGCTCCTCCAACTGCACCGTGGCTCCACTATCCTGACGACACCCCCGTTCCCCACATATCTTCATGAAAACACGGATTTGGGGGAAATATTTAGGGTGGTCGTTGGGACTGCAGGTCATTTCAGGAAGTTACAAGTACTTTACTGTAAGTTAAATATTTAAAAACAGGATAAAAAAACTCAAAATGGGGTACATTTAGTCACTTCAGCAGGATGTTACTTAGAGTGAGTTGCCTGCCCAGAGAAAAATAAGAGTTGTCAGCTGCTCTTTAATAGCTTAACCAACACATGAGTTATAGTTCTTTTGATAAAACACCACTTAATTGAACAGGGAGGTTTAAACTTTGGCAATACAGTACCTAAATATGAATTTGGTCAATGCAGATGGGGCTGGCTGGGAGGGAGAGAAAGCAAGATGGAAAGGACGAGAGACACTCAAAAGTGAAAAACAGAAGGTGAGAAAAAAGAGAATGAAACAGAATGGCAAGTTGACAGACGCAAAGAGAAAGAGAATGACAGAAAAACAAAGTGAGAGCAATACAATGGGACAGATGGGAGAACAGAGCGAGACAGAAAAACAGACTAACAAAGGGAGTCAGAGGTTGGAGATGGACAAAAATGAGAAACAAAGAATATGAAAAAGCACAGAGACAGGAACATGGCAGAGAAAGAGAGATGCACCAACAGACAAAATAATCATTTGTCATTGTTGCATGTTCGCCACTTGCACTGCTGTTGTACTGGCTGTTGCCTGTACACATATTTACTATATATTTACTCAGTATAGACCAGATGAAATGCAACATCTGATTTTCAGTGGTGTCCTGTGTTTATATTTTTAGATTGTGTTTATCCAGGACAGGACAGCTGAGGGGCAATATTTAATTTTTCAGTGGTCTCCCACATTTTGACCCCAAATTTCAGAGAGATTTTTTATGACCGAGACAGGTGGACGTCTTTAAATCCCATCTGAAAGGTGATTTTCATGTGTGGCTGTGAAAACAAGTTTTGGAAGGGAATTGAAAAATGACACCTGTCATGTTCAGGACACAGGGTAACACAATGGCACAATACATCGAACATCAGGGGCCAAAATCTGCAAAAATACAGTTACGAGTAAACATTGGAAGAATTCAACGTTTCTTCATAACTTAGTTGTTTTTTCACATTTTGACCCCAAATTTTCAGCGCAGGCTTTTTATGACCACTCCTTCTGAACAGGACAGGTATAATTTATAAACAGTGGCCAAAACGTCATTTCGCACCACAAGCGTGAAAACAAATTTTGGCCAGGTTTTGAAAAATGACAGCTGACAACGTTCATAAGGTGGTGTGAAAAAAGGTTATGCTGAAAATTTGGGGTCAAAATATTGAAAATTACCAAAGTTACGAGCGTGTGTTGAAAAATGTCAACATTCACTTGCAACGTTGTTGTTTTTTAGAACTTTTACTCCAAATTTTCAACGTAGTCTTCTTAAGACCCCACCTCATAAGCAAGATTGGAGAAAAGTTTCCAATCCTGCCCGAAACGTGATTTCGCATCACAAGTATGAAAACACATTTTGGCCATGGTTTGAAGAACGACAGCTGTCACGCTCATGAGGTGGTGTAAAAAAATGACTACACTTAACATTTTGGGGTCGCATATTGAAAATTACCAAAGTTATGAGCGCGCATTGAAAAATTTAAACATACGCTCATAACTTTTTCACCAAAGTGAGGTCCCAAAAGAGGGCATGTTGAAAAGTCAGGAAAAAATATTAACAAATGACCACGTTACGATGACAAGTTCAAAATCCGCTAAAAAACATGGAACTGCATACCTGATTTCCTCAGTTCCTGATCTGGTGTTGAAGAGTGAAGATGCATCTCTGTTCCAGACAGAATTACGATGTTGGACCCCTGGTAGGCAAGTAAGGAGTGAGAGGGTGAGGTGGTGGGTGCTTAGTGGAGGGTCGGGTGGGGGATAAGGGTGGCGTGGGCTGTTAGTGGCAACAGACATCGATGGATGATCTTCTTTTGCACAGAGTGTAGGAAAAAAAAGACTAGGAAAAGAAAGTTTTTTATTTTTTTATTTCAAGTACCAACACTAGGGACCAGACAACCCAGGGTCGGTTTAACCTTCAGGGATGTGGGAAGAGACAGGGTAGGTGGGAAGGATACTTGGCAGAGGGTGGGATTACATGAAGTTGAAAAAAATGAAAAAAAGACTACGAGGGACTGTTTGCTTCATTTCAGGTACCGACACTGGGGATTGGGCACCCCAGTGTCGGTGTTATGTTTGGCTGCATGGGGGTGGGGTTCCCCGGCGTTGCACAGTGAAAATGGGTGGAGTTGGGGGTACTAGCCGACACCGGGATTGGGCACACCGGTGTCAGAAAATTAAAAAGGAAGAGGGAAGCAATGGGAGGTGGGAGGGATACCTGGCAGACAGTGGAAGGGATTGTTTTTTCGTTGGGGGGGGGTGTACCACAGCAGCTGATCATGATGCTGATCTGCTCTGCTCGCTGGGTAGCATGATGCCAGTCAAAGCAAAGAGCCGCCTTATGATTCGAGCTTTTATTTTTTAAACTGCACAAAGTTTCTGCCCAGCAAGCTCAGAAGAGTGTCATGATCAGCCTGGCCAATGATTGGTCTGACACTGTCGAACCCCCTGTAGACTGCATGGGTGGAGGGCAGCAAGAGACACACACATACACACAACCTTGACAATGAAAACTGAAGGTGAAAGAAAGAGAAGAGAGGAAGAGAACAGGAGGAGGGAGGAAGAAACGCACAGACAAGATGAAGAGGGAGGCATGGGAAGGAAGAAGAGACAGAGGAAAAGGGGGAATGAGAAGGGGTGGGAGAAAAGGAAAAAGAAAGGAACAGCAAGAAAACAGATCAGAGACGAACACAAGGGCTCAAGCAGTATGAGAGGTGCTTGGGGTTGTCTGAGAGGGAGTGAGGGAGAGGGAGACAGAGAGAAAACTAGAAACAGACCCCCCATGCACACACATGCACGCACTCTGTCTGAAAATAAAGAATCACAGGGGCAGACAGACGGACAGCAAGAGCAGAACAAAATATTATTTTTATACAATTTTTATACAATATATTCCCCCAGGACAGAACAGCTGAAATGCAATATCTTGGATTCAGGGGGCTCCTGCTTTTTCCATTTTTACAATCAGGCAGACTGAAGCACTGGGGGGCTAAGTGACTTGCTCAAGGTCACACAGTGCAGACATGGCTGTGGTGGGATTTGAACTTACACCTCCTGATTTCCAAGCTTACACTCTACCCACTACATCACTTGCCTCTTGTTAAGTCTTACGTAAGAGTCTCCGAGGCATTAGCTTCCTGTTTAAAGTGGTACTCTCTCTCCATATGGGGTGCACATCCCTGTAGAGTTAAACTCAAAGAGGAGGTGGGCTGGCCCCCCATCGGCACTGTGGTAGCGTTAATGTGCGCAATATTGGAAACTTGGGTTCAGGAATGAGTGCAAGTTGTCAGGAGCTTGGGGGGGCCACATTTCCCATTCCTACACCACTGCTGGCTGACTTCCGGGAGAGGTCAGTGGGGGCTGCAGGAAGGGGGAGATATCTCTTACATTGTCAGTGAGTGCATGCACACGTCTAACATTATGTCCCAGCCCGAGATGTTCTCAGAGGGATCACAACACAAAGTGTGTGTGTGTGTGTGTGTGTGTGTGGGGGGGCGACAGCGTGCAGCATGAAAGCTGCTTCACCGCACCCGCAGACCCTGCACTTGCTGACATGGGCACTCCCTGTGCAACTGGATAACTGGTCCTAGGGATTCAGTTAACTCCATTATGGGAGTATCTGACTTCCAAAAAGAAGGCAACAACCTCCAAAATAAAGGGGGAGGAAATCACTGTCTCGCAAATGTCAAAACAAAAAACTCAATGACTTCCAAAACTGCATGCATGGAAATCAGAAATGCGAGATTTTTCTGAAAGAAATTGTACTTTACTACTAATTTTTATAAATAAATCGATCCGTCCTAGAATATTTACTTTCAAATTGTGCGATCAGGGAAGAATTCTGACTTCTAAGAAACTTGGAATGACTTCCAGATTTCGATTCATGGAAGTTTTATATTTCCTTTAAAAATAAACAGAACCCTTGATTGGTCCCAAGGGGACTGTCCCAGTCTGAGGGCCCTGCTGTAGGGGCAAGCCATGGGGGTAGGCAAGTCCCAGGAGATGGTGATAAGGTGAGGGTGCGGCAGAGGCCAGAAAGGAGACCATGGGCTGGATGGATAAAGCAGGAGCATAAAAAAACACTTGGACAGGGCCGGCCCAGTGGCACTGAGGGTTGAGGTGCTGGATGCCACACCTTGCATTATGCCAGCGACCCAGGTTCAGGAACGAGCCTGGGCTGTCAGGGGTCAGCAGGGACGGGAGAGGATCGCGCATCCGATGGACAGCTCTCCTCTCCTGGGAGGGAGGGGGTGGATTTGCTCGGCGCTTGCCTGGCCTCTAGCGGCATCTGGAGGCACAGCAAGCATTGTAGCTGACTCGATGGGTTGGGGAGTGACGACGTCAGCGGTGATGCCATGATGTCCGGTGCATGTCACTCCCCCAGAACACCAGTCCCCAGTCTCCTAGATGACGGAGACCACAGTGGAGACCCTGATTGCTCATGCCTGCCTAACGTCCCGGTGAGTCCGACACTGCAAGACTGTTGGGGTTGCAGCAGGCCCGCCCCGTACCCGCCTGGGGGGGTACAGCTATGGCTCGACGGGGACTCACTGGGGTAGAATCAGGCAGGTCGCAATGAGGGGAGACCTCTATATTGTCTCCAGAAGCAGTGGAGACTGGGCATGAGAGGAGGCACAAATACTAATTAAAAAAAAAAAAAAAACACTTGGACAGTTGGGTAATCCCACATAATGGGAATCTTGTGTTGATGGTGAAAGGCTATGCGGCAGTGAATGCCCTGGGCAGTAATCAGACAGGCCACGATTTTCGAATGCCAGCGCAGTGCCTGCAGCACCTCCTGTGGCTGTTTGGCGCTATTGCTGCGTCATGTCCATATGCCACAGCTGCACCCGATATTCAATTATGGTCCCTATTTGCGGCACACGGACCTGCTTTGCAGTAGCCTGTGGCTAAGACTGGCCGCAAACTGCTACAAGAGGCACGCAATAGTCCCCAAATCGGTGCATGCTAGACGATGGAAATGTGGTCTAGCAGGTGGCAAAATGAAGTGAGGGTGGGAACTCCTGTTACTCTGCCGCAAGTTCTACGCGGCACATCACACTGATGCACTTGGGACTTGCAGCGAAAAATGAGTTTCAAAAATCAGGCCCCTGTGTCTGTTACCCCTGCTTTCCACTCTTCCTCTCAAGCTTTCACAACCACACAAATCAGTCAGTGCTCTTCAGAATGAATGATGACAGGAGACACCAGACGTATTAAACACCAGTCTTCGACCACATTAATAAATGCCACTGTCTTTTCTTTGAAGCATCAGGGATTTGAAATATTGTATCATTCGGCATCCAGCTTCCTTTAATAATTATTCAGTAAATAAGGGGCTGCTAGGTTGCCTTCTCAGCAGAAGATTCCCTTGATAACATATTTGTAATAACGAAGACTGCTGTCAACACAATACCCATCCTACACGGGTCGGATTTCAGCCACATGTACCTTCTGATGAAACTTCCCTGTCGAGACTTGTTCTTCCCATCCAATGTCCGCCATTGATTTAATAAGCTTTTATTTTAAACAACTGCGTAACAAACTGAGTCTTGGTGAAAGAGGAGGGACTGACAGCACTGGAGACTGAAACTGTCTGTTTATCCACAGGGCTTGCAGAAACAGTGCAGGACTCCTACGCTGTGATGCATTTACTTCTGATGAAAGGTGAGGGCGTGACAGTGCTGGAGACAAAAACCCTCTGTTTATCCACAAGGACGGGTACAGTGTGGGGCAGGTGCAATTCAGGCTTCCCCACACTGTGATGCATTTAGTGCTGGTGAAAGGTGAGAGACTGACAGCACTGGAGACAAAAGCACTCTGTTCATCTACACGGCCATGTACAGTGTGGGGCAGGTACAATGCAGGCTTCCCCACACTGTGATGTATTTAGTGCTGCTAAAAGGTGAAGGACTGACAACACTGGAGGGAGATACACCGTGTTTATCCACAGGGACAGGTACAGTGTGGAGTAGCTACTGTGCAGGCCTCCCCACACTGTAGTCGATCTAGTGGTGGAGAAAGGTGAGGGAATGACAGCATTGGAGACTGAAGGCCATTGTTTTGCAACCGGGCCAGGTACAGTGCGGGCTGGTACAATGCAGGCTTCCCCACACTGTGATAGACTTCGTACAGGTGAAAGGTGAGGGATTGACAACGCTGTAGATTGATGCCCTCTGATTACCCACATGGACTGGTATAGTGTGGGGCAGGTACAGTGCAGGTTTTCCCACACTGTGAGGTATTTAGTGCTGGTGAAAGGTGAGAGACTGACAGCACTGGAGACTGAAGCCCTCTGTTTATCCACATAGCCTGCTACAGTGTGGGACAGGTACAGTGTAGGACAGGCACAGTGTGGGACAGGTACAGTGTCGACTTCCCAAGAATGTGATGTACTGTATTTAGTGCTGGTGAAAGGCGAGGGAGTACCAGCACTGGGGACAGAATGACTTTGTTTATCCCTAGGGATAGGTACAGTGTAGGTTTCCCCACACTGTGATGTATTTAGTGCTGGTGCAACGTGAGAGACTGACAGCAGTAAATACTGCAGCCTTCAGTTTATCCATAGGGATAGGTACAGCATGGGGCAGGTACAGTGCACGTTTCCCCACACTGTGAGTGATGTATTTAGTGCTGTTGAAGGGTGAGGGACTGACAACACTGTAGATTGATGCCCTCCGATTATCCACAGATACAGGTATAGTGAGGGGCAGGTACAGTACAGGTTTCCTTACACTGTGATGCATTTAATGCTGGTGAAGGGTGAGGGACTGACAACACTGGAAACAGAATGCTCAGTTTATTCACAGGGACATGTACAGTGTGGTGCAGGTACAGTGCGGATTTCCTCACAATGTGATGCATTCAGTGCAGGTGAAAGGTGAGGGACTGACAGCCCTGAGGAGCAACTAAGAGCATCTTACCTCTCAGGAAACAACACTGAAAAACACAATTTAGACCTAATTAAGATACCGTTAATATACTTTCTGTATTTTTTTCATATTCTTTATTAGTTTGTTTCATTTTTATGAAAACAGAATCATAGTGGTGTAGAGTGTGTTTGCCTCTGCTGTTTATTCCCCACCCGAAGTCAAAATTCTCAGCTAGTGACATCACAATTTGTTCCCCTGCAAACTACTGTGATGTAACAAGTAATGTGATGTAACATTATGACCTCAGGTGGTGAATAAAAAGCAGAAATAACTGAACTTCAAAGGGGCCAAGAGCCTGTTTTACGCACAAATGCTTAGTAATACACAGCATGTGGAAGAACAATAGGGGAAATATATGAAATTCACACAACCCGTGCCTAAATGTTATTTCTTTCAAAGTTTTTGCTATGCTGTCACTGCTCTTGATGCCCTCTGTTGAAGGGAAAACACCAACACCACAGCACCAAGAACACATTCCAGAGTAAGGTGTCAACCCCAGATACCAAAGATGTACATGGGTTACTAAATGATCAGATATTGTAATTCACTGTATAACAGCGCCCCCTGCTGGTTACAGTACACACAGCCACACTGCAACACATGAGGGACACATTAGCCCCTTTGAATTCAGGTACCTGTGGCTCAGATATTGTTTTACTGATTGTTGACATTATTCTCTCTCTAACAGCAACCCCTCCCCCCGATGGTTACTGTGCACACACTAACACTGCAGCACCTGGAGGACACTAAAGCCCCCCCCCCTTTACTTCAGGTGCCTGACGGTCAAGAATTGGGCTTCTGATCACTGCCATTTTCTGAATAACAGCACCCCCTGCTGGTCATAGCACACTGACACCACTGCATCTGGGGATACTACAGCCCCCTTAAATTCAGGTACCTGAGGGTCAAAAATTGGTTTCCTGGCTGGTCTGGTGGCGTGGGCACCTCACCTCCTGCCACACCGGCGACCCAGGTTCGGAAGTGGATGTGGGTCACTCGGGGGGCCAGCCAGGAAGGGAGGACAGCTCTCCTCCCTTGAGGAGGGGGGACAGGATGTCTTGCCTTGTGGCCGGCACCTAGTGACCCTAGGTGACATGGCAGCAAGACGTCACAGAAGGTGTCCCACCCACTGGGATGCTGGGGGCAGCCTCCGTGGAGATGGAGTGCGAACAATGCGTCACTACATTTGGTGCGAGCCCAGGGAGAATATGTGGACCCCCCCCCACACAGCCGCAGGATGAAGCCCAACTCCTGGCAGGCTCCATACCAACGACCGAGCACCTCCAAGGAGACCCTCTGGTGAGTAGGAGAAGTAACGAGGTAAGATCTGGAGAAGCTAGGTGATGGGGTTGGGGGGGTTGGTCAGATGGGCAGTCAAAAAGTTGGATAAACAAAAAACTATAAAGTAAAAAAAAGAAAAAAGGACAGGAATTGAATTTTTCTCTTTTTTTTTGTTTTGTTTAAATATATGTTTATTAACATTCTGTGCAACCAGACAATTCGCAGTCTGACTTCTGACATTATTCCTTGTATAACTGCACCCCCTGCTGGTTACAGCTCACACAAACACCAGTTGATCTTGTGTAGAATGAAAACAGATCGATAGATGCTGCTCTGCACACATTTTTATTTACTTGTAAATCTAGTGGGTACACTGATCTTAGGAACTGTTTTTCGGCATGACAAAGGGTAAAGAAAATGGCACAAACAAGGTTAAAAAAACAAGTACATGAGAAGCAGGGTACAGCTATTACAATACACTGACGGAATACAAACAAAAGGCACGGAGATGAATGAACTGGGTAAGAGTGACATTAGTGCAGGTAGTACACACAAGTCTTTGTGGCAGAGCAGTGTCTAGCATATATCATCACAAAAACAAATTCCAGAGTCACTGTGGCATTCTAGGGGTCACAGTAAGACGAGGGGGGAGAGCTGATGCTTTGCTCATAGACAGGGCCATCATATCGCTTGGGGGGGGGCATTTACAGGTAAGGTGGCAGTGAGGGAGGTCAAGTAGTGGGATTTAAACTGCTGGTGGGGTCCCAGGATCTGCAGTGTGGCAAGTAAGCTGTTCCAAGATTCCGAGCAGCTGTGGGGAAGGCCCTACAGGCCATACATGTGGTAACTTATAGGCACCTTAATAGCAGGCTGGAGGAGGATCGAGGCCTCAATGGCAGGGCGAGGCCTGTGTAGGGGGAGAGGGGTGACAGCTCTTATCCCTAATGGATTTGTCGACAAGGCTGCCTAGCAGGGAATCCCGCGAGCTCATGGGGGGGGGCAGCCTAAGGCCAGGTACAGGGGCAGTGACGTGTGAGCAGGGGGCATCACAGGTAAAACTACAGATGCTGTTGCAGGTTTTGTTGAGTCTGGACAGGCAGGAGGATAAGGTTTGTGTGTAGATGGGTGAAACTTAGTCCAGCTGGGGGAGTAAGGTGCCCTGGGCCACGGCAAGTCTTACTTCAGAGGTCATAAAATCTTTGAGCCAAAAGTCAACTCTTAGTTCTGGTTCATGTGCCAGATCATGAGTCCAATGTAGTCAGAGAATGTCACGGAAAGGTCAAGAGTAACTCCCAGATATTTAAATGTAGCCACTAACTCAAGGCGGTAACCATCAGGGGACAGGATGTGAAGAGGGATACTAGCACCTGTATTACCTGGTTAGTCTGGGTTTCGACCCAAATAGCATGGTTTTAGTCTTCTGAGTTTTTACCAAGAGTCTGCTGGCAAGGAACCATTTATGGGTAGTGCCAACATTTCCATGAGCATGGACGAAAGTTCAGCTGGGGACTTTGCACTAGGGTAGAGGATAATGTCATTGGCGTACAGAAGTGAGTTACACGTGGTGCTGTCTTACGGGAGGGAGCTGATAAAGATGGAAAACAAGATGCATTCAACTATGGATCCTTGTGGGACCCCAGTTTGGACCACCTGGGTGTTGGAAACTCCCTCCTCCCCAGCCAGATAACTTTGGTGCGGCCTAAAAGGTAGTCTCGAAACCATGCTGTGGTCATGGTAGAGCACCTGACACTGCTCAGCTTACCTAGCAGGATTTTATGGTCCACCAGGTCGAAGGCCTTGGTAAGATCCATAGAGATGGCACCAGTTAGTCTGCCTTCAGCCATGCCTCTGAAAATATGGTCAGTGAAACAAGCCAGTGCAGTGGTGGTGCTGTGGCCTTTCCTAAAGTTGCATTATTGGGGAGAGGAGGTTGTATTTGGACACATGGTTAGAGATTTGCTGAAAAACAACCTTTTCAAGGATTTTGCTAGGGTGAGAGAGGATGGAGATGGGTCGGTAACTGTTGACAAGGGTAGAGTCGCCAGACTTGAAAATGGGGATGACTCTGGCTTGCTTCCAAAAGTGGGGATATGGAGGAAGAGGAAAGGAATATGTTAAATACTGTAGCCAGGGGTTTGGTTATGATGGTGGCTACAAGTTGTACAAATTCTGGGCATAGGCCATTGTTGCCGGTGCTACCTTGGTTGGGGAGGGTCATGAGGAGCTTATGTAGTTCTGCTGGGACATGGCCTTAAAAAGAGAAAAGCTGGAACATTAGGGATGTCAGTGTGACCTGGCCTGTAAGACCACAGGTGGGATCCTGTGGGTGGGGGTGGAGGGTGGAGTTTAACAAGGTAGTCAGACAGGTCTGTGAATTTGGTGTTAAGGGCTTAGGCCACTTTGGATGGGTCAGTCAAGGTTCCTGCCCTTGTTTCTAGTTTTATGGTGTTTTGTTTGGTCCCAGGTGAGGTTAAGCAGTTCACTGCCAACCAGAAATGTTGGGGTTGCCAAGCTTGTGGGTTTGAAGGTTTTTGAGGTAATCGGCCTTGTGTGATTTGATCTCTTTGTTGCAGAGGTTACACAGGCATCTGTATTCATTCTAGAGGAAAGGGGAGGGGTGACTTTATGTGTTGCCCTTTCGGCATTCCTCTCCATCTTCTTGAGGAGGTCTTTGGAGAGCCATCTCGTATTTCCACATCGCACTCTCCGGGTGGTTATTGGAAAGTGCTTATCCTGACTGTTAGGGTGGCAGTGAGGAAACCCAGGGCCGAGTTAATGTCAGACAACATGTGTAGGACTGGCCAGTTGACTGCCCTTGTATCAGAGAACATGCAAGAAGCATCAAATTTTGAGAAATCTCTGAAGGTCAAACATTTTGGGGGGAGAAGGGTTGGAGGGTCAGATGGAGAAAGTAGGGGAATGGTCACTGATGGAGTCAGTTATTGTTAGAATCTCAAGCATGCATCTATCCGTCCGTCTTTCTTTCTTTCTTTCATCTATGACAAAAAAGCTACGTTAATGCATCTATTAGTGTTATATATATATGTATACAACAGGTGTGAATAATCCAAATCAGAGCGTGCATTTCTAGAGAATTAATGCAAGCCCCAGGTGAACTGGAAGGCATGATGCCAATGGCACAGTGACTTCCAACACACCTGGGCAGTGCATTAATTCTCAAGAAAGCCCTGCCCTGGAGTGAGCTATTGCCCTTATAAAATGGTTTCCTTTATTTAGGTTGTTGCTGGGTAGACTAAGTGAGTTTGGTAACAAAGGCCATGTGCTTTTGAACAAACCCAGGAATTGCATTATTTTGAACAAACCTATGCCCTGTTGTGAATTTCTGTGTTTAAAAAGTTAATTTTTATTTCAATGGAAAACAGTTTCATTTTCATTGAGTTAAGTTGTTGCCAGGTAGATAAGGGCAGGGTTAGTTACAAGCTGTGCACTAGTTTCTAGCTAAATAATAAACGGTCAGATAATGTGCTTTAACCAATTAAGTTAATCGATTTGATCATTTTTTTTAGTTAAATGTTGCCTTC
This sequence comes from Neoceratodus forsteri, assembly GCA_016271365.2. Classification (NCBI taxonomy): domain Eukaryota; kingdom Metazoa; phylum Chordata; order Ceratodontiformes; family Ceratodontidae; genus Neoceratodus; species Neoceratodus forsteri. The sequence continues at coordinate 64,796,838 of JADMNL010000035.1, forward strand.
TTCAGTACAAGCCCGCAGGGCTAGTTAAAGGAAAATGTTATTAGCTTGATACAAAATCTTGTGCGATATTAACAGACCAATACTGTTTCATGAAAATAAAAATTATATTTTAAGTCAGGTGATGTTAGCCCCTACATATCCCACTTCTTTCTCCCATGGTACACCTGGAAATGACTCATTTGGCCCAGTGTACATTCCCGGTCAACTCTTTTAAATAAATAACCAAACAAATAATGAAGTCTCTGCATAACAGCACCCCTGCTGGTTATAGTACACACTGACACCACAGCCCCTGAGGGATACAACAACCTCCTTTAATTCAAGTACCTGTGGGACAAGAATAGAGTTTCTGATTGCTGATATTACACACTGTGCGACAGTACCCCCTGCTGGTTACAGCTCACACAAACACCAGCTGATCTTGTGTATAATGAAAACAGATCGATAAATGCGGTTTTGTACATACTGGCATCTTTCTATGCATCTATTAACAGTACCTATCAGTCTGTCTGTCTATATTGTAGACAGTATCAATCTATCTACAGACAATTGGTGGGGGGGGGTCACTATATACTGTAAGGAGGGTTTGATTCTTGTCCGATCATTCTGTCATGGAGGCCCCTACGCTCCCAGGGAGGGTACTCAGCCCTTCCTACTTAGCACTGCCCTCATTATTGGCCTTTTCACTGCCTTATGCCTCTCTCTCTCGTGTTTGTTTGCCACTCTCCTTCTTCAGGGGGCCGTTGGGATACTTTTGTCCAGCGTGAGGTGTTTGACTTCACCTTCTCCTATCTATTAGCCCATGGCAGACAGCCCCTTTAGCCTGTCTGCTGCCTTGACCTCAGGTGCCTTCTGCATCCAGCCATAGTGGTCAGGCGTTCTGCTCGCGGGCCTTCAGCAGGTGGTGGCTCCCCCCAATGAGGCATCTCCTTTGGCTCTTTCTGGTGATCCTAGTCCTGGCTGGGGACACTGAATGAAACCCTGGTCCTGCCTATCAGGCCTCTGCACTTCCTGTGGGCTGGCTGTCAGGCAAGGGGACGAAAAACAGCTCACCTCAACATCCGTAGCCTTTTGCACAATTGGGATTAACTCTGTCTGGGCTACGCACTACAAGCCTGATATCCAGGGTATCACCGAGACTTGGCTCAAGCTTTCCACCCCTGAATCTGCCTGTGCACTGCCCGGCTTTGATTTCATCAGACAGGATCAGCCGGGGAAAAAGCGAGGCGGTGGTATCTTGATTTACTACAAGAGTCACCTTAATTTGTCTGTGGTGTCTCATCAGCAGTCCTCCCTGTCATCGTGTGAGCTGCTTCACTCTGTCCTGTTACTTGGGAATACTAAGAAGCTGCACATCATCTGTGCATATAATCCCCCCAAGGGAGGCCTGCCTGGGTTATCCTATCTCCTTGATACTACTGGTGCCAAGACTGGGGATAATGAGCTAATGATTTTGGGAGATCTTAATTTAAACTGGCATGGAGGAAATTCTAAGCTGTTTGAACCTCTGCTTGCTGGCCTCTCCTTGTCTCAACTTATTCAGGAGCCCATTAGGTGGTCTACCAATGGTGGTACTAGCTCCCTCCTGGACTGGGTCCTGTCCAATTTCCCAAAGAGGATCAGTTCCGCTGGTACCCTTCCTGACTCTATCTCCCCCTGAGAACTGTGTATGGAAGTTCTCCTCTCTGAAAATCCCCCCACAAAATCATTCAAGTAAGGGATTTTTCCACATTTGACCTGAGGTCATTTCACATGAATCTGAGGCTCACCTACTGGTCTGCGGTGCTTAATGCTCAGGACCCTTCCACTGCTGTTAGTCAGTTTCTTAGCACCTTTGGCGCTCTGCAGGACAAGCATGCCCCCCCTTATCAGGTGGAGAGTAAGGGGGTCTGCCACAGAAACAAGTGTTGGGCCAACGTCAAGGCCATGATGGACCAGGCCATATTTCAGCAATACAGAAGGCTCAGAAATGAATGCAAAAAAAGCAATCAGGGCAGCCAAAAGTGAATATTGTAAAACTGCCCTACTCAACTCAGCTAAAGGACCCTAGAAATTTCTGGAGGAACATTAAAAATATAGTTAGTAGTTCCTCCAACTGTGGGTTCTCTGACCTGCTTGTGGGCCGGTCTAATTGTAACAGTCCGCTAACTACTGCCAATGCATTCAACTCCCGCTTCTTGGACCTGTCCACCTTCACCTCTCTATTCTCTGCTGATGGGAGTGATAGCCGTCTCCTGGCCTCCACCCCACGGGTGGCCCTCACTTCCAGTCCGTTATTTTACTTTAAGGTTATGACGGCACTGGAGACACAAAGACTTCTCTCTGGTCTCTCCCCACATTCTAGTGCTGGCCACGATGGCATGGAACCTAAGCTCCTCCATCTTGGTGCCCCTTTTATAGCCTTCCCAGTGGCCCATATCTTCAATATGTCCCTTGCCTCTGGTGTCACTCCTGACATCTGGAAGGTGGCAAAGATTGTCCCAGTTCTCAAACAGGGCAACCCTAAGATCCTTGACAATTACCGACCGATAGACATCTTATCGGCATCAGTAAACTTCTAGAGAAAGTTGTGGCTGGGAAACTCACGGATTATATCCGGGCCCATGAGCTACTTCCTCAGCGCAGCACGGCTTTTGAAAAGGGCACAGTACGTCCTCTGTCCTTGTCACTGCCTTCTCTGGAATCTGGGCTGTCATGGAACAGGGCAAACTCACCGGTGCCATATTCATTGACCTATCCAAGACTTTCGACCTAGTTGACCATGTCTTACTTTGCTCTCAAATTCGGTCCCTTAGTCTGTCCCCACCTATCCTGAGATGGTTTAGTAATTACCTCCAGGGCAGGCAGCAACTTATCAAATTCAGCAAGGTCCTCTCGGGCACCACTCCTGTGACCTCCGGGGTCCCCCAGGGATCAGTCCTGGGGCCCCTTTTCTTCTCTATATTTGTCAACAATCTACCAGCTACTGCTACCAACTGTAGTACTATCCTATACGCGGATGACCTGGTCATCTCCACCCATTCCCGGGACATTGGGGACATCAACCATCAACTGAGTGAGGATTTCAGAAATATCCAGTCCTGGGTAATGACTCACAAGTTGGTCCACAACCTAAAAAAAAAACTCAGGCCATGCTTTTTGGGTCCCTGGCCAAGATTAAGGCCTCCCCTGCCCCTCTGTGTGTTATTGGTATAAGTGGTACTCCTCTTCTAACCACTGACTCCATCAAATACCTTGGGGTGACACTGGACCCCCAACTTGATCTTGGGTGCCATATCTAAAATGTGTACAAAGCTGTCAACGGCAAACTGGGTCTGGCCTACAGAGCGAAGAAAAGTCTTACGTCTGCTGCTCGCCTTGCATTGGCCAGAGGAGTGTTGCTTCCCTCTCTCTGCGATGGACTTCTCCTGTTTGCACGCACCTTCAAAGTTCACCTCACTAGATGGAACACAACCTACAATAACATTTGCCGCTTTGCACTTGCTGCCTCTCGCCTCACTCATCACTGTGACCTATATGACAAACTCGGGTGGCTCTCCCCACCCAACCACAAGAACTTTGTCCTGGGCTGCTTCATGGGCAAGGTGCTCAGTACTGGCACTCCCCCAGGGCTGGCTGAGCTTCTCAAAATGGCTGTCTCTTTTACCTACTCCCTCAGGTCTCTGAGCCCTGGCGTTCTTAAAGTCCCCATCACCCGCACGCAAATGGGGGACAGGGATTTTGCTTCATGTGCCCCTGGACTATGGAACTCCTTTCCCACTCAAGTCCGCTCCTCCCCCTCCCACTCATGCCTCCGGAGCTCCCTGTGGTATCACTTGAAGCTCTCCTCTGCATGTAGGTGTCCTAGACTGCCACAGCTAGTTCCAGTCCCCTGCACCGGACTCACATGTCCTTCCCGACACACCTCTTGCAGCTCCTACTAACGCAGCCTGTTTAACTGGACTCTGAGGTGCATATAATGCATTTTTTCTCTGTTTCAGGAGATACTCAGACTGTGGCTCTGTTTGTGGCTTGGAGCCGTGTATACCTTGTAAAATTGTACTGTTCTTAGCCTTGATGTCTCTATGTATATATATTCCTATACATATCTTAACTGTGCTTACTGTCTACTGGTTATGTTCACATGGTTCTATTCTGACTCTGTATACTACCTAACTTGTATCATGTTGTCCTCTGTATGAACCTGTATCTCACTGTATCTGTATCTCATTGTACTGTCCTGGGTCATACCTGAAAATAGGCATATAACTCGTCTAGTGTACTTACCTGGTCAACAAAAGCTAAATAAATAAATATCTATATCTGTCTATCTATCAACAGTATCTATCCATCCATCCATCAACAGTATCCATATATCCACCCATCCATCCATCAACAGTATCCATCTATCTATCTATCCACCCATCCATCCATCAACAGTACACATCTATCTACAGTCAGTATCTATCTATCTGTCTATCTATCTAACAGTATCCACCCATCCATCCATCAACAGTACACATCTATCTACAGTCAGTATCTATCTATCTATCTGTCCATCTATCTAACAGTATCCATCCATCCATCAACAGTATCCATCTACCTACAGTCAGTATCTATCTATCTATCTATCTAACAGTATCCATCCATCCATCCATCCATCAACAGTATCCATGTATCTATCATATCCATCCATCCATCAACAGTACACATCTATCTACAGTCAGTATCTATCTATCTATCTGTCTATCTATCTAACAGTATCCATCCATCCATCAACAGTATCCATCTACCTACAGTCAGTATCTATCTATCTATCTATCTGTCCATCTATCTAACAGTATCCATCCATCCATCAACAGTATCCATCTATCTATCCACCCATCCATCCATCAACAGTACACATCTATCTACAGTCAGTATCTATCTATCTATCTGTCCATCTATCTAACAGTATCCATCCATCCATCCATCAACAGTATCCATGTATCCATATATCCATCCATCCATCCATCAACAGTATCCATGTATCTATCCATCCATCCATCCATCAACAGTATCCATGTATCCATCCATCCATCCATCAACAGTATCCATGTATCCATCCATCCATCCATCAACAGTATCCATGTATCTATCCATCCATCCATCCATCAACAGTATCCATGTATCTATCCATCCACCCATCCATCAACAGTATCCATGTATCTATCCATCCATCAACAGTATCCATGTATCTATCCATCCATCCATCAACAGTATCCATGTATCTATCCATCCACCCATCCATCAACAGTATCCATGTATCTATCCATCCACCCATCCATCAACAGTATCCATGTATCTATCCATCCACCCATCCATCAACAGTATCCATGTATCTATCCATCCATCCATCCATCAACAGTATCCATGTATCTATCCATCCATCCATCCATCAACAGTATCCATGTATCTATCCATCCATCCATCCATCAACAGTATCCATGTATCTCCATCCATCCATCCATCAACAGTATCCATGTATCTATCCATCCATCCATCAACAGTATCCATGTATCTATCCATCCATCCATCAACAGTATCCATGTATCTATCCATCCATCCATCAACAGTATCCATGTATCTATCCATCCATCCATCCATCAACAGTATCCATGTATCTATCCATCCACCCATCCATCAACAGTATCCATGTATCTATCCATCCACCCATCCATCAACAGTATCCATGTATCTATCCATCCACCCATCCATCAACAGTATCCATGTATCTATCCATCCATCCATCAACAGTATCCATGTATCTATCCATCCACCCATCCATCAACAGTATCCATGTATCTATCCATCCACCCATCCATCAACAGTATCCATGTATCTATCCATCCATCCATCCATCAACAGTATCCATGTATATCTATCCATCCATCCATCAACAGTATCCATGTATCTATCCATCCATCCATCCATCAACAGTATCCATGTATCTATCCATCCATTCATCCATCAACAGTATCCATGTATCTATCCATCCATCCATCCATCAACAGTATCCATGTATCTATCCATCCATCCATCCATCAACAGTATCCATGTATCTATCCATCCATCCATCCATCAACAGTATCCATGTATCTATCCATCCATCCAACCATCAACAGTATCCATGTATCTATCCATCCATCCATCCATCAACAGTATCCATGTATCTATCATATCCATTCATCTATCCATTGTATCCATCCATCTATTCATCTGTCCATCTATCAATCAATGATAGACAGAATAGTATCCATATATCTGCTGTCTATCAACCAACAGTATCTGTCTGCATGTCCATCTATCTATCAACAGTATCTATTTACAGACAGAATCTGTCTGTCTACCTATCTGACTATAGACAGTATCAATCTATCCATAGATGGTATCATTCTAACTCAAGATGGTATCTACCACCTATCTATCTATCTATCTACAGACACTATCACTCTATCTATAGACAATATCGCTCTATCTATAGACAGTATCGCTCTATCTATAGACACTATGGGCTCGATTCTCAGTGGCGTTTGAATGCCGCAAGTCCCAGGTGCCATGGGGCTTGCAGCATTCCCTGGTCAGCAATCGGGATTCTCAATCCCATGCACCACATGCCCGTGTTAGCCCAGCTTTTGCTGGTCTAACTTCGGGGACCTTTATACGTGGTCTGTGCCAAATATGTGGTGCAAGCAACCATAAAAAGGGTCACGTGTCACAAAGGCGTGGGACCTATGAGAACTGGATGTACCATGTGACAAAGTGTTCAGGGCACTGCAGGGTTTGAGGCAGGGCTTGTGAACGCCCTGTGTCAACCTTTGAGAATCGAGCCCTATCACTCCATCTACAGACAGTATCTATCTATCTATCCATCTATTGAAACAAAATATGTTACTGCATCTGTTGAGGTTAAAGAATCAGGCGAAAAAAGTAGAAAAATGAAAAAATTAGGATTAAAATTACATGGAAGTGGAGCTAGCAGCCTTGCTAATCAGACTAGTCTGCACTCAGTAGCATAAGATTTAAACTTAAAACAAAAAAATACATTTCCAACAGCGCCAGGCGTAAACTTGCCTGGAAACCTTTTTTTTTTTTAATCAGTATTTTATGCTCCCCCAGCTCTGCCTGATGGCACCCCCCCAGCCCAGTCGCAGTCCTTCTCACGGACGTACTGGTTATCTACCACTTGCATAGGACCATAACTGGTGGTTGATCCACTGTGTCAGACATGCGACAGTCCGCAGGGGACAGCCAGAATGCAGCAGCCCAGACATTTTCCGCCTTGCCTTTTCTCCCCGAACTGGAGCATAGTGATGAGAGTGCCAGCATGTCACGGTTCAGCTCTCCCTTCTCTGAGTGCCATCCTGATGGGCTGCTGCCCCGACCTCCGCCAGGTGGCAGTATCTGCAGCGGAGCTGGAGTTCTCCCTCCACGAGGAAGGAGAGCTATCATCGGGTGTTCAATATTTCCTCACCCTGCTAGCCCATTGAACGACCCTGTCTGTTCCCGAACCCAGGTCACTGGTGTGGATGGCAAAAGTAAAGTTGCTCCCCTACTGGCCGGAAGTTTGCCATTACTTGCCTGAAGGTGCAGGGTGATATGGGGCACACTGAATACTGCGATGTAGCCAACCCCAACAGTAATGCTACAATGGAGATGTGCACACAGAAAACGGTGGGAGCAGTAGACCTGGAAGCACAGGGTAGCGCTACTGCCTACTGCACTTGCGTCCTAGTTTTATTAGCAAACTCAAGTCACTGGGAGTCAGCTGAGAGAGAGAGAGAGAGAGAGAGGATCAAGCGTCCTAGGGACTGTCTGAGGGTTGCGCCTCCTGTAATGCGCCAAACACCTAGCAGTTGCTGGGTGATAAGGCAGACAGGAGACCCAGAAGGGTATGGACACCGACAGACACTCCTGTGCATTGTAAGCTGACATCACAGGGGACAAAAACAAATGGAGAAAAAAATCTCTCTTGTCACTGCGGGATGAAGGACAGGACTAACTAGATCCTGCTTCAAAGTGAAGGGGGCAGGGCAAGCCCCTCTGACCCCATCAACAGGGGTAAGTCATCAAAGACTAGGGTAAGTCCCAGGGATGGTGGGTGACTGGGCTTAAGGGGGCTGTCCAAATGGGGGCCAGCATGGGGAGACAGGGATAAATTAAAGGGAAACAAAACAAAACCTGCAGGAGCAGCAGGAGTGTGTGGAGCTGAAGCAAAAGGAGAACAACTCAGACAAAGCCGTCTTGGTTGTACCCAGGGTAAAAACCTCCCTTGCCCAGAGATTTTCCGCTTCCGCCTGTCTGGTTCAACGCACTCCCAACTACCATTACCAGCACTCCCGAGATTGCCCCTTTCAAAGCGACTCTCCGCAACCACCTCCTCGATAGCAGCTCCTGTACCTGTTACTAGCCTGCCCACAAAACACCCCTTAGGGCCCACATCATCGACAATGTCCGTTATGGACTGCCTCCACCTCAGGGATTTATTTAACTCTAAAAAATTGATTAGCGTTTTGCTCATAAAAGTGCTAAAACTTTGTGAAAATGCATAGCTCTTGCCTCACTGTGTTTATCAAACACAGTACTTCTAGAAAATATATATAAATACTTTCTGTACACTTAGTATAGTCCCAAGAAAAAAACTGCTAATCAATTATTTAAAACCCTGCACCTCATCCTTGACTACTCAACTGCAGGCTTCCATATAAGATGAATTGACCTGTATTGCATGCTCTCTCATGGTAATAATAATTCTTGTGATCTCTCATTGTAAGAACGTTTATGTGCTTATGCAATATCTGTTTCCGGACAATGTAAATATTTGTACATGATCATGTATACATTATCCGTATACAACGTCTGTATATTATACATGATGGCTAAACATCTGTAACCAACTGTTTTCACTGTCCATTGTAACTATTTGTTATCCCTGTCCTCCCTGTGACGAGGTACCTTTGTAAACGAGCCACTGGCTCAAAGGTTGTAAATCCGATATTTCATAAATAAATAAATAAATAAAACAACCCCGCTCAAGTACCGAGACTGGCCTCAACCCCGCACAAGTACCGAGACTGACCACAACCCTGTACAAGTACCGAGACTGACCACAACCCCGCACAAGTACCGAGACTGACCACAACCCTGCACAAGCAGAGACTGACCACAACCCAGTACAAGTACTCAGACTGACCACAACCCCGTACAAGTACAGAGACTAACCACAACCCAGCACAAGTACTGAGATTGATCACAACCCCGTACAAGTACCGAGACTGACCACAGCCCAGCACAGCACAAGTACTCAGACTGACCACAACCCTGTACAAGTACAGAGACTGACCACAACCCAGCACAAGTACAGAGACTGACCACAACCCAGCACAAGTACAGAGACTGACCACAACCCCACAGAGGTAGAGACTGACCACAACCCCACAGAGGTACAGACTGACCACAACCCAGCACAAGTACAGAGACTGAACCCACTATTACACAGATCCTAAAAACTGGTCAGGATAGCGACAAAAAAGTGGAATGGTTTAGTCAATGGCTTTGTGCTATGGAAAACTAAGTGAAGATGAAGTAGGGGAGGCTTAGAAGGCTTCAGAGATTATTGGGAAGGCTCTAGTATGTATTATACCTCAAGACTGATTCAGGAAATGAAACTTCATCTGAGGTTGGAACACCTGGAGAATGCCACCAAAACCCCACATATTATTTGTTTGCCGGGTGGGTACACTGATCCCAGGGACCATTTTCAGGAACGACCCAGGCCAATCAGATAGCACATCCATTACAAAACACAGTTACATTACAATCACAGTGGCGAAGGAGTAACATCACGTATATAATACAGTGGCAATATGGTGTACGTACATAGAACAAGGGGTCAAAGACCCCATGGCCTTTGGCTGTACATGATGCTGACATCCAGCATGAAGTGCATATACATGCTAGCGAATTAGCCATATGCTAAAGGTGATGTATACCATCATCTGGAATGGCATTTACATAAGTGACTTCCTAACATAGCTTCCTGGAGGTTCCGATTGAATGTGTTGGGTAAGATCGGTGCCTACAATTCATTAGGAAGGGAGTTCCAGTACTTGGGTGCTGCATACGAGAAGGCTCTCCTTCCCAGCTCTGCAAGGCGCCTGGGGCATTCCAACAGCCTGCGGGCAGAGGACCTCAGTTCTCGCCTGTTGCTTTTTAATATCAGCAACCCTGACAGAGGCAATCCATCCCCGTCCTGTAAGGCTCTTGCTATAAACGATCTAAGCATGAGGTCTCTCTGATCGGCAGGGGGGAGCCATCCTAACGTTTGACAGAGATGGCAGTGGTGAGTACGGAATGGGGCTTGGGTGATGATCTGCAAATATTATTATAGGCTGTGTTTAAGCGACTCAGTAGTAAAAGGGGATGCGGGGGCTATTACTGGGGGAGTAGTATTCAAGAATGGGGAGGAGGTGGCCACGCCCAACCGCAACTCTTGCATCAGGGGTCAGTAGATGCCTCAGTCAGTAACACATTCCTATTCACTGATTCACCTTCTTAACTGCTGAGCTGATATGCGGATTACCTGTAACCCCATCTATCTCCCACCTCTGTATTCCTTATCTGTTCTCTCTACTCCTCATGTAGTTTTCCCTTTACCTACCTATTCTTCTATTCTTTCTATCTCTTGCTCTTTCACTCCTATACTACTGTTGATGTGTACAGATCTTATGTAATATGTAATATTATTTCTAGGTATTACCTGTTGACTGTATGTAATTCTCAACTGTATTGCTGAAAATTGCTCTCATGAATTGTTTAAACATTTGTATTTATTCTGTTGTACTCTCTCGGGTCGTGCCTGAAAATAGTCAGTTTTGGCTAGTGCACCTACCCAGCTAACAAAAACTAAATAAATAAAAAATATGGTGCTCATACATAAGAGATGGGACGAGCGTGACCTCCAGGTATTTGAAGTCTCTTACATGCTCAAGGGTCGAGCCGTCAGGGGTTAGTATACTAAGAGTTTTGGTGCTGCTAGGGGTGCACTTCACGAGCTTCGGTTTAGAGCCAAACAGCATACATTTTGCTTTTTTTGGGTGTTTACAAAAAGCCTGTGCTGTGTGAACCAGTGTACTGTTGTAATAAAGTCCACGTCTACAGCCAGGTTTAGCCCAGGGAGGTTGTTTCCACTTCTGAAGATATTGAGGCCATCTGTAAACATTTTTTTGTTGCGGCTTGCAGATACCGTGAGTAAAGGGTTGGCGAAAAGGGAGTACAGCAAGGGACCTAGTACGGAGCCCTGGGGCATGCCTGTCCGTACTCAGAGAGGGGTTGATAGGGCATGCCCTATTCTCACTAGCTGAGTCCTGTCGATAAGGTAGCTTTGGACCCAGTTTGTAACGTTACTGGGGAAGTCCAGGGAAGACAGGGTGTTTACCAGTAAGACATAGTCCACCATATCAAAGGCTTTTGATAAGTCTACAAATATAGCCCCTGTGAGGTTACCTTTGTCTGCTGGACGCGCCTAAAGGCAGTGGAGGAGAGGATAGTTTACAGTTTGGCACGCACATGTTGAGCACTTTTTGTTTCCTGAATCGCTACGGCTCAACAAAGCATATCAGATGACCCCTCGGTGCCAATACATCAGTGAGAACACGCCTGCATGATCCTGTTGGCAACAGCCAGCCCTATGAAGAAAGAAGGGCTTTTCTTTTTAAGTCTCTCTATTGCATTTTGTTTGGAAAATTAGTTTAACAATGGACCTTTCAACAGAGAGGCAAGAAAGCGCTATCATTACAAGGTGCTAAGTTATAACCCAGGTATCCAGCAGCACCCGTCTACTGAGGTACAACACCGGAGGCTATCCCCTTTAAACAGTTAATATATTCAAAAGAGCCCAAGAAATCTGGTGACTGCATGTAGCATGGGCACTGTATCCAGTCCAAAAAAAACAGGTTACTCACCTGTAACAGGAGTTCTAGGAATGGTATATGTTGTTCATCCACACTGTCTGGCAGGTTCCTTGCCGCTTTAAATCTTGCCGGAAGGTCTTCAAGCTGGTTCCTCCCACCCAGCCGGGTGGTAAAACTCTCGGCTCTGCCTCATGACGCCAGATCTAGCCCGCTGGAAGCCAGGTTGCACGTCGAAGCCGGGGAGGTCGGGTGGGTCGTGAGGATGAACAACATATACCACTCCTAGAACTCCTGTTACAGGTGAGTAACCTGTACTTCTAGGGATGTAGATATGTTGTTCAATCCACACTTTGTGGCAGACTCCTAGCAGTTCTCTGGGAGGAGGGAGGCAAGGCGCGCACCCCCTATACTTACTTGGGAAATAAGGACTGGAGAACTGAGGTCCCAAAACCAGCATCCCGGCGTGACTCTAGGTCAATGTGGTAATGGGAAATAAAGGTGTGTGCTGACTTCCAGGTAGCAGCCCTGTAGATTTCTTGGATAGGGACGTCCCTAGAAGCAGCCACCGAAGCAGTGGTATGGCGGGTAGAATGAGCTCTTATCCTTTTGGGAGACTCCATGCCCACTAACCTATAGCAAAGATCTATGCAGGAGGTGACCCACCTGCTTATCGTCCGCTTGGCTGCAGGTCTGCCAGGTGCGGCTACAGCGTAGGGGACAAACAGCTGGTGAACCTCTCCCCGAACTTCAGCTGTCCGCTCCTTATAATAAGCGAGCACCCTTCTAGGGTCCAAAGTATGGAGCCTATATTCAGCCTCCGAGGTGTGACTGGGGTAGAACACCGGCAAAGTCAACACCTGGTTAAGGTGAAACTCCGACACTACCTTCGGAAGCAACTTCGGGTGGGGGCGAAGGACGACTTTGTCCCTGTGGAAGACCAGGTAGGGAGGCTTGAAGGAAAGTGCCTGAAGCTCTCCCATCCTTCTGGCTGACATAACAGACACCAAGAAGGCGGTCTACCACGACAGGTGAGAGATATCACACCTGTGCATCAGTTCGAATGGCTTGCCCATGAGCTTAGCCAACTGAAGCCCTAGCTAAGAAAGGGGCCACAGGTAGTCCAAAATACTAGCCAATGGACAGGAAGAGGGGTCCAACCCCTTGTCCTGACACCAAATAGAGAATCTCTTCCATTTGAAGGCGTAGCATTTTCTGTTCGACTCCTTACGGGATGCCTCAACGACGTTGACAACCTCATCAGAAAGACCCAAGGCCTGGAACTCTAGCCGCTCAGGAACCAGGCCATCAGGTGCAGGGACTGAAGGTCCGGATGGAGAACCTTCCCCTTGTCGACTGAGATCAGGTCCGGGCAGGCTGGAAGCCGCCTCGGGAGCCTGGAGCTGAGGCTGAGGAGATCTGAGTACCAAAACTGGCGAGATCAGTCTGGGGCTACCAGAATCACCTGCGCCGTGTCCCTCTTTGCCTTGAGAAGCACCTTGTGGATCAAGGGAAATGGAGGGAAGGTGTAGAAGAGGCCCAGGGTCCACGGCCTCGAGAAGGCATCCACCTGTAGCAAGCCCTGCTGAGGGGGGGCAGGCGTGAAACAGCCTCAGCTTCGCATTCTCCCTGGAGGCGAACAGGTCCACCTGAGGGGTGCCTCAATGGGAGAACAGATCTTGCACTTCCTCCAGCAGGAGAGACCACTCGTGAGATGCAGCTCCTATCCGGCTGAGGGCATCGGCCAGACTGTTGGTGGCTACTGCCACATGGATGGCTAAGAGATCCGCCTCCGGGCTGATCACGAGAGCCCAGATGCGGAGAGCCTCCTTGCACAGAGGCAAGGAGTGCATCCCGCCCTGATGGTTGAGGTAGTACATGGTCATGGTGTTGAACCACTTGACCCCATACAAACGGAGTGAAGGCGATGAGTGCTAGTCAAAACCACTCGAAGCTCCAGCAGGTTGATGTGGCATCGAGAATCCTGAGGGGACCAGAGGCCATGGGCCCGAGATCCCCCAGATGGGCACCCCACCCATCATAGAGGCATCGGTCGTTAGAGTGACCATCGGCTTGGAGCAGACAAATGGGATACCCTCCTGCAGATGAGCTGAGACGAGCCACCACTGCAGGCCGTCCCACATCTCCTGGGTCACCGTCACCGGCTGGTCCAGAGGACCGGAGCGCTGTGACCGCTGGCTGGCCAGCCCCCACTGCAGGGGGCGCATATGCCAGCGGGCCCAACAGACCAAGCTGGTGCAGGCCGCCATGAGGCTCAGAAGGCGCAGGAAGTCCCGGGCAGGGTGCAATTGCCCAACCAGAAATGACTGGGCAAAGGAGGAAAGGACCTCGGCCCTGTCCACCGGGAGCCGGGCTCTGGCTCGAATAGAGTCGAGCTCTGCCCCGATGAACTGAATCACCTGCGATGGCACGAGTTCCAATTTGGCCTCGTTGATCAGGAGGCCAATCCAAGAGCAGACCTGGAGGGCCAGATCCCTGGACCACTCCACCTCCAACCTGGAGGGGGCTGCAATCAGCCAGTCGTCCAGGTAAGGGTATACCCGGACCCCTCGGCGCCGGAGGAATGCTGTCACCACTGCCATGCATTTGGTGAAGACCCTGGGAGCTGGAGAAAGGCCGAAGGGCATGGCCCGGAACTCGTAGAGGGATCCCTCTGCTCTGAAGTGGAGGAATCGCCGATGTGACGGACAGATTGGGACGTGAAAGAACGCATCCTGGAGATCCAGAGAACAAAACCACACGCATAGTTTGAAGGATGGAATGATCTGAGCCAGAGTGACCATCCTGAAGGTACGCGGCCTTAGGAACTTTTTCAGGTCGCGTAGGTTGAGAATGGGGCGCCAGTCCCCCATCTGTTTTGGGACCAGGAAGTACCTGGACACAAACCCCGGGTCTGGAGGAGGATCTGCCACCTCGCTGGTCACCTCCTTCTGGAGGAGCAGGGCAATGTCGGCTCGATGAGCCAACAGAGAGGCTGTGAAACCCGTTGCCCGCCCCCGTGGGGTGATGGCTTGATAGGGAGGGGACTGCTCAAACTCCAGAGGCAGACCCCTGCCGACCACTTCTAACACCCAGCGGTCTGTGGTGACAGCAGACCAGGTGGAAAGGATGTGGCGGAGCCGTCCCCCACACGGGGAACCCGGGAGGAGGACGAGGCTGGGGCGATACCCCCTCAACCAGTCACTGGGCAGGCTTGGAGGATGGGCCGGGCGGGGGCCTCCTGGACCGCTCCTTCAGGCTTCCTACTGGAGGAAGTGGCAGACTTGGCCTTGGGGTGCCAAGTGTGAGCCTGCTGGCCCTGTTGCTGGTGCTACTGGGTCGGATGTGCCACAGGGGCAGAAGGGCAAAAGGGCTTACGCTGCTGCTGGCGGCCTTTGTCCTTCTGGGCTGACATGACCAAGTCCAAGGTGGCACTAGACTTTCGATCCTCTGGAGATGGCCTTCCACCCCTGGCCCGAACAAGTCGGTGCCCAGGAAGGGAACATCTGCCAGCTTGTGCTGGGTGTCCACCATGAAGGTGGAGATCCACAGCCAAGCTCTGCGGCGCATGGCTACTGCGGCCACTACTGACCGGGCACAAGAGTCACCAATGTCCAAAGAAGTTTGGAGCTGCTGTTTAGCCACTGCCCTTCTCTGATCCCACACCTGCTTGACCGTCGTCTGAAGGTCAGCTGGGAGATGGGGAATCACCTCATCCAGGGAACCCATAAGGGCGTGTGAAATATATGCCATCAGTACAGCCGAGCTAGCCTGTCGAAGGCCTAGGGAGGAAGCAGCATAAACCTTCCACCCTGAGCAATCTGGCTTTTTGGATTCTTTATCGGGTGGTTTATCCACGTCCCTAGCGTTCCCAGAATGCTGGAAAACACTGTCGGTCACCAACCTCTCCGCAGAGGGGTGCTCCGGGAAACTGGAGAGTGAACCGGTGGGGACCGCATACTTGTGGGCCATCCTGGCCGAAGGCGCGGGACAAGATGCAGGTCGCTGCCACAACTCCAGGGCCGGGCCAACAATGGCTTTGGCCACAGGGAAGGCCTCCATAGGGGAATCTCCTCGGTCCAGTATCTCCGTTAGGGGACACCTGGCCCGTTTCTGAACGGGTTCGAGCTGCATCCCAATGGACTCTGAGATGAGTCAAAGTATTCCCAAGAACAAGGATGGGCTCTCGTTCACCGACTGACCCCCTACAGATTCCAGGTCAATGGGCCTGGAGTACAGGGAGAAGTCGTCAGACTCCGAGGAATCTGCGAACAGCTGCCGAGCACCTAAGCCACCCTCCACCTGCCGAGGTCTATCGGGAGTGAGGGTGACCGACAACCTGTGGGGCAAGCCCTGACCCGACGGAGAATCCTTGCTCGGGGCCCCAGTCTTCGGTTGAAGAGGCGGTGGTTCCACCACAATGGGCGGAGCAGCCGGTTTCGGCCGAACAACTGGTGCCGGGATCGACTCCTCGACTACTACGAGGGGTCGCTTCGGTCGCTTGGGTGACAGCCACTTAATGGCAGAAGAAGGCAACGGAGTCAGCTTGTTACCAGCCAACAAAAGTTGCTGCCACATCATGTCCTCGTAGCACCGGCATAACTTATGTCGAAGCCTATCCTCCAAAGAGGACAAGCGGTGATGCCGCTTTCCATGGTGCCGAGACCGAGACCACCCATGTCGGTGGGATCTACCTGATATGGAAGAGGACCGAGACAAAGACCTTCGGGGTCGCCGAGGGTGGGTCAGAGAGGGGCAGGAGAAACCCACTCACCCCTCAGTTCAGGGTCCTTGATTGGGAACTTCGGCACAGAAGGCACAGGCAAGTCCTTGATTACCACCAGAAGAACCGGTGAAGAAGGGTTGTCGGCTTCTCCAGTCGACAACCCGTCCAACGGGTCGAGAAAAATCTCAACCACGTCGACAGGTGTTTCAGCCGGCTGACATGGTGGGGACACCATGAAGCCAGCGGCCTTAGCCGCAACCTCGACCAAAGTCAAGAGCCAACGGTCCAGTGAAGGGGATCTCTCCCACTCCCACGAACATCGACGGTGGGACTTACTTTTCAGTTCTTTTTTCTTCGGCCTACTGGTATGTCCCGATGGCCCTTCTCCCTTGGTGGAGAGGGACTGGCAAAGCTCCTTAAAAGAAGCAGTATAGGAGGAGCCCAAGGAGAGCGGGATAAACGCTGAGGCCGAGGAGGAAGATGAAGCGGCCTGAGCTGCCTCCTCCTCGAGGGCGATCAACTGCTCCAGCTGCTCCGTGGATCCCCCAGCTGCGGCCACGACCCAACGGGCCTCCTTCAACTTCACCGGTGGGTACTGTTTCTCGGGGCGCCCAAGTTGTAGTTGGGCAGCGCGATCCTCTAAAACCGAAGCCGTGAAAGACTTGCAGAGATCACAGGCCTGCGGATCGTGGTCAAGACCCAGGCAGTAAACGCACGTGGAGTGCGGATTGGTCCGGGACATTTTCTGCCCACAAGGGCACCGATGGAAGCCGGGAGTGGATTTGTCCATCGCAGCCGCGAAGGAAGATGAAGACTGTAGTCTAGTAAACTTTAAAATTTTTTTCGTTGATTCCAAAGTGTTCGGATCCAGGCCTAAAACGCAGAGCACTAAGAAGGAACCTGAGCTTCCAAGCGGTAAGGAAGATCTGGCGTATTGGGGTGGAGCCGAGGGTTTTACCACCCGGGTGGGTGGGAGGAGACAGCTTGAAGACCTTCCGGCAAGATTTAAAGCGGCAAGGAACCTGCCACAAAGTGTGGACTGAACAACATATCCACGTCCCTAGAAAGATGGAATACCTGGGTGCAGCTAAAACTGTAGTGAACTGGGTGGGTAGTTGGCTAGAAAGGAGGCAGCAGAGGGTGGTGGTCAACAGGGTTAAATCAGAGGAAAGAGCTTTGAGCAAGGTTCCACAGTGATCTGTCCTTGGTCTGGTCTTCTGCAACATGTTCATTAGTGACAATGGCAAGGGAATCTAGACAGGCTAGTGATGAAGGAATAAGGGATCTGCAAAGGGATCTACAAAAAACTAGAAGGGTGGACAAAGGTCTGGCAGTTGAAATTCAACACCAGAAAGTGCAAGGTAATGCACCTATGGAAAAGGAACCCTGAGACAGAGTACTGGATAGGTGGGGTGGGACTTAGCACTACAGAAGGGGAACAGGATCTAGGAGTTATCACAAACGTGCCAGTGCAATAAGGCATAGGAAGGCTAACAGGATGCTGGGATGTATCAGGAGGGGTACTGATAGCAGAAGAAAAGAGGTAATACTTCCCCTATACAGATCCCTGGTGAGACCTCACCTGGAGTACTGCGTCCAGTTCTGGAGCCCTCACCTCAGAGAGGAAAGGGAAATGTTGGAAACGCTGCAGCGCAGAGTAACAAAAATGATTCAGGGCCGATCCTATGAGAAGCACCATAAGGCACAGACCAGAAGGGAGAGGGGAGATATAATAGAGACCTTCAAATTACTTAAAGGAATTAACAAGGTAAACTGCAGGGCATTATTTACCTTGAATACCAACTCATGGTCACGTGGCCATGAGGGGAAATTAACAGGAGGGAGATTCAGGAGGGATGTGAAGAAGTATTTCTTTGCAGAAAGGGTGGTGGAATCTTGGAACAGTCTGTCAGCCAAGGTGGTGGGTGCAAACACAGGCAGGGGATTCAAGCAGGCATGGGACAGAATGACGGGAATAGTGGTCGGCCAGGGCGGCAAGACCAGGGAGGAGAATGGGGATAGGACGGGAAGGGTTAGCAGGGGGAACAATAGGTTTCAGGGATTATAGGGAGTAGGGGCAGACTGTATGGATCTCTGGTCTTTTTCTGCCATCATGGTCTATGTTTCTATGTCTCTGGGATGGAGGGAACAGGATACACGGGGTAGCTGGGAGAGGAGAGGAGAGGTAAGAGGCAGGAGTGAGCCTGTTACAGTGTGTTGCAGAGGGAATTAAATATAGGCATTGTTCACTCAGCCATTTCTACTGTTTTTCCACTTAAGCAGCATTCTCCATAAATACAAAGAGGAGAGAAGTCCAACTCCGTAGCCACTACCTCTCCCCCCCCCCTCCAAACTACAGTAGTGCCAGCTTGTGAACTGGCACTCCTGCAGTCACTACTCTCTCACTCCAAGCCAGTACCAGCGGTGGCACTTTGTCAACTGCTACTCCTGCGGCCCCTACCTCTCCCCCAGTAGAGATGGATGAAGTCGGCAAACTTAGCTCTGTGAATTAGTTTGCAAATTTCACAGAATTCGTGAAAATTAGAGGACCGTGAAGTGCGGAATTTTGCCCGTGAAATTCTGCACTTCGCGGTAACATTCTGCACTTTGCAGGAAAAACTTCACAAATCGGGTGAAGTCACAGTTTCCCAGGTCTGGGGAAGCTTTGTGAAGCACTGCGAAGTGCACCACGTTGCGCAAACTAGTTTTACTTCGCCATATCTCTACTCCTCAGCATGTACCCACTGTCGGTTTGATAATTACCCCTTCCCGTGACCATGATCCCATTCTCCAGGAGAAACTACACTGGCACTTCTGTGGCCACAACCCCTTCCACCACCCCACCAAACATGTACTGGTAGTGCCAGTTTGACAAATGCTGCTCCCATGGTAACCTCCCACCCCACCCCGGCCAACTACCAGAAGAACCATTCTGAAAAATTGCTGCTCCCATGGCCACTAGCCACCCCCACCCCCGCCACCAACTACCTGCAGTGAGAATTTGAGAAATGCTATGTTAAGGGGTACAGTGGACTGCTCACCAGAGGGTTCCCCAGCAATCAATGCACACACTATACTTTTTCGGAGTGACCGGGGGGGGCCCAGCTTGGACCTCTGTTCTGACAGGACAAATCACATTGCAAGGTGGCGTAAGCAGTAGTCACACTTTAGTGACATGTACTCAGTTACACACATGGGAACCCAGTCCCCGAATGCTCTCCTTGTGGACACTGTACAGACAGGTTCTTTCCAGACCCCCAGTCATATGTCAAGACCTTAGGGTTCCTTGTACCCTCCTCTCACAACAGGGGACAAATGACCCCTTCTATTCCTTTTTTGACAAACCAGTGGGTGAGGTTATACCTCGGGTCAGAGCAGGTTCCCATAACGTATTGCTATTTGAAGGTACACTGCACAGCTGTTTTGGATTGTACAGTTAGGGACTGAAGTAATTCTACTGTTTGGTGGTAAAAATGATTTCCTTATCTAACCTCTGTTAGCTTTCATGAGATGTACCTGAACTTGTAATTCTTTGCGTGATTCAGGTACATCTCTACTTGAATGGGAACACTGGGTCAGAGCCTGTTCTATTCTGCATAACTTTATAAGCTTCTCCCACTATGCTATTAGCTTTGGGTTACACTTTTTACACACCTTTCGCACCGTAGCACTTGGCCAGCTAGTGATGCAGGAGACATTACTGTTACAGGTACATTACATGCAGACTTTTGTTCATTGACAGGCAACCCAGGGTTCCTTGGCCCTGAGGGCAGCTGCTCCATTCCTGGTCATTCTCCCCGCTGGAGACAAGAGGCCACCCGTGTGCCAGGCACCTCATATCAACATCTCCACACTTATCAGCAGGTCTTCAGGGTACAGAGCAACAGCTCATAGTCCAGCCTACTTGCTGTCAGCAGCTGGCAAATGCCCCAGCCCCTCTGCCAGAGACAGCAGCTGTGGTACCCAGTCCAGCTTGGGATCTCCGATACTGAGTACAGGTGTATCTCCTATCTTAGCAGCTCTATCTCTCTCTCTCTCTCCCCATGCCTCTCTCCACCACCAGCTCAGCCGGCACCACATCGAGGATACAGGACCAAAAACATCCCCCCAAGGTGACAATCCTTCTTCTGAGAGACCCT
Organism: Neoceratodus forsteri; assembly: GCA_016271365.2. NCBI lineage: Eukaryota > Metazoa > Chordata > Ceratodontiformes > Ceratodontidae > Neoceratodus > Neoceratodus forsteri. The sequence continues at coordinate 64,817,630 of JADMNL010000035.1, forward strand.
TCCTATGCCGCAAGGCTACCAGGGACTCCTCTCCCAGTATAGCCCCTACATACTCCCAGGAATTACCAGTGATCTACACTAAATGTCCCAGATCCCTTCCCTGAAATCTCCACTGCTGTCTTCAGCCTGTCCCTGGAGGTTTCCAGGTGACTGGGCATTGAGGTGAATTAGTCTCCAAGTCTGGCTCCATGGACAGCTGCCAGGTGGCCCTTACCACCTCAGGGCACTCGTGGCACAAGCTACCTTTAGAACACCCTGGCAGCCTTCTCACTGACACTAAGCACCACCCACTGGACTCACCAAGTCACAGTCACTACCAATAAGTAGTTCTGCGTCTGGCATTCTGGTAACCAACCTCCCACCCTCTAGTGGCAGGAGAGGGTTGTTACACTAGGAAGAGTGCTAAAACAGGGGTTGCAGCCTTCAGAAACACAGGCAGAAGGCTTCAGGACATTATGATGTCACACTGTCCTGCTGTAGGGATGCCACATTTGGGTATGATGGGTCCCATCACAGCTTACTGTAGACACACGTCCCACACCAACAGCAACGGGTTAGCCAGTGACGGAGCCACTGCACTTACTAGGGACAAAAATTGACCCTGGCCTGAAGCAAGGATTACAGACACCCCAAAACTAACAGAGAAGTAGGATGCTAACCCACCTCCATACTGAGAAATGCTTCGGACTGGATCTTTATCATCATTGCAGACAGTGTTGCAGATGTCACAGTGGGTGTCCACCTGGAGAACAGTGATCATCATACCGTGTGGTTCAATATAAGAACTGTGGCAGAAGTGAACCATACAAAGGCGAGGGTCCTGGGCTTTGGGAGGGCTGATATTACAGTGATGGGGGAATGCCTCAGGGATACCCTGGTGGGGTGGAGGACTTTGGTGGAGTGAAGGAACAGTGGGCGAAACTAAAAGCGTGAACAGTGAAGGCAACAAACCTCCGTGTCAGGCAAATAAGCAAAACAAGAGGAAAAAGAGACTGCTATAGTTCTCAAAAGAGGTGGCTGGGAAGGTAAGGGCAAAAAAGTTAGCATTCAGGAGGTATAAGGAGACACGGGGGGAGCAGGACAGGGAGGTGTATCATGAGAAGCAGAGGGACACAGAGAAGCCAGTCAGAGTGCAAATGGAGGAGAAAATAGCCTAGGCAGAAAAAAAAGGAGACAATACATTTTCAGGTATGTAGTGAAAGGAGAAAGACCAAGGGATGGATTGTAAGGCTGGGGCGGGAGTGTGTGGAAGGGATAAGGAAAAGCAGACATCCTGAACGAATACTTTTGTTTAGTGTTCACAGAGGAAACGGAAGATGACAGACCACAGGTAAGCGTCAGAGGCACCAAAGGAAGGGAGGTGGACACTTGGCTGTTGTAGCCGGGGATAATTTTAAGAGGAATATAACTTCTAAAACACGGTGAAATAAATGGAAATATGTATAGCCATTGCATAAGGGCCAGGTGAGCTATACAATATGTTTGGGGAAGGGGAACTAGATCCCTGCTCTTTAACTAGTTCTCACTTTCCTACCTTTGGCAGTGAGAACCAATTTAATAGTGCCATAGCCCCAGGCACCCACTTGTTTACCCAACCATCCACCCCTGCTTTAAGGACCCCAAGTGTCTGGGTGGGTACTACGTGAGGAGTCCATGACTGGACACATCCTACCTTGCTACTGGTGTCTAGGGCTGCAAGACAGAAGGTTTCAGGCATTACCAGTCTCGTGGTTCACTTCACCAACAAGACTGTGTGTTTAGGCTCAGACTGATGCAGAATGCCTTTTCTGTTTCACGCTGCCTCATTGCGTTTGACACGCATGCGCACCAAACACTTTGAGACGGTAACGGGAAATGAGGTGTGTGTCATAACCACACCAATCACAGCTGCTTCTGCAAGAGGTGTGGCAGTCTACACCAATCACCAGGCACTCTGGTCATGACAGCAGTTCAACTCTGCTGATGTGCCGTGCCATGGACTTGAAACAAATGAATCGCTCCAATGGGAGCGCTTCATTTGTAGCCCGAACTCCTGCCATGCGCATTAGAGTGCACACTATTGTGCAAGGCAGCAGTTGTTCCTGTATTCTCTGTCTCCATCCCCGCTCCTCTGAACCCCCTGCCCCAAGCTTCAACTGTTGCCACGGTGCGGCCTCTCCCAGCGCTAGTTTCTACCCTCCTCAACATTAGCCACTATGCGGCATTTTCTTACAACCCGACATCAGGTGCCCAATCCCGTATCTCCCCATATGTGGCACGCAGAGGCCCACCCAGTGTGCTGAAATAATGTTTTTCTTTTTATTATTTCCCGACACCAGGATGCCCACTCCAGTGTCAGATGTCTCCCCGCCCAAATAGATATTTTGCCAACATTGGGGTGCACAATCCCTGTGTCGGCATGTTTCCCCCAACCCCCAACTCAATGTAGCACACTGGGAACCCACCCCAGTATGCCAAAATATTGAAATATGTTTCCGACACGGGATGCCCTCCTGGTGTCGGATACGCCTCACCACAAACCCATTCAGTGCTGACATCAGGTGCCTAATCCCGTGTGGCATGCCCATCCGTTGCTAGACACACTGGGAGCCCACCCCAGTGTGCCTACATTATTTTTTTTCCTGCAAAATAAAGAAAACTGTCCCCAATGTCTTTTTATTTTGTTTTCCCTTATAAAAAAGGAAACGGTCCATCGTTGTCTCCCCAGGCCCCCCTCTCTCCCATCTCCACCCACCCTCTGCGTACCTTACCTCCCCGCACCCCCACCACTCCATACTTACCTCCGGAGGTCCAGCGCTGTCATCTTCTCTGGACCAGGAACACATTTACACGCTTCAAAGGCAACCAAGACACTGAGAAATCACGGTAAGCCTTTTAATAGGACTCAGTGGAGGGGCTTTCAATTTAGGTTGATATTTCGGCAGGTTTTAGGACTTTTGACCCCAAATTTTCAACATGGGGTTCTTGGGACCCCACCTCATGAGCACTGGCACTGTCATTTTGTTTATCAGTCCCAAAAAGTGATTTTGCAGTCGTTACACGGAATCACCTTTCGGGACCGATTAACAAAACAACATTGCTACTTTTCATGAGGTAGGGTCCCAAAACACCCATGTTGCAAATATGGTGAAAAAATTCCAAATAAATGACTGCATTACGAGCGTGCGTTGCGCAGTTTCTATGCATGCTCATAACTTTGCCAGTTGTTAATATTTTCACTCCAGATTTTCAACACTGCCATTTCTTCAAACCTCCTTATGAACAGTATAGCTGTTACTTTTCACGTCCTACCCGGAACATGTTTTCGTACCTATGGCGTAGAATGGCGTGGTCACTGTGCGCAATCAACTTTCGGGATGGAGTACTGAAATGATAGTGCCACTGTTCATGAGGTGGGGTCCCAAAAAGCCCATGGTGAACATTTGGTGAAAAAAATTCCAAAAAATGATTGCGTTACGGCCATGTGTTGCACAGTTTTTAAGCACGCTTGTAACTCTGCCAATTTTTCATATTTTCACGCCAGATTTTCAACACTGGTATTTTTTCACACCTCCTCAAGAACAGTACAGCTGTCATTTTTCACATCCTGCCCAAAATGTGTTTTCGCACCTGTGGCACTGAATGGCGCAGTCGGAGCACAAAATCACCTTTCGGGATTGAATAACAAAATGATAGTGCCGCTGTTCATGAGAAGCGGTCCAAAAAAGCCCATGTTGAAAATCTGGAGTGAAAATACTAACAAACGCCCAGGACGTTAGGGTTTCCAACTGTAATGCCCCACCCTCCCCCACCTGTGAGAGCGGACAGGCGTCTGGGGTATGACTTAGGGTCGCTGGCTGTAATTTTCATACCATTCCACCCCCACCTTGCAGTCAGTGACAGGCATCGAGGTATGCCTTGGGGTCTTCACCTAACATTCACCCCATTCTCCTATAGTGCACCCATCTCCACTTATTTCCTTATGGAATGGGGTGAGTGTAAGGGCCGAAGACCCCAAGGCACACCGTGATGCCTGTCAATGTCTGCAGGGTGCGGTGAGGTGGAATGGCGTGAGCATTACGGCTGACAACCCAAAGGCACACCCCCAACGCCTGTCAGTCTCTGCAGGGTGAGGTTGGCATTAGGGTTGTAAACACTAATGTCTCAATAAGGAAGTAAATCAGGGAGGGGCAGTGGACATCACCTACCTTGATTTCTGGAAAGCCTTCAATGCCGACCAACATAGAAGGCTGATATAACAAGATGGGTAGTCTGGCCACAGGGCACAAACTGATACACTGAGTTAGAAACTGGCTGACAGACAGGAGGCAAAAGGTGGTGGTAATGGGATCCAATCCGGGGAGAGGGTGATGCCCAGTGGGGGTACCTCAGGGACCAGTCCTATTCAATGCCTTCATTACAGACATTGCGGAAGGGCAAGAAGGAAAGGTCTGTCTACCCATTTGCAGATGACACCAACATCTGTAACAGAGTGAATAGTCCAGAAGGGATGGAGAAAATGAGCAGACACATGAAGAGCCTTGAAAAATGGTCTGAGGAGTGCCAACTGAGGTTCAATGCAAAGAAGTGCAAATAATGCACCTGGGAAGAGTGAAACCTGAGGAAGAGTTACTGGATTGGGGCGAGGTGCTGACGATCACCAAGGAAGAAAAGGACATAGGAGTTATCAGTTCTGATGAGCTTAAGGTGTCAAAACAGAGCACAGATGTTGCAAGGAGGCCCAGTGGCATGCTTGGGTGCATAGGCAAAGGTATCACTAGCAAAAAAGTGTGCGGTGGTGATGCCATTGCATAATGCACGAGTGAGACCTATCCTACAGCACTTTGTGCAGTTCTGGAAACCGCAACTGTGCACAGACATTGACAGGATGGAGCTGGTCCACAGAAGGTCAACCAAGATGGTACATGGCCCGTAAAACAGAACACATCAGGACAGATTAAAGGACCTCAATATGTACTCATTGGAGGACTGGAGGGAGCAGGGGAGCATGATACATACATTCAAGTACCTCAAGGCCATACACAAGGTGCAGGGGCAGACATCTTCCAGTGCATCAAACGTTCGGCACTGACAAATGCTTGTTTATCATTAGTATCCCTCCTACGCCTTACCGCCCTGAGGGGCGGTGGTGTCTGGGCATTCTGCCAGCAAGAAGGAAACCACCCCAGGGCATGTCAGAAGCCTTTCTAGGAATGTGGTCTCAACTCTGAATGACCTTCTCAGACTCGAATGAGCAAGAACACTGGGAGTCTTGAGCCATCATTTATTTAAATAAGATTAATCAATCAGTCATAAATTATCTTCAAGCAGGGGCCCAGTCTCAGGAACCAGTAGCTGCAGGAGATACCCTGAAAGAGGCAGCTCCTGCCGGTCTGCCTCTTACTCCCCTGAACACTTTCTCCATTGGGATCTGTCATTTGATACAAGATCGTTATAGTCAAGGTATACTTAACACGACGCTGCTACACACAACCTGAATATTCAACGTAATTTTATTTTCCCACAAATGAAGTAAAAATATAAGCACCACGTATATAACCAGTTTGACAGCATGTGTTCAGTGGGAAACAAGGAAAACACGCTGTGCCAGACACAAACGATCAAGGTAAAATTCTCAGAACTAGTCTTACTTTTGGCAGCTGCAGTCGCACATGACTCACCCCGCCACACACACACGCACACTGAGCCTGCACAATGCTGGCAATGGGGCTCCACAGATGCATTTGTGTTTTTTTAGAAACAGGTATGGCAGCACTTTTCTGAAAATGGAGTTTCCACTGGTCAGAGAGACACCATGGAGAATACTGATGCCATGGGCCAGCAGACCAGAGAGAGAGAGAGAAGCCCTTCCTGAACCCATCAGACACTGGAGATATCATGCGATGGCCACAGGCCCCCCTCCCCCCCCCCAAGGAGACAGCCCACACAATGGTGGCACTGGGGCTCACACCACAGATATCATGCAGTGGCCACAGCCATCCCCCAACCTACACAATGATAGCACTGGGGCTCAGACTCCTTGTCTTAACTTCTACAAGTGATGGCATGCTTTTATGACAATCCGCTCTTCCATCTGTCAGACATCGAGGGGGATGTGGATGTCACAGGCCAGCAGTCCTGGGAGGCAGAACCCCTTCCTGGACCTACTTGACACCAAGGATTTGTTTTTTAAAGAACTGGCCCTAATGACCATAAAGGCTGAACACTAGACCATCAGGGTGCCATAATAAAATATTGGCCATTCCCAACCTATTTATCATAAAATACGCAACAGGACACGAAGGGGTCTATGTACGCCCCCCCACACACACACACACCCACACTTTTACATCTCTTTTCTTTCTTCCATTCTCTATACCTTTTTTTTCTCATTGTTACACTACCACAGTGACAGTGTTGGAGGTTTTAAAACATGGATCAAATTAGACCCACTGGTTTAAAAAATGTGGGTCACAATGAGAAATGACAGACAAAACCTAATCGAAAGTACAAGTTTCATCTATACAGAAGCTATAACACGTCAAGAAAAAAATACCTTCTTATTGTTCATTTTTCCATCTTTCAGCTATTGTTACAGACCGCGTACACCACTACGGAACCCCTGTGCAGTGGATGGTGGGTCATTTCTGGGCAGGCTGCAACTTGTTTCCCTAGCTAACTCTGTTCCTGCACTAACTCTTACTTTAAACTGTACCTTTTCCTCTATAATGCCCTTTACTCCCCTTCTCTTCTCATCCTATACCCTTTGTTCAAGTTCAAGTTCAAGTTTATTGCAGGAAAACTCCATTGAGCAAGCTCATTCACAAGGAGGTCCTGTGACATAAACACTTAAAGTACAAACACAGATAGGTAATAACAGTATATACATGAAATACACGTTACATGATGCAGGCTGGATATACATACAAGGGTACCACATGGGGTGACCGCAGGTGGTAAACATTGATATGAGACAGGGAAGCGACTTATAGGTCGCATACTGATAAATGAAACATGATGACTGGTGTGATTTGATTTAATCAAATCAAATCAAATATACAGTATTTTGGCAGCTAGGACAAACAACAGTCTACAACTGATATGAGGAAGGAGAGATTTGATAGAGTAGCAGTGGAGCGTAAGCAAAGATAAAGCCAGGAGTAGAAGGGAAGGAAAGCAGTTAATATGACAAATCAATTATACCTTACCAGTGGATAAATATGGCACACATGGGGAAGGAAGAGACTTAATGACAGTTACAGGTGTCTTTTATTTTGGCTGAACTTAGCGATTTGTAGAAGTTTATTGAAACTGTGCTAGTTAGTTTCAGTACGGTTTGTAATTGGTTCCAAATGGAGGGAAGGGCATATGCAATAGCACTTTGTACTCCTTGGCTACTGTGAATTTCGTCTGGCTACTACAGTAGTTTTTCCTAACCTATTTCTCATTCATTTCTCCAGGTCTAGCTAGACGTCAGCTGGCTACCTACCAGATAAGCATCCTTGTTGCAATACATTTCTAACTCTTTAGTTCCCTCCTCCGTGACCTCCAACCTTTTGCGTCTCCTCCTATCTTACTTTTCAGAGCCCTACATAGAAACATAGAAATTGTCAGCAGAAAAAGACCGCTTGGCCCACCCAGCCTGCCCACATTTCCCCTGCATATTATGTCTCTATTGACCCTCCGCTTATTTACCAATTCTCCCGTATGCCTATCCCATGCAGGTTTGAAGCTCCCCACTGTTTTTGCTCCCACCACCTCTGATGGCAAACCATTCCAGGTGTCCACCACTGTTTCAGTGAAGTAGTACTTCCTCACATCTCTCTTAAACCCCCCCACCAGCTTCACTGCATGCCTTCTTGTACTGGTGCACCTCCTCATCTGAAATAGACTCCCCTCCTGTACCTTGTTCACCCCTGTGAGGTACTTGCAGGTCTTTACCACGTCTCTGCTCTCCCGCTTCTCTTCTAGGGTGCACATGCTGAGATCCATCAGTCTCTCATCATAGGGCTTTTGATGTAACCCCTGCAACACTTTAGTTGCCGCCCTCTGGACTGCCGCCACCCTGACTATGTCCTTTCTGAAATACGGCCTCCAGAAGCATACACAGTACTCCAGGTGGGGTCTCATCAGATACTGATACAGTGGCAAGACCACCTCCCTCCTCTTGCTGGTGATACCTCTCCCTATGCACCCCGGCATCCCACCGGCCCTGCCCACTGCCCTACCGCTTTGAAGTCATCAGACAGAACTCCAAGGTATCTTTCCTGCTTAGTAACCTCCAGTAACCCCCCCCCAAAAAAAAATGTATACTCAGCTCCTGGGTTTCTATTTCCTATGTGCATGATTTTGCACTGTTTGACACTGAAACTCCGCTGCCATGCCCTCAACCACTCCTCTAGTTTTTTAAGCTTCCTAGGATTTACCATGACCTCAAGATTCCCTGACCAGAGCAGATAAGTTCTTTAACTGAACAATTAAATGTGAACAAAGTTCAAAGTGTCCCCTCCCCCAATGCTGCCCCAGCTGGCCGGTATTCAAGGTTATTTGTTATATTTATATGACTTGTTACTCTGTCTTGTCACAGTTCAAGGACTATTAATTACCAAAAGTCAGCAAAGAGTTGTGAACGCCTGGCCACCACCTGTTCAGTCAAGTCCTGCACTATTTCTAGTTACCTGGCTTTTTGATAACTAAGCACCCTTGTTTACATTATGACAAAAAAAAGTAATAAGTTAGATAAATATAAAGATAACCTTGACTACCGCCAGTTGGGCTAGTATCGGGGGCACTAAACTTTGTAGAATCTGATCAGTCACTCCCCTGGAGCACCCAAAAATATGACTAACATGATTTAACTGGCAACGAGTTAGCAGATTACATTCTGTATTAACTCTTCACCTCTCACCTGTACTTAATGTATCCCACTGATGCATCACAGCTTGCACAGTACCTGTCCAAACTGTAGACAGCCCTGTGGATAAACAGAGGGCTTTAGACTCCAGCGCTGTTAACTCCTCACCTTTCACCAGCACTAAATCCATCACAGTGAGGGGAAGCCTGCACTGTACCTAGCGCTGTACATAAATAGAGGGCTTCTGGCTCCAGTGTGGTCAATCTCTCACCTTTCACCAGCAACGAAATTTACCAGAGTGTGGGGAAGCCTGCACTGTACCTGCCCCACACTGTACCTGATCCTGTGGATAAACAGAGGACTTCAGTTCCAGGGCTGTCAGCCCCTCACCTTTCGGCAGCACTAAACACATTAGAGTGGGAAATCCTGCACTGTACCTTCCTCCCACTGTGTACCTAACCCTGTGAATAAACAGAGGGTTTAAGACTCCAGTGCTGTCAGTCCCTCACCTTTCGGCAGCACTAAGCACATCAGCGTGGGGAAGCCCGCACTATACCTGCCCCACACTGCGTACCTGACCCTGTGAATAAACAGAGGGTTTAAGACTCCAGTGCTGTCACAGTCCTTCACCTTTAACAGAGCCCCCCCACCACCTCAACTAACCTGTATTCAAGGTTTCTTTTTATATTTCTCTAATGTATTCCTTCTCATACCTCAAACGTATGCAGTTAATAAGTCAGCTGAGATTTGCGAAAGCCTGACCAACACCTGTTCAGTCAAGCCCTACACCATTTCTATTTACCTGTCTGTTGTTACTTAAGCACCCTTGTTTAAAGTGTGACAAGAAGTTAATAAGTTAAATATTAAAAAAAATACTTCAGAGCGAGGTGTATCAGGGAACGAGTGCTCTCTGACAAAAACTCAAACTACTTAAATGTAAAGTCAGGGCACTCACAATCTTGTAGACAAATGCACTTCCAAAAAGCACTGACAACTGTGCCAAAAAACACTTTATATTCAGTGACGAGTTTCACAGATTCACTGCAGAGTGAAAGCAGGATATGAGTAGACCAGCCCCTGACAGCTGATCTACCTGATGCGTTTCATATCAACCAATGCCATTTCAAAACAAACTCGAGCCAGAACAAACCTATCACAGTGTGGGGAACATCTGCACAGTACCTGCCCCACAATATACCTGACCCAGAGGATAAACATAGGGCTTTAGTCTCCGGTGCTGGTAGTCTCTCACTTTTCACCAGCAGTAAGTACATCACAGTGTGGGGAAACCTGACCCTGTGGATAAACATAGGGCTTCAATCCTCAGTGCTCTCAAGTTTCTCACCTTACACCAGCACTAAATACATCACAGTGTGGGGAAGCCTGCGCTGTACCTGCCCCACTTTGTACCTGTCCCTGTGGATAAACAGAGGGCTGCAGTCCCCAGTGCTGTCAGTCCCACACTTTACCAGCACTAAATATGTCACAGTGTGGGGAAGCCTCCACTGTACCTGCCCCACACTGCACCTGGCCCTGTGGATAAACAGAGGGCTTAAGCACTTGCAGTCCCTCACCATTCACCAGCACTAAATATATCACAGTATGGGGAAGCCTGGACTGCACCTGCCCATATGGTACCGGCCCTTTGGACAAACCGAAGGCATTAGTCTCTAGTGCTGTCAGTCCCTCACCATTCACCAGCACTAAATATATCACAATGTGGGGAAGCCTGGACTGTTTCTGCCCATATGGTACCTGGCCCTTTGGACAATCCGAAGGCGTTGGTCTCTAATGCAGTCAGTCCCTCACATTTCATCAGTACTAAAAGAAGCAAAACAAATGGGAACAAAAAGGGGTAAGAAGAGTACCACTCACTTCATGTTTTCCACGTTGCGTCCTCGGACAGCACAGATCGGGATGGCGAGGACGGCCAGCAGTAGAATCCAGCCATTGTAGAAGGTCACCTTGCAGAAATACTTGAACGAGATGCTCCACTCATACAGGAGAGGCAGGACGATGAGCAGGACAATCAGCAGCCACTGGCCCAGCGTCACCTCCATCATTCGAGCCAACTGTAAACAGGGAGATACAAAAACACCGTACTCAGGGAGGGTAGCAAAGGCACCAGGCTGAGAGGGACAATGGCAGGCTCAGTGTGTCTCCTCCATCGTTTGTACCCGCTCTAAATATAAAAACACTTTACTGAGGGTGGGTAGCAAGGGCACCAGGCCGAGAGGGACAATGGCAGGGTCCGGGGTCACCTCAATCATCTGTAACTGCTGTAAACAGAGACAAGTTACTCAGGGTGGGTAGCGTGGGCACCAGTCTGAGTGGGACAATCACAGTGTCCAGTGTCACCTCTTTGTTCAACAAAGCTGTAAATACAGGGACATTTTATTAAGGTAAGGTAGCAGAGGTAACCAGGATGAGTGGGGCAACTGCAGGGTTCAGCATCATAGTCATCGCTTGTGCCAGCTGTAAGCACAGAAATACAGAGACATTTTATTCAGGAAGGGTAGCCAAGGCACCAGGCCGACAAGGACAGTCACGGGGTCCAGCATCACCTCCATCCTTCATACCAGCTGTAAGCACAGAAATAGAGACCAAAACTTTACTGAGGGAGGGTAGCCCAGGCCAAGAGGGACACTCACAGGATCTAGTCCCAGCTCAATCATTTGTACCAGTTGAAAATACAGAAACACTTTACTCAGGGAGGGTAGTCAGGGCACCAGGCAAAGAGGGACCACTGCAGGGCCCAGTGTTGCCTCTATCATTCGAGCCAGCTGTGAACACAGAAAAAAAATAAAACTTTACACAAGAAGAGTAGCAAAGGCACCAGGCCGTGAGGGACAACTGCAGGGTTCAGTGTCACCTCAATCTTTTGGACCAGCTGAATGCACAGCGGCAATATACTCTGGAAGGGTAGCAAAGGCACCAGCCCGATATGGACAGTCATAGGGTCCAGTGTCTCTCCACCACTGGTGCCAGCTATAAATACAATTATACTTTACTCAGGGAGGGCAGCAAGGTCATTGAACAGAGAGGGACAAACACAGGGTCCAGTGTCATCTCCACCATTTGTGCCAGCTAGAAACATGGAATTATAGAGACACTTTACAGAGGGAGGGTAGCAAGGGCACCAGGCCGAGAGAGACACACACAGGGTCCCATGTCACCTCCATCATTTGTGCCAGTTGTAAATACAGACATTTTACCAAGGGATGGTAGGAAGGGTACCTGACAAGAGAAGTACAGTCACAGTCCAGCATCACCTACATCATTCAAGACAGCTGTAAAGAAACACTTTATACTGGACTTTTATCAAGGACACCAGACCGAGAGGGACAATCAAAGGGTCCAGTGTCACCTCCATCACGTGTACCTACTGTTAATACAGAGACACTTTACCAGGGGAGAGCAGCACTGGCACCAGGACAACGACAACAACCGCAGGGTCCAGCACCATCTCCGTCTGAACCAGCTGTAAACAAACACTTTCAGAGGACCTTTATCAAGAACACCAGGTTATTCTGCATGTGGCAATGCATGACACAGAGACTGGATCACTCAGTGGATGGGCAGTACGTTACAGGAAGGAAGTCTGGCTTATTGATTGGATGGCAGAGTTGTGAACCTGGACACCCAGCTCTGAATCCCACAACTGTCACTTGTTTGCTGTGTGAGCAAGGCATGTGCCCTCCCTGTGCTTAACCTCTCTGCAATCTTTCTCAGTCCATTTTGAGTCTCTTGGTGCATCTAAAAATGGCTGCAGCATTCTCTCGATCTCCCGCTTCTTTGACTGTAAAGCACTTCTGGATATAGTCTGTATAAAAAGCAATATGTTAAAAAATACTGTATGAAGAAAAAAAACACAAGGTGCTGTGTCAGTGTGTGGGCTTTAAACAAAACAAAAAGGTAATGTTAAATGCACGCTGAAAATACACATGCCCTGGACTTGCAAGGGCGTCTGGGACATGGGCTATAGTCCCTTTCACAAGGAGCTGAATGACATTCTCCTGAAGGGCAGAGAGCATGTCCTGCAACACAGAGGACTCCTGAGAAGCGTGGTATCAATAATGTGGGAGAGCCTCAAAGTCTGCAGGCAGCCCTCTGCCCAACACCTCGAGAACCCATTTGTCCATAGTAATGATGGACCAGAGTGGCCAGAAGTGACCAAGCTGATCCCCACTGGAAGCAGGATCTGGGACTGGACAGGCAGTAAGTGGAAAACCCCTGACCTGTCACTGGGCAGCTTTGGAAGGGGCACTAGCCACTGGAGCCGGAGGGACACAACGTCCCCTACCCCCGCTGCTTTTTGGTCCCTGGCTGAAGAACCTTGCCTTGGAGCACTAGGCTTGGTACTGCCACTGGTGGGGCTGCTGTGGCTGAAAGGACTGAAACTGAAAGCCTTCTTTTTCGGTTTCTGTGCCTTTGGGTCCTGGGATGAAACCACAGAGTTCAGGGTGGGGCTGGACTTCTCAATCCTTGTTAAAGGACCTTCCACCCCTGGGCCAAAGAGGTCGGTGCCCAAGAAGGAAGCATCGGCCAGCTTGTGCCGAATGTCCACTGTAAAGGAAGACACCCTCAGCCAGGCCCTGCAATGCATCGTGATTGCCGCTGCTATGGAACAGGCAGAGCTGCCCATGTCCAACGCCATCTGGAGCTGGTGTTTAGTCAGCATTCAACCCTGGTCTCCAACCAAGTTCACATGCAGCTGACTGTCAGCAGGTAGGTGAGGGAGGACATCATAAAGCACTCCCAGCAGGGAGTGACCAAAGTTAGCTATCACCATGGCACAGTCTGCCTGATGGAGATCGAGAGAGATGGGAGGCAGCACAGACCTTCTTGGTTACATGGGTAAGCTTCTTCCGACTCCTTGATTTGGGGGGGGGGGCTTGTCCATGTTCCTGTGGTTTCCCCGACTTCCAGAAAGCCGAGTCCAAGAACAAATCTTTGGCAGGGTGTGGTCTGAGAACCTAGAAAGAGAGCCAGAAGACAGCGTATACTTGTGGACCATACGGATAGAGGGTGCAGGGCAGGCTGCGGGATGCTGCCAAAGCTCCAGGGTCGGTCCCAAAATGGCCTCAGCCATAGAAAAGTTGGCCCGAGGAGATTCGTCCCTATAAAGGATATGTGAGGATCCGTCCCTATTAAGGATATCTGTGAAAGGGTAATTAGCTCTTTTCTGAACAGGCTTTGGGGGGAGGGGGCAGACATGGACTCAGAAATTAGCTGGAGTAAGGCCCCAAATGACACCCGTCCATGATCGGTAGCCAACTCATCGACCGTCATGCGGTCAAAGTGTATGTCCTCAACGACTGCATGAAGGAGCAATCCGAGTCATCAGAGGACTCCTCAAAAATGGCTTTTGACTGTTTGCCCCCACGGACCATCCTAGAGTCATCTGACTGGGTGATTTCCACCAACAGCTGGCCTGGCAAGCTGTCCACAGCACAGCAGTCCTTGGTCAGAGCTCCCACCAAAGGCTGTGGTGGATGCAGCTTCACCCACAATGATGGGGAGACAGATGCTGGGGGACAACTGTCTTAGAGGTACTGGCGTAAGCCTGACTGGCACTGGCCAGTCGACCTCAGGAGTTGGGGGGCGAGCCCTACCCTGCCCTGCTATGGCCCACTACTGCCACAGGAGTTCCTCATAGTGTTGCCGCATGTAACGGTGCAGCATCTCCTTGTCCAAGGACAAGGAGGTCAAGGAACAGCGACAGCAACACCTCCCATTTGAGCGAGACCGCAAGTGCTGCCTTGATCTGGAGCTCGACCAGAGGGCGAACGTTGGGGAGAATCCACCTGGGGTGCAGTCCAGATGACTGCACCAGCTGCAGTGGAATGGCCTCAAGTGGAGGCTGTTCCCATATGGAGCCCGTTGGAGACACTGACCGGTCCACATCCTCCTGACTGAGGACCGGGAACACCGGAGTCTTGGAGGACGACTCCTTATCGAACTCCTGAGACAACTGGTTGACGGGGTCAAGAAGAATCTCCACCACCTGACTGGCCAGTGTCGAGGACAACAAGCCCAAAAGAGGCACTGTGGAGCTTGAGACGAGGCCCTCGACCAAGGCAGGACTGACCAGAGTCGAGCGCTGACCTCACATAGAGCAGTCTCAGGGGAGTTGAGGGATCAGGAGGAGCATGATCTCTCAAGGTCCACAACCAGCGATGGTGGCACTTGTGTTTCTTACCATGGTGGGCAGCTCTCTTGCCAAAGGCCTGGAGGCATGATAAATCTCCCAGAATTCAGTGGTGAAGGACGCTCTGATGCTGGCCCGAGCCAGGAGCAATGCCGAGGCCAACAAGGTGCCAGCCACAGTACTGGCTTCCACCTCTTCCAAGGCCATGAGCTGGGCTGCTGACCCCGCTGCAGTGGAGGCCTCTTTGCAGCCGCAGAACTTGAAGCCAGGAGTGGGCGTTGCTTCTTCGTGTTCCATATTCTGTTGCCGAGCCAGAAGCAGAACTGAGGAAAAAGATAACTTGAAGAACTCTTTGAAAAAGTAACAAAACCACCAGTGGCGCACTTTAGGCCCTACAATGTGCGGAGCGTCAAAGGAGGAGACTCATCTCTTTCAGCGGAAAGGAATATCTGACATTGCAAGGCGGAGGTGGTGGGAGAAGCTTAGCTTAAAGACATTCCAATGAATCAGCTCTTCCCGTGGAACTGCCAATGTGTGGATATTTATATCCACACACCCAGAAACAAAGATATAAGCAAGCAGATAAAGGAAATTAATGCAGTGGTAAACCATAAGGTGAAAATACGTTGGTTGTGTACTGTATGTCATGTGAGCAGGGGTGGTTTTCACTCCAAATTCTAGTGGACACCGGTATCTGCAACACAGGCCCAACTTCACCTTTGGCAGGAGCTGTCACCCTTGTTGGCAGTTTTACATGAAAAGTGTCAAGAACTGAAATGGGATTAAGTCTAAACTGCGCTCCTCCACCCCTGGAGCTGGTCTCTCCACAGAAGGCTTCAGGCACCTTTAAGGGGACGGGGGAAGGGAGTTTACACTGTGGCCACCTGTGCTGTACCTGCCTTGTGGAGGAAGACAGGACTTTGGCCTGCCTGTAGTGCTGACAATCTTACATCATTCACAAGTGCTATTATTAACTACAAATATTTAAAAAGTAATCCAAAGCACAGTGTGTACTGCAGTCATCTGTGAGATAAGGGTTGGCCCAAGTATGCAGGTTTCCATTAAGCAGCTTTACAAGGTCCAGCCCATTGTACTACCTACTTGGTAAATTCCTCTACAACACAATGTCACCAAGGCACAACCCTACCAGCTTGGCCTGGATCTCAAACCTGCAGCCAATCGAAACATCCCTTCTAGCTACAGTTAGGAAGAAACATCAAAGCTGAGAATGGGAGACAGGGGGTGAGAACTTTACCTTTCCAGATGTGGCCAAGGGACAACGCAAATCTTGCGGGCCGACCACCAGGAGCCCTCGACAGTAATCAAACTGGGATCCCTGTCCCAAGTCCTGAAGGCAGCAACTCTAACCATTTTGTTACCGGAGAAATCCCCAGTTAACTGCTAGTTTGAAATGACAGAGCTCCCCGATTTTATGGGGCACTGGGAACATAAGCGGTAACTCCAGGCCGCAACATTTAAGCTTTAAAATGATAAAGAAGTTTGTTGCCTTATAAAGGAACTTAGAAAATAAAAATAGACAGGATTTGCATTGGAAGCTAAAAAGGCAAGCATAATGAAGTAGCTAAACATTTGTAATAAACTACTATTTTCTTTCTTTCGGAATATATTAATAAAATACTACTGTTCCTTCCTTCTCTCCTTCCTTCCTTTGGAACCACTCTGAGTAGTACCAAAATGCACCAAAATATTTATTGCAGGCCCCTCTTTAACACTGAAATGGAATTTTGGCAAGTCCAACTAAACCCTTTTTGTGTCCCCTGTGCCTATCAGAAGGTCCACGGGTGGCGTCAATGTGCTGCCTGCAATGATCTCCTCTGTGTACTCCGACTGCAGTGCTGCAGGGAAAAACGGCACAGCCATATTATTTCTGGATGTGGTCTGGAGCACAACAAAAAACTTCACCCATTCCCTTCCTCTGCGCTCACTCCCACCCCCATACTCTGGTCTTTCTAAATACACCCACTCCCTCCTTCGACCGTACACATCCTCTGTTCCCGGCACGTCTAACTTAAAATAAGCCTTCCGTTTGCTCCCTCTGCAAGGTTTCCCACCCCTGCCCTCTGTTCCCCAGTCCCAGTCTGATATCCACCGACTCCCTCACTCTGTGAGCTCCCACCTGCCAACCCCATCCCACAGCCACAGTGTTGCTGCCGACAGCATCCAACTTACCCTGACCAGACCTCCTGTAGTGCCATCAATTGCGGTGGTGCTTAGCATGCCATGACAGGGCTTTCTTTAGTGCCACCAGTGACAGCGGCATTCATCAGGGTTCTACCACTTCAGAGCGCTGGTGTCAGTGCGCTCTGTCGTCTGGCGCCAAGTGGGAAATCGTCGTCCCTCTCTTTTGTGGGGGGCTGTGCCGCGTTCCCCACCCCTTTGTAAGGATACTAATTCCACTGGGGACCTCAGGAAAGGGGTGGCAAATCCGGCATTTGGCATCGTAATAACCCGGTGGCACTGTAATGCCGGCGCCCTAATGGCCGGAAAGGTTCATCAGCCTATGACCAGACACCCTTCAGTGCCTCCCTTCCTTGCGTTTTGACTGGGTCTCTTGAACTGCTGCAGATGGTAGCATGCATCAGTCACAGACTGGGCATCTTTCAGTGCCACTGATGGCCATGGCCTACAACGAGCCTCGTCTGGGCCTTCTTCTGTGTTGCCAATGGCAGCAGCATGAACTGGGCTCCGAACAGGCCTTCTCAAGTACCACTGGAACCCCCCCTGCCGGTACTCACTGTGCAATACTGGGCAGGTCAATTAACCTTACAGGGCTCTAGTCCATCCAACTGCAGATATTGGAAGCAGAAGGATCCCACTGGAAAGGAGATTTTGGATTTCAGTTGGGCTATCCTGGGACATTTAAGTGTGAAAAAAAAAAAAGATCTGGATGAGTCAGGCATTATCTGTAGGAAGGGCATGAAATGTAATGAAAAAAGTGTGTGCATCTGTATGTAGTATTGTGTACACATGCATACATATGCCTGTTTATGTAGTGCTGTGAGGGTGCATCTGTGGGTAGTGTTGTGTGTGTATATCTGTGTGTGGGGGGGGTGTGTGTGTGTGTATATGTGTCTTGCAAGTAGAAAGCTGTGGTGCATCTGTGTAGGTAGTGCTAAAAAGACATGCATCTGTGTATATAGTGCAAAAGTGCATCTGTACAGACAGTACTGTGCATGTCTGCATGTAGTGCTGTGTGTTATGTGTGGGTGTGTCTGTGTATGTAGTGCTGTGTGCAGGCATCTGTGTAGGTACTGCTGCATGTCTACGTATGTAGTGATGTGTGCATGCATCTGTGTATATAGTGCTGTGTGTGCGTGCATCTGTACAGACAGTACTGTGCATGTCTGCATGTAGTGTTGTGTGTTATGTGTGGGTGTGTGTGTATATAGTGCTGTGTACACGCACCTGTGTAGGTACTGCTTCGTGTCTGTATGTAGTGCTGTGTGCATGCATCTGTACAGACAGTACTGTGCATGTCTGCATGTAGTGCTGTGTATGTATGTGTGGGTGTGTCTGTGTATGCAGTGCTGTATGCATGCATCTGTGTAGGTAGTGCTGTGGGTGTGTGCATCTGTGTATGTAGTGCTGTGGGTGTGTGCATCTGTGTATGTAGTGCTGTGGGTGTTTATGTAGTTCTGTGTGTGCACGCATGTATCTGTGTTGATAATACTGTGTGTGTCAGTGTATGTAATACTGTGCGCATGCATCTGTATAGGTAGTGCTGTGTGTGTCTGTCGTTCTGTGTGCGCATGCATGCATCTGTGTAGATAGTTCTGTGTGCATGCTTATATATGTAGTGCTGTGTACATGCATCTGTGTAGGTAGTGCTGTGTACATGCGTCTGTGTATGTAGTGATGTGTGTGTGTGTGTCTGTAGTTCTTTGCATGTGTGCGTGTATCTATGTAGACAATAGTGTGTGTGCATGCGACTGTGTATGTAGTTCTGTTTGTGTGTGTCTGTGTAGGTAGTGTTGTGCGTGCGTACGTGTGTGTCTGTCTGTATGTGATTCTGTGTGTGCACGTATATACAGTACATCTGTGTACACCATACTGTGTGGGCATGCCTCTGTGTATGTAGTGAGGAGGGGCTTGTGTCTGTATGTAGTTCTGTGTAGACTGTACTGTGTGGGCGTGCCTCTGTGTATGCAGTGAGGAGGGGCTCGTGTCTGTATGTAGTTCTGTGTAGACCGTACTGTGTGGGCTTGCATTTGTGAATGTAATGCTGTGGGTGTGCATCTGTGTATGTAGAACTTGAGTGCATTAGGAAGGGGTGTGTATCTGTAGCATGAGCGTGTGTTTGTCTTTAGTGCTGTAGGTGTGTGTATCTGGGTATCTAGTGCTGTATGCATGTGTGTCTGTATGTAGTGCTGTACGTGTGCATGCATATCTATGTAGTACTCGTGTACAACTGTATGTAGTGGTGTGTGTGCATATGTGTGTATATCTGTGTACGTAGTGTTGTGTGTGCACCTATCTGTACTGCATATATGTGGGCATCTATGTAGTGCTCATGTGTGCGTCTGTGTATGTAATGTGTGTACATATGCACCTGCATGTAATCCTCTGTGTGTAGTGAGTGCAAATCTGTTTACGTAGTACTAGGTGGCACATCTCTGTATGTTTCTGCATGCCAGTGTATATAGTGCCATGCGTCTGCGTAAGTAGTGCTCATGCATGTCCATCTGTATATGTACTGCTGTGTGTACATGTGTTTGTGGCTGTATGTATACAACAACACGGAAGCAGGATGCGGCGCACACAATACAGAAGTAAAAAGCAAAGCTGCTAGGATTGCTGGTGACTAAATCAGTTTATTAAGGCTAAAATAACCAGTTCAAGTACTCACTTTAAACAGTAATCAAGAGGTACACTGGTGCCATGGACTACTGTCTGAAGTCAGTATTTACCTGGACAATTTTAGCCTTAATAAACTGCCATACTGTGTGCGCTGCATCCTTGCTCCATGTTCTAATTATGTGGGGTTAGCCAGCCCCAGTGGCAGAACCAGCACATTAACACTGTGAGTGCCAGCCCTCTTCTCTTGCTGTCGTACACAACAACACTCTTCTGCCAGCAAGGGGAGAGGGTTGATTACTATAATTCGGGGCCAGGCCACGGATCACACTGATTGGTAGTCTCTGACAAGGAGTCCAGTAGGTGGAGCTTACAACGCCAGTTTCAGCAGCTGTGTGAAGGATGGCAGAGTGAGAGGAAGGTGCCGGGTGTGCCTTTGGGGCACCCTTGCCTCAGGTTGCTTGCCACCCCCATGACAAATCAAGGGTCCCTGACAGCAACAGTGGTCTATGGATCCAGTAAACAACACAACTCATTATCCTGCTATCTGGTAGCCTCCAAAGATGGACACCACAACAACCATGGTGACTCCAGGGGTTTTGGAGCCTGCAGGCATTAAGTGCAAGACACCATCAATTCTGGGGCCTATGTAAGGCAGACACTGGGAGGGTGTGTGAAGCCTAAGGGGGTCCCCTCAACACATGTGCTTGGTGACTTTGTGGTGCAGAAAGGGTCCCACAGAAGATGTGGTGCTCACCTTTTGGGGGGCGAACATGGTGCTGTGTCTGAGAGATGCGACCAGCTGAACAGATATTGAAGAGAGATCTCGTGAGACAGAATGAGCTGTGAACTGAAGTAGGAGGGAAGCCAACTCTATGTTAAGGAGATCCCAAGCTGGGATGGACATTGGAGACACTGCCTCAGGTAGAGAGGGTCGTGGCAATTGCCAACTGCTGCCAGTAGGCAGGCTGGAGCATGTGCTGCTGTGATGTAACCAGCATACTGTCTGGGTCACAGGTGTTAGGCTGAAGCAAAGCACCCAGCACTGGGGTGGCCTTTAGGCTCTGAGAGGAGACTGGACTGAGCAGAGCTACGGCCTGCTGGTTCAAGGCCCTGGGAAGCTACCAACTACAGAAGTCCGAGAGAAAGTCCCTACAGCAGTGCTGCCTCCTACGTACCAGCTGACTAATATGTCACAAGCTGTTACATGTAAAATGTGTTTTAAACCCAAAACTAATATTAAGCTGGGAGAGTCTGTTAAATTCAGTACACAGCAGGACAAGCTCTGACCCAACGTATAACCTTGCCCACTGGTGTTCACAATGAGTAAGAGGGGTTGTGTGGTCCAGGTGTGATGAAAGGAGGGTACAGTCTATAGGAAGGGACCCTATAGGTTTTGATTTAAGTCTGGAGTCAGCATTGAACCTCTTTGTACAGCGCCAACATGGAAACTATATATGGGATCGGGTTTCCTGGTGAGTGTGAAACTATAACAAAGTGAACTTTTAGTAAAGAGTGACAACTGCTTAAACACCTTGCCATCTGGTATTACTTTTGTCCAGATAGATCTTAAATCGAGTGCATTTCATGGCCTGGGAACAAGAATACAGAAGTTTGTTTTGATATTGCGGAGAACCCTCGACACAGCATTCCACCTCACTCCAAGACACAGAGGGTATCTCTGGGCTATGCCCAGTCCCCACTGATACCAAAAGAGCATTATTATAAGGTGCCAGCCTCAGCGCAGAATCTACAGCGCCAGCTGAGTGGGTTGCAGGACCAATACCATTTGGTCCAGGGGATGTCCATATGTAGTACTGTGTATGTGTATGGCTGTAGGTAGTGATGTGTAAGTGTATGGCTGTATGTAGTGCTGTGTATGTGTATGGCTGTAGGTAGTGCTGTGTAAGTGTATGGCTGTTTGTAGTGCCGTGTATGGCTGTATGTAGTGTTGTGTATGTGTGTGGCTGTATGTAGTGCTGTGTATGTGTATGGCTGTATGTAGTGCTGTGTATGCGTATGTGTATGGCTGTATGTAGTGCTGTGTATGCGTATGTGTATGGCTGTATGTAGTGCTGTGTATGCCTATGGCTGTATGTAGTGCCGTGTATGCGTATGGCTGTTTGTAGTGCCGTGTATGCGTATGGCTGTATGTAGTGCCGTGTATGCGTATGGCTGTATGTAGTGCCGTGTATGTGTATGGCTGTATGTAGTGCAGTGTATGTGTATGGCTGTATGTAGTGCAGTGTATGTGTATGGCTGTATGTAGTGCAGTGTATGTGTATGGCTGTATGTAGTGCTGTGTATGTGTATGGCTGTATGTAGTGCTGTGTATGTGTATGGCTGTATGTAGTGCTGTGTATGTGTATGGCTGTATGTAGTGCTGTGTATGTGTGTATGGCTGTTTGTAGTGCTGTGTATGTGTATGGCTGTTTGTAGTGCTGTGTATGTATGGCTGTTTGTAGTGTGTATGGCTGTATGTAGTGCTGTGTATGTGTATGGCTGTATGTAGTGCTGTGTATGTGTATGGCTGTATGTAGTGCTGTGTATGTGTATGGCTGTTTGTAGTGCTGTGTATGTGTATGGCTGTATGTAGTGCTGTGTATGTGTATGGCTGTTTGTAGTGCTGTGTATGTGGATGGCTGTATGTTGTGCTGTGTACGTATATGGCTGTATGTTGTGCTGTGTACATGTATGGCTGTATGTTGTGCTGTGTACATGTATGGCTGTATGTTGTGCTGTGTACGTGTATGGCTGTATGTACTGCTGTGTATGTGTATGGCTGTTTGTAGTGCTGTGTATGTGTATGGCTGTATGTAGTGCTGTGTATGTGTATGGCTGTATGAAGTGCTGTGTATGTGTATGGCTGTTTGTGGTGCTGTGTATGTGTATGGCTGTATGTAGTGCTGTGTATGGTTGTTTGTAGTGCTGTGTATGTGTATGGCTATTTGTAGTGCTGTGTACGTGGATGGCTGTATGTTGTGCTGTGTACATGTATGGCTGTATGTTGTGCTGTGTACGTGTATGGCTGTATGTTGTGCTGTGTATGTGTATGGCTGTATGTAGTGCTGTGTATGTGTATGGCTGTGTGTAGTGCTGTGTATATGTATGGCTGTATGAAGTGCTGTGTATGTGTATGGCTGTTTGTAGTGCTGTGTATGTGTATGGCTGTATAAGTGCTGTGTATGTGATAGCTATATATATGCTGTATGTATAGCTGTATGTAGTGCTGTGTTGTATGGCTGTATGTAGTGCTGTGTGTGATGTGTATGCTATGTTGTATGCTGTGTGTATGTATGTGTATGGCTGTATGTAGTGCTGTGTATGTGTATGGCTGTATGTAGTGCTGTGTATGTGTATGGCTGTATGTAGTGCTGTGTATGTGTATGGCTGTATGTAGTGCTGTGTATGTGTATGGCTGTTTGTAGTGCTGTGTATGTGTATGGCTGTATGTAGTGCTGTGTATGTGTATGGCTGTTTGTAGTGCTGTGTATGTGTATGGCTGTATGTAGTGCTGTGTATGTGTATGGCTGTATGTAGTGCTGTGTATGTGTATGGCTGTATGTAGTGCTGTGTATGTGTATGGCTGTTTGTAGTGCTGTGTATGTGTATGGCTGTTTGTAGTGCTGTGTGTGTGGCTGTATGTAGTGCTGTGTATGTGTATGGCTGTATGTAGTGCTGTTTATGTGTATGGCTGTATGTAGTGCTGTGTATGTGTATGGCTGTATGTAGTGCTGTGTATGTGTATGGCTGTATGTAGTGCTGTGTATGTGTATGGCTGTTTGTAGTGCTGTGTATGTGTATGGCTGTTTGTAGTGCTGTGTATGTGTATGGCTGTATGTAGTGCTGTGTATGTGTATGGCTGTATGTAGTGCTGTGTATGTGTATGGCTGTTTGTGGTGCTGTGTATGTGTATGGCTGTATGTAGTGCTGTGTATGTGTATGTGTATGGTTGTTTGTAGTGCTGTGTATGTGTATGGCTATTTGTAGTGCTGTGTACGTGGATGGTTGTATGTTGTGCTGTGTACATATATGGCTGTATGTTGTGCTGTATGTTGTGCTGTGAACGTATATGGCTGTATGTTGTGCTGTGTACATGTATGGCTGTATGTTGTGCTGTGTACGTGTATGGCTGTATGTTGTGCTGTGTATGTGTATGGCTGTATGTAGTGCTGTGTATGTGTATGGCTGTTTGTAGTGCTGTGTATGTGTATGCTGTTGTGCTGTGTATGTATGGCTGTATGTAGTGCTGTGTATGTATGGCTGTATGTAGTGCTGTGTATGTGTATGGCTGTATGTAGTGCTGTGTACGTGTATGGCTGTATGAAGTGCTGTGTACGTGGATGGCTGTATGTTGTGCTGTGTACGTGTATGGCTGTATGTTGTGCTGTGTATGTGTATGGCTGTATGTAGTGCTGTGTATGTGTATGGCTGTATGTAGTGCTGTGTATGTGTATGGCTGTTTGTAGTGCTGTGTATGTGTATGGCTGTATGAAGTGCTGTGTATGTGTATGGCTGTATGAAGTGCTGTGTATGTGTATGGCTGTATGTAGTGCTGTGTATGTGTATGGCTGTTTGTAGTGCTGTGTATGTGTATGGCTGTTTGTAGTGCTGTGTATGTGTATGGCTGTATGTAGTGCTGTGTATGTGTATGGCTGTATGTAGTGCTGTGTATGTGTATGGCTGTATGTAGTGCTGTGTATGTGTAGCTGTTTGTAGTGCTGTGTATGTGTATGGCTGTATGTAGTGCTGTATGTGTATGGCTGTTTGTAGTGCTGTGTATGTGTATGGCTGTATGTTGTGCTGTGTATGTATGGCTGTTTGTAGTGCTGTGTATGTGTATGGCTGTATGTAGTGCTGTGTATGTGTATGGCTGTATGTAGTGCTGTGTATGTGTATGGCTGTATGTAGTGCTGTGTATGTGTATGGCTGTTTGTAGTGCTGTGTATGTGTATGGCTGTATGTAGTGCTGTGTATGTGTATGGCTGTTTGTAGTGCTGTGTATGTGTATGGCTGTATGTAGTGCTGTGTATGTGATGGCTGTATGTAGTGCTGTGTATGTGTATGGCTGTATGAAGTGCAGTGTATGTGTATGGCTGTATGTAGTGCTGTGGATGTGTATGGCTGTATGAAGTGCTGTGTATGTGTATGGCTGTTTGTAGTGCTGTGTATGTGTATGGCTGTTTGTAGTGCTGTGTATGTGTATGGCTGTATGTAGTGCTGTGTATGTATGGCTGTATGTAGTGGTGTGTGTATGGCTGTATGTAGTGCTGTGTATGTGTATGGCTGTATGTAGTGCTGTGTATGTGTATGGCTGTATGTAGTGCTGTGTATGTGTATGGCTGTTTGTAGTGCTGTGTATGTGTATGGCTGTTTGTAGTGCTGTGTATGTGTATGGCTGTATGTAGTGCTGTGTATGTGTATGGCTGTTTGTAGTGCTGTGTATGTGTATGGCTGTATGAAGTGCTGTGTATGTGTATGGCTGTATGTAGTGCTGTGTATGTGTATGGCTGTATGTAGTGCTGTGTATGTGTATGGCTGTTTGTAGTGCTGTGTATGTGTATGGCTGTATGAAGTGCTGTGTATGTGTATGGCTGTATGAAGTGCTGTGTATGTGTATGGCTGTATGTAGTGCTGTGTATGTGTATGGCTGTTTGTAGTGCTGTGTATGTGTATGGCTGTATGTAGTGCTGTGTATGTGTATGGCTGTATGAAGTGCTGTGTATGTGTATGGCTGTATGTAGTGCTGTGTATGTGTATGGCTGTATGTAGTGCTGTGTATGTGTATGGCTGTATGTAGTGCTGTGTACGTGTATGGCTGTTTGTAGTGCTGTGTATGTATGGCTGTTTGTAGTGCTGTGTATGTGTATGGCTGTATGAAGTGCTGTGTATGTATGGCTGTATGTAGTGCTGTGTATGTGTATGGCTGTATGTAGTGCTGTGTATGTGTATGGTTGTTTGTAGTGCTGTGTATGTGTATGGTTGTTTGTAGTGCTGTGTACGTGTATGGCTGTATGTAGTGCTGTGTATGTGTATGGCTGTATGTAATGCTGTATGTGCTTTTTGTATATGGTGCTATGTGTGTATGGCTATGAGAATGTGCATCCTGATGTACCGATGCGGGTCTGCAGGCGTCTGTGCATCAAACATGTATCAACCAAGCAGTTCCCTGAACCTGGAAACCCAGGTTCTAATCCCCAAACCAGCACTTAACTGTGTGACCCTGTGGAAGCAGCAAAGTACAAGTAGGTTGATAAATTAATGTGTATGCCTCACTTTCACTCGTCTTCCAAACATCTTCTCAACTACTTTATACAATTTAGTCTCCCTTATATTATCTCACAACAATTAATTTCTGCTTTCAATGTACTGCCATTAGCAAAGTAAGCCCACTGGGTGTAGCCATTCCAATTAGTACGGTGATCTGTGTGAATGTCCTACTATACTAAATTGCCTGCTGGCAGCAGAACCTCTGCGCCCATGCCATGGGTGTAGGAACACATACACTAGATCAGCTATGGGGCAAACAGTTATTTTTCAGGGGGAAACATTTTGCCCTACCTCAGGGACACTACTGTCATTGTCTATAGATGTCACAATATGGAGTTTGTGCTCCATATGAGAAAGCCATAGTGAGCATGCATCAAACCCGAGTGTTGCTTCAGTGTACTCCCATATTTAACACAGTGCTTGCATATACAGCTACAGAGCTCCTCCTAACAGGGGTCTATATACAACTGGGGCAACGGATAGCGTTATGCATGCAACTGGGGCAAAAGAGTAGTATTATGCATACAACTAGGGGCAACAGATTAGCGCTATGCATCCAACTGGGGGCAAAGGATGGTGTTATGCATGCAACTGGGGGGGCAACAGATTAGCGTTATGCATACAACTGGGGGCAAAGGATGGCGTTCTGCATGCAGCTGGGGGCAACAGACAGCATTAGGCATACAACTGTGGGCAACGGATAGTGTTATGCATACAACTGGGGGCAAAAGATTAGCATTATGCATACAAATGGAGTAAGAAACAGCATTACGCATAAAATTGGGGCAACAGATTAGCGTTATGCATACAACTGGGGGTAACAGACAGCGTTATTTATTTATTTATCTAGCTTCTGTTGACCAGGTAAGTACACTAGCCAAAAACAGATGCCTATTTTCAGGTGTGACCCAGAAGAGTACAATGAAAGACAGGTTCATACAGAGAAACTCGTAGCACCGGATACAATCACACAGGCAGTTAAGGAATTAAACACAGAATGCATAGAAAAGTATACAGGCAATACATATGGCTAACATCAGTGCTTCAGACTAAGCTCCGCACTTTATGAAGAGTGCATACATATACATACATAGTACCCAGCTAGGTCGGTAAATTTAATTATGGCAATTGAAGACAACCACATGCCGAAGACAGCTTCAAGTAATCCCAGAGGGAACTCCGGACACGGGTGTGGGAGGGGGAGGAGTGGACATGGGTAGGAAAGGAGTCCTAAATTCTGGGTGCACGTGCAGCAAAACCCCTGTCCCCCATTTGTGTGTGCGTGGCAGGGACCTTAAGAACTGCTGAGCCCAGGGATCTAAGGGAGTATGAGGAGGATGCTGGTTTGAGAAGCTCAGACGGTACTGCGGGGATGCCAGTTCTAAGCACCGTGTCAGTGAAACAGCCCAAGATAAAGCTCCTATGGTTATGCGGGGAGAGCCAGTTAAGTTTGTTATACAGGTCACAGCAAAGGGTGAGGCGAGAAGCAGCAAGTGCGAAGCGGCAAATGTTACTGTAGGCTACATCCCGCCTAGAGAGGTGCACTTTAGGAGTATGCGCAAACAAGATGAGCCCTTAACAGAGAGCAGGGAGAAACGCACCTCTGGCCAGTGCAAGGTGAGCCGCAGACGCACGGTTGTTTTTAGCTCTGTAGGCCAGGCCCAGTTTGCAGCCGACTGTCCCGCACACATTTTGGATATGATAGGCAAGGTCAAGCTGGGGGTCAAGAGTCACCCCCAGGTGTTTGATGGAGTCAGTAACCAGTATAGGGGTTCCATCGGTTATGCATGCAACTGAGGGCAACAGACAGGATTACTTCTAGAGCTGGGACAACTAATTATAGGCCTGTCAGCCTAACGTGTGTGGTAGACAAAGTAATGGAGGGGCCATTATCAAGGAGAGGCTCGGGAGGCAGCTGGAAAGGTTAGGGCACCAGGATGATAAACAGTATGGCTTCATCCCGGGGAGATCGTGTCAGTCCAGCCTCGTAGAGTTTTATGACTGGGTGACGGGGACCCTGGACCGACATAGGCCGGTGGACATCCTATACCTGGATTTCAGCAAAGCGTTTGATTTGGTACCCCATAATGGGCTGATAGCAAAGCTGGGGGAGATGGGGGTGGGAGGACAGGTGCTCAAGTGGGTGGAAAATTGGCTTTCGGGGTGAATACAGAGGGTAATGGTCGGGGAGACAGTCTCCTCCCCCAGGAAAGTAATCAGTGGGGTCAACCAAGGTTCAGTATTGGAGCCACTCCTGTTCAATGCCTATGTCTCGGATTTAGGGAGGGGGGTTAGGAGTAGGCTGAGTCTCTTTGCGGATGACTCCAAACTGGGAGCACTGGTGGATAGGGAAGAAGCGAGAGAGACAGTCCAGGGGGGACCTGGATACCCTGGAGGGGTGGTCAAGGAGATGGGGATTGAAGTTTAATGCTGGGAAATGTAAGGCCCTTCATTTGGGGGTCAGAAACCCAGACCATATATATCACACCTGGGGGGTCACTGCAAGCCACATTGGGTGAGGAGAGGATCTGGGGGGTGGTAGACGTCAAAATGAATAACTCCAAAAACTGTAGAAGAACTGCATCCAAAGCAAATGGGATACTGGGCTGCATAACCAGGGGAATTACGTCCAGGAGGAGGGAGTTGATCCTCCCTCTATATAATGCCTTGGTCAGGCCGCAGCTCGAGTACTGTGTACAGTTCCGGAGACCTCATCTGAAGAAAGACTTAGCATTGCTGGAGATGGTCCAGAGGAGAGCGACCAGGATGATTCAGGGCATGGGGAAGGAGGCCCTATGAAGAGAGACTGGAAGAGCCTGGGCTGTACACACTGGAGGTGAGGACAGACAGGGGAGACGTGATAGGGGTCTTCAAGTACATAAAAGGAATAGCCAAGAGCGGAACCAAGGAGCTGTTCAGGCTAAAGAAGGGGGGGGGGACAACCAGGGAGCACGAGTGGAAGCTGGAGGAGGAACGTAGGAGACATTATTTCACTGAGAGGGTGGTGGAGCTGTGGAATGCACTGCCCGAGAGGCTGATGGAGAAGGGCACAGTGGAGGGCTTCAAGAAGGAGTGGGACAGGTACAAGGGGAAACTGAAGCCAAAGAGGACCCTCTCGGGGGCTGGGGGTGGCGGGAAGACGAGCACCCACTAGGTGGCCGGCTACCGAGCAGACATGACAGACCATTAGGCCTATTCTGCTGGCTTTTAGTATGTTAGTATGTAACTAACAGAGCTATCTATATAATGTACATTAATGGGGGCATCATACATCATTATGAATACACCTGGGCCAACAGGTAGCATTATGCATACAAATGGGGGCAACAGACAGTGTTATGCATACGGCTGGGAGCAACAGACAGTGGTATGCATACAACTGGGGGCAACAGACAGTTATGCATACAACTGGGGGCAACAGACAGTTATGCATACAACTGGGGGCAACAGACAGCGTTTTGCATGCAGCTGGGGGAACAGACAGGATTACTTCTAGAACTGGGACAACTAAGAGAGCTATATACAGTATATACTGTACATTAATGGGGGCATCATACATCATTATGTATACACCTGGGGCAACAGGTAGCATTATGCAAACAAATGGGGGCAACACAGAATTTGATGGCAGATAAGGACCGCTTGGCCCACCCAGTCTGTCCACTTCCCTACCTAATGGATAAGCTGCAGATCCTAGTTAACCAGCAGCCAACAGACAGCGGTATCTGAACTTTATCCCTTAAGAGTTCCTTTAGAGTTCATCTGCCTCTATAGCTTACTCCCTACCGTACTTCAAGTCATAATCCTTTGCTGTGACATCACAATATGTTGCTATGGGAGTAACTGTGATATCACAAGCAGCGCATCATGACTTCAGGTAGGGAGAAAGCAATAGGAACAGATCAACTCTTCAGGAGCAAAGATCCTGTTTTCATACAAATTATCTCAGTAGTAAACAATGGGGGAGGAGGAATACAGCACTAACGGGCAACACAAGCTGGACTGTGTCTAAATATTAGCTTTTGATAAAGTTTTCCTGAACGTGTCACCAGCTCTTTAATGAGTACCAATACCCACCCAACATTTGTAACTACTTCACACTCCAAAGAAGAGTGTTTCATAACATAACTGCATTTTTTTTTCCAGATTTACAGCGTTCGTATGCATCCCAATTTTATTATACTATTTTTAAACTGGTGAGTAAATTACTCCTACCTGCCAACATTATCTGGAGCACTGTTGACACTCGATCAATCCTTATCTAGGGAAAAAAAACTACATTGTTTTTAACTAGCATTTGTCAATGCCAAATGTTTGCTTGCTGGCATTAGCAGTGGAAGTGAACTCGCAGGCCAGTATGGAAAATGGCAGTTCAGCTGGAGTGATAATGGAGGGGGCCGAATGGGCGTACGCTGTTGTGGGTGACCCGTTGAGGGATCACCTACCTGACACAATGTGGGAGACGATCTAGAAGAGAGATATGTTTTCCCTTTTACATCGGGAGCTACCAGAGGAGGAGGAGGAGGAGGATGACACAAAAGGAAAAACAGGGCCACAGAGACCAAAAGTCCCATTTAAGTTTGACAATTGGGCAGTAGCTTTTGACATGTCTGTATACGGTATGGAGTGCTCTGAAAAGTTGGTGTCGATGATTAAGTACCGGAACCCCATTAAATTTGCTCTTCTATCATTCGACTGTTCTACATGGCTAAAGTATCATAAGCAATTCCATTTGAGGATGGTGTAGCAGCCTAACCTAAAATGAAAGAGTATGCACATTATTAGGCTCATTATATAACCCGCAGGAGGCCCAATGTAATCACCTACACAGACAGTGGGCATATTACTGCCAGGAAGAGTTCAGAAGATGGTAGAAAGGACTATAGGAGGGGTAGCATAGGGGCTTGCTACGACTATAACAAGGGCCAATGT
The DNA here is from genome assembly GCA_016271365.2 of Neoceratodus forsteri. Classification (NCBI taxonomy): domain Eukaryota; kingdom Metazoa; phylum Chordata; order Ceratodontiformes; family Ceratodontidae; genus Neoceratodus; species Neoceratodus forsteri. The sequence continues at coordinate 64,848,631 of JADMNL010000035.1, forward strand.
GTTTTTGTCACTTTAGCAAATTCAGCCACGTTATGCAGAAACTGCGGAGTGGACCACAAGATCACTAGCTGTAAAGGCTTCAGCACCAGGCATTAGGGGTTGGAAACAACTGACGGAGACAGAAATAAGCAAGGACCTGGTAAATCTTGCTAAGTCACCTGTTCAGCTTAATAACCTTAATCCCTGGCTTTCCTGGTACCCTGACCATAAAGCGGCACAATTTTTAGCAGAAAGTTTTAGCAAAGGCATCAAGATCCCACACAAGTGGCCCTGAGTTGCCACTACAGCCCGCAATCTCAAATGGTCTGCGGCTCTTTCAGAGATAGTCGAGGAAAAAATTAAAAAGTCAAGGCTGGCCAGGTTGCAGGCCCATTTGAGAGGCCACAGCTTCCAAACCTTAGGAGTATCTCCTCTTGGGATAGTCCCTAAGAAGACCCCTGGTGAGTACTGACTGACACACCACCACTTTTCTTACCCAAAAGGTTAATCAGTTAATAATTTTATAGGACCAAAGGACAGCCCGGTCAGGTATGCATCCTTCGACACAGCTGTGGAGCCGGTACACAGCTTAGGTCCCAGAACATTAATCACAAAAAGCAATACCAAGTTTGCATTTCGTCTCCTTTCTATGAGAGCGAAAGACTGGGTTTCATGTCACATGGATGAGGACACATGGACAAAGTCATGCCCATGGGATGCACTGTCAGCAGTGCCACTTTTGAGACCTTCGCATCTTTTTTTTGGAATGGTCCGCCATGTTGTACACGGGAAATGGGCACATTACGCACTACTTGGACGATTTTTTATTCACAGGGCCTGGGCGTACTGATAAGTGTCAAGACACTTTGTAGGGTTTTTGTGCACTCATGGAGTACACTGGTGTACTGTTAGCTCAAGAAAAAAACCAAAGGTCCTACCACATGGCTCTCATTCCTGGGGATAGTGTCAGACTCCACACAAATGGTCTTCCAACTGCGGACAAAAAGGTGACAACTTTAAGACAGTTTTTCCGTGAAATGGTAGACGTGAATAAGGTTACCCTACTTCACTTATAATCTCTAGTGCAGGGGTTCTCAAATGGTGAGGCCAGCCTCCCTTGGGAGGCCCCAACCTGTTCCAGGGGAGGCTCAAGCAAGTCTTGAAAAAGTATTATATTTCAATTTTGAACTTTATTTATTTTGTGTGAAGGGATAAGACAAACTGAAAGAGGATCATAGTAGGTGAATTTATATATTTATTCACAAGTCTGAGACCAGGGAAGGTACTGTACACTGAGCAATGGCTTATTTCAGGTATACCCAGGGAAGGGTAATGAGAGAATACAATTCAAAATGTAACTGCAAAACACTCAAGAAAATACAAAATGAATAAAAGTACAAAAAAATTAAGAACAATAAACTAACAATGCGAGGAACAATTGATCAATTAGACTGGCAGCAGAACTGTCTAAATACAAGAGTTAATCATACAGGTACTAGGAATAAGAGCAGGAGGGAGCAAAATTATCCCCGAGAAGTTGCTTAAGAGCAGGGGGAGAGTGGGAGAGGCAGAGGTTGGCAGGAAGGTTATTCCAGTTAGAGGGGAAACAGAAAAAGCAGTCTGACCCATGAAGGTATGGCAGTAAGGGGTAACAATGGTTCGAGAGTCAAAATATTGGAGCAAGTAGGTTGTTCTGTTGGGGGTTACAATAAGCTTAATAACATGAGAGCCAGCTATGCAAAGAGGTTTCAATTTATTCCTGATGTACTGTGAAAAGTAGGTTATTTTTCTATGGGGAGGCCCAAAAATATTTCAGTATTTTGGGGGAGGCTCAAGATCTTTTTCATGGCTTAGGGGAGGCTCACTATGACAAAGTTTGAGAATTGTTGCTCTAGTGGGACACCTGATCTTTGCATACCAGGCAATCAGCCTGGGAAGACCATTCTTGAGGAGATTGGCGGCTGCAACAGTCGGCGCAACAAGGCCACATCATCACATCAGAGCGAGAGCAGATTTAAAAGTGTGGGAATTGTTTTTGTGACATTTCAATGGAACAGCTATCTGGCAAGACAGAAAAGGGGCACACAGGGAGCTGGAATTGGTTACTGATGCTTCAGAGTGCCTGAGATTTGCAGACCTTTTTCAGGGCTTGTGGTTGGCGGGGCAATGGTCTCATGAAAAGGTTGATCAGGGTCTCACAAGGAATATAAAACCCCTGGAATTGCTTCTAATTATGGTAGCAGTGAGAGTCTGGGGGAACAGTTTGGCAAACCACTATGTACTATTTCACACAGACAACAGAGCAGTGGCAATCACTTCTTGGACATCCAGGTCTGAGAATGTCATGAGGATGCTGTGGTTCTTCGTCTTGTGTTGCCTTCAACAGAACATCACGTTTAGAGTGCACTATCTTCCAGGAAAGGAAAATGTGATCGCTGATGCCTTGTCTCGATTGCAGTTCAAGCAATTCAGACAGCTGGTCCCAGATGCGGACCCATCGCCCACATGGATACCGGAGTAGGTATGGCAGCTGGGAACTGAAGAACACTGCAACTGTACAGCTCTCTGGTGCCTACTCGACTTGGAAAAAGTACGAAGGTAGTTTCTCAGCTTTCCTTGACTTCTGCGGACACGATGGTCTTCACTATGCGCAAAAACAAGTCCAAGATTACAGGATTTTAAATAACTGATTAGCAGTTTTTTTCTTGGGACAATACTAACTGTACAGAAAGCATTTATATAAGTTTTCTAGAAGTGTTATGTTTGTTAAACACAGTGAGGCAAGTGCTATGCATTTTCTCAATGTTTTAAACTTCTTACGAACAAAACGCTAATACATTTTTAGAGATAAATAAAACCCTGGATTATGTACTCACCTTGATACACTTCGGTAGGATACTGATGGCAATATGCACACAACCGGCAGGGCTGTCTTTTTTGTGTAAAGCATATGGCTTTCCTGACCCCATCGACACATTTACAACCAAAAAGATATTGGGAAGGTGGGCCATGTCTCGAGGCAAAACACATGACAGTGGGAGGCCCATAGGCCTCCAGGATTGGTCTGATTTTTTTTAAAGGCATTGGATTTGGCTTGTCGAGATATGAAACATAGAAACATAGATTCTGACGGCAGATAAGGACCGCTTGGCCCACCCAGTCTGCCCATTTTCCTACCTAATGGATAAGCTGCAGATCCTAGTTAACCAGCAGCCTACTTCTCCCTTCTCCCACCCCCTAGAATTGCCTTATGACTGTCCCATGCATGCTTGAATTCCACCACTGTTTTTGACTCCACAACCTCCTCCGGAAGGCCGTTCCATGCATCCACAACTCTTTCTGTGAAAAAAATACTTCCTTAAGTTACCTCTGAGCCGTCCCCCCTTCTATCTTCAAATTGTGCCCCCTTGTTCTTGCACACCTCTTTTTTGAAAGATGCTACCCTCTTGGACTTTGTTGATTCCTTTGAGGTACTTGAAAGTTTCTATCATGTCCCCTCCTCCTTTCCTCGAGGCTATACATATTTAGCTCCTTAAGTCTCTCTTCATATGTCTTCTGGTGCAGGCCCTGCACCATTTTAGTTGCCTCCTCTGGACAGCTTCCATCCTGTCTATGTCTTTGCAGAGATTGGGTCTCCAGAACTGCACGCAGTACTCAGATGGGGTCTCACCAACTGTCTGTACAGAGGGATAATAACTTCCTGTTTTCTACTGGTGATGCCTCTCCCTATGCATCCCAGTATCCCCCCAGCCCTCCTTGCTGCCCTCTCACATTGCTTGCCCACCTTTAGGTCATCTGATATGACTACCCCCAGGTCCCTTTCCATTTTTGTTGTTGTTAGTATCTCACCCCCCATTGTGTACTCTTCCCCTGGGTTTTTGTTTCCCAGGTGCATTACCTTGCACTTCTTAGCACTGAATCTAAGCTGCCATACATTTGACCATTCCTCTAACCTTGCCAAGTCCCTTCTCATCCTTTCCACCCCACCTTGTGCATCAACTCTGTTGTAGATCTTTGTGTCATCTGCAAAGAGACATACTTTTCCTTCCAGTCCCTCTGCAATGTCGCTTATAAAGACATTGAAGAGGACCGGTCCTAATACTGAACCCTGCGGTACCCCACTAGTAACCCCCCTTTCTTCAGAGTGGACTCCATTTACTATTACCTCTGTGTCCTATTCTCCAGCCAATTCTTACCCAGGCTGTCATCTTGGGACCCACCCCAGGCTGGCTAACTTGTATATTAATCTTGTGTGGGACTGTGTCAAATGCCTTGCAAAGTCTAGGTAGGCTATGTCCACAGCCCTCCCTGATCTACTACTTTGGTCACCCAGTCAAAGAAATCTATCAAATTTGTCTGGCATGACCTTCCCGCTGTGAATCCATGCTGCCTTGGGTCCTTGCCCCTCTGGCCTCTAGATACTCAACAATTCTTTCCTTCAGAATGATTCCATCATTTTCCCACCACTGAGGTAAGCTAACAGGTCTGTAGTTTCCTGCTTCTGCCTTGCTCCCCACTTTGTGAAGGGAAATCACATCTGCCCTCCTCCAGTCCTTGGGTACCACCCCATCCTCCCATGATTTGTTAAAGAGGGTAGTCAGTGGTGTCACTAGTTCTACCCTTAGTTCTTTTAGAATTCTGGATGAATCCCATCAGGCCCCATTGCTTTGTCCACCTTCAGTTTTAAGAGTTCTTTCAGAACCCTTTCTTCTGTAAATGGGCTGGTATCAACTTCTGTATCCAGAGTGTTTCTGCTGCTTGTTTTAGGTACCTCCTCTTCCTTTGTAAATACTGAGCAAAATATTTGTTTAGTATCTCTGCCTTTTCACAGTCACCTCTGCCCACCTCCTCCCCTTTATTAAGCCTCACTAACCTCCCTTGGTCTTCCTTACCTCCTGATGTACCTATAAAAGGTTTTATCCCCTTCTTAACTGAGTTGGCTATCTTTCCTTGGTTTGGGCCTTGCTGTTCTGACTGCCTTCCCAGCATCCTTTTGGTTTAACTGATACAGTTCTCTGCCCTGCTTCTTCTGTGATTCCTTGTACTTCCTGAATGCTTTCTTTTTCTCTTGAACCTTCACTGCCACTTCCTTTAAGAACCACAGTGGTTTCTTACATCGTTTTATTTTGTTTATTTGCTTCTCACAAAGGCTTATTACCTCTGTGATGGCAGTTTTTATTATTCCCCATTGTTCTTCCACCCCTCCATCCTGCCCATTTGCTAGTGCATTCCTTAGGCACTCACCCATTTTGGCAAAGTCAGCCCTCCTAATGTCCAGTATTTTTGCCTTTGTATGGCTTGACTCTATTGCTGTGTTTATTGTGAACCATACTGTTCGATGGTCGCTAGTTCCCAGATGGCTACCCACTTCTACATCTGTGATCCTCCTTTCATCTCCATTTGAGAGAACCAGGTCTAAGATTGCTCCCTCTCGAGTGGGCTCCAATACTAGTTGTCTAAGGCATGCCCCCTGTAGGGCATCTAGAATAACCCCACTCTTCTGGCTGCTGCAACTGCACTCCAGTTAACATTTGGCATATTCAGATCACCCATCAGCAATATCTCCTTTTTCTGCCATTCTAAGTATTCTTTCTATCATTTCCTTGTCCAGTTCCTCCCCTGAGAAGGGTCTGTATACAACCCCTGTGCGAATTGTGGTGCCATTGCCAGTCTCCAAATTTACCCACAGAGCTTCTTCTCCTCCATTTTCCCTTTTGTTCTGTTGCTTTGATTCCTTCCCTTATGTAAAGAGCTACTCCTCCTCCTCTTTTACCCTCCCTGTCCCTCCTGTAGATAGTGTATCCTGGTATGTTTACGTCCCAGTCATGGTTTTGTGTGTACTATGTTTCTGTGACTGCCACGATATCCAGATGTTCCTCCTCCATCAAGGCCACTAATTCAGGAAGCTTGTTACCCAGACTACGGGCATTGGTACTCATTGCTCTCTATTTTGATGGTTTACACCTTCTTTTGCAGCATCCCCACTGACCTTTCTACCCAGTCTTTTCTCATTTAGTACCCTGTTTTGTAGGGAGAGGCTGGGATTTTTTGCTGCTTATCAGTGCCTCCCTTGACTAGTTTAAAAGCTTGCCAATGAAGCATTTAAACCAATTGCTCAAAGACTTGCTCCTTCCTGGACAGATGCAGACCATCCTGCCAGTAGAGGTTGGTGTCCCTCCAGGTGGAACCCCAGTCCCCAATGAAGCCAAACCCCTGTGCTCCACACCATTTTTTCAACCATTCATTAAACTGCATGGTGCAAAGTACCCTCGCCTCACTCATGCCATTGACAAGCAGCACCTCAGAGAAGGATATTGTGTGAGCTACTTGTCGTAGGCCCCTCCCCAATTCCACAAAGTCCAACTCCAGCTTTTCAGAGCTCTATTGTCCTGTGCATTTTTTTGGGCCTTTCAGTTCTCAGAGTTGGTGCCCCAGTCAACTGTAGCGGGGGGAGGACAACAACCTCCAGCTTAGCGATACCACAATATGGCAGGATACAGTATGCTTCGAAGTCCAAAACAAGTGAGAGTGGACCACCAACCCTCATCATAACCCCATATAAAGGCAGAAGTTGGTAATGTATGCCCGTTGTCACTGCTTCACGGTTATTTGGCGAACAGACCACAAGGTGAAGGTCACTTGTTTATTCATGGGAATGGCAAGCTGGCCACGACATGGCAATTTTCTGTGGTCCTCAGAAAGGGCATATGGATGGCAGGCAGGGAGACAAAGGCATTTAACACCACATTCTTTTAGGACTGGCGTGGCTGCAAAGGCAGCCAGGCTAGGACTCCCTTAAGAACAGATAAAAGGGGTGGGTAGATGGGCATCTAGTGCCTATAAAGGGTGCATCAGACTGCAGGTGGACGTTCGGGTATGTGCAGGAGATGGGCTGGAAGGCTTGGGCTACTGTGGATGGGAAGCACATTTGACTTATTATGTCCACTAACACTGTTGATCTGTCTTTCGGGTGCACGTGCACTGACTCCAGAAATACAGATTTTTGGTCGCTAGTATGTTCAGGAAGCTCACAGCAGGGCGGAGGTCCGACTATATGGCACACAGTTGAGAGTGCCAAAGCAGCAGGCCACTCTGCACTGAGCAGGAAAAGGGGGCATGCAGTGATGCCAGCTATTGGGAACCATCTATCAATTCGGACTCCACAAGCAGCCCCCGCTGGTCTGAGGGTGCATTTGGACAGAAATGACTTGGTCACCCTGGGGGCCCTCAGACTGACTGATGAAATTATGAGGGGCCTGGCCCATCTTAGGAAGCTACTCCCAGGTACGATCTTGGCGTTGCCTCACATCATTCCAAGACACTAGTAACGAGCATCTTGTAGCATCCTGGCACTAGAGAAAGCGGACACGGAAGTGAACAGGGAGGCTTCCCGGTTAGCTCTTTCATGCAGTGTGGAAATCATCCGACACTTCCACATCACGAAAGCCTACGGGGCTGTGTACAGCAAGGATGGGGTGCAGAAAATGACACCTTTAACTCAGAAGTGCAGGGTGTATGTCAGCTCATTTTAAGAGGACAGGTGTAGACCCTGGAGCACTGTGGAAGAAACATGCTGAGCCCGTTTAAGTGGCAGTAAATTCATGTCAGACCCACCTGAAAAAAATCTTCCAGGCAAGAATTTGAGCAAGTTTGGATTGTGTGACAGCCGGTACAGAGGCATGACCCTCGGTGGGTATGCTTTACAGAAAAGAGGGCAGTCACATAAATAGGGCGTGCACTGGAATGCGGAGCGGACAGGACCTGTATTGCAGGGAGCGCGGCCCCGGCTGGGCATGCTCCTCAGCAAAGAGCCTGGAGTTCCCAGAATCCAGCTAAAGGGGGGGGGACTGTCCAATCAAGAGACATGACCCCAGGTGGGTCTCTCTGACCTATGGGTCAGAGTCCCCTGCGATACAAAGACAAGGACAGCTAAGGATCAAGCCAAATGGGAGATGAATTTACTGCCCTAGAGATCTTTGTTTAAAACAGTAGAGATGTATATGTGTGTGTGTGTGTGTGTGTATATATATATATATATATATATATATATATATATATTAATTACATATGCTGTATATAGATCTATAAGAGAATAATAATTCTTGTAAATATGTTTGGTAAATTTTGGATTTAAGTAAAGCGGTGGCCTTTTTGTACCCAAAATAGTGTTGGGGTCTGTTATTTTGTAATGAGGATCTGTTTGAGTAATGACACCCCCCACACCCTCTCATGGGGGGTGGTGGCTTTGTACTTTCTCTGTATTACCTGTTGGTACGGGCTGCCTTTGCCTTCAGGCAAAGAAAGCAGTCCCAGGACCAACAGCCCAATCAGGTACAGAAGTACCTGAGGGGGCTACTAGAAAACAGCTGGTCCGGAGGGGAATCACCCTCTTTGGACAAGCTCAGCACAGAGTTTCTCCCACCCACCTATGCTGTCTTACACGCCATTAGCTTCTGTACTTGCTTTGCTGATAGTCGCAGCTTGAATGACAGGGTGATCTGGGGGCAGTAAATTTATGCCAGATCCACCTAAAAATAAGTTTTCTGGGCAAGAATTTGAGTAACTTTGGACTGTGTGACAGCTAGCCCTGCGACATGACCCTGGGAGGGTACTTTTACAGAAAAGGGGGAGGTCACATAGTTAGGGGGTACACCAGAGTGCGGGGCAGACAGGACCTGTAGGCAGTGAGTGTGGCCCTGGGTGAGCATGCTCCTCGGCAAGGGGTCTGGAGTTCCCAGAATCCAACTGGGGGGGCTTGTCCAGTTGAGAGACATGGCCCAGGGCAGGTCTGTCTGACATATGGGCCAGAGATCCCCCCAGTACACAGGGCATGGACAGCTAAGGATCCAGCCAAATTGGACATGAATTTGCTGCTAAAGGAGTCTACATGTTACGGACGTATATATGTGTACATATCGTATATGTCATATATAGATCTCTACAAGGATATTAATGCTTGTAAATATGTTTGATTTTTTAATTTAAGTAAAGCTGCAGCCTTTCTGTACCCCCAAACAAGTGGTGCGGTGTGTTATTTTGTAATGAAGATCCAGTTGGGCAATACTTCAGGTCCCATACACAGGGGTTGAAATAGTTTTGCAGCCACTAGCCAGCAGGGCTAGTGACTTGGAAAACCCACTAGCCCCACAACTTTTCCACAGGCTCAGTTGGTCTTCTTACTGATCTGTTACCTCCTCCTCCAGTTCAAGCCCTCAGGGCTAATGGAAATGCATACTAGCCCGACACAAAGCCAGCATTTTGGTTAGTGGGCCAGTGCCTATTTCGACTCCTGCATACACAGTCGCAAGAAACTGCCGTTAAGTGGGTCACAACGGCTACTTACAGCCACTGTCATGTTTTTTGCACAACTATGCTGTACTCGGCACGGTTACCAGCCTTTTCCAGCCTGGTCACTATGTGACTAGGCAGGAAAATAGGTGCGCAGGAGGAGGCTCGTCATCAGGAATGTCACAATATTAAATTCTGAGAATTGTGATATTTGTGTAAAAAATATCAAGATATAGTCATCATCACAATAATTTGCAGCATTTCTAATTGTAATAAAAATAGTGATAATGGGACGCAGGGAAAGATGGAGCAATCCAGACCCTCAGTTGCACCCGGAAAAAAATACACTGCTGCAGGAGTAGAGATGAGAAAGTCAAGATGGTTTATCACGGTATATCGTGCTGCATGATAATTGGGATAAAAAATATATAGATATTTTTTTACAATGATACAGAGAATAATGAATGGGGAACAGTTAATAACAACGCTGTGTTCCCTTCAAGAGGTTGTTATGCTGACCAAGTAAACCTCGAGAGCGACGCTCGAGAGGTTTACTGTCGGCATGACAACTTTGAGAAGGGAACACAGCATTGTTAAACGCTGCCCATTCACTGCCCTTTATAGTGTATGGGCAGCATTTGAACACCAACACTGAATTAACCTCTCACCCTGCCTATCCCACTCTGCCTCTCCTCAGCAATTTTACTGACCGTTTTCAACCCCCCCATCATGTTCAATCACCGATCCCTTCCCCGCTCTACTACTGACTGTATTTTTTTTTAAAATAAGTTTGTTCCTTATGATTGTTGCCCGCGTCCCCTGTATGTACCTGTGCCTTTTTTCTCCTTCATTCTGTACCAGAGTCCTGCTCTTTCTGCCAACTGCCCTACTAGTTCTTCTGTGTCGGCATTTGTCACAAACCAGCATAAGGGAACTTCGAGGGATGTGCAAAGGTACCGATGTTATGGTATCATTGTGACGTAGTCAAGAAGGTATAACAACCTCTTTAACGTCACAACGATACCATAACAAGGACAGGAATTCATTGAATTCCATCTTTTATCACCCTCTCCCATACATTATCAATTATTGTCAGTAGAAATGATTGTGATATTTCATAATGTCGTGTAATCATGACACCCTTAGTCACCATGCATATGGCCAGCAGGGACAAATACACACATGAAAGCCTGTGTACCAACAGAGACAGTATCATGCAGTGGGCCCCACAGAAACGTTTCCCTGTTAATGAAATAGATGTGGAAGTGAAATCTTACATCCCAGGATTTGATTCTTTCTATGGTACGATAAATACCGTAAATAGTCCTTCAACAGCATCTCCTCCTGTAACAGGTATACTGTGTCTATTGCCCTTGCATGCTGTTAAGGCTTATGATTTTACACCTGTGTCATGTATGGCTTTGTAATGTTAATATTTTCTGTATATGAAGCACTGTAGACACGCTGTACCTTTCTGACTGCCCTAACCAGGACCTCCTTGTAATTGAGCATCACTCAACAGAGCCTGTTCCTGGTAAAACAAATACATTTCTGTGGCCCACTGTATTACATTGCTTCAGTCAGTACACTGGCTTTTATTCTCCTAACTGTATCTAGCTAGTTAATGGGTATGTCCATGGGCCCATCTGATGGCAGAAGGAGACTGAACTTCCACAGAGTCTGCCCTTGCTATATTACTGCACCCCACCAACCTACTGTACTGGTGGGCTGTTACCCAATCCCCATCCTATAACCCGTGTTGCACCCCCCCTTAGGACTGCGAATCCCCATGCTCTGTTCAAACCATATTTAAACCAGTTAAGGGTAGCTGCCCCCACCACTGCTGCCATCAGTCTGTTCCACGGTTCCACCACCCTCTCAGTGAAGTGAAACTTCCTCACATTTCTCCTAAAATGTACCACCCACCAACCTTCAGTCATGCCCCCTAGTAAGTGCATCCCTATTTCTTACAAACAAGTCCTCACGATTCAACTTGTTTATATGCCTGAGAAACGAGTGTTTCAATCATCCCCCCCCGGCCTCCAGCACAAAAACAAAATCCTGCAGTGAAGTTGGTACACAGGATTTTATTTCCCTTACAATATCTATTCCATTTTTTGGCATACATTGCTGTGGGTCTCACCACATTATATGGTGTCAGTCATTACACAGGTTATTCCTTTATCCATTAACAGATATGAAGTTCAGTGCAGTCTGCCTTAACCCACTTCAAAAAAAAAAAAAAAAAAAACACTAACTTAAAACAGTCTGCCTCAGCTATTATATTTGAAACAACTGGCTAGAACGGTACCACATGCCACAACCAGATGGGATGCCCCCATCTGAAATGACAGACCAACACACACACACACACGGTTAATGGGGGAAAAGCGAGGAGGGGAAACGTTAACAAAATGCAACCAAATGCCTCCCCTGGCACCCACCATCTGACAGAAGACATCAGAAAGATTTTTTAAAAACTGAAGGGAGGTAATACACTGCATCTCACATCAGTATCCCCATCAAATAAATAAATAAATGCACTGGTTCCAGGGAAAAAAAAAAAATGCACTTACCGAGTCAGTCTGGATTTATTCTGGGCCTGCTTGTACAATCCGTAAATATGGGAATTCTTTCAACCCCAAAAAATAAAAGGAGTAAGATGGCAGCAAGCAGAGCTTAGGAGCCAGGGATATTGCAGTTTACTGCTGCTGCTGTTGCTGTGTGCTATATAACCAGGCAGGCCAGAGGCTGCTCTGGAGGAGGGAGGAAGGGAAAGAGAGAGAGAGAGAGAGAAGAGACACACACACACATACAGAAAGTGCAATCAGTGCCTCTCCCCCTCTGAGCTAATGAGTTAAAAAAAAAAATCCTCAAAAGCTGCCTGCTGGAAAAGGGTCAGAAAGGGTCTATAGTAGTGTTTCCCAGAGAGGACTCCCTCCCTCTCTCTATCCCCCTATGTCCCAGCACTGTACCATGGCTGGCTTGGTTGATCTCCGCACAGTGAAAGAACCCTCTCTCTCTCACGCACACAAACACACACACCGGCCTTGGACTAATGTAAGCATACACACAGGGCTCTCTGTCTCTGTAAGTTCTTCCTGAGACGAATGGCAGCCACAGGAAGAAAGGGGTGTGACTGACAGCCCAGGGAACCAATAACAGCACCCCTACTGTAATGACAATAGCAATAGGCACACTGCACAGCACAGAAGCATCCTAAGGATGTGTGTGTGTGTGTGTGTGTGTGTGTGTGTGTATGTGTGTGTGTGTCTCTGTACTACCTATCTATCCATCTTATCTATCTAATCTGTCCTATCTCTTTCTCTCTCTCTAGCTCGCTAGCTGCTATCTCGCCACCATTTACATGCATTGGACATTTATGTAACACTTCATACATTTTGCAGGTTGCAGCATCAGTATGCTTTTACAAAATGCTTAGAAGCACTTATTTAATAAATACCATGAAACATTCAAAGTTTCCTTGGCTTTCCAGAGAAGCAAGGGAGGATGGATGCCCCCCCCCCCCAACATTCAAAGATTAACAAATACAAAACTTTCCTTCTCCTGGCACCTTGACAGCATCTTTTTACCCTAGCCTACCTCCCTAGCCCAACCCACCCGTGCCCCACACACAGTATCAATTAATAGCTGCCCCTACCAATGACCGTAATCCACAATTTCGACAGAAACAATAACAGCTGTAACACCAGTTGTCCCTCTCCTGCCCTTCCCACACAATAAGTGACACGGCATAAAACATAAAGTGCCCAGAATCACAGTGCTCCTGAAACATTCACGGGGGTGAGGAGAATCAGAATGTTCCTGAAGCATTCACTGGGGGGTTAAATCAGACAGGGGCATTAAGTAGGTGTGCATTCACACATTAAATTAAGTAGTTGGTGCACTCTGTTTGAGGGGCAGTGTTCTGGCTTTGGGGTGCACTCTGGTTCTGGGTACATTCCTGTTTCTAAAGCTAAATTTCACCTCAGATCTGGAATGATCCTCTCAGACTGAATGCTGTCCTTTACTTAATGAGAGTGCTGAATACATACCCCCCATGATAGTTACTGCCTTTGCCAGAATGCCCCCTTGCGGTTGCCCCAGGGACATTCCAACTCACGGTTCTGGGAGCATTCCAGTTCTGAATGTATTTTTTTGTTCAATAATAGTGACGAACAATAACAAACAACAACAGCAAAAAAAAAATTAAAAAACAGCTTGTGCCCCCCCCCACACCAAATGTCACCCCTCCAATATCTTTACTCCTAGGCCAATCCTTTATAACCCATGCTCCCCAAAACTGATTCACTCCCCCTCTAATTCCAACAAAGGTGAGGCTGCACTCCTTGGAGATGGCCCATGGTGCGGGGGGCGTTGTCAACCAAGAAGCAGAACAGTCACAGATTCAGAGCACTCAAATGAGGAACGCGTACACTAAAAATTAGTTGCAAATATCCATTTTATTTGCCAAGTAACAAACTACAGCAAACAAGCAAGCTAGCACCCTGCTACTGCAATCTAGACGCCCCACGGACACCCCAACACTTTGACCTGGGGCATCCATCTAGCCTGCTTGTTTTGCCTTAGTTTGTCACTTGGCAAATAAACTGGATATTTACAGCCAATTTTTAGTTAACGACTTCTTTATTTGAGTGCTCTGAATCTGTGACTGTTGACCCCCACAACCTGATTCCCCAATAGAATCCCTCCTCTTTAACTTAATCCCCTATAGATTTCCACTTCCCTACTCTGATATTCCCCCTTTAAAACTTGCCCCTGCTAGGCCAGCGTGGTAACACAGTGGTACTGCTAACGCTTGCTACACCAGCGACCTGTGCACGGGATCAAGTACAGGCTGGGGAGGAAGGATTGAGCATTCCAGGGACTGCTCTCCTTCCATGGGGGGAGGCGTGGGGATATTGTTCCTGATGCATTACTGCCAACTGAAGGAGACCAGTTCGCAGTACAGCCCCAGGAATATCAAGAGGGAAGGAGTTGCCACCGGATGCCTGTCATGCAAGCATGCCACCGCAGGCATATGTGCGACCACGTCACTGCACACCGGCCCACCCAGGGGAGAAAACCTGGAAGCAGAAGGAAAAATGCTGGACATCCAAGCTGGCCCCCCCTCCCATAGGCTCTTGCACTATGACATGGTTGGCCACCCAAACACTGTGGTGCTGGTTAAGTGGTGGATAACCGGTAAGTCCATGAGAAGATGGGTGACAGGGCTGGAAGCTGCTGCCAGATGAGACCAGAAAAAGAAACAGCTTTGTGGGGGAAACAACTGCCCCCAATGTCTATAATTATCCTGGCTCCTGGTACCATGCCAGCAGCATTCACAGTGCACATTCCGAATCTCCTTCCTTAGCACGATCCCCCAACAGATTCCCCTCCCTTGCCCAGTCCCCAACAGATTACACCTCTTTACGTCATTACCCCAATGAATTTCCCCACCCTAACCCAATCCCTCTCCCTAGCCAAAATCCCAACAGATTTCCCCAGTCTGATCCCCTCCATGCCCTGATCCACAACAGATTCCCCTCTCTCCAGCCTGATACCCCAATAGATTCTACCCTCCCTAGCCTAATCCCCCAATAGATTCCACTTTCTGTAGCCTGATCCCTCAGTAGATTCTACCCTCCCTAGCCTGATTCCCCAATAGAGTCCCCTCTCCCAAATCCGATCCCCAATAAATTCCTCCTTCCTAGCCTGATCTGCCAATAGATTTCCCCCTCCCTAGCCTGATCCCCTGATAGAGTCCACTTTCTCTAGTCTGAAACCCCTAATAAGAGTCCCCTCCATGTGGCCTAATTCCTACAATAGATTCCACCCTTTGTAGCTTGATTCCTCCCTTCCCAACACGCCATGATCTTTGATTATCCTGGCTCTGGCACTGTCTTTATTATGAATCCCCCTCCCTAACTCCACCCCCCCAAAAAAAAAAAGACTCCATAGACTTTTTTTGTAGCAGACCCACATTTGCCCCCGATCCCAGATTTTGGAGGGACCAACAGCTCAACTTCCAGATAGCATAGTCGCACTCCCCAACCTGGGTGCATGTGTGCCTGTCCCATTGACAGGCTGAGCATGCACCCGAGAGGGAGAGAGGGAGGAAGTGGCGGGGTTCAAAATGTCACTGATGATGCTAGGCACACTGACCAATAGCTTTGTACGATATTTGTGGTTCCATTATCCAAGAGTTCTGCTACAAGTCAATCTGATACAATAGTTTAAGAAGTCACCCCACAAAAGCACCAGTTCCCCAAACGTTTTCACTCTGAACAAGCTTCGTCCATCACTGGGATATGGGTACCACCAAACACCAAGGACGTTTCACTCTAAATAAGTTTCCTGCATCACTGTGACTGGTGGGGAGGGGGGGGTTACCACCAGACACCAAGGAAATTGGTGGCAGTAACAGGAGAGCGGGAGTATCACCGGACACTAGGAATATTCCCAGGGGCTCGAGGAGGTAAGGGGTACCACTAGAGCCAGAGATCGATGTATTTCATCATTACCGTGCTCGAGGCGGGAGAAGGTACCTCTGGATACAGGCATTGATGCATTTGGCCATTACTGTGATCGGGAAGGGAGCGGGGTACCTCTGGACACAAGGGTTGATGTATTTCACCACCACCAGGATCAGGAGGGAGGGGTTACCACTACAGCCAGGGATTGATGTGTTTCACCATTATTGGTATCATGGAGGGGGGGTACGTCTAGGGTCAGGGACTGATGTATTTTGCCATTACTGGGATCAGTGAGGGAGGGGGTGCCACTAGAGCCAGAGATTGATGAGTTTCACCTAACTGGGATCGGTGAGGGAGGGTTACCATTAGAGCCAGGGATTGATGTATTTCACATTACTCTGATCATGGAGGGAGGGAGGGAGGGTACCTCTAGATGCAGGGGTTGATGCATTTCGCCCTTAACGGACCGGTGAGGGAGGGGTACCACTAGAGCCAGAGATTGAGGAGTTTTACCATTACCAGGATTGGGGAGGGAAGGGGTACCACTAGATGCCAGGAATGATGAGTTTCACCATTACCAGAACTGACAAGGGGGAGTGCCACCAGATGCAGAATGAATGTTTTCTGCCATTACCAGGACTGTGGGGGTACCGCAGGCGTCAGGGATCGTTATATGGGTGCAGTTAGAGACTAGCTGTCCGTAATTACACTGAAGTGGAGGGAGGACAAAGGTTCTTGGAAGCATTAACTAGCACTATGTCAATAGCCTGTTAGCACTTCCATAAATCGTCAGATATGCCAATGTGCATTTTTTGCATGCACAACTCCTCACTGCATGGCGCAATAACTACCTTCGAATCTGGCACCAAGCATGCTGACTGACTTTCAGCCACACAAAGCACAGTTAGTGTGGTGCTAATCCTGTTAGTGTGGCACTAACGGGTCGAATATGGGTCCCCACGGACCGTTTTGGCTGACACTAACATAGACGAAAGTCTGATGCACAAGCCCACCACTCTTTCCAAGAAATACTGATTCCTAATAGTCATTCTAATCCCGTAACTGCCTCTAATTCGATCCTCTTCATTTGAAAAATTAAAACCTATTTTTCACTATTTATTCAAAAATTACCTGTTTATTTAGTTATGTTGTCACCATTTTCAAAAACTCTTAATTATTCACTATTTATTGAATTTTGATGACCGGGTAGGCCCACTGGGCCCCGGAGGTCCCTTTTTCAGGGGCGACCCGGGACTTACAGGACTAGCAGGATACACAATTAGTACAGGTGTAAATTATAACATGTAACAATAGCATTGACATATTACATAGCAGGTTACAGTGATTAGCAATAGTGACACAATGGAGGAGAGCCAGAGCAATAACTGCTCTCTCTCTTTGAAGTATTAACCAATAAGGCAAGAACTGGTTTTTGGACACTGTAAGCTTTTTCATCGGTTTCTAGTGCCATTGCATCTCTGTACCTGTTTAACACAGCATCACTCATTATTTTCTCTTATTCTGCTAAAAGTGCAAAAGGTGCCTTTCTAATGTATATATTTACAAAAAAAATGACTGTTTGTTGTCCGGACCGAAATTCGGCAGTCCATTCCTCACCGCACATCCCCGACAGTCACAGGGCAGTGAATGACATGGACTCATGCATGAAGAAGGTTCCTGATTCTGGAGGGGTATAAAATAAGTGCTTAATACTGGCGCATATACTGACTTCTGCTATGTAGAAACATAGAAACATAGAAGTTGACGGCAGATAAGGACCGCAAGGCCCATCCAGTCTGCCCATTTCTTTTTCTACCTTATAAATGTGCCATCGGCCTTTGCTCTGTCAGTGACCTATCTATTCATAGTCATTTGTATTGCTCCCTTATGCCTATCCCATGCCTGTTTGAAGCCCTGCACTGTATTCATAGCCACCACTTCTTGTGGTAAGACATTCCATGCATCTACCACCCTTTCTGTGAAAAGAATTTCCTCACATTCCCCTTAATCGGCCTCCCTCTAATCTCATGCTGTGTCCTCTTGTCCTGCTTTTTTCTTATATTTAAACATGTGAACTCTTTCACCTTGTTTATGCCCTTAAGGTGTTTAAATGTCTACGATCATATCACCTCTCTCCTCCTTTGCTCAAGGGTATACATATTGAGCTCCGTTAATCTGTCCTCGTATGTCTTCTGATGCAGTCCCTGCACCATTTTGGTTGCCCTTCTCTGGACTGCCTCAATTTGGTTAATGTCCTTGTGAAGGTGTGGCCTCCAATACTGCACGCAGTACTCCAGATGGGGCCTAACCAATGTCTTGTACAGAGGGATTATTACCTCCCTCTTACGACTTGTGATACCCCTACTAATACACCCTAACACCCCCCTAGCCTTACCTACTGCTTTAGAGGTCTGCTTGGATGATTTTAGGTCATCAGTGATGATGATGCCCAAGTCTCTTTCTTCCTTTGTGACTGCTGGCAACTCCCCTCCCAGCCTATAAGTGGCTTCAGGGTTTCTCTTCCCTATGTGCATGATTTTGCACTTCTTTGCATTAAATCCCAGTTGCCACTCTTCTGACCATTCTGCTAGTTTATCCAGATCTCTTCTCATTCTGCCCACCCCATCTGGATCATCTACTCTGTTGCAGATCTTGGTGTCATCTGCAAACAGACAAGCCTTACCCTCTAGTCCATCTGAGAGGTCACTAATGAAGATGTTGAATAGGACTGGCCCCTAGGACTGATCCCTAGGTACCCACTTGTGACTTGCATCTCTTCTGACTGTATACCATTTACCACCACTCTCTGTTTTCTGCCAGTCAACCAGTTTGCCACCCAGTTGACCAACTTCTGACCCACCGAGCCTACCTAGCTTATTTATCAATCTTCTATGTGGAACAGTGTCAAAGCTTTGCTGAAGTCAAGGTGGCGACATCAACTGCTCCCCTTGGTCCACCACTCTGGTTGCCCAGTCAAAGAAATCTGAGATTAGTTTGACAGGACCTTCCTTTGTAAACCCATGCTGTCTTGGATCCTGTGCCCCTATGGATTCCAGGTGTTGCACTATCCTTTCCTTAAGGAGTGCCTCCATAATCTTGCCACTACTGAGGTAAGACTGACGGTCTGTAGTTCCCGCCTCCTCCCTGCTACCACTCTTGTGGAGTGGGATCACATGAAGCCCTTCTCCAGTCTTCTGGGACCTCTCCTGTGCTCAGGACTCACTAAACAATTCTGCTAATGGCTCTGCTAGTTCCTCCTTTAGCTCCTTAAGTACCCTGGGATGTATGCCATCAGGTCCCATTGCCTTATCCACCCTGAGCTTAGCAGGCTCTTGTAGGACCCTTTCTTTTGTGAAGGGAGTAGTGCTCACCTCCCTCCCCTGTGTCCATGATGCTGAGCTGTGGGCCCTGCCCTACCTTCTCTTCAGTAAATACAGGCAAAAGTATCTATTTAGGATAGATGCCTTTACAGGGTCCTCCTCCTCACATGCTCCCTTTTCTCCATTAAACTGCAATACCCCTCTGGACTTTCTCCTTTCACTAATGTATCTATAGAAAGTCTTGTCACCTTCTTTACTGTTAGTGCTAGTGTTTCCTCAGTTTGGGACTTTGCCTGCCTTACTGCCTTACCTGCTTCCCTTAGGGCAGTTTGGTATGCCTCCCTATCTTCATCCCGCTGTGTTCCTTATATTTTCTGAAGGCCAGCCTTTTGGCTCTGACCTTTTCTGCTACTGTATTTGAGAACCAAAGTGGTTTCCTTCTTCTTTTGCACTTCCTTTTCTGTCTAACACAATGGGATGTTGCTTCAATTATTGTATCATAATGCTTGCCCACTTTGCCTGTACCTCCTCACCTGTGTTTCTTTTGCCAGGGCTAGCTTAACTCTGTTGGCCATCTTATCAAAGTCAGCTCCTCTGAAGTCCCATATTTTGCCTTGGAATGGGATGATTTAGATGTAGTAGCCAAATTGAACCATACCATGTGATGGTCACTGGCCCCAGGTGACCTTCTACCTGGAGATCTGTGATCCCTTCTTTGTTAGTCAGTACTAGATCTAGGATAGCCCTGTCTCTTGTGGGTTGCTGTACCAGTTGTTTGAGGCCCTCCCTGCAGGAATCCACTATGTGTCTAGTTCTGGCCGATGTTCCTGCTGGTATTGACCAATCTGTATCTGGCATGTTGAAGTCTCCCATTATCAGAACCTCCCTTTAGCTGTCATGTTTTGTATATCTTCTAACAGTAATGTGTCTATGTCCTCCCTCTGGTCTGGGGCCTGTAGACAACCCCAGTTCTTATGGCTGTCCCATTTCCTGTTTCAGGGTGACCCCAGTTCTTCTGGCTCCTTATGTGTATTTTGAATTTCTGTGGCTTTGATATTTTCATTAACATACGGGCCCTCCTCCCCTTTTGCCTCGTCTCTTCTAGACAATACATAGCCAGGTACTGAAGTCTCCCAAGTGTGGTTAGTGGTAAACCACGTCTCACTAATTGCTACTATGTCCAGTTTAGCCTCTGACATTGTGCCTGCAGGTCTGGGATCTTATTTCCCAGGCTGTGAGCATTTGTGTACATGATTTTCCATTGGCCAGATTTTGGTGTGTTAGTTGTTGGGTGAAGTTTGGCATTACCCTGTGCATCGTGTGGGAGACAAACCTTTTTTCTTACCTGGTGATGCAAATGAGCAGCAAACACGCTGAATTCCTGTTTGACCACTAGCTGAGGGGGGAGGGGTGTTCTTCCCATTCGACGTATGGGGTGCTGCACCCCTCTCCCCATTTGCTAGTTTAAATATTCTGCAAAGACGTCAAACTTCTGCCCCAATGCACTGACTCCCTCTTTAGTCAGATGCAGTCCATCAAATTTAAAGAACTTTCGCTCCTATGTAAATGTTTTTTAAAACTGAGGACTATTTTCGACATAACTGTTACTTGAAAAGTGAAATCGGGACTCTGCGCATGCGTACTGTGCAAAAGACGTGAATGAGTGCTACGTGCCCCTAGAGGGCGATTAACTGCACATTAACATAACCCCTGGGAGTGCCTTATTGCTAATTCGAACAATAATCGGTTATAGCCAGTGGGCTGCTTTACCAGTGGTAATACATTAAAAGCAGAAGAAATGGATGTTTCAAGATAATGAAATGTAGAAACATACCTAGAAATGAGATAATAAAGGAAGCAAAACAGCTGAGAACGTGTGTAAAGGAAAGGTTTAGAAATAGTCAAACTTCTTGTACTTTGCCCCCCAACCCGTCACACAATGAATGTTGGTTTTAAAGATTAGAATCTGGCTCTCCAGGTTCACAAAACCAGTTGTTTGCCAACCCCAAATAACAAACATCGGAGAGAATAAGTGGCAGTTGATGCACAGATACACCCACCCCTACATACAAACACACACTCACATGCGTCACTAACTGCACTACATACCCAGACAACTATGAGGACTACGTACACAGACACGCAGTGCTAGTAATGACAAAGATGACATTTACTGCTTGAGGTACCTCTAGGCAGCTGGATCAAATTACCATTAAAGACAATGAAGTTGCTGCTACATGTTCGCAGGCAGCGCCACATGCGAAAAGCACAAATATACAATACCACATGAAACTGTATACATACACTGCACTACACACAGATCCAACACATGTACACACGCATCACCACATGTGAAAAGCACACATGTACTATATCATGTACAACTGTACACACAGATCCAAACACATGTACACATGCAGTACCACATGCGAAAAGCACACACATACAATATCACATACATGACTGTGCACATGCACTGCACTACACACAGAAAACGTATGTACATACGCAGCATCACATGCAAAAAGCACACACGTACAATACCACATACATGACTGTGCACGAGCGCTGCACTACATACAGACCCAAACACATGTACACATGCAGCACCACATGCGAAAAGCACACATACAATCCAACATACACGACTGTGAGCATACACTGCACTACATACAGACCCAAACATATGCACACACGCAGCACAATGTGTGAAAACACACACATACAATACCACATACACGACTGTGCACATACACTGCACCACATACAGACCCAAAAACATGTACACATGCAGCACCGCATGTGAAAAGCACAAACATACAATACCATATACACGGGTGTGCACATACACTGCACTACATACACGCTGAAAAGTACACAAATACAATACCACATACATGAGTGTGCACATACACTGCACTACATACAGATCCAAACACATGTACGCATGCAGCACCATATGCGAAAAGCACACACACACATACAATACCACATACATGAGTGTACACATACACTGCACTACATACAGACCCATCACATGTACACATGCAGCACAACATGCAAAAAGCACACATACAGTACCACATACATGACCGTGCACACACACTACACTATATACAAACCCAAACACATGTACACACGCAGTACTCCATGCGAAAAGCACACACATACAATACCACATACACGACTGTGCACATACATTGCACTACATACAGACGCAAACACATGCACACACACAGCACCATGTGTGAAAACACACACATACAATACCACATACACGATTGTGCACATACACTGCACTAAATACAGATCCAAACAAATGTACACATGCATCACCACACGAGAAATGCACACATATAATATACCACATACAGATCCAAACAAATGTACACATGCATCACCACATCAGAAATGCAAATATACCACATACAGACACAAACACAGGTACACATGCACCACCACACGAGAAATGCACACATACCATACCACATACAGACCCAAACACAGGTACACATGCATCACCACGAAATGCACACATATACCATACCACATACAGACCCAAACACAGGTACACATGCATCACCACACGAGAAATGCACACATATACCATACCACATACAGACCCAAACACAGGTACACATGCATCACCACACGAGAAATGCACACATATACTATACCACATACAGACCCAAACACAGGTACACATGCATCACCACACGAGAAATGCACACATATACTATACCACATACAGACCCAAACACAGGTACACATGCATCACCACACGAGAAATGCACACATATACCATACCACATACAGACCCAAACACAGGTACACATGCATCACCACGAAAAATGCACACATACCATACCACATACAGACCCAAACACAGGTACACAGGCATCACCACAAATGCACATATACTATACCACATACAGGCCCAAACACAGGTACACATGCACCACCACACGAGAAATGCACACATACACTATACCACATACAGACCCAAATACAGGTACACATGCATCACCACACTAGAAATGCACACATATACTATACCACATACAGACCCAAACACAGGTACACATACATCACCACATGCGAAAAGCACACATATACAATACCACACACACGACTGTGCACATACACTGCACTACATACAGACCCAAACATATGTACACACACAGCACCACATGCGAAAAGCATACACAGTATACCGCATACATGACTGTGCACAAAAATTGCACTACATACAGACCCAAACACATGTACACGTGCAGCACCACATGCGAAAAGCACACACATACAATACCGCATACACGACTGTGCACACAAACTACACTACACACAGACCCAAACACATGTAAACATGCAGCACCACATGCAAAAAGCACACACATACAATACCACATACACGACTATGCACATACACTGCACAACTTAGACCCATCACATGTACACACTAAGCACCCCATATGCAAAAAGCGCACACATACAATACCACATACACGACTATGCACATACGCTGCACTACATACAGACCCAAACACATGTACACACACAGCACCACATGCAAAATCACACACATACAATATCACATACACGAGCGTGCACATACACTGCACTACATACAGACTCAAACACATGTACACATGCAGCACCACATGCGAAAAGCACACACACATATAATACCACATACAAGACTGTACTCACAGACCACTAAATACAAACTCAAACATGTACACACACAGCACCACATGTGAAAAGCACACATATACAATAACACATACACGAGTGTGCACATACACTGCACTACATATAGAACCAAACACATGTACACACGCAGCACCACATGCGAAGAGCACACTCATACAATATCTCATATGAGTGTGCACATACACTGCACAACATACAGAACCAAACACATGTACACATGCAGCACCACATGCGAAAAGCACACAAATACAATACCACATACACGACTGTGCATACACTGCACTACATACAGACCCAAACACATGTACACATGCAGCACTACATACGAAAAGCACACACATACAATACCATATACATGACTGTGCATGTACACTGCACTACATACAGACCCAAACACGTACACACGCACTGCCACATGCGAACAGCACACATGTACTATATCACATACAACTGTACACATACACTGCACTACATACAGACCCAACATACACATGAACAGGGATGGGGGTCAGAGGGTGCCACTAGACCAGGATTTCACAAATGGTGAGGCCCCAACCTGTTCCTGGGGAGGCTCAAGCAAGTCTGAAAAAATACTGTATTTAGATTTTGAGTTTTAGATATTTTGTGTGAAGAGATGAGACAAACTGAAAGAGAATAACAGTAGATGAATTTATGCATTTATTTACAAACCAGTGATCAGGAAAGGCACACCGAGTCAAGGCTCATTTCCGGTGTACCCAGGGAAGGGTAGGGAGTGAATACAATTCAAAATGAAATGAACAACAGTGCAAACAAATAGAACAAGCATTTGTCAATGCCGAATGTTTGCTTGCTGGTATTAGCTTTGGAAATACAGGTGTTAGAGAGATGCAAAGTAGGAATGGCAACCCCACCTCTAACCTGCAGAGACAGACAGGCATTGGGGTATGCGTTCGGGTTGTCGCCCATGACATTCATGCCATTTCACCTCACCCTATCCTGCAGACTCTGACAAGTGTTGAGGTGTGCCTTGGGGTATTCTGCTTTACAGTCACTCCATTCCATAAGGACATTCGCTGAAATGGGTGCAATATAAGAGAATGGGGCGAACTCTGGGGCTGAAGAGTCCAAGGCACACCTCAATGCCTGTCACTGGCTGCAGGGTTGGGGGAGTGCGGGTGGAATGGCATGAGCATTACAGTCGGCAATCCAAAGGCACACCCCTGATGCCTGTCAGTCTGTACAGGGTGGGACGTTATGGTTAGAAACCCTAACGACCCGGGTGTTTGATGGTATTTGCGTTAAACATTTTCAACATGGTCTTTTTGCGACTCCCACCTCATGAAAGCATTTGGGACCTCTTCTCATGAACAGTGGCACTGTGAGTTTGTCAATGTGTCCCGAACTTTGCATTCTCACAGTGACTGTGCCATTGTGCGGCAGATGTAGGAAAACACAGATCAGGCAGGATGCGAAGAATGACAGCTGCACCATTAATAGGGAGGTGTGAAGAGATAGCAATGTTGAAAATCGGTAGTGAAAATATTAGAAATGCTAGAACTTCCAAACGCACATGGGAACTGCATAACGCATGCGCGTAACAAAGTCATTTACTCGGTTTAATTAGGTAGAAGAAGGTCCGAGGACCCATCGAGACTACCTCTTCACACACCATGTGGAGTAAAACATCTAATTACCCAAAAGATATTTATCAAGATAACTCTTAGACTGTTCTACGTTAGAAACATCAACTATGTGTTGCGGTAACTTTTATTCCACAAGTTTGCAGCTCGAATCGTGAAGAAATATTTCCTTTTATCCTTATGTGCCATAAGCACAAAAGGTTGCCTATTTTTACATCTAAGAACACCTATTTTATTGGCAAACTTAAACCCACAGTCTGTTTTCAAAATATTATCTTTTACGGTATTAAACAATGATAATGAATCGCCTCTATTTCTCTGTGTATCAAAGTCATATAGGTTAAGTGCAATACACCTATCCTTGTAACTGATATTCTGTAGTTCAGGGATTAGTTTAGTAACTTTTCTTTGGACGCTCTCAAGAAGTATTTTATCCTTTATAAGAAAAGGCGCCCAAAAGGCGAAGCCAAAATCCAGGTGTGGCCAAATAAATGAATTGTAGATAGGAAGTATACAAGCTTCCTGCTTGCAAAAAAAATGATTTCTTGACAGCAGACATAATTCGATTTGCTCTTAAAGTAATATGTCTGGAATGTTCACCTGATGATAATTAGTTAGTTATCAGAATGCCCAAGTCTCTCTTCGAAGATACTGATCTACTCTCTAAACCATTTAGGTAATATTTAGTGTAATGATTTTTTAACCCCAAATGCATAATGTCACATTTGTCATTAGTAAAAGACATTTTACTGTTTAATGACCATTTTTCAAGTATACTAATATCATTTTGAAATGAGTTGGCTTGCTCAATGACCTAACCTCATTACAGATCTTTGTATCATCAGCAAACTTGCTAATATGGGCCTTTAAGCAGTATGTAAATTGGATATAAAAATATTAAATAAAGTGGTCCCCAATACAGAATCCTGGTGGACTCCACTAGTAACAAGAATTGACTTTGAATAAATATCAAGGATTTTAACCTTCTGAGTCCTAGAATTTAACCATGTTGTAACCCACAGTGTGATATGATGATGTAGACCCGTGTTAATCATTTTATCAATATGAATCTTATGTGAAACTTTATCTAAAGCTTTTTTAAAGTCAAGAAATAAGACATCGACTGGGATATTTTGATCTAACAAATGGAATTATTTCACCAAATTTTAAACATAAGCATTTTGTGACCTCTGCTCATGAACACTGTTACTATGATTTTCTCAATCTGTACCGAACATTGATTTCCCACAGCAACTGTGCTATTCTGCGACAAATGTGTAAATTGCATATTTCAGGCAGGATGTAAAAAATGACAGCTGTACTGTTCATAAGGAGGTCTGAAAAATGCCAATGTTGGAAATCTGGAGTGAAAGTACTACAAATCTGCGAAGTTACAAGGGTACATGAAACTGCCCATCACATGCTTGTAAGACAGTTATTTTATGGACGTTTGTCACCAAATTTTCAACTTAGGCATTTTAGGACCTCTGCTCATGAACATAGTCACTGTGATTTTACATATGAACATACGAATCTGCCAGCAGAACAGACCAATTGGTCTATCTAAATCTGCCCGAATGTGCAGCTAGAACCCTAGATTGCTGCTGCCCCAGCCTCCTCCCCCTCAGTTCCTCCCTCGCTTGTCCCAGCCCCTGCCCTCCTGACTCTTCCTCTTGCTTTATCCCACTCCTTCTTAAAGCTATTGACTGTCCTACATGTTACCACCCAATCTGGCAGTGCATTCCAACTAGACACCATCCTCTCAGTGAAGTAGTGCCTCCTCATTTCCCTCTTGAAACGTCCCCCTTCCAACCTTAGTCCATGCCCCCTCGTCTCTCTTCCACTTCTTAGTTTAAACACCCCCTTGGTGCTAGGTTTATTTACCCCCCTTAGGTATTTAAACACTTGAATCATATCCCACTCCTCCTCTCCTCCAGTGTGTTCATGTTCGGCTCCTTCAGCCTAACTTCATATTCCTTTCCTTCCATCCCCTTTAACATTTTTGTTGCCCTCCTTTGCACCCCCTCCAGTAACTTTATCTCTCTCCTCAGGTATGGCCTCCAGTATTGCAGGCAGTACTCTAGGTGTGGTCTGACCAATGATCCGTAGAGAGCGGTAGGATCACATCCCTGTGTCTGGATGAGAACCCCCTTGCGATGCACCCCAGCATCCTGTTTGCCTTCGCTGCTGCTCTCCTGCACTGGGCTGAGTTGTTCATGCTCCCAGTTACCAACACCCCTAGGTCCTTCTGCTCTGTGATCTCCAACCTCACTCCCCCAACCAATAGTCCCTCTTCTGGTTCTTAGGCCTGAAGTGCATCACCTTACAATTGTTTGCACTGAATCCTAGCTGCCACTCCACCGATCATGTCTCTAGTTTGGTTAGGTACCCCTGCAGTTTTTCCCATCCGTCCTCTTTGTCCACCACTGCCCCCAATTTCATATAATCTGCAAACAGACTAACCCTGCTCCCCACTCCATGTGCTACATCGGAGATAAAGAGTGCAAACAGCATCGGACCCAGCACTGACCCCTGCAGCACCTCGCTTGTCACTGCTCTAGGTGCCGAGTGCTGCCCCCCCCACCACCACCCTCTGCACCCTCCCCTGTAACCAGGTCTCTATCCATTTAGTTAGCTTTTTTCCCACCCCCACTGCCATCACCCCCCCAGCTTCCAATGAGGCACTGTATCAAAGGCCTTACTGAAGTCCAAGTACAGGACATGCACCGCATGGCCCCTGTCCAACTCCCTTGTCACCCAGTCATAATACTCTATTTGGCTGGTTTGACAAGACCTCCTTGAGATGAACCCATGTTGCCACCCATCTTGGAGATCATTACTCTCTAGGAATGCCACCAGCCTCTGTTTCAGCAGCGCCTCCATAAGCTTAATCACTATGGACGTGAGACTGACCATGCAATAATTTCCTGGCTCCTTCCTAGGCCCACTCTTGTGTATGGGCACCACATGGGCCACTCTCCAGTCCTGGGGCACACACCCCGTTTCCAGGGAGGTGCTGAGCAGATCTGCCAGTGGCTCAGCAAACAGCTCCACCATCTCCCTCAGCATCCTGAGGTGGATGCCATCGGGACCTGGTGCCTTGTCCACCATTACTGCTCTCGGCCCCTCTAGCACCCTAGTCCCTGTGATCACTTTGTCTGTCACTTCCTCCTCCTTCCCCTTCCCTAGCCCATGCTGGTAGTGGACAGTCCCTCTCCTTAGTGAAAACGAAGCAGAAGTACTCATTTAGAATTTCCACTTGCTCCTTCCTCTTTTCCATCAAATCCACTCCCTGCTTTATCCTCACAATATGTACCTTGCACTTCCTCTTTTCCCTGATATACCTTAAAAAGTCCTTTTCCCCTCCTTTTATGTCCTGTGCTAACCTTAATTCCCTGGAGGCCTTAGCTTTTTTCACCCTCCTGGCCGCCTCCCTTGACCAACTCCCATAAGCCTCCTTTTCCTCTCCCTTCCATGTTCTCCTGTA
The DNA here is from genome assembly GCA_016271365.2 of Neoceratodus forsteri. Classification (NCBI taxonomy): domain Eukaryota; kingdom Metazoa; phylum Chordata; order Ceratodontiformes; family Ceratodontidae; genus Neoceratodus; species Neoceratodus forsteri. Next base: position 64,877,516 of record JADMNL010000035.1, read on the forward strand.
CTTCCAGTATGCAGCCCTCTTTACCCTCACCCCTTGCAGCACTTCCTTGTTCATCCAGCATGTTTTCTTGGCTCTGATCTTCTTACTCCTGGCCCTGGTGAAGGCTACTGTGGCCTCTGTTAGCCCAGTCTTTATGACTCCCCACTTTTGTTCTGCTTCCATCCCCAGCCTTATATCCTGGAGTCTCCCTCACAGTACTGCTCCCATCCTCTCAAAGTCCACCCTACTAAAGTCCACCACCTTAGTGCCCGTAATTCCTGTCTCCCTGCCCAGTGTGAGAACCAGCCACAGTTTGGTGGTCGCTACCCACTAGTGGGTCCTCCACCCTTACCTCCCTCACCACCTCCCTATTTGCCAGTACCAGGTCCAGAGTGCAACCAAGCCTTGTAGGCCTACTTACCAATAACATCAGAAGGCCACCCTGGAATGCATCAATGAGCACCTGCTCCCTGGTGCTGCTAGTGGCCGGGGTGCTCCAGTCAACCCCTGGTAGGTTAAAATCCCCCACTATCACCACACTCTCCCTTCTACAGAGGCTCTTTATCTACTCTGCCAACTCCCCATCCAGTTCCCCGGATTGGGCTGGTGGTCTGTACACCACTCCCAGCCTCAGCTTTCTGCCCTTGGAATCCATGAGTTGTAACCAAAGCACCTCTGTCCTCTCGTCTTCTCCCTTGTCCGTTATGCATTCGATCCCCTCCCTCACACAGAGTGCAATCCCCCCCCCAACCCTCCTGTCCCTGCTGTATATCCTGTATCTTGGGATTGCCGAGTCCCAATCATAGTACTCTGTGGCCCAAGTCTCTGTCACTGCGGCAGTGTCCACCTTCCCCTCTGAAAGGAGCACTTGAAGCTCTGCAATTTTGTTCCCCAGGCTTCTTATGTTGAGAGAGACCACCTTCCACCCGTACCCCTCCTTCTCCTCACTCTTCTCCTTGGCCTGTGTCCCTCCTCCCGGTAGTCCACACCCTTTCTCCTTGTTATTCTTATCGGGTGGTGGTGCCTTCTGTATTACACTCAGACCACTCTGCCCACCCCCTCCCAGGGTTACTATGCCTCTGTCTTTACCTATATCCAGGGGGGTGAGTTCATTAGGCTCCCCTGTCTGGACCTTTCTACCAACCACAGTCTGTTGGTCACACCCCCACTAGTTTAAATCCACCTTAGTAGAGATATACCCCTCTAATCCTGCCTTTAATATTCCCGTCCCCTCCCTGCTCAAGTGTAGCCTGTCTGCTGTGTACAAGTCACTATTCTCCCAGACCCTACCCCAGTTAGTCACTAACCCATAATTTCTGGTGTGGCACCAATCCCTCAGCCACTTGTTGAAGTCCCCAATCCTACCCTTCCTCCCCATGCTTGCACATGTTACCAGGAGTACCTCTGAGAATGCAACCGACTCCCCCATGCTCTTACACTGCCTGCCCAACTCCTAGAACCTCCCCCTCACTACTGCCATAGTCTCCCCTGCCAAGTCGTTTGTACCCACATGCAACAGTAAATTAGGTTTCTTCCTCTCCCTTGCTGCACATTTGAGCAGTGTCTGCTCCTCCTGCAGTCAACCCAGAGACAGCTTCAACCCAAATACAGCTGTGCCTTCCCCCCTGCTGCCCCATCTCACTCCTTTCAGTACAGAATCCCCCAGGACAAGTACCCTCCCGTCCCTTACCCCCTTTCCCTTCTAATGCCCTTCCACTACCCCAGTATTTGTTCTTCCCTGCCCCTTACCCCCACCAGCTGCACCTTCTGTGACTTCTGTATCTGTACCGCCTACTTCTGCCTCACCCCTTTCTCAGCCTTATTCCTCCCATTCCCCCTTGAACCCCTTCCCAGCCTGACTACTTCCTACAGGGCTTCCTATGGTGACCGTCCCTCCTCCCCTGCTAATTTCCAACCCTTCTCCTATCACCGTTGTTGTTCATTTGGAGCCCCCGTTCCCTTCGACCCCAATAGTGAAGCTCCTTTCATCCTTCCCCTTTCCATAACCTTCTCTTCTCCAGTCACCCTTCCTTCCTTATTAGCCCCCTTTCTACCCTTTCGTCCTTGCTATCTCTTCCCCTGCCTGTCGCCATCCCTCTCATACCCCGCTTGTCCTCCCCCCTTCAGTATGTTCCTGCTCCCCCGCTCCCATAGCGGAGGCTCGAATCTATTCCTAGTCAATACCCTTCCTACAACTCTTCCCGTATCGGTCCCTCCCCACCTGTTCCCTCCTTGCCCCCGGTCCCACCCTGGTTCCTCCCTACCCGCAGCCATCTGCTCTCTCCCTGGTACTCCTCATGGTCTCTTCCTCCCATTAAGAGGCCCCTCCTCACCTCGGGCACCCACTCCCTTCTCCTGTCTTTTCTGCTTGTGCCTCTGATACTGGGGTCGGTTTCAGTCACTAGTTGTTCTTCCTCCGTCCCCCCCCTTACCATCCCCTATCCCCCCCCCAGCCAGGATGCCTACCATACTCATCTCCCTGCCACTTGACTCCTCCTCCACAGTTCCTCCCTCAAACTAGCCAATTGTCTAGACAGCATACACCCCCTCATCCTACAAGCCCAGTCCAGGATCATGGCGAACCCACACCCTGTCACCCCACTAAAGATGCCCACCCTATTGACATGTGGCATCTGCCCCATTTTGGCCCCCATCTTATGTTACGGGCTCTTACTCCCAGTTTGTGTACCCTACTATAACTGTTAGGGACCTAATAACTCAAATTCCTGTTTCTCCCCACACTAGTACCCCTACTGCCCCCTTGCCGACCGGGTTAATTCAGTCTCAAATCTCATCCATTAGATACTGTATTACTGTAGCAATCCTAAAGCCTCCTTGTCCATTTTTCACCCCTCAGCTACCATACTTTTTGTTCTCAGCCCTCATAGTTTCACTTAGCCCAGTTAGAAATCCTATTGCACTCCAAGTACTACTCAACTCAGTTAGGGAAATAAACAGAACAAATAAATATGTATTTTTACAGCAATCGTAAAAGTATAGCTCAGTACTTAGCATTATAGAAATAACAAAACTAATTCTGTATTAATACAGAAATCGTAAAAGTATCCAATCATTGTTTTGTCTTCACTCCAGAGACCCTGCTGTAATACAGGACCACACAGAACCCTCGGAAGGTGGGTGGGCAACGCTAAAGTCCCGACAGACCTCTGTTGAGTTCGCTCACTCCCCCTCTCTCACTCGCTCATTCTGTTTCTTCCGGCGCTGCAGGCTGCCCTTTTGTATTGGGCTCCTGCCTGCATTGGTGCTTTTCTGCCCACAAAGAAATCCGAAGTAGTCCCGACTGAGCTCCACTGAGCTCGATCATCCCCCCTCTCTCACTCGCTCATTCTGATTCTCCCGGCGCTGTAGGCTGCCCTTTTGTATTGGGCTCCTGCCTGCGTTGGCTCTTTTTCTGCCCACAAAGAAATCTGCAGTAGTCCCAGCAGACCTCTGTTGAGCTCGCTCACTCCCCCCTCTCACTCGTTCGTTCCGTTTCTCCCGGTGCTGCAGGCTTCCCTTTTGTACTGGGCTCCTAACTGCACTGGCACCTTTTTCCTGCCCACAAAGAAATCTGCAGCAGCCCAGACAGAGCTCCGTTAAGCTCGCTCACTCTCCCTCTCTCAGTCACCCGTTCTGTTTCTCCCAGGGCTGCAGGCTGCCCTTTTGTTGCTGCTTTCCCACCGCAACCGCGCTATTCTGCACTGGAAGTGTGAAAACACATTTTGGCCAGGATGCGAAAAATGACAGCTGTCTGTTTATAAGGAGGTGTGAAAAAATGCCAGTGTTGAAAATCTGGCGTGAAAATATTGCAAATTTGCAAAGTTACAAGAGTGCGTGGAAACTGCACAACGCATGTTTGTAACACAATCATTTTATGGACTTTCGTCACCAAATTTTCAACATTGGCATTTTAGGACTTCTGCTCATGAACAATGTCACTGTCATTTTCTTAATCTGTCCCGAACACTAATTTCCCACAGCGACCTCGCTATTCTGCGCCGGAAGTGTGAAAACACATTTCGGCCAGGATATGTAAAATGACAGCTGTACTGTTCATAAGGAGGTGTGGAAAAATGCCAATGTTGAAAATCTGGAGAAAATAATACAAATTCACTAAGTTACGAGTGTGCATGGAAACTGCGCAATGTACGCTCACAAAACAGCAATTTTTTGGATTTTTTCCACCAAATTTGCAAAATAGGCTTTTTGAGAGCCCACCTCATGAACAGTGGTACTGTTGTTTCGTTACTCGGTCCTGAAAGGTGATTCTGCACAGTGACCACGAAATCACCTTTCAGGACCAAATAACACCATGACAGTGACTGAATTCATGAGGAGAGGGTCCCAATAACCCCATGTTGAAAATTTGGTGACAAAATTCCCAAAATGCCTGAGATATGCACCAAAGTTGAAAAAACCCTGTTTATGTCATTAAACAGCTTACCGGCATTTTTTCAGTTTGTGGTCGGATTTGAAGGGTGCAGACGTGTTCCTTGTCCACCGAAGATCATTGCGCCAGGCTCCGGAGGTAAGTATGGGGTAAGGGTGTGTGTGGGGAGGCAGGGTACGCAGAGGGTGGGTGCGGGTTGGGGGAGGGAGCAGGAGAGACCGCAAGGGACAGTTTTCTTGTTTTACAGTTACAAAAAAATAAAATAATAAAAAAAGACTACACGGGCCCATTTTCTTCTTTCGCAGGTGTTGTTTAGTACACTGGGGTGGGCTCAAAGTGTACCACCTGCATTTGTGGGGAGGGGGACCAAAGCCAATGGGGAATGGGCCCCCTGTCAGCATGGAAACATGTGGGGGCCCATGATGCCAAGGGAGATTGGGCACCCCCTCGGCACACTGCAGAAATCGGGGGGTGGGGACATTATGCCGACGGGGACTGGGCTCCCCTGTCAGCAAATGAAGGGGGGGGTCAGGGGCATGCCGACAGGGGGATTGGGTACCCCCCCCGGTGGCTCTGAGGTGGCCACATAGAGCTGCCATGTTCCTGGTACTGTTACATCAGGCGAGGTACCGCCCTGCAATGACGGGTCGCTCCCTCATTGCAGCGGAACTGCTGACGCTGCAATAACAAGGCAGCCCCTCATTGCAGCGTCCAAATCATTTCAAGTTGGTGGCACTTCTGCAGAACCAGTGTCATCAGAACACTGGGCCTGCATTGGGTACACACCGCCAAGTCCACAAATGCAGTGCTGGCATTGGCCTCCACACTGCCACACCTCCAAAACCCGCTTCTCTTCTAAGCTGCCGTGTAATGTTTCTTGCGCATGTGTGCAAGCAAATATAAAAATGAACAAATAATGAGTGGTGATAACTGACCAATTAGACTTGTGGCAGAACAGCCCAAATACAAGACTTATTGGGGAATTCTCATATGGTATGCAGAAAGCTAAGCTTTAGTGCGATTGGCACGGTAGAATAAGCGCAATCATGCAGTCCTTCACAATAAAACACTCTGAACTGACTTGCCGGTACATAGATGTCCCCCGTGGCTCAGTCCGTCAGTCACGTCATCAGAGGGCTGGCTGCGGGGACACTGGGAGACATCATGATTGATCATGGTGGGCAGAGGGTCGCAGGATCAACCAGATAAAAAACTACATAACGGACTATTAATTAAGTGAAAACTTTTACTTTAGCGGTGTTTCTCTTAATCGGGACTTGAAAGTCCCACAGCATTTTTGCATACCATACGAGGATTCCCCTTTAAGCACAAAGGTAGTAGAAGCAAGAGTAGGAGGGAGCAAAAAGATCTCTGAGAAGTTCCTCAAGAGCAGCGTACCAGTGGATGAGGCAGAGGTGGATGAGTAGGTTACTCCAGAGAGAGAGGAAACGGACAAAGAAAGCAGTCTGACTCATGACGGTACTGCAACAAGGGGTAACAATGGTTCAAGACTCAAAACAGCGGAGCAAGTAGGCTGGCCTGGGTAGTGGGGTTACAAGAAGCTGAACAAAAATGAGAGCCAGCTACTCAAAGGAGTTTCTCTTTATTCCTGATGTACTGTGCAAAGTATGCCATTTTTCTGTGGGGAGGCCCAAGATTATTTCAGTATTTGGGGGAGGTTCAAAATCTTTTCCATGGCTTGGGGGAGGCTTACCATGACTAAGTCAGAGAACTAATGCAGCAGACACCAGGGACATCACTGCTTCAATGGGCCGGGGCAAGCAGCTGCAGTCCCTTTGCTCGCCACCAGAGCCTTGAGCCCTGTTAAGCGGTGGTCTGCAATGGTGGCAACCTGCCCCCATTCAGGTGGCAGTCACCACCTGTGCAAACCTCTCAACATCCCGCTGCACCCTTATGCAGGCGATGACCCCCCTCATTTGCATGGGTGCAGTGGGAACTTAAGAACTCAGGCACTAACAAGTTCCACCTGTGCTGTGGGGGTGTCTGAATTTAGACCCAGACCACAAATCGGGTGCAAAACCTGGTAAGCGTGGGAAAACGTCCCTTAGTGCCTGGGCTAAGTTTTGAATATTTGGCCTTTGTTGTTTTGTTTTTTTGTTGATAAAAGTGGAGCTCAGTTTCCTTTTTTCACTATTCCATAAAGGGAAGATGGAGATGACATCGTGTCATCATTTCAGCCCTCCAGTGGCAGGCAATCAGTTGCGGCATATAAAAAAAGCCACTGCACATGGGGTACCTGAACGTTTAAAATACAGGCACTTACCAGCACTTTTGAGAGAACGAGAGAACTGAGATTTAGCCACAAATCATGTTAGCGAGTGTATGTAACTCCTCCTCTTCTTCACAGCAACGTAAAGAGAGGCATGGTAAGGGACCAGTCCTTTAAAGCAGCAGTGCAACAAAATAAGGAGGAAAAAAAAAAGCTGATCCCATCTTTTTTCTACTCTAAAAGATTCCAGGCATTGTCCAGTTTTATTGGGTGATAAAATGTTTTAGCCCCCACCAAAATGTGAGTATGGTATTATATAAATATTTTAATTTATTTTTCTCAATAAAAAAAGATAGCCACCAGATTTAGTTTATAAAATACCACTGTAGGCCTGATAAGGTTTAGGCTTGAGGAGAAATTTAAAAAATTAATGGCGTACAGCATAGAAGATACCTAGAAAAAAAATATTTGACAGGTATGTGTTAATATTTGTATTAACTGTGGCTAAAACTAGCTTTTAGGAAAAATATTTTTCATTACACTGCTGATCAAAATCTTCTGTCCCTGGAGTCTGTAAATGGTACGAATGACCCGTCTTGTAACCTGACAAAGTATCTTAATGTATACTGCACCTTGGTAAATAGTCTGCTTCCTGTTACAAATATTTTAGTATAACATGTGTACTGTATCATCTCTGAATATCCCTGTCTGTATTTATGACTGTACTGTGGAACAGTATATCTGTATGCATTGATGTTGTACCTGACTTTGAACCCTTTGAAAATAGGCACCCGTCTAAAGGATTCTTTGTGACAATGAAAGCTTAAAACTACCGTTTGTGATTGGAAATTTCTCACAAACTGGATTCTGTAGAGTCACCTGTAGGTGGCAGCACATGGCTTCCCTACCACCATACATCAGCTCTCTAGCTTTGGAGGCAGTAACAGTGACCCTTACTGGCAAAAGGTGGGAATGTACTTTCAAGGATCTTCATTCCCACGCTTTATTTAGGTAATAAAACAGCCAGTGCAGTGTTGGGTATTATTTTCTATTTCTTTTAGAAACTTGATCCAGGAAGCTTTGTGCAGTCACTAGCAAGGATGGAGAGGTACTAGAAAAAGTAATACACCTGACAGTTACAGTTACTTAGGGAAACCTACCAAGGACACTTGTGATCCAACTGGCTGGTCCACACGACAGAGACCGAATCATGGATACAGCAAGACAAATAAGACCACTTCTGGCAAGATTTAAAGCAGCAAGGAACCTGCCAGTAAGTGTGGATTAAACAACATATCCATGTTCCTAGAATGTCACTTTTCCCAATCAGAGCTATACCACGAAGGACCACTGGAAGTCATTCAATGACATAATGGTGACCCTGCAATCCCTCGGTGTCTCACATGCCCTGCAGTATACAACATGGCTCCAGATAATTTATTCCGGAAAGCAGCACCTATTTTCTGAGCCAAAAAACACAAAGGTGTTGATAAACAGAATGAAAAGGGATTTCGGCTTGGAGGATGCCGGAGAAAATGTGGCAGAAGACTAACAAAGCTGGGGCACAATTCTGCTCTCGCAGTGTTTTTGAGGTGGGTACAGGCGTGAGGGCAGGAAGAGACACAGTATGGATGTTGAATCTTTAATCTGGTTTGGCCCATGTGCGCCATCCCCAGCCTTCTCAAAGTACTCAATTTGCATCCCCATGCCTGAAAGACTGGGAGATTTTGTGAGCTGCTACGTAAGCTAAGCCACACTTTGCTCCATTGCCACCTTCCTCTCCTTCTAGAAAGTTCTAACTTTGAACACTGATCCATTTTAATTACAGATTGTGTGAGGTGACACTGTGGGCTTCATAGCCCACTACCCTGGGCGGCAACTAGCCCCTCTGTGTAAAATAACATTTTTACTCCTCAGCCACAGTCTGGGAAGGTGCATGTGTCTCTCAGACCACAAGCTAGCCAATCCTTCCTACTTCCTAGGCTGCCTGCTCCGCCCCCATGCTCCCCCATTTTGTGACGTGGTATCAGGGAGAGCGCAGGGACGTGTCCCATACAAGTCTATGGGGCTTATTTTCAGAACTTTTTTTGAAACTTTAAACTACTTTTTGATAAAAAGGAAAGCCACGCTCAGCTAATAGGTTCAGAGAACATTACGATCCCTTCCCAAACTTTATTGAGTAAAAAATTTTAATTTTTACACAGAGGGGCTATCGCCACCCAGGGTAGTGGGCTATGAAGCCCAAAATGTGTTTTTAAGAACATCACACATTACTTTAACTGTTGGGGGAAAAAACAAACAAACAATAACATAGAAATGATAGAGGACATTCTCAAAATGGCTGAAAAAGGGGAGATACTGTTGATGGGGGATCTGAATATGCCAGATGTTAACTGGGCGATGTGGACTGCAGCCACATCCAAGAGCAGGGTCATTCTCGATGCCCTACAGGGAGCATGCCTTAAGACAGCTAGTGGTGGAACCCACTCGGGAGGGAGCAATACTAGACCTGGTACTCTCAAATAGAGAGAGGATCACAAACTTAGAAGTCAGTAGACATCTGGGAACAAGCGACCACTGCACAGTGTGCTTCACAATAAACACAACCATGGAGACAAGCCATACAAAGACAAGGATACTGGACTTTAGAAGGGCTGACTTTGGCATAATGGATGAATACCTGAGGAATGCATTAGCAAATGGCCAGAAAGGAGGGGTGGAAGAACAATGGAGAAAAATCAAAACTGCCATCATGGAGGCAACACGCCTTTGTGTGAAATAAAGAAAACAACGCGGAATAAAAAACCACTATGGCTCTCAAAAGAGGTGTCAGGGAAGGTTAAGGAGAAAAAGGATGCATTCAAAAAGTATAAGGAATCACAGACGGAGCACAACAGGGAACTGTATCAATTAAAGCAGAAAGAAGTGGGGAAGGCAGTCAGAAAAGCAAAGGCCCAAACCGAGGAAAAGATAGCCAACTCAAATATGAAGGAGGATAAAACCTTTTATAGGTACATTAGGGAGCACAGAAAGATTAAGGGAGGGATTTTAATAAAGGAGAGGGGAGGTGGGTAGAGGTAGACAGTGAAAGGGCAGAGATACTGAATGAAAACTTTTGCTCAGTATTCACAAAAGAAGAAGAGAAGGAGTTACCTAAACCAAACAATAGAAGCACTCTGGATAGTGGGGTTGACACCAGTCCATTTACAGAAGAAAGAGTACTGAAAGAACTCCTAAAAATCAAGGTGGACAAAGCAATGGGGCCTGACGGGATTCACCCTAGAACCCTAAAAGAGCTAAGGGAGGACCTAGTGACACCACTAACCACACTTTTTAACAAATCATAGGAAGATGGGGTGGTACCTGAGGACTGGAGGAGGGCAGATGTGATTCCCCTTTACAAAAGTGGGAGCAAGGCAGAAGCAGGAAACTACAGACCTGTTAGTTTGACCTCAGTGGCGGGGAAAATGATGGAATCACTTCTGAAAGAAAGAATTGTTGAGTACCTAGAGGCCAGTGGGCACAGGACCCAAAGCAGCATGGATTCACAGCAGGAAGGTCATGTCAGGCCAGATCTAACCGATTTCTTGACTGGGTGACCAAAGTAATAGACAAGGAGGGCTGTGGATATGGCCTACCTAGACTTTAGCAAGGCATTTGACACAGTCCCGCACAAAAGATTAATAATCAAGTTAGCCAGCCTGGGAGTGGGTCCCAGGGTGGTAGCCTGGGTAGCAAACTGGCTGCACAACAGGACACAGAAGGTAATAGTGAATGGAACACATTCTGAAGAAAGGGGGGTTACTAGTGGTGTACCTCAGGGCTTAGTACTGGGTCCAGTCCTCTTTAACGTCTTTATAGGTGACATTACGGAGGGTCTGGAAGGAAAGGTATGCCTCTTTGTGGATGACACAAAGATCTGTAACAGAGTTGAAACACAAAGGGGGGTAGAAAGGATGAGAAGGGACTTGGCAAGGTTGGAGGAATGGTCAGACATATGGCAACTTAGATTCAATGCAAAGAAGTGCAAAATAATGCACCTGGGAAATAAAACTCCAGGAGAAGAGTACACAATAGCAGGGGAGGTACTAACAACAACAATAAGGGAAAGGGATCTGGGTGTAGTCATATCAGATGACCTAAAGGTGGGTAAGCAATGTGAGAAGTCAGAAAGGAGAGCCAGGGGGACACTGGGATGCATAGGGAGGGGCATCACAAGTAGAAAAAGGGAAGTGGTTATCCCTCTATACAGACAGTTGGTGAGACCCCATCTGGAGTACTCGTGCAGTTTTGGAGACCCTCATCTATGCAAGGACATAGACAGGATGGAAGCAGTCCAGAGGAGGCAACTAAAATGGTGCAGGTTCTACATCAGAAACCATATGAAGAGAGACTGAGAGAGCCTAATATGTATACCCTTGATGAAAGAAGGACGGGGGACATGATAGAAACTTTTAAGTACCTCAAGGGAATCAACAAAGTTCAGGAGGGTAGCAACTTTCAGAAAAAGAGATGTGTAAGAACAAGGGGGCACAATTTAAAGTTAGTGGGGGGACGGCTCAGGGGTAATGTGAGGAAATTCTTTTTCATGGAGAGAGTGGTGGACGCATAGAACCGCCTTCCTGGAGAGGTTGTGGGGTCTAAAACAGTGGGGGAATTCAAACATGCATGGGACAGACATAGGGCAATTATAATGGGGGGTTACAGGAAGTAGGTTGTTGGTTAGCTAGAATCTGCAGCTTATCCAATAGGTAGGGAGATGGGCAGACTGGGTGGGCCAAACGGTCCCTATCTGCCGTCAAAGTCTATGTTTCTATGTTACAAACGCATCATCTGTCTGTCGCTAAACACACAATATCAGTTTTACTTACTCAGGTTAAACAGTTGTATTTATTGTATTTTGTGGGGCGAAGGAGTCAGATAAATGGCTCTTACATCGTAATATGAATGCAATCCTTTCTTATTTGTTATACGAACATATGAAGAAGCCAGCAAAAGAAGGCCATTTGGTCTATCAAGTCTGCTCATGTTGCAGGGTCCACAGCTTGAGCTCACTGTCCCTGCCCTCCCTCCCCACACCTCCCATCCTCCCTACCCCTGACCCTTACCCTCCTCCTATACATGTCCCAGCCTCTCTTAAAGCTGCCCACTGTCTTCAATGAGATTACCTCTTCTGGCAGTGCATTTCAAGTGTCCCCCAACCTCTCTGTGAAGAAGTGCGTCTCCTGACCTTCCTCCTAAACCTCCCACCCTCCAGCTTAAGACTGTGCCCCTCGTGTTATGGTTGCCATTCAGCTTACAGAGACTCTCCTTATCAACCTTACTTATCCTTTTCAAGTACTGAAGATCTCAATCATGTCCCCCCCCCTCCTGTTTTTCAGAGAGTACATGTTTAGTACATACGCAGTACAAAGTGATTCATGTCATTATATGTGGACTTAAATTGCTGTCAAGTGGGGGCAAACCGCATATTTACACAATGTAGTTAGAACTTTGACTACTTAATGGGTAGAGATGGGCGAAGTGGCCCCAATTCGCTCCGCGAAGTGGAACGCGAAGAGATAGTGAATTTGAAGATTGCTCACAACGAAGCAGAGTACTTCACGTTATTGATGGGTATGACTTCGCGTTACTCCGCCTTCCCAAACCACTACTCCACTAATTCTTAAGGCGAAGTACATTGAAAACAATGTACTTCGCCTTGTTTTTAAGCTCCAAAGGTGAATTATGCAGTGATTCATGGGATTTCAGGTCACATGGGCTCTAGATTGTTCTGCACAGCCTCAGTTTGGGGTAGTGTCTGTAGGAAGCTGCAGGAGACAATCTGCTCCAAGAGCTTTCTGTGGTTCAAACTTTGTAAAAGCTGTTAAAAAAGCCTTTTTGAGTCATTTTTTTTTTTGCTGAAACTTTAGTTCATCGATTATAGGAAACCCTCCTGTGCTCATATCATCCAGCATAGGAGATACTTAGACAAGTACATTTTAAAGGAATGCTAATATTTTTATCAACTGTATCTGAAACTAATCTTTTTGCAAAAACATTTTTCATTGCACTGCTGCTTTAAGTACTCTGAAAACCAGTACCATGTCAGGCTGCTCTCGGTTCCCCTCTTTAAAACAACAAGTGCCATCTCCTCCTTCTCCTTTTGCTTACATTTTAACATCACAGTCTGGTGTGTAGCTCTTTCCCCAAACTGCCAACCAGCGCATGGCTAGTTTCCCCTCGCTATCCTGGTTTCTGCCACCTAAGACCACACTCCAACCTGCAAGCTATTCAACCGGATCATATGGAATATGGAGGACTCCCTCCAAATTGCGTGTGGACTGCCTGCTTCAGATCATACATGGACTGTCAGTGCTCACGCCACATTTTATGTGGCCACTCTGAATTGAGTGAATGGACTCCAGATTGTGTTCGGTATCAGTCCTGATCTTATGTGGCTGCTCCTGATTGAGTGAGTGGACTGCCACTCCAGATCGTGCGATGTACTCCCGCTACAGTGAGTGAGTGTGTGTGTGTGTGTGTGTGTGTATGTGTGTGTGTATATGTGTGTATACATGTGTGTGCATACATATGTGTGTGTAGATATGTATATATTGTGTGTATATGTCTGTGTATATGTGTCTTGTACGTGTGTATATGTGTATGTGTCTGTGTTTGTGTATATATGTGTGTCTGTGTGTGTATGCATGCGTGTGCATGTGTGTATGTGTCTGTGTGTGTATGCATGCGTGTATGTGTGTACGTGTATGTGTATATGTGTATATCTGTGTATGTGTGTGAATGTATGTGTGTGTATATGTGTGTTTGTATGTGTGCGTGTGTGTATGTGTGTGCGACACTGTGCATGTATGTGTGTGCGTATGTGTGCATGTGTGTGTATGTGTACACGGGTGTGTATGTGTGTATATGTATGTGTGTGTGTATACGTATGTGTGTGTGTATACGTATGTGTGTATGTGTATACGTGCGTGTATGTGTGTGCGTATATGTATGTGTGTATATAAGGGGTATAAAGCAAGAGGACTGAACTCTGAAAACAATGAGGATGGAATGAACCTACAAGTTACTACTGCATTTACTGTGATGACACTTGAAAGTAGTCCTCACACAGGAACTGTGGTAGTAACATGGCTATGGGGGGCTGCAGCATTGGCATCTGCACCACTGTATTGAGTGGAAGGGGAGAAACGCTGCCACTGATCACGCTGCTGGTGTGTTTATGCCTTAACTGAGGGGGAGGAAGGACCGTCTGTAGCTTGGGAGGAGGAGAATAGCATGGAGGAGGGAATGGAGGAGCTGCCACTACTCGCTGGAGGGGGCAGTAGAAAAGCTGCCACCTATTGAGGCTGGGAAGCCACTGAAGACGGAGGATGAAACTCTGAAAACAATGAGGACAGAATGCTACCTACACATTACTATCACATTTACCGTGTTGACACATAGAAACATAGAAGTTGATGGCAGATAAGGACCGCAAGGCACATCCAGTCTGACCATTTTTTCTACCTTATGAATGTGCCATCGGCCTTTACTCTGTCAATGGCCTATCTAGTCATACTCATCTGTATTGCTCCCTTATGCCTATCCCATGTCTGAGTGCCTGTTGACACTGGAAAGTACTCGTTACACAGTAACTGCAGTAGTGACATTAATAAAATGCCTCTTTAGATAAATTCATTTATAGTAATTGCAAGAAATCAGTCTTGACTACGTCAGGCAGCCTTAAGAAACGAATACTGACCAGAAAAAGACTGGACTGGTACGGAGCCTGTGGCACACTAATGTTTTTTTTCCATATTTTCCTTTATCTCTTTGGCGGGCAGACTGGGCGGCTTGTATCAGTCCATCCCTGGGTCTTCTGACACCCAAGTCCTCTGAGCCCCAGAGCAAGCTGCCTGCACCAGCTGGGGGAAGGGGGAGTCATTAAGCCCCAACCCCCAGGTTTTTCCTCCTTGGATTTTCTCCCTGTTATCCCCAGAAGCCCAGACAAGGTTAGACGGGCACGTGGAGGCGGGCTTGCTTGCCCTGGCCCAAAACGACTCTGCCCCTCCCACCCCTGGCCTAGCTCCCCTCCAATGCCTGCACCACCACCACCACGCCTCCACATGGTGGCGATGAAAGGCCGGGAGAGCTAACCTCCCTGATGCAGGAGAGGAGGGCTGTTTAGTGGCAGCTCGATCCTCACCTAGCCCTCTCCCCCAGCCGACACCCAATGGCCCATGCTCGTCACCGAACACAGGTTGCTGGTGCGGCAGGAGATAAGGCGTAATGACTCAGCCCTCCATGCCACTGAGTTGGCAGCACACTAATGTTTTAATACAATGAATTGGCAGACTGGTTGAAATGCCCCAGAAAATACCACAAGGTCAGCCAGTTCAAATTCTACATCTGCATGTGGCCAAATTGTCCTGCTGTTTATCTCACAGTTTACATGGAAGATCATTTGGGTAATAAACTTTATCTGTTCCTAGGGGTCTACTGGCAGGGTGACACCCTGGGATAGTGAAACTGTTGACAATCATTTGATGCCTGTGACAGGGAGCTCCTGCCACTCTTGAGGACCAACCTTTTCTTAAATCTGTTGCAACAGTTCTTTTATTTCTTAGCCTAAGCAAATCTTTACAATTTCTAGTCCATAAGTTTGGCCACCTATGGGCATCCCCTTCCCTTTCTTGACTACGCTATAGTGTCCTGTTTAAATTTTCCTTTTCTCTCTCAGGCCCTCGTACAGGGGAGTTATTGTGATGACCTCGGAGCTTATGTAAAAACAACAGACTATGTTTATCGTTGTTGGATTTAGTATGCAATAGCACTATGTCATAAAATACCTTGATGTATATACCTTATGTTTATGAAACCTGTAAATGTTGAAAATACCATGGCACTAGGTGTTTTTGATAAAGGTAAAAAATTACTAGGGGACTGTATGATAAAAATTAAGTTAGTTGTGCTATTCAAAATGCATGTAAATTGCTGTAAACTGAACAAGTCTGAAATGTCATGGTCATTTTCATATATCCCATGATGCTTTGCTTAATGGAAGTATGTGTGATGTTGTGTTTCTTTGAAACTTGGCTTATTGTCAATGCCCTTTGGGGTAACCCTTGTTTCAGTGCTTGTGCACTGAGGTTCTATCTTTTGCTTGTTGTTTTGTTTTGTTTTTGAGCCCCCCCCCAACCCAAGCAAACAAGGCCCACATAGGGGAGGCTAAATCTCAACAGCTAAATTAGATCAGAGATCACTGAGTCAGCAGATGCTGGCTAAGTGTAGAGGAAAGATTTGCATAATCTGTTGCTACAAACTGATCTACTGAAGAAGGGATATGCCATTGCTGAAGGTTATCTCCTGCATTTTGAAAAGACATCACACAGAGATTGTGTGTTGAACTTGAAGTTTGGTGTCTGGTCCATCTGTTATCCCACAACCCCTCCACAATGCAAAAAGCATAGCAAATTGGAGGGCTATCCGAGTGTGATTGTTTAGGGATAAAACAGGAGAACTGAGATTGTGCTAGTGATGGGAACACAGTGAGGGTCTTGTTTCCAGCAAAAGCCTGTATAATCCTGTTACAAACAAAATGTTTTTATTTGCGAGAGGCATGTTTTAGTGAGAAAGGAAGAGAGAAAGAGAAAGAGAGAAAAAGAAACCTGTGCAATAGACACATGGGAGTTTTCTCTATAAAGGAAGGATCTCCCTGTGAGCCAAAGGAGAAGGTCAGTGTGTAGTTTAACAGGCTGACAGAGACTGGAGAGGGGGGACTCTGGTGTGTGTTCAAGTTCTCTGAAGACAAGAGACCATACTATTCCCTTGGGCCAGATTCTTAAAGGTCAATGCGTCAAACGCTGTACCTGTGGCCGCACACACTGCTGCACCGTGCAACCAATTCTCACAGCTCGCGCCTATTTGCGGCAGTTCACCCCCTTTACAGCGGCTTGCGCCAAATACATGGTGCAAACCCCGTAAAAAAGGGCCGCGATGTTAGACCAGCGAATGCGCCGTGTGGCGCAAGGGATCGAGAATCCTGACTGCCAGCCAGGGACTGCCGCAAGTTCCATGCGCTGTGTGTTCAGCGTACCCGAGGCTTGTGGCAGTCTAACCCATTTGAGAATCGGGCCCCTTATCTTCACCTGTACGTTTGACCTACATATAGGAAAGCTACGTTTCTGTTTTCATGGTTTACACGATAATATTATTTTCAACGTTTTCTCCCGTAAGCACTTTTGTTCTATTTTGGCCAATGTGTAAATACAGTAGTTCTTATTTCGCACAATACAACGACTGGTTGTGCATTTTAATAAACGGAGTATAGTTTGTGAATTTCTGGGGTAACTGTCATTCCGAAGATACATGCTAAATCTAATTTAAGGAATCTGAAAAACACATTCCTTCCCAGTACAGAGAAAGGAGCGGGGTGAAGTTTGATAAACAAGAACCCACACTTCACTTGGGGTTTGAGCAGTCACCCTTGGCTTGATGCAGGGGGACTGGTGACAGGGCTCAGAGGGTCCAGGTGTCCGGGGTATGCCACCTTTGCAGAGGGTCGAGTGTGGGCGCAAGGACATGGTGAGAGACAAACACGGGTGAAGGTGTGCATCAGCCGGCTGTGTGGGGGTGCTTGCTGGAGCGCAGATGGGTGGGTTTGTCACAGAGCCCTACATATGGAAATAATAGGACTACAGTATTTGTAAACCAAAACACAAAACAATACAATACACTGGGGTGATTAGACAAATTTCACACAAGTCCAAATGTGCAATTATAATTATATTAACAAATGTAAACAACACTGTTCATTATCTCTTTAAAGAAGCAGTATTTGTTAGCGGAAAAAGAATTTGTCATGCAGTCTTTTAGTAGTAATGTTGTGTGCTGCTGCTCCTAGGAACTAAGAATAAGTTCTGAGGTGTCAAAAACTGCCCCCCCCCCGTCCTCCAGGGACTGAAGGACCATGGTTCTAAAACCACAGGCCCACCCTGTCCTGCAGTGTTAATTTCAGCTAATAAACATGATGCATCAGGCCAGTAACTTAGCTAAGACTGCTGGCTTGCCGGAAATCATGGTGGCCACTGAAAATGTAATAACACCACAATTCCCAAAGGCATGTACCAGTGTGTAACACACTGACCACACATTTCAAATGGCTAGCTCCAAGTGAATAACTACACACGCCTCCATTCTGGACCCCTCCTTCCCTGCTGACCAGGTTATTAAATCGGTAGAACAGCCTGCCAATCAAAAAGCCCCACCAGCCAATCACTCCATGCCCCAGCCCAATGGTAATATGTTGCCTATTTTGACATGACCCACCTTCTGTAAACTCTGCTCCAATCATAACTGCAGTCAGGCTGGCAGCTCCTTACCAGCTAATCTGGGGATGTCAGGAGTAGTCCCAAATCCTTGGCCAGCCTTCAAAGATGGGTGTCTAACTGCGGCTTTATATGCAGTTGTCATTCCAGGGATGATGTGCACAACGCATTCCTGACTTCAGCATATGTGCTGACTGCCAGTGAATGGTGCCAACTTCTGGTATGCAGTGCCAACATCCACATGGAAATTCATGACAACCCCCTCCCCACTGTGGCTGTACCTGAACCGAGTGCTCCAAATAATCAAGGACTGGCTGGGGGAATAGTACAGACTGCCTCAGGCCAGTACAATTTCTGCTGACTTGCCTGTTGGGGCTAGTATAAAATAAAAAAAATAGTGGCTAGTTTTAAAAAATTAAAACCTCACGACACCAATCCCAGTCCCACATCTCTCCACGCCCATGTCCCCTTAGCAGCTCACCAAAAGTTCAAAAATATGCAAATAAAATCCTTAAACAAGCACACACTGCCAATAGTATCTAAAGACTCTCATCACTGGGTTGAAATACAGACAACCTCTCTCTCTCTCTCGTTATCACAAAACACTACTCGTAGAGATTGCCAGCATTTGGGCCCTGCGTGGAGACTATTAGGATACTATAGGAGGCTGCTTCACTGAAAGATTTTGTTCACATAGGTTAGAACCTTTGGCGTGTTGTTGACTAAGGAGACATGGGGAGGGGGCATGCTGGGGCTGAGATGGGTGGGGAAGATTGTTTTTCCTTAGTTGTGACAGTTCGATGGTGGCCGGATGAGACAGTGAGTGGAGGGTTTGTGCTGGCTACCATCAGGGACCAGTGTGGGGTTGGGATGCTCTGGGGGTAGGGGTTGCCACTGGGCACCTGGGATAACATATGGGGAAGGGGAGGAGGAGTTGTCACTGGATGCCACGGAGAACTTATCAGGAAGGTGAGAGGAAGGGGTTGCCACTGGACACCAGGGAGAAAATATGCTGAAGGGGAGGGGGAGAGGGTGGGGTGGCACTGCCCATTGGACACTGGGGTGAACTTACGGGAAGGAGGGGGAGACGGTGTCACTGGACAGCAAAGAGAACTTACGGGGAAGAGGAAAGGGGGGTGCCAGTAAGGGCTTATAATGAACGAAAGAGGGAGAGGTACCAATGGAAAACAGGGAGTAACTGGAAAGAGGTGGGTAGAGGGAGTCCTTCCCACTCCCCAGTAATCCCCTATTATAGCTTGGAGCCAGTGTAAATCTTGGGGGATGAGTGCAAATTGGTATCACTTTCCCAGCTGGGCCAGTTTAAAAAAGGTTAAGCACAACCGCTGAATAATATTGCAGGTAAATGTAATTTACTCATTAGTTTTAAAATAAGGTGAGTAAAACAAAATCGGGATGCTAACAAGTGGTTTCAATCTGTGAAAAAGTGCTCCTTAAAACTGAGGGAGTAAAATAGGCCGCTACTCATTTTATCTGGAGTACTTTATCTGCAATGGGATTTTGGGGTGCATAGGAAGGGGTATCACTAGCAGAAGGGAGGTGGTGATGACATTGCACAAAACACTGATGAGGCCCCATCTGGAGTACGGTGTACAATTCTGGAGGCCGCATCTTCTAAAGGACACAGACAGGATGGAGGCGGTCCAGAAAAGGGCAACTAAGATGGTGCGGGGATTGAACCAGAAGGCATACGAGGAGAGAATGAAAGACCTCGATATGTACACACTGGAGGAGAGGCGGGAACCGGGAGACATGATTGAAACCTTCAAATATCTTAAGGACTTGAACAAAGCACAGGTGGATGACGTCTTTCATTATAGAAGTTGTACAAGGATGAGGGGGCACAATATGAGATTAGAGGGGGGCAGAATAAAGGGGAACATGAGGAAGTTTTTCTTCACAGAAAGAGTGGTGGATGCATGGAATAACCTACCCCAGGAAGAGGTAGGAGCTAGCACAGTGAGGGGTTTCAAACATGCATTGGATCAGCATAAGGGAGTGCTAGAAGTGAGAAACAGAGGCGAAAGCCAATGATCAAGTAGGGTCAGCGGCTGCTGATGCAGGCAGAGAATACAGGCAGACTAGGTGGGCCAAGCAGTCTTTATCTATCCTCACTTACTAGGTTACTATGTTACAGTCTGAACCTTTTTGCTGGCTATACAGAATGCTGGCCAATCGGGTCATCATTGGATGGGGTCCTCTGGCCTAAAGCAAGTGTCAGAGTGGCTCAGTTGGCAGCACATCCGCCTCTAGGCCAGGCTGTGGGTTTTAGTCCCACACCGAGATTGGGCTCATACCATAAACGCTGGCACCTGAGTGCAATTCTTTGGGGGTGCTGTATTGTCAGAGTGTGCCATTCTTCAGCTCAGATGTCAAACCGAGATCCCTTCTACCCATCTCTGGTGCTGTCCCGATGAGTGTCCACATGGAGGTAAAAGAACCCCAGGCACTTTCTGCAACAGAAAGGGATTTTCCCCACTGTCATGGCCAACATTCCTTTTCCTATAAAACCTGTTCAGGCAACTGTCCAAGGCTGTATGTGGGTGTCGATATGCGAAATGGCTGCCACTACACATCATTAGACTTGTTTTTGTTTTCTGTGGTAACCACGTAGTGCCCTCTAGGCACAAGTGCCTGTTTTCCGTGATGATCCAGAAGCACTAGGTGCCTACTTTCACTGATGGCCCAGGAGCACTGGGACCTTGCTCAGAGTCACACAGTTTCCAAGTGGAAGTTGTGGGAATCAAACCCATACAAACATATGAACAAAAGGTGCCAACAGAAGCACCCTTTGCAAACTGTGTGCGAGGCCTTTCAGCACCATGCAATTCTGCTTAAAGCTGAACCAGCATAATATTCTGTGGTGATTTGCATATGCAGCCCATGATGCTTTGCATTGTGTGGGCATGTGTGATTTGGTATTTACTAACAGGTGACAAGTGAAGGTGAATGAGCCAAGGCTCATTTCAGGTGCACCCGGGGAAGAGTAAGGAGAGAATACATTTCAAAAGTTTACTGCAAAACAATCAAGAAATACACAATGAGCAATAGTGCAAATTAATATGAACAATAATCTAATAATGAGAGGTGGTAATTCATCAATTTGTAGACTGATGGCAGAACAGCCCAGATACACGGATTGAGCATAGAAGTGCTAAGAGCAACAGCAGGAAGGAGCAAAGTAATCCCTGAGAAGTTGCTTAGGAGCAGGGAAGGGGGGGAAGAGGCAAAGTATGTAGGAAGATTATTTCATATAGAGAGGAAACAAAGAAGGCAGTCTGACCCATGAAGGTACTACAACAAGGGATAACAATGGTTCAAGAATGAAAATAGCAGAGCAAGTAGGTTGACCTGTGGGGGGTACAATAAGTTGAATAATAATATTTGTTTTTTCAGATAACACCTTTGAGCACAAGAGCTCTTTTTCAAAAGTTCCAAGTCAGTATAAGACAAGGAACTGAATGCGAGCCAAGTATTCAAAGGGGTTTCAATGTATTCATTTTGCACTGTGCAAAGTACAGTGTGTGATTTTTTTTACTGGGGAGGCCCAAGATTATTTCAATTTTTGGGGGAGGCTCAAAATCTTTTCCATAGATTTGGGGAGACTTACTGTGACAAAGTCTGAGAACTATTGCTCTAGGCTATACCTGCAGCTTCACTACCGGTCTTTAAATGCTTGTAAAGCGCTTTGTGCTAGGTGTCTGAAAAGCACAGACTGTATAAATGCCAGTTTTTCTTCTAATGATAATTACCAGGTCCACCTGCCCATTGCTAAAGTCTACCCTTGCCTTGGTTAGCTGTCCGGTGCAATGCCAACTGTGGACCTGTGTTCCAAGCTGCTACTCAGTGTACTATGCTGGGGGCAGGCAGCACTATACTCAAGGCCCCTGGAATTCTGCGATTCCACGGCCATGGCATTTTCCGCAGAAGATATGTAGTGCAGCAGCATTGTTCTTAGTGAATTGTCATTCAGACATACACTTTTTCCATAGTGCCTAGCTCCCCCCTCCTCTATGCACGTGTGATGTCACCGATTACATCACGTCATGTTACCCAATGACAGGGCTGCATTCTGCCACAGAAATGAATAAGTCATGCTGCAGAAATCTGAAAATGCTGCCGCAGAAGTGAGAATAAAGTGCCGCAGAACACCGAGGGCCCCGACTATAATATTTAAATAATTTGATCTACTTTTTAAACCAATAATCCTATCCTTACATTTATCACTCCCCTAATTTATTTAGGTCATTCTGAAGCGCATTTATATCTTCCTAATGACTTACTGCTCTCCCAATGTAGGCATCTGTATCAGCAAGACATCCGAGAGGCATCACTGCTGTGGGTTCCATGATTCCACGCTGCTTGGGGACCACGCCACCTTACGCATGGCACGTCGTGGGTTTCCTCATTAACTTCCCACCTTACGCACGGCACGTCGTGGGTTTCCTCGCCACCTTACGCACGGCACGTCGTGGGGTTCCTCATTAACTCGCCACCTTACGCACGGCACGTCGTGGGGTCCCTCATTAACTCGCCACCTTACGCACGGCACGTCGTGGGTTTCCTCATTAACTCGCCACCTTACGCACGGCACGTCGTGGGTTTCCTCATTAACTCGCCACCTTACGCACGGCACGTCGTTGTAAACAATTTACGCACGGCACGTCAACAATTCGGAACTAGAACCCAGCGCTGCCCGCTCCTCCCATTCTTCAGCCCCTTCAGCTCTCAGTCACGATGCCTCTGCAGACAGCAGTGCAATCCAATCTGGTGCGGGAGGCCGGAAGAATGACAGCAGCGACAGCCAATCGGAAGGCAGAGGAAAGACATGGTTGGCAATTAATGGGCGGGGCGTGAGGGGAAACAACAGTGATCGGTGACAGCCGGGGCCCGTTGGGTGCGGCGGGCGAAGTTTGGTTAGGCGAACGGAGGAGCGGGGATCTCGAGAGCGTGTCTCTCGTCAGGCGCGTGTGAGATGGCGTCGTGGTCGGGCGGGGGCGGCAGCAGCGGCGGAGGAGGAGGGTCGGGCTCCCCGGGGCAACAACAACAACAGCAGCAGGCGACGTTCGAGTGCAACATCTGTCTGGACACGGCGCGGGACGCAGTCATCAGCATGTGCGGCCACTTGTTCTGGTACGGAGAAAGTGAGGAAGGCTGGCTCGCCGTCCTCCCCAACGGCCCGGCGGACAGCCCTGCTCGGCCGGCGGGTGTTGGGCTTTCTTTATACTAAAAGTTTCACCAGAAGGCGAGGAAGGGTTGTGCACAGAGTGTCAGGTGTCCTTAGCAGCCTAGTAAACATTCCCGGTGTGCCCGTGTAAGACTTGTGTAAACCCGGGATGTCAGTCTAGCAACAGTTCGTCAGTGCTGCAGTCAGCCTGGGTCAGAAGCGTCAGTGTCACCCTTGCATACAGTGCGCGGGTTGCTGTCTGTTTCATCAAAAGGGTCTGTGTCAGCCTAATAAACCAGTGTCTGTTTCCCCCCTATAACACCAGTGTCAGTGGCCAACTACTACACAGATGTTCGCCCCCCCCACCCCAGTAAACAGGGGTAGGTGCCCCCCTTACTAGACAAGTGTCGGTTCCCCTTACCGCAGGTTTTCAGTGGCCCCTTCTGAACAAGTGTCGTTGTCAACCTAGTATACAGTATGTGAGTCAGTGCCCTACCCACTGTAAATGTGCCGGTGCCACCTACTGCACAACTGTGGGTGCCCCCGTGGTAGACAGGTGTCAGTGGCCCCGCATTAAACAAGTGCCTTTGCCTCTCCAGATCATTCTTGGTGCCCACCCCCACTGCACAAGTGACAGTGTTCCCCTACCATACAAGTATCGGTGTATTCCCTAACCCATTAGTGTCAGTGTTCCCCCTAGTGCACAAGTGTTGTCCCCTTACCACACAAGTCCCGCTAGCACACAAGTGTTAGTGCCAGCTATTAGACAGGTGTTGCTGATGCTTTCAACTTGGTATAAAAGTGCAGTGTCAACGTAGTAATAACGTGTCAGTGTTTGTCAACCTCACATGACTGAGACCTACAGGTAACTTCACAGGTATGAACAGGGTGCAGGTTTGGGTTTCTTTCAACTGAGAACGAGCACCAGGACCAGGGGGTGTGCGAACAAGCTGGAAGGTGGGGAAGTTCAAGAGAAATGTGAGGAAATAGTTATTCACTGAAAGGGTTGAAGATGCCTGGAATTGACTGCCAGCAGACGTGGTGGAGGCTAGAACAGTGTGAGGCATCAGTCATGCATGGGCTAAACCTACTGGTATATTAGAAGAGAAGCAGGGAATGGGGAGGGTTGCCAGAGGCAAGATAAGAGCTGCGGAGGCAAAATAGGCAGGAAACACTTGGGCAGAGTGGGTGTGCCAGGCGGTCCTTTTCTGCCAAAAGATTCAGTGTTTCTGTGCTTCTAACCTAGTTCAGAAGCATTGATGTCAACTAGTATACAGTACATAAGTTGCTACCTTGTACTAGAATAGTATCTGTGTCAACCCAGTAAACAAGCGTTGGTGCCCCTTACTAGGCAGGCGAATATCTGACCATGTACTAGAAGAGTCTTCGTTTATCTTATTTAACAAAATTGGGCGTCAACCTTTACAAAGCATTGGTGTCAACCTAGTGAACCAGTCTCAGTGTCCCTTCTTAATCAAGTGCAGGTGTTCATTAGTTGATAAGTGCCTGTTTCAACATGCTTGATGTGGGTGGGGGGTCCCCTAATCGACATGATATAGCGTTCCCTATTAGGCATATGTCTGTGTCCTTTACTGGATGCAGGTCAGCACCCCCAGACAATGTCTACCTTCTAGATGAGATTCTGTGCCCCTCCTGCTAGATGAGGGTGGATGATGCCTGCATTGATGTGGATGGGGGTCTCCCCTGCTAGATGACAGTCCGCTAAAGCTGTAATAACCAGAATATGTGACTTTACCTGATATTGCCCATTAAAAAATGGACTATTTTAAAACGGTCTCGGAGTTCCTGATAAATTTACTAATTTTTTTTTTTTTTCTATCCCCCCCCTCCTGTTTTCCAGCTGGCCATGCCTGCACCAGGTGAGTGGAGACTGTCTTAAACTTTTGAAATTGTTAGAAGCATTAAACATAGTTTGAAATGAGTGTTCACTAGCCTTGTACATCCTTGAGGCAGTTTTACTGTATTTTAGTGTTGAGCTGTGAGCTTGGATACCTTGGTTTGAATGCCCTCACAGATAGTTACAGTGTGTCATCAAGCAAGTCACATAGTTTACCTGAGTTCTAATGCCCCATCTCTCTGCCTCCTGAAGACATCATCTGGCCTTTCCTTAATCTCTCTCAATTCCAGTGAGCCTCCTGTGCACCCCTATTGACTGCTAACAACTGCTGATTGCTTTTATAACATGAACATGTGAGCCACCTTATTGGCTGTAAGGCAAGTACGACTGTGTGATTATCTGACCAGGATTAGACTCCTGTGCTTGTTTAGCCTGTGCACCAGGTTCTGGTACACTGTCGATACACCTTAACAGGAAATATGTTTTTGTTTTCTCACATTTTATACACACAACAATGTACTAATCATAAAAAAACAAAAACTTTTTGATTGCTCAAGAATTATTGGTTCCCTGTTGGGTTAACCTGTTATTACTTGCTTACCCCCTTTTTTTTTTTTTTTTGTCCACTGTGTTTCTCTGCTTCTGTGCCCACCGGCAATCTACAAGCTCTCTGGAGGCGTGGCAGCAGCCATGATGTACATGACATCACTGTGTATAGGAATGACTCGGATATGAGGGAGCAGTTCAGCAGTTAGTCAGGAAAACCTCATCACCACTGTCAGAGTTTTCTGTAGTGACTCACTGTTGGCAAAATAAGGGGAGAAGAAACCAAGTGTTTTATGTCACAACACCAGAAGGGCGAGTCTCAGATTTTCTGCACCTCAACCAGTTTATCCTGGATGAAGGTTAGCAAGCCAAGACACCGATACAACAGGGCAGGGAATTTATTTACTATTCTTTATATATAATTTACTTGCTGGGCTAATTCAGCTGAGATAGAAAGTCTTGTTTCCAGTGGGGTCCTGCTTCTACCTGTCTCTGCAACTGGGTGGACTGTAGCACTGGGAGGTCAAGTGACTTAATTACAGTGAGTGTTTGGCACTAGTGGGGTTTGAACTTGTTATCTCTTGGTTCACAAACCACTAGACCATACTGCCTCATGTTTAGAAGATTTATTGACTTTACATAGGATACCTGCATCCTAGCTTCACCAGGGGGGGGGTCAGCATCACTCTATCCACAGTGCAGGACTGGTGGGATGCAGTCTGACACCATCCACAGTTATGTGACTGTGGGGTTGTAGCTTGGCATCAGCCACAGTACAGATCTTGAGGAGTGGTTTATCTTGGCACTGCCCAGAGTACATGGCTGTGGTGGGGGTGCAGCCTGACTTTGCCCACAGTACAAGTCTGAGGAGGGTGTTGTAGTCGAACACTGCCCACAGTACAAGACTGGAGGGCTGCAGCCTGGAATAACCCTCCATACAGGATTGAGGGGCTGTGGCCTGGCACTGCCCACAGTACAAGTCTGAGGGGATGCAGTCTGGCATTGCCAAGGTAGAATATGGGGGGGTTTCAGCCTGGCACTGCCCACAGTACAGGACTGGTGGGGTGCAGCCTGTCATAACTCACAGTACAAGTCTGAGGGGATTGTAGCCTGGCACTGTCCGTAATACAGAATGGAGGAGTGCAGCATTACAGGGCAGAGGGGGTGCAGACTGTTACTGTCCAGGACAGAGGGGTTGCATCCTGGCACTAGTAGCAGTACAGGAGTGGGGTGCAGCCTGGCACTGCCCACTGTACAGGATGTGGGTGCAACCTGGCAGTGCTCACTGTACACCACAAAATGGGGTGCAACCTGGCAGTGCCAGTTATACAAGATGTGGTGGGTGTAGGTAGGCTCTATCGGCAGTACAGTATGGGGTGGGTGTTGCCTGGCAGTGCTTGCACTACAGGGCCGGGATAGGTGAAGCCTGGCATTGTCAACAGTACAAGATGAGGTGAATGCAGCCTGGCACTTCTCACAGTATAGGACTAGGGTTGCAGACTGGCACAGCCCACAGTACAGGACTAGGGAGTGCAGACTGGCACTGCCCACAGTACATGATGGGGGTGCAGTCTGGCTCTGCCCACAGTACAGGTGAAGCTTAGCACTGTCCACAGTACAGGACAGGGGGTGCAGCCGGGCACTGTCCACAGTACAGGACGAGGGGTGCAGCCGGGCACTGCCCACAGTCCAGGACAAGGGGTGCAGCCGGGCACTGCCCACAGTACAGGACCGGGGGTGCAGCCAGGCACTACCCACAGTACATGACTGGGGGTGCAGCCAGGCACTACCCACAGTACATGACTGGGGGTGCAGCCAGGCACTGCCCACAGTACAGGACCAGAGGTGCATCCAGGCACTACCCACAATACAGGACTGGGAATGGGTCCAGCCTGGCACTGCCCCACAGTACAGGTGTGTAGAGGAATGGCTCTGCAATATACATGATACAGAGCTATTAAGAATGACCCTGCATGACCCATGCTGTGTATAAACTGCCTACTAGCTATTTTGCATAGCTTCTGGCACTTTTGCCAGTAGAAGCAAGTGCTAGATGTGCTGAGACCATTTCAGTCTGTAAGACTAGTATTTTTATTTATTTATTCAGTTTTTAAACCAGGAGTAGCACACGAAGCTGAAAGTTTTTTACAGGAGCATCCTGGGAGCACAGGAATGTTAAGTGACTTGCTCAGGGTCACACAGTATGCGAGTGGTAGCTGTGGGATTCAAACCCAGGTCTGGTCTAGTATTGCAGAGAGATCTGAGAAAGCCCGTTCTTCTCAGTTTGTAACATTTATTTATTTATTTTTTTTTTAAACTAATTGAGAAATGGTTTTACTCACCCTAGTAACAAAAAAGAGAGAAGCATTACTGCTTTGAAAAATTCTTATCCGAAGCACTGAGGATGGTCTGGTATGAGCTGTGTTACGTGCGTGTGTGTGTGTGTGTGTGTTGGGGGGGGGAGGGGGAGAGACACCTCCCATGCTACAGAACTACGCTGGGAAGAGAGGTAGTGGTGCATTGTGGTCCATGCTACAGGCCTACCGGGGGGTGGGGGGGGGGAGGTATGGGCCAGCACTGCCTGTGCTACAGGACTCCAGGGAAGCATCCCAGAACTGGCTACCAGAAGAACTGCTGAGAACATTTCAGTGTTGACGGTGACCTGCAGATTTGGGGGCAGATGTCCCAGTACTACCCAGGATATGCAGCTGTCCCAGCACTGCTCGTGGAGCAGACTGCTGGAGGACATCGCAGTACTGCCCGCAGTAGATGCAGGGCACAGAGACACTCGAGATTACCTCTTTCGCTTTTTCATGGTTAAGACAAGGTATGGAGGCCATGCTTTTTTAAATAAATGTATGAGATCGGAGCCCGAATCTTATTGGATAGATAATGAGTGAAACTTGTGAGGAGCCTCTGAGTGTTTTGTTTTAGAAAACATGTTTTAATTTAATACATGGGGGTAGCCCACACTCATAATCACGTTTTGACTAACACTTGGATGCCCTAAAAAACTTACATATGTTTAAATTTGTATTGCACTAACTGCATTTGGATCAGCTGCAGTGGATCACGCATTGTGTCGTGAATTTGTACGCCCTCATGAATATGATAATAAAGAGGGCTGTTTAATCATGTGATCAACAGGCACCGCCCCGATGAAGCCTTGTGTTGGCGCTATGTAGGTGTGTTTGGACATGGAGGTTTGCTCCAGTAAAATATAGGTTTACACGCTCTGCAGTATGTGCACCATTACTTTTTTATGTTTGAGTAGCAGTATAGTTAATGCCTAATGGGAACACCTTACGTGGCAGTCAGTAGTATGCTGTCTTTTGTTCTGTTTCTTGTTCACAACAACATGTAAGGCCACTCTGCTTGCAGACCCACTCATTGCCATGTATCGACTTTGTATTAAATCTTGAACCATGACGTTTATTCTTTCAGGGTTTGACTTCTTTTTGTTGTCTGTTGGCATCACCACATGGTTTTACGTGCACGTGCACACTTGTTTGTTTGCTGCCTGCAGTACAGGACTGCAGAGGAGTGTTTTGGCATGTACCCTGAATTCACAAATAACTTTCTTATGTAATGGTCCAAGGTGTGGCCTCCTTCTATCAGGAATCATTAGGGATTCCAAAGGTTACAAACAAACAGACTCATAATGTGTCAAACACACAGTCAACAATGTCAAACTGGCAGGATGCCAGGTAGTAAAAAGTTACTGAAGTACTCAGGGCTCCAGATAAGGTGTGTACTGACCTATTTTACTCACCTCATTTTTATTACGTTCACTTGCGTGCATGCGCAACAAACGTCTTGGGAGAATGGGACACTTTCGAGGTGTGCCCCTCCCCTGCTCCATTGAGCAGCGTGGCGATCTACACCAATGGGGCGTGGTGCTGTGTATGACAGCGGTGGTTTCAGAAAACCACCACTGTCATACACAGCACCAGCATCAACCCGCCCCTCAATCCCTTGCTGCCACGCTGAGGCCCACCCCAAGCGTGGCCAGCGTCCAGCGTCATCTGCGGCGGGGTGCCCAATCCTCCGTCGGCTCCACGGCCCCCTCAGCCATCCTTCTGCGCACGCTGGGAGCCCACCCCAACGTGGCAAGCGTCCATCCAGCGTTGTCTGCCGACAAGGGTGCCTAATCCCCATTGGCTCCACGGCCTCCCCAGCCATCGTTCTGCCAGCTAGGGCCCACCCCAGCTGTAAGCGTCCCACATCGTCTGTGGTTTTTTTTTTTTTTTTAACACCTGTAAATTGAAAGCGGTCCCTGCACTTTCCCAGGCCCCTCCCACAACCTACACCCACCCACTGCACCCGCCTCCCCTCACCCCATACTTCCCCGGGCTCGGTGCGGCGATCTTGATGGACGGGAACACGTCTGCACTCTTCAAAGCCGACCGCGAACTGAGAAATGCCGGTAAGCTGTATAATGAGCTAGATAGGGGTTTTCAACTTTATTGCATATCTCAGGCATTTTTGGAATTTTTGCAAATTTTCAACATGGGGTTTTGGGACCCTTCTCATGAATGATGTCACTGCGGAAATCACCCTTGCCGGCCTGAATAATGCCATGACAGTGACATCATTCATGAGGAAGGGCCCAAAACCCATGTTGAAAATTTGGTGCAAAATTCCACAAATGACTGTTTCTGTGGCGTGTTGCGCGGTTCCCTCATGAGCTCTATAAGTTCGCCAATTTTCAATATTTTCACTCCAGATTTTCAACATTGCCATTTTACCACACCTCCTTATGAGGCAGTACAGCTGTCATTTTTCACATCCTGCCCAAAGCGTGTTTCCGCCCATGTAGCGCACAGTGGCGCGGTCGGTGTCTTGAAATCAATGTATGGGACACATTAAGAAAATCACAGTGACATTGTTCATGAGCAGAGGTCTTAAAATGGCTATGTTGAAATTTGAGAAAAAAATCCTTAAAATTACTGTTTTACAAGCGTGCATTGCACAGTTCTCCTTCACGTAAGTTCGCGAATTTTCAAATATTTGCACTCCAACGACTTCCAGATACCTAAACAGCGCATAGAAGCAAGCAACATTCGGCATTGACAAATGCTTGTACTTCTTTGTCACTGATTTTTTTTTTTAAGCCATGTCCAAGTGCCAAATACCACTGCAGATACCTGCAAGCGAATGTTCGGCATTGACAAATGCTTGTTTTTATTTTTTTTGTATTATCGTCTTTATTCGCCCAGTTGTGCTCGGTGACCCCACTCCTTCAGGCTCCACAAGTCCCCTCAAACCCCACTGTCCTTACTCGAGTCTCTCTGACTCCTCGTATTTTGCAGCCAGTCCCTGGGATATCATGGGCGTATCCCTTCGCTGGGTGGGTCTCTCTCCTCCGAGGGGGAAGGCACCAGTGGGGGGGAACAGCCCCAGCACACACTGTTAAGGCCCAGGGATGCTGCCAAGGAGAAGCAGGCCCTCGGGAAGGCACCGGAGGTGTCTGGGACAGAGAGCCATCATCCGGCGGGCAGAGAGCAGTATTTCCGCTTTTCTAGGTTCCTCTGCACGCCGCTCATGTAGTGCCTCCAGTCTGCACTGGGGGCAGCTACCGAGCAAGGCCATCCCCAGACCCACCCAGGAAAGGAGAGCAGTCCTACAGATGCGCAATCCTTGTCCTCCCCTGCCGACTCCCAACAACCTGAGTCCATCCCAGCACCTGGGTCACCGGCGTGAGTCGAGGTAAGGCGCCAGCACCTCAACCCTCTACACCACCGGGCCGGCATACTCACCTCATTTTAAGAAATACTCTTCAGAATTGGTTTATTTATTTTTTTTAATGAGTACTAATTCAAGTTTATTTCCAGGGAAAACTTCATTGAGCAAGACCATTTTCAATGAGTTCCTGAGTGGCTCAAGACAATGCAACAGTAGCACGTCAGATACAAAAGTGCATCATACAAAAAACAATCATTTGTCAGTGGCAAATGTTGGCTTGCTGGTATTGGCATTGGTAGTGCAGGAGTTTGAGAGCTGCATAATAGGAATGGCAGTGAAGTATTGAACTGACGCCAACCCACCCACCCCACCCTGCAGAGACTGACAGGCATTGGGGTGTGCCTTTGGGTTGTCGGCCATAATGCTCATGCCAATTCACCTCACCCTACCCTGCGGACACCGACAAATGCCTTGGGGCCTTACACTTACCCCATTCCATAAGGAACTACACTGAGATGGATGCAGTATAGGAGAATAGGGTGAACTTTGGGGCAGAAGAGTCCAAGGCACACTTCAGTGCCTGTCACTGACTGCAGGGTGGAGGTGCAATGGCGTGAGCATTACAGCCGACAATCCCAAGTCACATGCCTGACATCTGTCAGTCTCTACAGGGTGGGGCGTTACAGTTAGAAACCCTAACGCCCCAGCGTTTGTTGTTATTTTCACTTCAAATTTTCAACATGGGCTTTTTGTGACCCCTCCTCATTAACAGTGGTACTATCAGTTCGTTAGCTGAAAGGTGATTTTGCACAGCGACTGCGCCATTTGGCGCCACAGGTGCGAAAAAACATTTTGGGGAGGGTGTGGAAAATAACAGCTGTACTTTTCATAAGGGGGTGTGAAAACATGGCAATGTTAAAAATCTGGAGTGAAAATATTAAAAATTGTTAGTTACGCATGTGCGTGGCAACTGCGCAATGCACATTCCTAACGCAGTCATTTTGTGGAATTGTTTCACCAGATTTGCAGCATAGGCTTTTTGGGACCCCAGCTCATGAATAGTGGCACTGCCGTTTCATTAATCTGTCCCGAAATGTGATTCCGCACAGTGACTGCAAAATCACCTTTTGGGACCAAATAATGAGATGACAGTGTATGTGTTCATGAGGTGGGGTCCCAAGAACCCCATGTTGAAACTTTTGGAGCCAAAATAAAATTAAAAAAAAAAAAAAAAAAAAAATGTCAGGGATATCCACCTAAATTGAACACACACACACACACACACACACACACACACACACACACCCCATTGATGCCATTATACAGCTTGCCGGCATTTCTTCATTTTGCAGTTTGGCTTTGGAGAGTCCACAGGTGTTCCCACTCCACCGATGATCATGGCGCCGGACCTCTGGAGGTAAGTATGGGGTGTGGGGAGGTGGGGTGCACAGAGGGTGGGTGCAGGTTTCGGGAGGGGGTGCCGCTGACAACGAGGGACAGTTTTCTTTTTTTCAGTTAAGGGAAAAAAAAAATGGAACCGGACAGGGTGTGCCACACAGTGGGGTGGGACATGCCAACACGGTCGGCTTTGTGTGAGAGGCAGCACACTGGGGTGGGCTCTCAGTGTGTCACATAAAGAGGGGGTGGGGAACATGCTGACACGGGGATTGCACCCCTGATGTCAGCTTTGGTTGGGGGTTGTGTGCCACCCCCATGTTTATTGAAATGTTTCACCAGGAATGGCACGTACAGGAGGCACATCATCTCTGCTGCTGATGACGAGCTTGTCTCCGATTGCAGCGGCACATTTCTTTCAAGTTGGTGGCACGTTACATAATTCTTGTGTCGGCGCTAGCATGCTGGCTAATTGGGGAATGAGGGACTCGCCTGCTAAAGTGTGCCCTGCATTCGCCAACACTGACACACCTCTCACTGTGCTATTACTGCCAGAAGATGTTGCTTGCGCATGCACAAGACAGCATAAAAATGAGTAAATTGAGACATAGGATTGGAAAATGAGAAGGAAGTACACAAATGTCATTGCCTGATAATGTAACAGATGTCAGTGCCTAACAGTGTGAAGGAACGGTACATA
Source organism: Neoceratodus forsteri (assembly GCA_016271365.2). Lineage (NCBI taxonomy): Eukaryota > Metazoa > Chordata > Ceratodontiformes > Ceratodontidae > Neoceratodus > Neoceratodus forsteri. The sequence goes on from JADMNL010000035.1 coordinate 64,910,793, forward strand.
TTTCATTGTCTAACAGTAGAGAAGACATATAGTAATTTTTGGACCTTGTAACCAATGTGGTCCAGTGTTGCATAGTTAAACAGTAAAGATCATCACAGCATATAGCGGTGGCAGTAACGGGGCACAAGGGTAGAGGTAACAGGGAAGGGTAAGGTAGGCAGTAGGATAGGGGTGGAGGAGAGGGGATTAACTAAGCGCAGCACGGGTCATCATGAGTGGCAGTTGCAGGTTTCTGCCAAGTGGTTATTGACTGGAGATTTAAAAGCGTTTAGAGAAACTAGGCAAGTTACTTTGAGCATGGTTTGCAGCTTGTTCCAGACTAATGGGAGGGCATAGCCAGTGGCAGCTTTGCCATAGAGAGTGCGAAACCTGAGGACATTGACTGTAACGAGGGACGTTTTTCTCAACGAATAACCGCTCAGGGAATGGCAGAATAGGCGTGAAATATTTGGGGGGGGGGTAGCTTGTTGAGAGCTTTATAAAGCCATGTGCAGCTGTGCATTAATCTTCTGGTGGTGAGTGACAGCCATCCTGCTTCGGAATAGAGCTTGCAGTGGTGAGTTCTGGTGGCAGCGTTTGTAATGACTCGAATGGCACGGTGGTATAGTGTATCCAGCTTCTGCCAATTGGTGGTGGAGCAGCAGCTGTAGATAACATAGAATTTGATGGCAGATAAGGACCGCTTGGCCCACCCAGTCTGCCCATTGCCCTACCTAATGGATAAGCTGCAGATCTTATTTAACCAACAGCCTAATTCCTCCTACCCCCAACCCCTAGAATTGCCTTATGTCTGTCCCGTGCATTCTTGAATTTCCCCACTGTTTTTGACTCCACAGCCTCCACAGGAAGGCCATTCCATGCATCCACAACCCTCTCCATGAAAAAATACTACCTTACATTACTTCTGAGCTGTCCCCTTCTATCTTCAAATTGTGGCCCCTTGTTCTTGCACATCTTTTTCTGAAAGATGCTACCCTCTTGGATTTCGTTGATTCCCTTGAGGTACTTGAAAGTTTCTATCATGTCCCTCCTTTCCTCGAGGCTATACATATTAAGTTCTTTAAGTCTTTCTCTTCATATGTCTTCTGGTACAGACCCTACACCATTTTAGTTGCCCTCCTCTGGACTGCCTCCATCCTGTCTATGTCCTGGCGGAGATTGGGTCTCCAGAACTGCACGCAGTACTCCAGATGGGGTCTCACCAGCTGTCTGTACAGAGAGATAACAACTTCCTGTTTTCTACTGGTCATGCCTCTTCCTATACATCCCAGTATCCCCCCAGAACTTCCTTACTGCCTTCTCACATTGCTTGCCTGCCTTTAGGTCATCTGATATGACTACCCCCAGGTCCCTTTCCATTTTTGTTGTTGTTACTATCTCACCCCCCATTGTGTACTCTTCCCCTGGGTTTTTGTTTCCCAGGTGCATTACTTTGCACTTCTTAGCATTGAATCTGAGCTGCCATACATTTGACCATTCCTCCAACCTTACCAAGTCCCTTCTCATCCTTTCCACCCCACCTTTTGTATCAGTGCTGTTGCAGAACTTTGTGTCGTCTGCAAAGAGACATACTTTTCCTTCCAGTTCCTCTGCAATTTCACTTATAAAAACATTAAATTGGACCGGTCCTAGAACTGAACCCTGCTGTACCCCTTTAGTTTGTTTGTTTAAAATGTATTTTTATCCAGGATACAAATTGATTAGGGTGTAACCCCCATTTACAACAATGTCCTGTGTAGTAACACCCCTTTCTTTGGACTCCATTTATTATTACCCTCTGTTTACTATTAAAAATCCACATAGTCTAGTAAGGGTACAAAGGAAGCTTGGACCAACTGTCTTCTGATATCACTGGAGAATAAGGATTTATTTTGGTAGAAGAAACCACTGTAGCCTTGTAGACAAAAATAACATTTTAGAGAAATTGCTTCTCAAGTCTGGCTGGTTGCTAATCAAAATGTTGGTTAGCAAAGATTGCTAATCAGGCTTCCAAAATGAACTTAAGCCTTGGCCTGCTCGTGGCACCACAGCCTCTCACTGAAATGATTGGTACGTCAGAAGCAGAAGATTAACCAGTAGACTTCAGGCTGAGATAAAGTGTAAGCTGCAGGGAGTAGGCTTTCATGCAAATATTATTTGGGGGTTACGAGATCTGAGTCCTGCTGATTACCCGCTATCTTCTGTTTGTTTGTTTTATTTATTTTGTAGGAAACTAGAAAATGACTTTAAACTCTCCATTTCCTTAATTAAAGAGCTTTTTTGCCACAGTTGTGACAATTTTGAAACGACTAAATCTTTAGACACAATTAAGCTTATATTTAATATTTTTTCTGTAATTCTCATCTCTACTTCTTTATTACTGAGAACATTTGCTTATAAACAGGATCACTGCCCTATCTGTTCTGGATGCTTACTTATGCCTGACATCACGTTTTCTTTATGCCATCACAGTCTGTTGCTGTGGAGATAATTATGATGCCATGAATAAGGGGTTATGATGTCGGTGTAGGCAAGCAGAAAAAAGCAGATAAGGGGGGGGGTAAGGAACAGTAATTCTCTTTTATACAACTGTCCAGTATAATAAAAAAAAAAAAAAAAAAAAAGGAAACGTATAAAAAATATATGAACTATAAACTTAATTGTGTCTAAATCTCACATTTTTCTAAATATTTTCTAATGGTGTTGGGGGCTCTTTAAGTTGCTCATTACCTCACACTCTCAGAATTGCTGCAATATGTTTATTAGACACCGGTGTCTACCCTCCAGCTGATTCTGTGTTCTCGTCTACACCACCCCAGCCGAGATAAGTAACAATAAATTCAGATTTATTGCACTGTCTCAGGCTAGAATATCATTTTACACAGTTACTCGGTTGAGTTTTTTTTAGTCACATACATTCATGCATGCATACAGCTGTAGCCCATCAAGTGGTGCAAGACAGAAAATTGTGCAAACCATGATATTGTCTTTATTTGACTATGGGGACATTGTTTATGTTGACCTAGTTAGAGATCAGTTTTTGAGGCTAGATTCACTGTACTATAAACTGACTTGTTTCGTCTTGTCCGCAAAGAAGCGGACACACCATTGCATCATTCTAAAATCTCTTGCTTGGCCACTGTTGGAACAAGTAAGACAAATGCATATTCTAGCTCACATCTGGAAGTGTACTAAAAAAAAATAATAATTCTGATATAGATTACTGAATTTTTTTTTTTTTTTAGTTTTCGTTGACCGGGTAAGTGCACTAGACAGATCCTGCCTATTTTCAGGCACGACCCGGGGGAGGGGGATACAGATGAATGCCAACTGACCTTGAACCAGATTAAGCTGTTGGTGATATTTTTAGTGAATGAGGGAAATTTGGCCAGGCATCGGGGGAAATCCCCTACTCTTTTTGATAAGTGCCATGGGATCTTTAATATCCACCTGAACTACCACCAATCCAGGCAGATGGGACCTCGGTTTAACGTCCCATCCGAAAGACGGCACCTCAGAAATGCAGCACCCATCTCATGCTGCATTACAGTGTCAGTTCTGGGATATTAACCCAAGTGCCAGATGTGGGAACTGAACCCACAGCCCTCTGATCTCCTGGCCTCAGAGGCAGGTGTGCTACCTGCTGAGCCACTGACACTGATTAACACTGCTTTTCCTTACTGTCCCTGAAAAGTCTAGGTTAAGGTCAGCTGCAGGTTTTGAATTCGGAGTCAGTAGTCACATAGGTCAAATGTCCCTCTCATTTAAGGGTCTCAAGTTAATAGTCTTCCATGTGCGCTACACAAAAGTACTGACAACTTGCCAGCATTGTGCACTTTAAAACAATGGTTCAAAAATAAGTATCGAGTGTCTCTCTCGTGATTCTTGTGTGACTCTGTAAACCCGGGATATGCTGCTTCATGTTATATTATTATATGTATAGAAAAAAATATTTAATAGTTCATTTAGTTACAGAGTAGTTAAATATAATTGTATCATATTTTTTGTTCAGTTGTATTAAAATTCTTTAGGAGACCATCGAAAGTAAGCATTGGCTCAATTGACTGTTATTCTTTTCGGTTTTAAATAAAAACTTTTGAACTAAAAAAGTTCCTCCCTCCACCAGCTTAGTGTGAACACCCAACACCCTCTTTCTATGCTTTCAGTCACTGGAATGCGATGTGCACATTTATGGAACACATACAAACAGAAGAGAGAAAGAAGTAAGTGCCTCAGCTGGGACTTGAAACCAGCCTCCGGAATACCGTTTTGTTTGTCCTACCAGCTGCGCCATTCATAAGGTCTGAATGGTTATCCTAGAAAGCACACACTTTCCAGTGCACAGCGTGTGCCGCCATTATGACATTACATTATCAATCAGGGGAGTGCTGTGTGCACATATATGAGACACATACAAATTGAAGAGAGAAACAAGTGCCTCAGCACCGTGTTCCGGGTGGCCTTGGTTCAACTCTCAGCTGAGGTATTTCTTTCTTCTGTTCATATGTGTTCCATAAATGTGCACACTGTACTCTTGTGATTTGAAAATGTAATTATCTGTGCAGCACCAGCTTGTGCAGTGTAGAAAGAGTAATGTGCTCTGGGACGGCCCAGTTTCCAGATGCCTTGGTCTAGCACAGCCAGAACAGTACCCCGGGCAGCCTGGGTTCATGTCCCCATCTGAGGCACTTCTTTCTTCTGTTTGTAGGTACACCGTTTTATGTGGTTTGCCGAAGGCATTGCAGATGTATTGGCATCACAGTTTGGGGCTGTTGGGAGGCTTGACAAGGATCAGCCAGTCACAGGCCAGCAATCTGCACCACCTGCTTTCTGTCACTATCCAGTGGGTTCTGCAAAATTTTCAGTCAATCATGCAGCTGCAAAATGCGACATGAGACTTCCTTTTCTGCAGTGCACCTCACCTGTCCCTGGCGGGAATGTTTCTCGCTGCAGCTGTACTTGCAGTCACTCGGTGGCACTTCTGTGCCCCCCACCCCAAAACACAGACAGTGCTGTTTTTCATTGTCCAGTCTGCATGCCTGTGGCCCTTACCCACCTCCCCTCACATGCTGGAACATCCCGTTCTAAACCAAGCTGATTTGTGGCACTGATTCTCCCCATTTCTCTGGCACTGCAAGTCCTAAATTAAGCATCTCGGCAGCAATTGTCTGTTTCCCTCCACCTACCAGCACTGCCAATTTCAAACTCTTCCACTTCACGACCATTTCCCCACCACCACCACCAACCAAAACTAATTCTACCGGTTCAGAGCTAAGCTGCTCTGCGGTTGTTATCTATTTTCCACACCAGTATCAACACTGCAAGTTCTAAACTAAAAAAAACTTGGTCTAATTGTTGGTTCTTCTTGCTCCCACTGCCACCAGTTACTAACTCAGCTGCTCTGTAGCAAATTCTGTTTTCCTGTCTCCCACCCCACCCCATACGCGCGCCTCCTGACTAACACCAGCAATGCTAGTTCCCACCTCAGCACTCCTGTCAATTCTCTGTTCCTTGCGAGCAACACTGGCAATGCTGCTTCCAAGCTCAGCTGCTGTTTGGCAGTTATCTGTCGTGATGCACCACCGCTACCAGCAACACTGTGGTTAATAGGACACGGGGTTTTGCTTGTGAGAGGGGTAAATGATGCATCCTAGATTATGGTGGTCAGCTGAGCTAGGTACTAAAATATTCTATACCACACTGCTGTGGCACAGTAAGTTGAAAGAAATGGATGTATGAATCACTATACAACAAAACATAACAAAGGGTATCTGTGAACTTGTGCTCCATGGTTTCATATTGTTGTGAAAGGCAGCGTTAAAAGTAATCGCTATAAAATCAATAACAAATACATGCACAGATCTGAAAAGTGGGCTGTAATAAGCAGATATTTAACTATATCTGTTGGAATTTCAGACGTCCTCACTTATCTGCAAATATTGCACAGTGTGTGTAGTACTGGTAGCAGGTGCCTTAGGGCAGAATTCCGTTAATTCAAATATGTGGTGCAGGACCTTGTCTGGTTAATTATTAAATGTGATTTATTGGTACATAAAAATCCAGGCACATGGTGCTGTGATTAGAGGAGCAACTACACTGCAAGGGAACGCAGGATACTCTGTATGTTTCGGGGGTAATGCCTCTCCCTGCAGACCCGGAATTCAGCATGTTCCTGTGAAGCGTCGCATTTTAAATTGAGTAACATTCCGCTCGGGATTACTCGCATATGGAAAGTACCACCTCGTATTTGGGCTGGAACCTGAGAGCCAGAAAGCTTTCACTTTTCCAGAAACTGTTGAGAACCTGCCCTCTCATTCATTAAGTGGCCTCGGTGGGCCCTGTCTTTCTGAAGGCAAATGCGGTGTCAGGAATCGGCATATAGTAAAATGTCTTGCAGTATTTGACAGCCTTGCCATAGGGTCGATTACCCATTTTCCATCTCTACTCTTTCCAGAAGAGATCAGTGTTCATTTCTGTGTGTCACACATGACTCCACTGGTACAGTATGGCATCACAAATCGCTCACCCCCATAAACGTGAGTGATTTAATTGTGAAGTACATCTTCTGTAGCACTCCACATTGTCAATGGGATTCTGTACTGACTGGTTATATGCAGCCGACGGGGGGGGAAATGGCACAGCCCAAGGCTGTAATCAAAATAGAATCCTGGGCACCTGCACATTCCAGACAGCAGCACCTATCCAGTCTGTGCTGCACCATAGAAGGGGAGACCACTCAGAAATCTCTCTGAAGAAGAAAACAACTTTCTGACGTTCTGGCTTGTAGTGCTGCAGCTCTGCATGGCAAGTTGGAGCTACCTGGTTCCAGGGAGCACCCTTAAATTAGAAATGTGCCTGTTAAGCTGCGGCTTTCAAATTGGCTAACCTGCCTTTTTTCCGCATTTCCACTGCCTGTTCTTGGAGTGAGGGCCATGTCTGCCACAGTAGTTCAGGGGTGTTTTGCTAGCTTGTCTCCAGTTAAAAAAAAAAAAAAGTGCCTCAGGTAAGTACCCTTTGTTGGTCTTTTGTTCAGGGCCCTTTCTTGGTCTCCCACCACCGTTTTGGGCGTCGGTTTCCCCCTCCCTTTTTTGCTTAGGCTGAGGGTGTCTGGCTTTTTTTTTTTCTTTTTTTGCCTTATCTGGTATGTCTGGTGGTTTTTTCATTGATGCAGGGGACATTGCCCCATTTAATTCTGTCTATCTTGTTTGAGGGACATTTACCCTTAATTCTTCCCTCAGCATATAAAAAAAAAAAAAAAGTCAGCCACTCAAGGAGAGTGGGCTCTGAGGGAATCATCAGACTTGCTTCTTATCTTGTCTTTGGGGCACAGGTTGGGTGGTGGTTTTGTCTAAATGGCTCCTTTGAGCTGAGCGGTTTCCTGCTGTTTTATTGATAGCCCTGTCCGTTGGGCATGCATGCCTTTTCCTTTTTGAGGCCTTCTTCAGCCTCTAGGCACTATTCACGTGACTGTCCTTGGGCCTGCACCCCGGTGATGTGCCGATGTCACATAGAGTGTCGTGCATGGCCCAGAGAACAGGTGTGTGCCTGTACTTTGCCAGTGCTAGACGCAGCAGCTCTACGTTGCTTTCACTTTCAGCCTGCCTGGCTGAGAGCATTTCAGTCTCCTCACAGCTGGCTCGGCTGGTGGGAGCGCTCATTCCCCCTCCCACAGTCAGCGATGGGGATCATGGCAGTACAGTGGAGCCCTCTTTAAGTGCACGCCCTTGGGATAACAGTTTTTTGTGCACTTAAGCGGGCTGTGCATTTAACCAGAAAATCACTTCCAGGCACATTTCACTGTTTCTGTAATGTGCTTTATTAAATACCAGGCGCTCAAGGTAAAATGACAGTACTTCTTAAAAAAAAAAAAATAAATAAAAAAAACATTAATCTTCTTTCGTTTTGTGTTTCAGTGTAGGACTCAAAATTAAACAGAAGGCTAAAGTCAGTCTTTTCTTTTGACAAAGTGAATTTTCTTACTGTGGCCATGCTAGACAGCACCATGGCTGCAGTTAAGATGTTAAGGTGGACTGTTTAAGGTGGCACTGTACAAAAATGTGCACTTAAATGTTGGGTTGGACTGAAAATCAATAGGAAAAGTAAAAAAAAAAAAGTGCATTTAACTGAAATGTGCACTTACACGTAGTGCACTTAAGAGGTACATTTAACATTGGATGAATAGGACAAAAATCAGGATATGGAAAATATGTGCATTTATGCGGGATGTGCATTTATCCAATGTGCATTTAAGTGGGCTCCACTGTAGTTCTTTTTTGCAGCCTGTATTAGTGGTCTACTGATTAGCTTCATTTTGTTTGCTGTTTTGAACTTCTGCAGGACTAGTTTTTACTCCATGGCTTATCGAAGACCTGTAGTTTTAAAACGATGTAAGACCTACAAAAGGGTAATGCGACTCTTCTTCTCTGGGTTCATATTGCCCCCATTGTGTTACCCAAGGTGGTATGTCTCTTACGGTCCCCCCCCCCCCCCACACACAAGTCAGCACTCTGAGTTGGGGGGGGGGGGCACCTGGTGTACCAGCTGGCAGTGGCAAAGCAGAATTGCATAGATCCTTGTTGTTGTTCTTAGGAAAGCTTTTGGGCCCCAGTGTTCCGCAGGACATCGCATCGCATCAGACAGACTTGACCCAAAACCAGGTTCCTCAGGTCAGGGGGGCCCCCACAGGCACATCCCAGTGCACCAGAGCAGGACAAGGCTGCTAATATAGATCTGAAGGCAGAGTCTGACCCTGACCATAGAGAGGGTCAGGATGAGGGTATCGGGGGTCTTGGGGATAATCCTGACCCGAAGAAGTTACTTGAGGAGGAGGAAGGGGGGTGGACGATGAGGAGGAAGGGGAGTGGACGGAGCTTAAGAGGAGGATTCGTATCCCTCCCTGTTGATACTATAGCTTTATCCTGTCTGATGACTGAGGCTTTTAGGACATTGCGGCTGAAGAAAGTGCAATCCATGGAAGCATTAGATGTGAACCCTGTCCTGTCCATGTCCTTCTCTGCTCTCAAGTGTTTCCTAGCTTTATTCACTGTGACCAGATTATTGAACAAGAATGGGCAGGTGCGGACCAAAGAAAATATCTGTCAAGGCTTAAAGTGCGGTGTTTCCCCCCTTTTTTTTTTTTTTTTTTTGAGGAAAATATGTGTGAGCGGGTGATGGTAGTGACAACTCTTGACACAGACTTGTAGACTCACACGCAAAATTGTGTGTTTTGTTGTTTTATTATAAACAAGTAAAAATGAAGCAAACAAATTAACTCTGAAATCATCAAAATAAATAATATCCTAAGTTCTAACTGAACTTCAGCACTCTAACTCCGAGTACTGCCACAGAGTGGTCCTTGCTTGGCTTCAGCGTGACCACTATCCGCTGTGCTCCAAGCCTATCTGCCTGGAACTAAAATTGGGAACCTTTTATAAGAATAAGAGAGTGACATCACAGGTCATCTGATCTGCCCCCTATCACTAATACACAAATAAACCTATTCTAATACATCTTTTGGGGGAATCAACAGCGACCAAAACATTAGTTTGTATTTAATTTACACAACACATTCATTATATTATAAAAATAAAAGCACAGTAATGCATCCAAATGTGTGCATACGAAAGGGTCACAATGACATGACTCCACCCTCTAAATATGACCTCACAGCTGACCTAGACTATAAGAATAGCCCACCAGGGGACCGCTGGCCCTTAGGGAACGCCATTCCATTCTGTACCAGACTAATAGAATACACAGGTATGTCTAGTCACTTTAGGTTCATGCCTTTTCCTAAATGAAGAAACAAAACTTCATAGTGTTTGACCTGTTTTACTCCTAAACATTCAGACACAGCACACAGCAATAGGTTACTCTGTAACCTAGTTATGTATCCGGGAGTTTAGGAAATTATGGGCTATCAGCCATATTATGGGGTGCCCATAATTTCCAAGACTACGCTCACTGTATTTTCTGTGTTTATATTTGAAATGTTTATTGCAAAGTTTGCACTATGCAGTGCTAACTCTGCATAAGTTTCTGTTTCTTTTGCCTGCAAAATGAGCACTTTTGGAGTGCTCGCAACCAAGCAGATGTGAGGTGTGATTCTCAGTGGTCCCTTTGAGAAGTCCTGAATTTGCAAGTGCAGGAATATGTCCTGCCAAGGACCACCAGAAGCCCCAAAGTCCTAAAATTATGCATTTCACAAGTTGCACTAAGTGCTTGCAATGTGCAGAGTAGCTTAATTCACACTCAAGTTTTCGGGACATTGCAACCAAACCGGTAGTCTGGAATTTCATTTCGGTGGGTGCAGCCTGCACAATTAAGCCCTCACGAGCAAAAACAATCCCCGGTAAGCATTTTTTACCACTAGAGGGAAAAGGGGGCAGTGAAATGTTGGGTTTTTGTGCAGTAAAATAACAGAGAGGAATTGTTCAGGAATGATATAATTACATTCTTCAAGTACTAAAGTATCTCATTCCATCCTGTACGCTAAGACAGGAATTAAGCCACAGAATGAATTCTTTAAGCTTTAGGAGCAGTACCTTTGCCACAGCAAAACAAAAACAAAGTGGCAGAAGAAGGGCATAACAGGGCATGCCTTCTACTAGGTCACCTTACACTAAACTGCATTCAGATGGCTAAGTAAGCCACTACATTCCCACCACATGGACAACAGAGAAAGTTAGTGGGGTTAGAGAAGAGGAGAATACCATAATAGGAGGCCACCCCATTGTGGTAGAAAGGTGAGAAAGATCAAATGAGACCAAGACAAGAACAAATACATACTACTGCAGTAGATTTTTGAAACTGGGTAGAAAGAGAGGAGAGTGTCCAGTGAGGGGGGATTCCACTAAACTGTCACAATACCAGCAAGTGGTAAACCCCTTCTCTGGCGGATAAAGCTGTACATAATTCCATCAGACGCACTACTGTCCCTATTGAAGGGTCCTTAGCCTTAGCGGATTCACACGACAAGCGAGTGGATGCTTCATGCAGAAGAGCCTTCGCCTCCAACCGCACAAATCTCCGCATCTCCTATGCCTCATATATTGTTGCTAGAGCCTTAAACTTGTGGGTTGCGACCCTGGGCAGCTTTGTTCCCCCCGGATTCGGAGGAGGCAAGCATTTTGCAGTTGGTATGCGTGACCTCCACCTTCTTAGGGGGATGCCATGGTGGAGAATTTATGCATGTTGGCTCACTGCGCTTATCACATTGTGTCTGCTATGTAAGGCCTGTGCCTTCGGCATTGGGTCATTGATTAGGCTTTGAAGAGCAAGTGGTTTAACTTAGCCTTCAGGGGAGGCTTGATATTTGGTTCTGGCCTGGATGATATTTTGAAGGTTATCCAGGATAAAAAGGGTCACCTTCCAGTGCCAAAACAACAACAAAAGGATGGGTTGACTCCAGAAGGTCAAGAAGGCGGCCAACAGAGGCAGTATTGAGGGGCTGTCTTCCTTTTCGAACTTCTGGAGCCAGAGGAGTAAAGGATCCTCTTCTGGTTTCAAGAGCAACAGTAGCAGAGAGCCCTTGCCCGAAAATGTAACAGAGGTCCAGGGCGAAAAGCAGGCACCTCTCAGTGAGGGTACATGGGCCCATCTCTGCCTCCCGTACCTCGGTGGAAGACTGCACAATTTTATACAGGATGGGCCCAGATGACAACGGATGCTTGGGTTCTGGAAATTCTGGTTTTTCGTTATGCGGTAGAGTTCTCAACCTTTCCCTCAAAGGTGACTGTCCCCAGTACCAAAGGACCCTGTAAAGAGGCAAGTGGTGTTGCAGACACTGGACCACCTCACACAGATCGGGATGATTGTACCGGTGACTCCTAGCAAGCAAGGCGATGGATTCTACTTGATTTATTTTGTAGTTCCCAAGAAGTTTTTTTTTTGTTTTTTGGGGGGTCAGGCCTGTTCTGAATCTGAAACGCCTAATCAGGTTTGTTCACCACACCTTCAAGATGTGAGTCCTTACATTCAGTCATCCAGGCTGTCTAACTGGGGAATTATCTAGTATCCATAAATCTGAGGGATGCATATCTCCACTTTCATATCTGGCAGTCTTATCAGAGGTTCCTCAGGTTCTCGGTCCCAGGACAGCATTTCCAGTACAGGACGCTCCTGTTTGGACTGGCAACAGGCCCCAGCCCAGGGTTTTCTCAAAGGTGCTTTTGCTCCTAGTGGCTCAACTTCAGCAAGAGGAACATCATGTCTGTCCCTGCCTGGATGATCAGCTCATTCGAGCACTGTCTGTGCCATTGGCGAGAAAGTCAGTGATCAGGACTCTGGAGATCTTGGAGTACCATGGCTGGCTGGTGAATTGGAAGAAAATCTCTCTCGAGCCATCACAGACCCTAGAGTGCCTGGGAGCAATGTTTAAGAAGGATGAGGGGAAGGTCTTCCTCTCACCAGTCAGGAAGGAGACCCTGTTGACAAGAGGTTCAGTGGCTGAGGAGCCAATCGTCCGCTTCAGCTCACAGCCTTGTGCAGATTCTGGGCCTCAAGACGGCGATGATTGATCTGGGCCTGTGGGCTTACCTTCACATGTGGACCCTACAGATCGAGTTGCTGTCGACTTCGGATCCAGCCTCTGAGAACTTCAGGCCAGGATGACAGTTTCACCACTCCTATGGCAGTCTCTGAGTTGGTGGGTGAGTTTGGAGAATCTGAGCAAGGGGTCTCCCTTGGGAGTCCCCCCAGAGTTGATTCTGATAACAGATACCAGCCTGTCGAGTAGGGGGACAGTGCTGGACTACATTCCTAATCAAAGGACTTGGTCAGCGCAGGACCAGCACCTACACATAAACATTCTGGAGATGAGGGTTGTGTGCCTCGCTGTCCTTCATTTTCAAAGTCAAATGCTATCAAAAGCTGTGAAAAAAAGGTCAGCCAGCACTGTCACGGTGCTGTACATAAACAGGGGCACAAAGCGCACAGAGATGCTAAAAGAAGCCCCCAATCCCCTGCTGTGGGCAGAGAACCATTTCTCTCTACCAGCAGTTCACTTAGCGGGGGAGTTGAACATTCAGGCTGATTGGCTAAGCCACAAGATTTGGTCATCCACAGATCGACCTGTTCATCTCCAGCCAGAACACTCAAGCACAATGGTTCTTCAGCTGCTACCGGTGTCCAGAGGCAGTGGACACCTTGTCACAAGCATGGAATTTCGGAGCATGTGCCTTCCCTCCTCTGCCACTCCCCCCAAAGTCATTTGCAAAATAAAGTCACTCAAGAGGAAGCTTTCTTCTGATAGTTCCTGAGTAGCCCAAAAGGCAGTGGTTCTTGGACTAAGTGAACCTAGCTCAACATGCACTGTTTCACCTTCTAGCGTGGGGGGACCTTCTTTCCCAAGGTCCCACTCTGCATCCAAATCTGGGAGCGATGCAGCACACGATCTGGCTCCTGAAAGGATGAGACTCCTGAAACGGTTTCTCTAAGAAGGTGGTGGACACCCCGATGACTGCGATGAAGAGTTCCACGTCGGCAGCTTATGCTCGAATGTAGTCCACCTTTTCGGCCTGGGCCAGAGGAAAAAATATCTGGCCTTTTAAAGCCACGGTTCCACAGATTTTGGATTTTCTGCAGGAAGAAGTGGAGAAAGGTTTGGCCTTGAGCACCCTGAGAGGTCAGGTGTCGGCCCTTGGACCATTCTTGAGTTTGTCCTTAGAGACTAACCAGGAGGTTATTCATTTTCTACGGGCTGTCAGCAGGAGTCAACCTCTGTTCTGATCTCCTGTTCCTCCATGGGATCTTAATCTGCTTCTGAATGCTCTTTGTAAGGAGCTTTTCAAATCGCTTTCCTCAATCCTGTTGGATGTGCTGTCTTACAAGATGTGTTTTTTAGTTGCTGTGTGCTCGGCCAGAGGGATTGGTGAGTTCTAGGTTTGTCCCACAAAAGAACCTTACCTTGTCATGCAATAGGGCACATGGTGGTGCTCAGAACAGTTCTATCTTTCATTCCAAAGGTCCCCATGGTCTTCTATGTGAACCAAGAAATCTGTCTCCCATCTTTCTGTCCGCAACCTACTCACCTAAAAGAGAAGGAGTTGCACAAATTAGATTTGCGACGAGCTGTTCGGGCATACCTTAGACAGACTGCTGAGTTCTGGAAATCGAATAGGTTGTTTGTTCTTTTCGAAGCAGCCAAAAAGTGACAAAAGGCCTCCGAGGTCACCCTGGCTAGGTGGGTGAGGGCTTGCATTGCCAAGGCTTATGTCACAGAAAAGAAGAGACCTCCGGATCTCACCAAGGCTCACTCCACCAGGGGTATAGCTACCTCCTAGGCAGAGAAAGGCAAGCCATGTGTCTTAGAACTGTGCAAGGCAGACGTGGTCCTTTGGTCACACATTCACCAAGCACTACAGATTGGATGTTCCGAGTTCTGCTGATGCAACCTTTGGTCGCAGAGTTTTACTGTAGGCAATTAGGTAAATTCCTTGTGCGTGGTTGTATGGGACAGTATTCTCCCCCACCTGGTCTTTCATGGGTGCTGCTTCTTAGGACCCATTAGTACTGAATCCCATTGACATTGTGGAGCATTACAGAAAGAAGAAAGTTCTTTATACTTTCTGTTGGACCCAACATTGCCAGTGGGCCCGCCCAGGAGCCTTACCCCTGCAGGAGAATATTGTCCGGTCTGCCAGCACTGGGATATTCATTTTTTTTATTGTAAGACTCTGATTGTAACTTGTAAGTCTGTCTGAACAGCACTGTATAGTTTATCTGCTGTGCTTGTAATTATATAGATATGCAAAAAAAAAAAAGAGTAAGTAGTTCCACATCAGAATGTTGGTTACTCGCACACAGTTTTAACAGGTTCGAATTTGATAACTAAGGGTGCCTCCTTTGTTACAGGTGATCGCTTATACACTGTAGTCTTTTTTTTTTTTTCCTCCCAGTGTTATCTGTTTGCATTAATTCCTTTGACAAGTCTGTTCTAGTTGATTTGACGCTGCAAAGATCTTCTATGCCATTGGAGAATTGAAAGTCGAGCCTTGATTTCTTACCTTCATCATGTGACGAAGTAGGCGACCGTTTACTGTGTTTTATTATGGTTAAAGTCCTATCTGTGTAAGCAGCTGATATGTGTACTTTTGTGTTAAGATGACCGGTATTGTCTAGGTAGATATCTTTTTTCCACATTTGGAGGCACTGCATGGACAGTAAAGACTGGAGAGTTGGTGCTGTCCAGAATGTTCACTGTGCCATTTGCCTTGTAGGGGTGCACATAACCCATCAGTACTGAATCCCATCGACAATGTTGGAGATAAAAATTAATTACGGTAAATATGAAGAAATTTTTTCTTATCAAAAACTAACTTAAACATGGGTCAGAAATAGTCAGAAACTGTAGTGGAAAAAGAAGTCCAGGAGAAGGAGCTTGAAAATATGGGAAATAGATTTTTGCAAAGGGGATATCGGAGTAGCACAGTGTGGCAGGCTATTATTAACTCAGAAAACATAGTAAGAGAAGAACTCTTAAGGGACATAAGTAATAGGTCCGGGTGACAGATTTGTATTACCTGTGGACTTCTCGGATAAAAGCAGAGACCTAAAATGTTAGCTTTCTATATTTGAATCTTGCTCGACTTTAATGTAGTTATCTTGCCTGACCTATTGTAATTATGCTTTTCACTTGTTGTTTTTTGTGCAATTTATTCTCCTGGGTCATTCCTGAAAATAGGCACTCAGTTGTCTAGCGTACCTACTCAGTTACCAGAAACTGAATAAATAAATAGACAAGAATTGTTGGAACAATATTAGAAGCACTGCTCCATACGTTAGATGTGCGCAGAACTTTAAAGTGTTACCTGCTTCGCACCAAGGAATGCAGAAAGTCGAAGCAGTTGTTTGTTTCCTTCACCCAGGGTAGAGAGGGTGCTTCAGTTTGTAAGTAGTGTTTATCCAAATGGTTGGCAAATTACATTGCATTCTGCTACAACAAGTACAGCAAAAAATTGTCTGGAGCTGTTAAAGCTCATTCCACGAAAGGCATGGGTACCTCTGTGGCTTGTTCCCAAGGGGTCTCAGCCGCTGAAATCTGTGCAGCTGCCACCTGGAGAACTATCCATGCATTCACCAAGCACTACAGTCTGGCCATTGCCTCAAGAGCCCATGTAGGTTTCAGCAGGGCTGTGCTGCAGGGCCTCCTGTCTTAAAGTGACTTACCAACTTCCCCCGATGTCATGTTTGCAGATTACCTTCCCTTCATTGACTGATGCAAAGCTCGGCTGCCCTGAAGTTAAGTATTAAATATATTCAGATGCTTAGTTTAACATTTTTGTGCCACAGTTGTCTCTGCGTGTTTTTTTTTTCTTTGTTTGAAGTTTGCACGTGAGCAGTGCATCCACATGCATGAGTGACATTAGCACAGGGAAGGTGTTCCCACTGCACATTTCTCACTACTTGTTCATTCGTCTTTCCTGGACCCAGCCTCAGTGAGTGCAGATCCAAAACTGAACTGGCAAAAATTACAGCACTGATGACTGAAACAGTTTGTTATATTGGTAGCTGAGGCGGATACTTGCTTTTGGGATTGCAGAAGTGGCGATTTCTCCTGATTTTCAATTTTACTCATCTGTCTAAGCTCTGTGTCCTAGGTCCATCACTTCTAGGAACATCACAATCTACATTGCTTGAGTACAGTGTTACAGTTTTAGTAAGTACTGCAAGTACATAATTATAACAACAAGTCTGTATAAAAAAGAAATTTTTATAATTTTATAATTTGGAGGCAGTATAGCGCAGCAGTCTAAGGCTCTGAGCTGCAAATTTGGTGACATCTAGCAGACCAGACCTGGGGTTTGAATCCCACAGCTTCCACTTGCATACTATGTGACCCTGAGCAAGTCACTTAACCTCCTTGTGCTCCCAGGTCGCTCCTGTAAAAAAGCTTTCAGCTTAGTGTGCTATACCTGGTTAAACAACTAAATAAATAAACCAAAAAAAAAAAAAAAATTTTTAAGTAAGTGGAGCTGTAATCTGTAGCATATTGGGACACAAAAGGACGACTTTTGAACTGGGCAGATCTATAAATTGAAGTAAGCTTTTCAGTATTGATACATAGAGGTCTGTGTTAAAAGGATGACTTTTTCAACAGTTCAGAACTGTAATGTTCAGCAAGAATATAAGCACTGAGCTGCACAGCCCAGTCCCAGGAGAACAGTGCAATAAACTGTATTTTTGGCAAGTGCTGCTTCCAGTGTGATTGCTTCAGTAAACTGCCTTTGCTATTGCATTTCTGATTGTCACCATCATTCTAGACAGTTTATATTTTTTCCTGTGCTCCTGTGTTTTCTTGGGATCATTTGGTGTTCTCATGCAAGCACCATAACGCTGATCACCAAAGTATGCTTAGATGTGCATGAATAAAGGGACATGGTGCACTGAATTGTTTCCCCAGCTTGCCAGCACCTCGCTAAGTTTGTAAATGAGTGCAGTAAAATCAGTTATATACTGTACATAGTTACGCTGTACATGGTTTACAGTGTATCTTGAAATTAAAAACACTTAGTTTTTTAACATTTTAACATACAGTCTTTATTTATAATTAGGATTATAGCATCATTATATGTGCTCCGGAGCATCAGCAAAAGAAGAGACTGCAGTTGCCATCCTCTCCCGACACTGTGGCACTAATGTACGGCTTCTATGGTGTTATATTGCAAAGCGTGCTAGTCAGTTCGGCATACTTAGGGAATAATGTCTGAACCAAAATATGGGCTACACAGCAGTGAATGCAGGGAGTCTACACAGTGCACCATGACATTGGTAAGGCATGGGAGACAGTATAGTGCAGCATCTATTGTATTTGCTGTACACTTTACACATGTGCATCAGAGATCCACCGTAATGGAAAAAAAAAGGGAAAACACAAACGGCTTGACACAGACCGAAGTGGTAATGAAGTATGCTGACATAAGTGAGGAAGGGTGGTTCAAATACAGTCTAACACTTGAGTACCTACCGCAAGGATATGTCCCTTTTTGTAGTGGACCAATCAAACGGTACTTAGGCTATCTAAACATAAATGCAGTCTCTTTCTCCATGAGAAGGGTATTGGCAGTATCATTTTTAACCTTGGGGGGTGGGGGATGATCACCGACTGTACTGTGCATTTTTTGCTCAATTCGTAATGCACCTGGAGGCACACATGTAGCAGCAATAAGCCAATGCCAGGATGGTATTACAGATGCTTATGCAGACTCTGACAGCTGCAGTCTGTATAGTTCCTGAGCACTTAGAGGTAACACAAAGCTGGTGCAATAATTTGTCGTTTTAAATTTATAACATGCCGTTAACAGGGGAACTGGTGACTTCAACACGTTACTCAATCACTGATACCTCTAAAGGGGAAAGTACAAGCAGGCCTCCCAACCCTAAACACACACATACAAAGAGAAGAAAGCTATAGCGTAGACCAATTGGCACTAGGGCAAAGACAGACCCAAACAGTATAAATAATTTACAGATAATAAAAGTTCTTTGCTGCAGCATTTTTCTAAGTGTATGTGTGCAGCTGAGGGGTTTGGAGTGGTTGGGGTTCAAGGTGCCTGCTTGTAATTTCCACCCTGTGCTCCATCAGAGTGAGTGACTGATAAATCAGTTGGCGGGAGGTCTCTACTAACTAGTACCAGGTGAGGAATTTGGAGAAATTGGATTTGGACAAATTGTGAGCCATTTATCCTGCTCAAGCAGTGCCACCAGATCGAGCCGTGCTCTCAGTGTCAAGCTGGAGTGGCCAGCAACTCATTTGCATAGGGAAAGCAATCCCTCCCAAAAAAAGAAATATAAAAACCCAGGGTACTATCACTAGCATTTGTGTGGGCAGATCGATACTGGGAGTAACAGAACACACACCATACCTCGATTTTGCACAGTAAAATGACAGCAATGATGGGAACCAAACCATAGCACTAAGTAGCAAAATATAATATTAACAGTCCTTGTTGCTAAGTCCGCTCTCACTGCTGTACTGGAATGGATCGGGACTACTGCTGTGACTGCCTGAGCTACTGCCCACATCATTCTCGCTGCTGTCATAGGGTCATCCCTATGGGGATCTACTATGCAGCAGCTGTCAAATTGTGGCAGTGTGTCATTGTCCAAAAGATCACTGTTAGTGCAGGACAACATAATGCTTTCATCATCGGACCATGAAAATGAACTGTTTGACATTGCCATTGTTGTGCTGCATGCTGCGACCAAGAGCTCTGTCATCAAGACAGAATTGCTGTGACCAAGACTTAATTTTAATTGCAGAGCACAGATCTTCCTGTGGTGACATTGCAAAGGTAATGAGTGTCAAAGGTCACCAAATACAGGCTCCAATACACAAAATGACAGTTCCTGGTTTGTGAGGGTGAAAACCTGATTTAATTTGCTAAATTAGGCTATGCATCTATCAAAATACATTGCAAATCAGTCCTATATGCAGCCACCTTGCAGTATATATGTGTTCATATATCCAAACTTGGTAAATTGCTTTAAGTTTATGGTTGGCCTTCCTCCCAGACTGTTTACACCTGTCACTGCTTGGGACTCGTTCCTGTGGTGTGACCTGATGACTGAGATACCCTTATGAGATAGAATAGTTACATAAGAACTTACTGTAACAGTAGATCTTCGAGGGGATCTCAGTCATCAGGTCTGCTTTCCCTCCCACCATCCCCCTTCTTGGGGCCCTTGTCTTGCAACTGACTTTGTGGTGTGTCCAGCCTTTCATATAGGCCTGGGCACCACCCCCTCCTCTCTCGGCCCACCGTAGCACTAGCTTTGCTCCCTTAATCTCTGGGGGAAAGAACTGAGGAGGGAGCAGGGCCGCTCACGCGTTTATAGGGTTGATGACATCGACAGTGTGGTTAGCCCCTGTTGTACTGCTGGAAATCTTCTGTGTGGATTCTGCTTCACTGACGTAAAGTTCCTACAGTGTGACCTGATGACTGAGATACCCTTGAAGATCTGTTATGGTAAGTTTTTACATAACTGTTCTTTACGGCACAGGTAAGGTGGAAATGTGCCTCATAGCTTTTTTGTGTCAGTAGAAGTCAGTTGCACTATCCCCCAAAAAAACCTTGAATTTCAAGATTTTTCCGTCCTTCATTACAGGGGATACTGTATTCTGCATGCTAACAGAAGCTTTGCCATTGATCTATAGCTGATGTTAATTTCCAAGGGAACAGATGATGATGCCAGTTGCAATATCGAAGCCTTTATGTTAGCAATAGTGTGTTTATAAGAATGGATCCCTGAAAGTTGTAAAACCCAGGCATCCCAACTGAACAGTGTGTGTGTGTGTTGTTTTTTTACCTTTTCATCAGCAGTTTTTACTAGTTTTGACACATTTCAGTATTGCAGACAAAAAGATCCATGACTTGAAACACGTGCTGACTGCCAGATAGATAATGGTGCTGAATGTCATACGTAATGGCATTACTGCAGTGAAATGGCCCCTACATATTACTATGTTCCTATGGCACAGTACTTGTTATGACTAGTAGAGGATTATAATTTATGATGTTGGTTATAGACAAGCAGCCAGAATGTGTTTTCCGGATGTGGTACAGTGCTCTTTGTTTTATTTTTTTGCTGTTTCTTTCTACCCCCCCCTGGCCCTGGCCGGCCCCTCATCCGGCTACCACCCCTGGACTCTGCTCCTTCAGGCCCTCACCCTTGCTTACCCACAGCTTACCCCCTCATAGTGGGGTGACGGGAAGCCACCTACTCACCCGTTCATTAGGATCCAGTTCAGGGTGTGACTTCCGGAGACGGAGTGCCAGGGGACAGCCATCAAGCCACAACGACCAGCCACCAGGGTCTTTTCCATTTTCTCCTTTTTACGAGAGCTCGGCATGCAGTGATGCCGGGGGCGGGAACACACATTCGCCTCTAGCCCTGCCAGGCGTCTGCCGTGCTCCTGCCCCCATGTTCTGGTGGCAGCACTTCGCCCCAGCCTCCTCCAGAGGTCAGACGTGCGCTGACCTCAGGGCGCCCCCCTTCCCGGAGATGGAGAGCAGTCCATCGGACGCTCAATCCATCTCCTCCTTGCCAACTCCCAGCGGCGTGCACTCGTTCCTGAACGCTGGTCGCCGGCATGGTGTGAGGTGTGGTATCCAGCGCCTCAGCCCTCGGTGCAACCGGGCCGGCAGGTACAGTACTTTTATGAGCTAAAATATACCTTAATCTTGAACATGTCACTGGTAAGGCCTCATCTAGAGTATGGAGTTCAGTACTGGTGCCCACACCTCAAAAAGAACATTAACCTGCTGGAGAAGGTCCAGAGGAGGGCTGCAAAGATGATAGCTGGTCAGCAGGGTAAGGCATATGAGGAGAGAGATTGAGGGCACTGAACATGTACTCCCTGGAAGATGGGAGAGAGAGAGAGAGACAGACAGAGACAGAGACAGAGAGGACATGATTGGGACCTTCAAGTACTTGAAAGGAATAAATAAGGTTGATAAGGAGAGTCACTTTAAACTGAGTGGAAACCATAACACGAGGGGGCACAGTCTTAAGCTGGAGGGTGGGAGGTTTAGGAGTGAGGTCAAGAAACACTTCTTCACAGGGAGGGTGGTAGATACTTGGAATGTGCTGCTGGAAGAGGCCATCTCGTTGAAGATAGTGGTCAGCTTTAAGTGAGACTGGGATAGGCATATGGGGAAGGTAAGGATCGTGGGTGTAGAGGATGGAAGGAGTGGGAAGGGAGGACAGGGATATTAGCTCAGGCTGTGGACTCTGCAATATGAGCAGACTTGATAGACCAAATGGCCTTCTTCTGCCGGCTTCTTTGTATGTTCGTATGTAATATTGCACACCAGTCCAAAGGCAAAAAACACCAAAGGTGTGAAAAAAAAAAAAAGGTTTGAGTCAGCCATAATTTATATTTTATAATATCTGTTTGGGTCTCATATCAAGACAGAACTCAAGACAATAGCTAAAGCAAAATACACTGTGTAGACAGTTTGAAGATTACCTTTTTTTCCCCACTGTGCTTCTTAAAAGGATATTCTCATTGAAACTGTTTCTTGGTTAAGAGTATTTTTTGAGTTGTTAGCCATACTTAGTGATAGTACTGTGAATCTGATAGCGCATGGTCCCAAGAGACACTGTCGCAGCTCTTTTGTCATTTTGTGACAGCATGATGACTTTCCACACAGTTGATTACTCAGCTGGCACACTGGGTTGATACGGAGAAATGTAGGGTCTGATTCCTGGTTTATAAAGTAGTTGACTATCAGTGACTGTATTATTTAAGCAGTAATGCATGTCAAGTTGCCATATCTTGGGATATTGTCGTGCCTCAGATACACTGCAAGGCACAAGGCCATAGACTGAGTGACTTCAGTCACCTCATAAGGGATGGTATCCCATGATATTGCACACCTTGGAGTGTAATATTGCAATTATGAAACCGGTCCATTTTGTTTGTTGACTGATGGTATGGCCTACTTTCAAATAGGGATTATGTACTGAAATATTATCCCAACTGAAGATGGTCTCGGCCAATCAGAACTGAAGATTTTTGACCATCCATTTTATAATTGTTAACACATACTTGTGCAGAACCACTGACAGCATTATTTGGAATAGAGGGAAGGGCATGATGGACTGTAAAGAAAGGCCCATCATCTCTCCCACGCTGTGACTCTAGGTTCCGTTAATCCACATGAGGAGCTTTATAACTGGGGCCAAATGTAAGTTGTGCTGCAGGATTTTCTTGTACCAGAGTATTAATGATTTCTTCTCCCCTCTTGCAGTGGTTAGAGACCCGACCGGACCGCCAGGAGTGCCCGGTGTGTAAAGCAGGTATTAGCAGGGAAAAAGTTATCCCTCTGTACGGCAGGGGGAGCACCAGTCAACAGGACCCCAGGTACGTGACTGATTGCCACCTCAGACTTACCACTGGGTATTGGGAGGGAGGGTAGTTAGAAACATAGACCATGACTGCAGAAAAGACAAGAGGTCCATCCAGTCTGCCTGTATTCCCTATAATCCTGGAACAGGATTCGACAGTGCCTGACAGTGGAGAGCTTTAAATCTGCATTAAAAATTCACTTATTTTGGCATTCCCTGATTTTATTTGATGTACTGCAGCTGTTTTTATATGGGTAGTTGTTTCTATGGAGATTTTATGGCTATGTACTAGCGCTGTGGTTTTGGAGTAGTGCTATTTTATAAATAAATGTTGATTGATTGATTCCACCAGGGTACTAACCCTCCCTGTCCCATCTCCATTCTCCTCCCTGGTCTTGTCGCTCTAGGCGACCACTGATCCCTTCATTCTTTCCCATGCCTGCATGAATCCCTCCTTGACTGTGTTTGCACCCACCACAACGGCCAACAAACTGTTCCAAAGTTCCACCACCCTTTCCGTAAAGAAGTACTTCCTCACGTCCCTCCTGATCCTCCCTACTGTTAATTTCCACTTGTGACCGTATGACCTCGAGTTGGTATTCAGGGTAAATAATTGCTCACAGTTTACCTTAATTGTTTTAAGGAACTTGAAGGTCTCTGTTATATCTCCCCTCTCTTTTCTGGTTTCCACTGAGTACATGGTTAGTGCCTTGAAGCACTCCTCATAGGATCTGCCCTTCTCGCCCTAAATCATTTTTGTTACTCTGCGCTGCACTGACTCCAGCCTATCCCTGTCCTTTATGTGGTGAGGACTCCAGAACTGGACGCTGTATTCCAAGTGAGGCCTCCCCAGGGATCTGTATTGGGGAAATATTACCTCTTTTTTTTTTTCTACTATCAATACCCTTTCCCAATTCATGATCCCAGCATCCTGTTAGCCTTGCTGTAGGCCTTGTTGCACTGACTCATTTGTTCAAGGGAGTTAATGATAACTCCAAGGTCCCATTCCTCTTCTGTAGTGCTAAGTCTCACTCCACCCATTCGGTACTCCCATGTTGGGGTTCCTTTTCCCTAGAAGCTTTACCTTGCACTTTTTGGCATTGAATTTTAACTGCTAGACCTTTGACCACCCTTCTAGTTTTTGTAGGTCCCTCTGCATATCCCTTATTCCTTCATCACTATCCACTCTCCCACATAGTTTTGTATCATCTGTGAAGGGACACAGCCTGCCCTTGATTCCCTTACCAATGTCACTAATGAACAAGTTGAAGAAGACGAACCCAGGACCGATCCCTGTGGAACCCCACTCGTAACCTTCCTTTCCTCTGATTTAACCCTGTTGACTACCACCCTCTGCTGCTTCCCTTTTAGCCAACTGCCCACCCAGTTCACTGTGGTTTTAGTTGCAACCAGGTCTTCCATCTTTTTGAGCAACAGTTTGTGCGGTACCGAATTAGAAGCCTTGCTGAAGTCAAAGTACTGTAGATCCACAGCGTGGCCCTTGTCTATTTCCTTGGTCACTCAGTCAAAGAAAAAGTCTTGACCTTTCCACCAAGAAACCATGTTGTTTACTATCCTGGAGCCCATGGCCCTCTCGGTACTCCACGAGGTCCTCTTTGATTAGTGATTCCATCAGCTTCCCCACAATGGAGGTCAGGCTGACTGGCCTGTAGTTTTATTCCCTTAGAGTAGAGTATTAGAATTTGAATTTCTGGGTTATCTGTTTTGGTTTTTATTTGTTTGTTTTTGTTTTATTAAGACAGTTGCATGTAAATCGGCTCTTTGCCTCTTAGACTTCATGTGTCCCAGCTGTGTTTCCTGCCATGAATTCAGAATCCTGCACATGTGACATCAAAATAATTTCTGCGTCAAGAGGTTGTGATGTCATAAGCAGAGGATTCCACTCCTGAAAGGAGGGCAGTGTTTTTGGTTCCCTCTATGCTGCATTACTTTCAGTAATCATCGCACTTTAAAAGAGAAATATATTTTTATGTTGATTGCGCGCATGCACAAGAAACATTGCAGCAGCTTGCTGCACAAGCAGGTTGTGGAGGTGCGGCACTGTTGTGGCCAGTGCCCCCACTGCCTTTTGAGGCTTGGCCCGCTTTCCCCAATGGGGTGGCACGCTACTGCTGACACTAGTTCATCCAGCGTGCCACCACCTTGAAACGTTTTAGCCACTGCAATCGGGGGCCGTCTCGTCATTGCAGCATTAGCCATTCCACTGCAATGAGGGAGCGACCAGTCATTGTAGGGCAGTACCTTGCATGCCCCGAACCAGTTTGTTGACGGGGAACCCAGTTCCATCGGCATAATGTCACCCCAAGTTTCTGCTATATGCTGGGGGTGCCCACTCTCCCTGACATCATGCCCCTCTTTGCCGACGGGGAGCCCACTCCCGTCGGCATAATGCCCTCCCAATGTTTTGTCAGCTGAGGGGTGCCCAATCCCCGCCTCCCACTCCCCTCAGTATCTGCCGATGGGGTGCCCAATCCCCGACGCAAAGCCTCCCTCCCCCAAAACCACTCAGGTGGCACAAATGTCCCTGGAAAGAAAGAAAAAAACAGTCCCACAATGTTTTTTTTTTTTTTTCTTTTTAACCCTGTAAACAAGAAAACAGTCCCTCGTTGAGTCTGTGGCCCCACCCCAACCCACACTCACCCTCTGCGCACCCTGCCTCCCCACACACCCCCACCCCATGCTTACCTCTGGAGCCCAGTGCGATGATCTTCGGTGGACCGGGAACACGTCTGCACTCTTCAAAGCCGACCACAAACTGAAGAAATGCAGGTAAGCTGTATAATGGCAAAAATAGGGTTTTTTTCAACTTTGGGGTATATTTCGGGCATTTTGGGGAATTTTGGCACCACGTTTTCCACATGGGGTTATTGGGACCCTTCCTCATTAATTCAGCCACTGTCATGGCGTTTTTCAGTACCAAAAGGTGATGTCGCGGTCACGCAATCCTTGCAGGATAGCAGCCTGAAACCTTGTCAGGCTCGGACTAATGGTAAAAAAAAAAAAAAAAATCACAGCACAGGACCTAGCCAAGATTACCCGATACCACACTTTTGAATCTCGTCAGGTTCCGCCTCAGCCCCTGAGGCAGTCGTCTCTAAACTACGGTAAAGAGTACCTGACTTCTTCCACCCCTAGGGGGAGTCCGATCCAGCAGAGGTATGGGTCATCTCTTTTCTCCAAGAGAGATTTCTCTTATTCCGAGATATTTCCTAGACCTAGGCGACTGCCCAGTCTGTTGGTCCCCTTTTTTTTATAAGGTTTTCTTCTCTTGATCAGAGCCACACAGCAACAGAAGTGACTCTTCAGCAAGTCGGAACTTGGGTTCCTACTTCCTTGCTTGCTTGCTTCAACTTAAGACGATATGCTTCTTCCTTGACCATAGGCCAAGTAGGTCTTTTTCTGAGATGGCATCTCAAATATTCACACCTTCGGTTCCTGCATACTGGTTCCATGCCAGTCGCACACGAAGCTATCCTCTCTGAGTGCGTAACGGAGCTGTGATGTTTGTTTTTCAGCAAAGCAAACTAGAGTCCTTCCTACTCTCTTCAGGGAGGCCGGAGTGAGTGGTGCCTCACCGCACTGAGTCACTTCTGCTGCTATTCAGTCACTTTCAGTGAATGGGTTAGCCCTAACTTGGTCCTGCTGTGTCCCTGCTTGATGCACATCTGCCTCTATTTGCCTTAGAAATCCAGCCCGTTTTATTTATTTATTTTTTTCCGAACGTTTTTTCCGCAGTGGACACGTCCCCCTGTACACTTTTCCTTTCTTTCCTGAGTTCAGAGACTGCTATTACAGTTGTACACACTGGCAGGATGATTCCTTTTTGGAATATGCAGTGGGTAGGATCTGGTTCTACTAGACCACCACAAAAGGCTTCTAAGTCGTGCTCGGCTTTTCATCAGGAAGGTTCCAGTGACTAAGTGGAAACCATTCTCCTTGTTGGGCTAACTCCACCTGGACCTTCTTTGCTCACCAAGTAAGGGGTTCAAGTGCTCCTGGACCTGTTGTTTGCAGGTCAGCCATACTTGGTAGTGGGGGTTTCCATCTGCGCTTTTCGGTCTACTCTGAACCAGTAGACTTTACCTTTGGCTCTTTCAGTTCCTGAGGTCTTTGACACTATTAATTTTGGTCCTGTACCAAATTGTGAGGCCGGGTTCTCTCCGCTCTCCTAGAGTGGTTGTGGCTTCCTGACAGAGTTTCATTTTGTGTCCATTGCAGTCGTCTGCAAAGTGGTGAGTTACAACTCAAGCGCTTATCTTGTAAGCACTATATTCTAGATGCTCTTTCCAAGACAGCCGTTTTTATTAGCAGGACAGTCCTTGACCATCCTTTCTGAGTGAACCCTATCTCCTCTACCCTACTCAGGGTTGTTGATTTTAGCTCGGTACTCTCCCAATAGTGTGAATGAGTGATGGAGACTTAGTCCAGGAAGATATGGAAATTACGTACTTGCCGTAGTTGTTGATCTTCTTAGACAGTCTCCATTACTCATTCACACACCCACCCACCATCCCCTGGGTTCACTCATTTTCTTTCCTGGTCTTCATGGTCCTATGGTTTAGGCTGTGAAGACATTGTTCTTTGACCCTTCTTGCAAGGGCCATCTGTGCCCTCTTAGGCCCAGAAACTCAGGATGTTATTTTCATTAGTTACGCTGCACCTCCTCAGTCGAAAAGGTACTGAGGCGGTTGGAGGGTCGACACCGAGATGGCCTACACAGGCGTGAGCTAGTCTCACGGTGCCACGCATGTGTGGTCCTGTCTCTGCGCCGACCCTTCTGAAAACATTTTTGGCTCCCGCTTGGTCCTAGCGCCTCTGGTGCTGTCCCAGTAGTGTGAATGAGTGATGGAGACTGTCCAAGAAGATCAACAATTACGGTAAGTATGTAATTTCCATTTTTCGTGCTTCCGGCGCAGAATAGCGCAGTCGCTTTGGGATATCAGTGTTTGGGACAGATTAAGATCGAGCGAGTGAGAGAGTGGGAGTGACCAAGCTCAACTGAGCTCTGTCAGGACTGCTGCGGATGTCTGTGTGGGTAGAAAAAAGGTGCCAATGCAGGCAGGAGCCCAGTACAAAAGGGCAGCCTGCAGCAGCAGGAGTAACAGAACGAGCGAGTGAGAGAGGGGGAGTGAGTGAGCTCAGCGGAGCTCTGTCGGGACTGCTGCGGATTTCTTTGTGGGCAGAAAAAGACGCCAGCGCAGGCAGGAGCCCAGTACCAAAGGGCAGCCTGCAGTGCCAGGAAAAACATAATGAGCGAGTGAGGGAGGGGAAGTGAGCGAGCTCAATGGATGTCTGTCGGGACTGCTGCAGATTTCTTTGTGGGCAGAAAAAGGCGTCAATGCAGCAGGGGCCCAGTGCAAAAGGGCAGCCTGAGCGGCGGGAGTAACAGAACGAGCGAGTGAGAGAGGGGGAGCGAGCAAGCTCAACGGAGCTCTGTCAGGACTGCTGCGGATTTCTTTGTGGGCAGAAAAAGGCGCCAGTGCAAGCAGGAACCCAGTACAAAAGGGCAGCCTGCAGCGTCAGGAGGAATAGAACGAGTGAGTGAGAGAGGGGGAGGGAGCGAGCTCAGTGGAGCTCTGCCAGGACTTTAGAGTTGCCCACCCTCCCGACCAGGGTCCTCTGTGGTCCTATATTACAGCAGGGTCTCTGGAGTGGAGACAGAGCAATGATTGGATACTTTTAGGATTGCCGTAATAATACAGATTTAGTTCTGTTTATTTCTCTAACTGAGCTGAGTAATACTTGGAGTGCAATAGGATTTCTAAGTGGGCTAAGTGAAACTATTTGAGAGCTAAGAACAAAAAGTATGGTAGCTGAGGGGTGAAAAACGGACAAGGAGGCTTTGGGAATGCTACAGCAATACAGTATCTAATGGATGAGCTTTGAGACTGACTTAACCCGGTCGGCAAGGGGTCAGTAGGGGGACTAGTGTGGTGGGAACAGGAATTTGAGTAAATAGGGACCTAACAGTTGTAGCAGGGTACAGAACCTGGGAGTAAGAGCCGTAATATAAGATGGGGGGCAAAATGGGGTGGGTGCCATATGTCAATAGGACGGGCATCTTTGGAAGGGTGGTGGGGTGTACAGGGCATGGGTCTGCCATGATCCTGGACTGGGCTTGGAGGATTGGGGGGGGGTATATGGTCTGCAGATGACTGGCTAGTTTGAGGGAGGAACTGTGGAGGTTAGGGAGGAGTCTTAAGTGGTAGGACAGATGAGTGTGGTAGGCATCCTTGGGGGGATAGGGGATGGCAAAGGGGGACGGAGGAAGAACAACTAGGGAGTGAAGCCGATCCCAGTATCAGAGGCACTAACAGGAAGACAGGAGAAGGGAGGGGTGCCCGAGGCGAGGGGGGGCCTCCTGATGGGGGAGGAAGAGACCATGAGGAGTACCAGGGGAGAGAGCAGATGGCTGCGGGTAGGGAGGGACCAGGGTGGCACGGAAGGGAACAAATAGGAGAGGGAACCGATGGGGAAGAATGTGGAAGGGTGCCGACTAGGAATAGATTCGATCCTCTGCTGTCGGGGGCAGGACCATACTAAGGGGGGAGGACAAGCGGGGCATGAGAGGGTTGGCAACAGGTAGGGGAAGAGATAGCAAGGACAAAAGGGTAGAAGGGGGCTAGTAAGGAAGGAGGAGGTGGTGACTGGAGGCGAGAAGGCTATGGGAAGGATGGGAGGGGCATTACTATCGGGGTAGAAGGGAATGGGGGCTCTAAATCAACAACAGTGGGGACAGGAGAGGGGTTGGAAATCAGCAGGGGAGGAGGGGAGGTCGACATGGGAAGCCCAGTAGGAAGTAGTCAGGCTGGGAAGGGGTTCAAGGGGGATGGGAGGGATAAGGCAGAGAAAAGGGGTGAGGCGGAAGTAGGGAGTACAGATACAGAAGTCACAGAGGGTGCAGTTGGTGGGGGTAAGGGGCAGGGAAGAATGAATACTGGGGTGGTGGAAGGGGCATTAGAAGGGAAAGGGGGTAAGGGACCTGGGGGAGTACTCTTCCTGGAAGATTCTGTACTGAAATAGGTGAGATGGGGCGGGTTGAAGCTGTTCCCAGGTTGACTGCAGGAGGGGCAGGGCAGGCACTGCTCAAGCGTGCAGCGAGGGGGAGGAAGAAACCTCATTTACTGTTGCATGTGGGTACAAATGACTTGGCAGGGGACACTGTAAAAGTAGTGAGGGGGAGGTTTCCAGTAGTTGGGCAGGCAATGTGAGGAGGTGGGGGACTCGATGGCATTCTTGGAGGTACTGCCGGTACCGTGTGCAAGCATGGGGAGGAAGGGTAGGCTTCAGGAGTTTAACGAGTGGCTGAGGGATTGGTGTCACACCAAACATTATGGGTTAGTGACTAACTGGGGTAGGGTCTGGGGGTTGGGGATAGTGACTTATAAGCGGGGGACAGGGTACACTGGAGCAGGAAGGGGAGTATTAAAGGCAGCATTACTGCTGGCTCACTGGCGCTGAAGGTCGAGGCGCCGGACGCCACACCTCACCTCACGCTATGCTGGCGACCCGGGTTCGTACGCGAGCCCGGGCCGCCAGGGGTCGGCAGGGGTGGGATAGGATTGAGCGTCCGGAGGATTGCTCTCCTATCCCGGAGCGGGATCCAGGGACCCACCGCTCTGTAGCGGCCCCTGGTGACGCACTGCGCACAGAGTGTGTAGAAAAGGGGTGGAGTGTGGTGGACGTGGCACTGTGCCTAAGCGTCATTGCACCGCACTCCATAAAGGGAAGAAAAGTGGAAAATGGGCTACGGTCGGGCAGCATGAGCTTCTGACCCCGCTGCCCGCCCGAATGGCGCCTCCTCAACCGGATCCTGCTCCAGTGGGTCGAGCTGGGAAGCTCCTCACCACCCCGCCACGGGGGGTAATCTGTGGAGGTGAGCAGGTCGGCCTGATGTCGAAGCCAGGGCTAGGGGGTCGGTCAGGATGACCAAGCCGACCGTATCCCGGGGAGAAAATATGTACAAAAAAAAGGCAGGATTAGAGGGGTATATCTCTACTAAAGTGGATTTAAACTAGTGGGGGCTGGCCAAAAGACTGAGGTTGGTAGAAATGTCCGGACAGGGTAGCCTAATGAGCTCACCGCCCTAGATATAGGTAAAGGTGGAGGCGCAGTATCCCTGGGAGGGGGTGGGCAGAGTGGTCTGAGTGTAATACAGAAGGCACCACCACCCGATAAGAATAAGGAGGAGAAAGGGTGCGGACTACCAGGAGGAGGGACACAGGCCAAGGAGGAGAAGAATGAGGGGAAGGAGGGGAATGGGTGGAAGGTGGTCTGACTAAATGGATAGAGAACTGGTTACAGGGGACGGTGGTGGTGGTGGTGGTGGTGTAGCTCTTTGCACCCAAAGCAGTGACAAGCGGGGTGCCGCAGGGCTCAGTGCTTGGCCCGGTGCTGTTTGGGCTCTTTATCTCCATATAGCTCACGGAGTGGGAACCAGGGTTAGCCTGTTCGCACATTATACCAAATCATAAGCAAATAGTTATAGTAGCAGAGCCCCCACACACACACACACAAACACACACTCCCCGAAAAGCTGCTTAAAAGCCTGCAATTCATTCAAATCAATTCCATTTTCTTACTTACTTGGGGTTCAATGCCAACAAGTGTAAAATCATGTACCTAGGGCACAGGACCCCCGATGCTGGGTATAGGATGGGGGGAGGTACTGATACTCACTAGACATGAAAGGGTCCTTGAGGTTATTATATCAGAGGACCTCAAGATGGCAGTACAGAGTGACAAGGCTATGGGCAGGGCAAATTGGATTCTGAGATGCATAAGGAGTGGCATCTCCAGTAGGAGGAGGAGGAGGGATGTTGTGCTGCCATTGTATCACTGCCTGGTATACCCCCAGCTGGAGTACTGTGTCCAGTTTTAGAGTCCACACTTCAGAAAGGACATAAGGTGGAGGTTTTCCAGAGGAGGGCAACTAAAATGGTTCAGAATTTTCACAGGAATCCCTACAAGGAAAGGCTGCAGAATCTCAACATGTACACTCTGGAAGACAGGAGGGTGAGAGGTGACATGATCAAGACCTACAAAGTACCTCACGGGGTTAAGAGGGTACAGTTTGGGAGTTTCCTTCAAATGAGGATGAGCACCCAAACCAAGGGACATACAATGAAGCTGGGGGGGCATTCAGGATAGATGTGAAGAAATATTTCTTTACTGAAAGGGTGGTAGATGCCTTGAACAGACTGCTAGGAGAAGTGGTGGAAGCTAAAATGGTAGGGGGCATGAAGCATGCATGGGATAAACATAGGGGTATATTAGAAAAAGGGGAAGGAGGGGGTCAACGGAGATCAATAGGGCTATGGAAGTGGAGTAGGTTCCAGTTCATTGCAGGAAAAATCCATTAAGCAAGCTCATTCACAAGGAGGTCTTGATGGATGCAGGCAGAATAAGACATGCAGTAACATATACAGGCAGGTAGAGAACACTTGTGCAGACTGGGTGGGCTGAGCGGTCCTTTTCTGTTGACAAATTCTATGTTTCTGTGGCATCATGTGTTCATTCAGGTGCAGTGTTTATTTAAAGTTGGGCTTACGTCCAGATGTAAGGTACAGTAAATTACCGAATTAGATGCAGCCCACTTTCAGTACAATAAACAGAACCCCAGTGCTTCAAGAAGCCTTTACCCTTCATAAGGCTGCTTAAAGAGCTGGGGTTCTATTTGCTGTGTCCACACCAATATGCTGATCTTAAAATCGACGCTGCATCTGAATGAGTACTTGATTCTTGCTCACTCCGTTTCTTCCCCACTTTGAAACCTGCTTGTTCTGAGTTAGTTTTTGGCTGGCAGCGCCTCGTCTGTATTGGAAGATGACCACTGAAAGACATCAGACTTCACAGACTGTGAAGGCAGCTGCTCACCCACCATCTTGGCAAGAAGAAGGCTGCAGCTGTGGCCACTGATGACTGTTGGAGTGGGGATGGGGGGACCAAAGGGGACAGACATAAGGGGATAAAATCATAATAAAAATTGTGAGACCATCACCAGCTTTCCAAAACACTTACCAGTAAAAGAACACTCTATGAAGTTTTCCAAATGGCGCTACAATCTGGTGAGCCCTTTTTCTGCCATCTGACACCAGGCATCAACCAGCATGACGTTGCTTAAAGAAGGCAGTTTGGTCATGTGGTTACTGAAATACTGGAGATTACAGATGTATAAGAACAAAAGAATATCACACGGAAGCTGGCACAGATGTCTATAGCAGTTGTCTCCTGCCTCTCAGTAGTTATACTTACACCCTTGAGGTACTTGAATGTTTCTATCATATCCTCTCTTTCCCTCCTCTCTTCCAGTGAATACATATTGAGGTCCCTTAATTTCTCCTCATAGGTCTTGTGTTTCCTCTGTACAAACAGTTGGTGAGACCCCATCTGGAGTACTGTGTGCAGTTCTGGTGACCCCATCTCCGCAAAGACATAGACAGAGTGGAGGCAGTCCAGAGGAGGGCAACTAAAATGGTGCAGGGTCTGCACTAGAAGACATACAAAGAGAGACTAAAGGAGCTTAATATGTATACCCTTGAGGAAAGAAGGGAGAGGGGGGACATGATAGAAACTTTCAAGTACCTCAAGGGAATCAACAAAGTCCAAGAGGGTAATATCTTTCAGAAAAAGATGTGCAAGAACAAGGGGGCACAATCTGAAGATAGAGAGAGCATGGCTTAGAGGTAATGTGAAGAAGTATTTTTTCATGGAGAGGGTTGTGGATGCATGCAACAGGCTTCCTGAGGAGGTCGTGGAGTCAAGAACAGTGAGGGAATTCAAGAATGCATGGGACAGACATAAGGCAGTCCTAGTGAGGGGTAGGAGGAAGTAGGCTGTTGGTTAACTAGGATCTGCAGCTTATCCATTAGGTAGGAAAATGGGCAAATTAGGTGGGCCAAGCGGTCCTTATCTGTCGTCAAATTCTATGTTTCTATGTTGCAAGCTCTGTACCATCTCATTCGCCCTTCTCTGGACCATCTCCAGCCTGTTAATATCCTTACGAAGGTGCGACCTCCAGAACTGCACACAGTATTCCATGTGAAGCCTGACCATGGTTTTATATAATGGCACCACTGCCTCCCTCCTTATGCTGGTGATACCCCTACCTGTGCACCCCAGCATGTCACTGGCCTGCCCAGCTGCCTTACCACTTTGACATTTTCAGGTCATCTGAAATAAGAACTTCCAGGTCCCTTTCCTTCTTTGTGACTGTCAGCAACTCCCTCCTCCCCCCTCCATCCTGTACCTTTCCCCGGGGTTTCTATGTCCTAGGTGCATAATTTTGCACTTTTTTTGAATTAAACTTCAGTTGCCGGTCCTCAGACCATTTTTCAAGCTTCCCCAAGTCCCTCCTCATATTCTCCACCCCCTCTGGGGTATCCACTGTGTTACAGATCTTGGTGTCATCTGCAAACAGGCAGACCTTTCCCTTCAGCCCTTCTACAGTGTCACTAATGAAGACATTGAACAGGACTGGCCCCAGGACCAATCAATGCGGCACCCCACTGGTCACCCCTCTCCCCAGACTGCACCCCATTTATCACCACTCTCTGCCTCCTGTCTGTTAGCCAGTTTCTAACCCACTTTACCACCCTTTCCCCCCCATGCCCAGCCTACTCAGCTAGTTTATCAGCCATCTGTGTGGGACGATGTCAAAGGCTTTGCTTAAATCAAGGTTAGTGTTGTCCACTGCCCCACCCTGATTTACTTCCTTTGTCACCCAGTCTAAGAGATCATCCAGATTTGTGTGACATGACCTCCTCACTGTGCATCCATGTTGCCTATGGTCCTGGGCTCTGATGGCTTCTAGATGCCCCACTATCCTTGCTTTAAGCAATGTTTCCATGATCTTCCTCACTACTGGGGTGAGGTTGACCAGCCTATAGTTTCCCCGTCTCCTCCCTACTGCTGGATTTGTATAGAGGGACCACTTATGCTCGCCTCCAGTTCTCTGGTACCACCCCTGTGTTGAATGACTCAGTAACATGGCTGCCAGAGGTACTGCTATCTCCCTTCACAGTTCTTTTAATATCCTTGGGTGTATGCCATCTGGTCCCATCGCTTTGTCCACCTTCAACTTAGTCACCTCCTGCAGGATTCTTCTGCCTGTGAGTGGACTGTTGTCCACCTCTTCACGCCTTTGCAACTGCTGTACTGCTGTGGCCCTTTCCCCTTCCCCTCTTCTGTGAATACTGAACAGAAAGACACAGTGGATGTTTTGGGGGGGGCATGACAGTTCTTAGGCATGGTACTTTCACTTCCAAATACCTAAACAGTACATATAAGCAAGCGACATTCGGCATTGACAAATGCTTGTTTTAAACTGGTCTGACAGTCATGTGGCAAGAGAGTGTACATGACCATTTGGTGGGGGGCAGGAGGGGGTTTAGAAGAACCACAGATGGTGAGGGATGAGCCTAGTGGAGCAGTATGTTATTAGGGAATAAAAACATGTATAAATATATTATGATGAATGTGGTGTATTTACGGGAAGAGCCTTACTTTGCCTTAAGAAATTATGGAAATGGACGTGCTAGAATCCCAGTCCATGGCACTAAGAACAGAGTGTGTGCGGTGGGAGGGAAGGGACGTTTCTTTATAGAAATTGTCTGTTGGAGGATCTCAGCTGAGGTTACATTTCTCTCTCTCTATTTCTGTCTTTCTACGCACAGATTAAAAACTCCTCCCAGACCTCAGGGACAGAGAACGGAACCAGAGAGCAGAGGGGTAAGGCTTTTTCCACGCAGTTTTTTGGTATTCAGCTGCCATTCCTAACCTGCAGCTGCACGGCTTGGATTGCCATAAAACCCTGGGCTGTGCCAATCTGTTCAGTGCTGACCAGTAAATATGATGGATTTGTGTACGTCTGATTTTTATACCTCTTGCTCTCTGTTGGCATGTCTCCTCAGATAACACATGGATTTGTGTTTGTTCAGATCTTGGGATCTGACAGCACTTGAGTCCCACTTTTTTTTAATTTTTGCTCCCTCAGCACATTCTAGTAGCCAGTGTGGAATATGAAACTTGTACTGCCCCCTACCCCAAACAGCCCTACCACTTCTCCTCCAACACAGGCACCCCCTTCTGTTTTTCCATTATCGCAGGACTTAGTTTTATTGCCTCTGGATACCAGGGACTGCTTGGCACAGGTCATGGGGAATCTCGCCCCCTTCCCACTACCCCCATACTGGCCACCCTAGAAGAGGCTTGGGTGATGGATGCTGAGGCCACCACTCTTCTATCCTCCTGGCTGGGGGAACAGTTATGTGTGCAATAGCCCTGAAAGGTGAGGATGGGGAAGAGGTTATCTGCTCCCCCAGCCCCAAAAAACATACACCACACTGATCTGCAGAACTGTTACAGTTGTTCATTGATTTAGGGCTACATATAGGACAAAGTAGGCAGAGACCAAAACACAGACAAACAGTGAAATTGATCTGAGAAAGAAATGGGGGAACGGCGGGTGACCATCAACCCAAACAATATGTCCTGAATCTTCAGTGCTAAACAGCCACCACCCCCTACTCATGCACAGATTCATGGGGGGGGGGGCCACCTTCCATCTTGAGGCATTCTAAGTTGAGAAGGAAGTAGGTCTGGGGAAGAGCAGTTCTTCCGAGATAACGCTTCTCCATTTCTAAACTGCATAGGTAGCAAAAAAAAAAAGAAAAAAACAAAAAAAAAGGAAACTTAAAAAAGATGAGTGGTGTTGGTGTGTGCTCCACTGTACCGAAACTATATGATGGTGGTAATTTTTTTTCTTGCGCATTTGTTAGGAGGTTGTCTGCAAAGAATCAACCTATTGTAAAGAAAGATCCCGAGGCATTTCTGGAAAGAGAAGGGGAGTTAACCCTGGTGTTGTGACCAAACCATATTCATTTGCTGTCTCTCACTCTCGCCCTCATTGTCTGTCTCTGTCTCTCTTTCTCGCTCGTTGTCTGTCTCTTCCCCCCCAACCCCGTTGTGATGCAGTGTGTATGTGTCTCTGTCTTGTTATAAATGGCATTATTTAGAACAAATGTTTTATTTTAAAAGGGAACAGTCAGCATGAACTGCCTCACACCCAACTGTAGGGCTGATCCCAATTTGCAATTAATCTGCAGAAGCATTTATTTTATCTTTTTACTTCCTGTTTACTGCAGTATAGTAAATTGCATCAGGCTGACTTTTGTTTGCCCCATTAAAGAGATCAAATTGACTTGCAGGTTAAGTTGCTCATGTTGTTAGTTTTAAATTTTTTTCTTTTCCCAACTTTCACAGTTACAGAGAGTTCCAAAACAGTGTAGTTACAAGACTTGCAAGGCACTTTCCAGACCCGTGCGGTTATTGATCAGTTACTGCACAGGTCTGTACAGCTATTGACCAGTCAGATCACTGGATTTTTCTTGTCCATTTTATAATGGATTTTAATGCATGCCGGGGCACAAGGCCAAAGGCAGATTGTCCCTACATCCTTGGGAGGTGCATTCTTTAAGGCACACCCTGGAGTAGCTTATTAGCTTAGAAAGTGACTTGCTGCTCTTATGTATTGTATGTAAAGTGGAACATTTTAAATGTTTTTTTTTTGTTTTTGTTATGTAAGATCATTTGTTTCAATACATGTTAAAGGAAGTTTCTGGCATAAGGTATTGGGCTTCATAGCCCAATACCTTATGCCAGCATGAGCTAATCTGAGCAAAAAAAATTTTACTCACTCTTTTAAGTATACGAAGGGATCGTAGCAGACTCTGCAGCCACCGCCAGCCGATCCCTTCCAGCTTCCTAGTATGGCTGCTCTGCCCCTATGCTCGGTGCTTTTGTGACATATGAGTAGGGGAGAGTGCGAGGGGTGAGCCCTGTATATGGGGTGTTTTTTAGAAACAGTTTTATGACGCTTTAAGCAATCAGAGGGTTTTGAAAGCCACCACTCTACTAATAGAGTCCATATTAGTAAAGAGGTGGCTTTCATTGCCCTCTCAAATTGCTGACAGCTTACAAAACTGTTTTAAACATACTCCATACTGAGGCTAAACTCTACTCATGTCCTAAAGCTACTGTGCTAGTAAACAGGCTGCTCATACTCAAAAGAGATAACTGGCGGTGAATCACAGACCAGCTGCGGAATCCCTTTGTGTGCTAAAAGTACATATAAAAAAAAAAAAAAAACAATTTTTGCTCAAATGAGCTCACGCTGGCGTAAGATATTGGGCTGTGAAGCCCAATGCCTTATGCCATTTGGTCAAAAATTCTCTTTAAATGACAATGTTTATATACATGTGATAGTCCCCGATTTTGTAGACAGGCTTTCTCACCTTGGTCATGTGATATGGCATCCGACCGTGCCTTGCTAGTTTTTTAATGCATGGTCAGGTGATGTCTCCCAGCCAATCATTTTATAATTAAATTTATTCGACACGTCCATGAAATGACATGAATGGCCATCATGTGATACAGTAACCCAATAAGGCTCGACAGGGTATGCTTTATTGGGAGATAGCATGCCACGGGAAGTGAGGCACGAGGCAACACCGAGTGCCTTACGCACCTGAGAAGTGCTGGTATCCTACAGTTACAGACACCCCAGAGTGCCTTATTCCGATTATAAAAAGGGTCCTCTGATTTTGATTTTAAAATCTGAGTAATGACGGTCAGAAACTATTTCTGACCTGTGCCGTTGTGTTAGAATAGCGTATACTCGGGTCTTGTTTCCTCTTACCCATATTATAGTTCAGCAGTAAGACACAACAGGGTGTGATTTGCTGTAGGTGTTACCTACATCTTTGCTGGTATGGCACAAGCACAGCGAAGTGCCACCCCAACAGGTGGGTAAATTTCACAATGACCCACACCTTGGAGTACCTTATTGTGAATATAAAATGAGTCTCAGTTTTTAAAAGTTTACAAAAATACACAAGAATTGGCTACAGCCAGTGGGCTTGCTTTGTAAGTGGTAATACAATCAAAGTAAAAGAAATCGACTGGAGGGCGAGGAGTAGACCCTGATGAGGTTTCATTTTATTTATATTTATTTGTTTTACCAGGAAGAGGCTCCATTGTGCAGTGCTCATTTACAAGGGTGTCCTGGTTAGGACAGCCAAAAAAGATAGTGGTATCTACAAATCAGTATATACAGAATATGATAAGCAAAGATACCAAAGTAAGCACGAATACAGAACATAGGCATACAGTCATAGTACAGGGCAGTAGGTACAGAACTTAAAAGTAACCACATGTACTGGCGGTGCTCGGATACTGCCCCAAGCACCCTCCGAGAGATGGCTTTGCTATCTGTCTTCCTGATATGACCGTCATCTGACCACGACAGTATTTTGGATCCTCAGCTGGATTTGGGGGATCCAAGGTCAGATGAGTAAGATGTCTAAATCAGAGGGTCTGAATTTTGGATTCGACCCTCAGATAGTCATGATCCATTGGGATATGACTGTTTTATCTAGTCTGATTCTGTGGTTTCGATCGGATCCATTCACGGGATCTGAGAAGATCAGGTACATGGTCAGATACCATCAACATCCGATGGCATCCAACATGCAGTGTAACAGTTGTATCGCCCAATTTTTGGCTGCGATGGATACTGTCCATCCAGGCACCACTAACATGCACAGTATATACACAGCATCACTGGGTACATCCAAGGATTCTGCATTGGAAGTGGTGCTAAACATGAGTACAAGTTAGATGGATTAGGGATAGCTGAGTGGAAGAGGTGATGGATTGAATTCATACTGTTTTATTTCCATAATTTTTATTATTTATTTTTTGTTGTATATTCATAGTGTTTTTATGTATACGGTGCAGCAATAAAATTAAGAGCTGCTAACATCTTTGGGGAAGCTTTAATTACTGACTGAAGTTACAGATACAACAATACATACAGAAGTGCGCACACACTCTCCTCTTAAAGTACCATAGTGTGGTGGGTAGAGTACATTTTCTTTCACTACTAGGCCAAATTGCCTGTGTTGTCCAACTTCCAGCCCCTCCCCAGCCACTGATTTTGCACAGTCTTAAAACCTATTTTTTATTTTTTTTGTCCTTCCCCTAATTAAGGGTAAATCAGTCCGTGTGAAATGCAGTTAAATGGAGGCCATTTTGGGCTGGCCTATATTGTAAACAAGCTTCTGGTTTTAATAGCCATCCTGCAAAAAGACATTCAGATACATAATTATAGCATCAGCACAACCAGACCTCTTTCATTTAAAGTGCTATATGAGAGAAAAACAGGAGCTTTTCAAAGAGCATTCTGGGAAACATTCTGCAGTATGACTGGAGAAATATCCTGCTGAAATGTCCTCTCCCTACAGGTTTTCCAGGGGTTCGGTGACACTGGTTTTCACATGTCCTTTGGGATCGGAGCCTTCCCCTTTGGGTTCTTCACTACAGTATTTAACAGTAATGACCACTACGGAAGAGCAGGTAATAGAAGTACTACCATATATAATCTGAAATGGAGATGTATGCACGCGCTCTCTCTGTTTTCATGTACACAAGAGTAGTTTGTTTTACTGTAGTTTGCAACATCACTGCACAAGCAGGTGATAACATACACTGTACTATAATTAAGCAATAAGGCATGACAGGGTGTGGTATATCATGGGATATCGTCACGCCTCAGGTGGTTGGGCACGAGGCCACAGGCCGAGTGCATCCAACCACCCGAGAAGTGACGATATCCCATGATATACCACACCCTGGAGTGACTTACTGCTATTATGAACCAAGTTTAAAGTTTTATAAATAAAAAAAAAAAAAAGAAAAAGAAAAGAAACAGGTTTTAAAACATTTTATGAATGAGTTTTTGGGTAGTGTAGGAGTACATTTTGAAAAAAATAGTTCTCAGACAGTAGAGAGCAAGAGGCTGGTGGTGCTGGAACTTTTTTTGAATCCATGATGATGTAGCCCGATATCATCACGGCTTCCAAGAGCTCTCAGCCAATCATATTCCTCTATTTATGATTCTCAGTTCATAATAATCAATTAGAAACCAGTATGCATGTGGTCTCTTCCCTCATTCTGCCCCTTCGTCACGCTGTGTTGGTTCAGGTGTAGCACTGTTGTGTTTCACACTGTTCACTGTAGTAGCTAACAATAAACACCATCACTAACTACAACAGTAAATAACGACACTGTACTATCATGCATGGGGCCTCTCTTCCCTCCTTAAGTTTTTGTCTTGCTCTGTGTACGTGTAAAGGAGGGTTATGCTCCACATGGTTCACTGTAGTATCTAACAGTAATATATCAACACTACGAGAGCAGATTCTGACACTGCCTGGTGTCTTTCCTCCATCCTCCCAGTCTGCTGTCTCTTCCTCCCCCCCCATTGCATTCGTGTGTGTCTCTCTTTTTTTCATGTATACAGGAGGATTATGTTTCACTGTTCACTGGAGTCTTTAACAATAACACATTTTCGCTACAAGAGCAAATAATACTGACACTGTACCATAATACACAGGATCTCTCCTGCCGCCCTGTTTGTGTCTGTCTGTCTGCCTCTTCCTCTCTCTCTCTTTGTGTACGCAGGAGGGTTATGTTTCACACTGTTCACTGTACTGTGTAACAATAATACGGTATCAGTACAAGAAGAAATAATTATGCCACATTACTGTAATGCATGGGGTTTCTTCCCTTCCTCCCTACATCTCTTGTGCTCATCTGTAGAGGAGGGTTATGTTTTACACTGTTCATTGTAGTGTCTAACAGTAATATACCATTGCTACAAGAACAACTAATAATGCCTGTACCAGAATGCATGAGGTCTCTTGCACCCTCCCCGTTTATCTCTGGCTATCTGTGTCTCTGTTCATATGTGGAGGAGAGTTATGTTTCACACTGTTCACTGTAGTATCTAACTAATACAGCATCACTACAAGAGCAGATAGTACTGACACCACTGCAGATATATAGGGTCCCCCTCCATTCGTCTCTGTCTCTCTCTGTTCATATGTAGTGGATAGTTATGTTTCACGCTGTTCACTGTCATGTGTGACAATAATACAGTATCAGTAAGAGAGCAGATAACACTGACATTATAAAACATGGGGTCTCTTTTCTACCCCCCCCCCCGTCTCTGTCCCTGTGTAGAGATGGATTACATTTCACACAGTTCACTTTAGTGTATAACTGTAACTTTAGTGCAAGAGCACTATAATGCATGGGTCTCTCTCCCTCACTATCCGCCTGGATCTGTATTCATATACGGAGAAGGGGTTTTGTTTCACATTGTTCAGTGCAGTGTATCTTGCAGCAACAGTACTGATGTTTCCATCAGACCTGGCTGCAGCAGGGTGTGAAGAGTGGGCTTTCTCCTGCTATGACCCGGCACTTGCAGTTCTTTTTTTTTTTTTTAGTGTTTAGTAACCAGTTAAGGCCAGGGGTCAACCTTAACCTTTTTTTGCACTAGCCAGCAGGGCAAATTGATTCAAAATTGCACTAGCCCTTAATTATAATGGTACATTTTGATAACTTATACAGGGAACAATGCAAACAAAGCCAAGAAATACTCTTGACTATTGCACATTTATCCTGCACCCACATTGCTTCCAGCTCCCCAGCAGAAAAAAAAAAAGGCTGCAGTGCCATCCATCACAGACAGTGACCCCCCCCCCCATTGTTTTGTGCCGTGGCCTCCTCTCTTACTCTTTCTGCATCCCCCACACCAAGCAGAGAGAGGATATCGCAACAGTAAATGTTCAGTCAAGCAGTCCTAGCTCTGCGAACACAATAGCTGACATCATCATGCACTTTACCACACTGTCCCCACTACCCACAGGGCAATGAACAGAGTCAGGCAGAGAAAGAGCCCCCACCCTATAGTCAACTGGAGACCTGCACGTTTGAAAGTTTTTGTACAGTCTCGAGTGAGCCAGGAGCGCATCTAAGGTTTCTTTGGGGTGGAGGCTAGACAAACCCAAGGGGCTTGGGAAATAGAAAACTATGACATTTTTATTTGTAAAAGCATTGATTTTAACATGCTCTGCCCCAACAATAACAGATTTTTCTTTAACATTGTCCTTTCATCAGCCCAGGGGAAACAGTATACAGGCATAATACTATACTATCTGTATTTCAATGTAGGATGATCTGTGTACCCAAGAAAGGCCTATTTCAAGGTTTCAAATGATGTATTTTATCAAGGTTTATTTTTGTACCATACATGATCCAAAGCTTTGTTTTTAGGCTGAAAGGACATGCTGAGTGGGATACAGGTGGAATTGTATGGATGGTGATGGCGTGGTCCCCCTATACTTGCCAGTAATGGCAGCTGTGGATCTGTGGATGGTCATTTCAGAGTCTGGTCTGCAGTGGTGTCCAAGGAAAGAACAGAGTTAAGAGATTTGGAGGAGAGAGGGAAGTTATGGTGAGGCTGGGATAAAACTCACCACCTGCAGGGCCGATCTTGTATACCTCTTTGCATTTTGTCACTGAAATGATGGATATAAACCATTAAAAATGTAGAGAAATGAGGGGCACTGGTCTTAATAATATTGGAAAATTGTTAGACTT
Organism: Neoceratodus forsteri; assembly: GCA_016271365.2. NCBI lineage: Eukaryota > Metazoa > Chordata > Ceratodontiformes > Ceratodontidae > Neoceratodus > Neoceratodus forsteri. The sequence continues at coordinate 64,954,149 of JADMNL010000035.1, forward strand.
CAGGCGCTTTTACACACAGGTTTGTAAAACGAAATAAGTGTTACCTGTGTGGTGCCGTTGTACTCTGTTGCATTCGGGTTTCCTTTTACACCCTGCGAGTATTCCGGCCAATCCCACCTCCATTTGTTTCGGCTCCCCCAGAGTTTGCTGCTCTAATGGCAGTTTATGCAGTGCTACTAGAATGGCTGTTTTAGACAGCCAGATCAAACGAAACACGTTGGTGCAAACCGCAAGAAGCAGAGATTGCGGTTTGGACAAACGTTCACCAAGGGAACGAAACAAATGCACTTTACACACAAGGGATGTAACAGAATACTGTTTCCGTAACAGTTATTCCGTTACATAGACCTGTGTGTAAAAGCGCCTATGGACACATTCAGAAAACTGGACCCTAGTGACTTAACAGCACTCTGCCCTTGATCACACCCTGGACACTAGCTGAAAGTCTTAACAGTGGAGTGATAATGACTCACATTGACTCTTTTGTGGGATCCCTCTCTTGAACTGCCAGATAATTGCACCTCTTAATGAGCTGTTAATCACACCTGGCCATCTGGAACATCAAGAGAGATTAGCATGAGGACTAGAAAATGCTAAAGTAGAGACTTTTTTTTAACTTCATTAACAGCCATGAAAAACTGCACTAGTCAAGACGGGCAAGTAGAGAGTTAGCTGCACTAGCCCTGGTTAATTTGCACTAGCGTTTGGGCTAGTAAAACAATGTTAAGATCGACCCCTGGGTAAATCCCACTAGGCACAAGTGTCTGTTTTCAGGGACAACGTGGGAGCACTGGGCGGTTAAGTGACTTGCTCAGTTACACACAGTATGCAGGTCGAGGCTGTGAGAATCAAATCAAGGTCTGGTCTCCTGGTTGTACCAAGCTCGTTCACAGCTCGTTACTCTAACCACTAGGCCATACTGCCGCCAGCAAGCTGGAGGTTCCATAATCAGTGCTACTAGTTTGAAGCCAAGGTTGGTGGAAGCAAGAACCTGTTCCAGTAAGGGCAGCCATCAAAGGGAGAAAAGGTGGAATTGGCCACAGTACTAGTGCTTGTCTTGCTGGTGATCTAGGTTCAGCCAGTGCTGGCCAGCAGGAGGTATATCAGCAAGGGGAACATTTATGTTGTATCTTCGATGCTGGACCTCTACCCCTGCCCATTTACATTCTTTGGGGAGGGAGGTTCCAGCCTTCCCTTTGGTGGAAGAGGTTCTTGAGTCGTGAAGCAGTACTGCTACCTGGGTGACCACAGACGGTGGTGCACCTTGAAGCAGCTGTGAGGGAAGGGCCTGTGGGCAGTGCTTTGAAATCTCTTGACACATTTAGTTGTGCAGCACTGCATCATTGGGGTTGAAGTCCGAGATAAACCTGGAAAATGCAGTAGGGTGTCCGGATAAAGCGCCTAGATCCTACATTTTTGATTGGGTGTCCAGCTGTCCAAGGGCACTTCTGGCTCCTTAACCCACGCACAGTTGATTTGGGGATAGCACTCACTGTGTCACTAGAAGTCAGTCCACATAACACTTCCCCGCAGGACGCACCTGGAAGCAAGCTGTCCCAGCTTAGTGTGCCTTTGCTGTTCAAAAATGACCAATAAATAATATTTGTGAAGTAGAAGAATGCTTGAGGGTGTCTGAGCCAAAGGCCAACTCCCCCAGAGAGAAAGGACTGGGGCTGCAGATGAAACAGAACCCACCCATCATAAAGAGCATAAAATGGGGAGTTCAAAAGCAACAAAAATGCAGGGGTTGGTTTTATGGTTTATAGCTAATATTCTTTGATTTTTTTTTTTTGTTTAGATTATGATGGTGGCCATCAAGGAAACGGCAACAGCAGTTGGCAGGACTCGCTGTTCCTCTTCATCGCCATCTTCTTCTTCTTTTGGCTGCTTAGTGTATGATCGAGCCCGGAGTCATGGCTGCCATTCGGGAAAACAAATGAGAGGGGGGAAAAACACACACCTCCCCCAGACTGCGACTTGAATGTGAGTGAGCCAGGAGCTGCTGTTGCCAACGAGGAAGCAAAAGAAAGCAAAAATCAAACTGCACCTTGAGTATAGAATAAAGGCGGCGATGATGGACCCAAAATGTCAAATCAGTATTCTTAAACCAGAATTGGGAAGGAGGGTTTGCTTTTTATTCTTCTAGTGCTAGAATCAGTGAAGGAAATTTTTTTTGTGGGGGTGGGGGGTGAAGTTAGTGACGGTAACTGGACTAACACTAGAGACATTGTCTTTTGGCCTTTGCACACTTTTTAATGCCTTGCCAGTTTGTCGTCCATTTCAAAGCTTTGCTCCCACCATGGTCCAAGAGTACTGTGATGACCACAGGAGTTCTGGGGGAAACCATGGCTCTGGAGTTGCAGTATATCTGGCTCGTTTTGAAAATTCCCCTTCACTACTTCAGACCTCTTGTGTGCGTGGCTATTTGTCTTCCCCCATTCAGCACAGGGCTTGGCGTTGTGGTATTAGGTGCTGTACTGCACAGTCACCTTATGGATTGGGGGGAAGCCACCTTGTTTTTTTGTTTTTTTTTCTCCTAAATTTATCAGGTCACGGGTCTGCTACAAAGCCACCACCTTTTAAAGTCCTCTTGCTCTGTGTTACTGCATACACATATGGTTCGTCTGTGCTATGGGCTATAAATTCTGGAGTAGAGACTCACAAACATCTGCCTGAAGACAAGGATATCATGATCCGTGCTGCTAAGCAGTGGCTGTTTACCTGATGCTAAATTTATAAATTCCACGTAAAATGTTTTTGAGGTTTTTTTTGGGGGGGGAGGGCATTTAAGGTTTTTCATCAAAAATAATAAGTTAGCGTTTGGCTGCTGGTGTTTTTAGGGGTAGAGTTTAGGGAGTAATCTGTATCCATTTTCCTATTGGCCTGGCACCAGTCCTACAAGTGTAAAAGGCTTTTGCAGACAGGTTTTGGGGCAGTGCTCCCTGTGGCACTGGAAGGGGTAAACTCTGGATGTATAGGTCCTGTACACGGAGTCTATCTCGTTAAACCAAACTTCACCAGACATCATTCTTGCTGACAATACTGTAAAAGGCAGTTGCATATGTCTGCTACTGAGGACTATATCCTGTGTGACAGAAGAAGTTGCATGTTTGCCTACCTGTGCTGAACTTCACCTGTTGTCACGCCTACAGGTGCTGGGGTGAATCACTGTGGCATACTATATGCCCATTTACAATGAAGAAGGTTGTAAACTGGATTGTGTTTATTGCATGGAAGTCCTTTGCCTATAAAAATGGTTATATTTCCCATACACCCGTTAATGCCAGTGCAGTATTTTGGGCAGCATCGCCTCTTGCAGAGGAATAAATGTTGAAACGAATGGCCCTCTTGAGAGAGAGGTTTACTGTTCTCAGATGACAAGCAGTAACTTCAATGCCAGTGTCCATTCCTGTCCTTTCTAGACAGCAAAGAATTGTAGTTACCTGTGTTGTGGAAAGAGATAGCAGTTAAGCAGTCCAGTATTAGAGGGCGTCAGTTAATGGAGCTGGGCAATAGTAGTGAAAATTCAGGGGGTTGAGGTTGGCTGTCGCAGCTAGAAGAAAACATTTCATTTGGGGGGAAAAAAAAGTGGAATCCGGATTTGGAGAGAGGAGTATACATGAATCTTGAGGGCTGTTGAAAAGTGCACCGAGTGTATGTATCGCCATTTGCTGTCTCTGATTAAATTACAGTTGGCCAGTAACCCCCAAACTCTTCAGACTTCTACAGTGAAAGCTTCTTCTGGGAGAGACTGGGTCAGCAAATGAGCACCACTGGATGGGGGGGTTGGTTACAAAAAAATGAGAATGTGGGCACACTATTAAAAGCTGAGCTGCTGACTGGTGTCCTGTGGCTGTCTTATGAATGCTCTACCTGCCATGTGGCGGAGGGGGAGGAGCTAAAGTGATTCCCCTCACAGCATCTGTTAATTCCCTCAGGAATGGTTGCAAAAAAACCTTGGTTTCTGCTTGAGACCTGTCTTGTGGATACAGGCTGGCCCTCTGGCACAAAGGTAGGGCTACCACTTGCAATGCCAAAGACTGGGTTTGATAACGATCCAGGGTCACTGTAGGGCTGGCCGGGGGAGGATAGCTGAGTGTCCTTTAGACGCTTGCCTCCTCGGGGGCTTCTGGTCTTCTCCACACTGCTGCCACCTGGATGACCACAGCTGGCAGTGTGGACTGGAGTCAGTATCAGGGAGGGGGGCATCATTGATGCTGCAGGATCAGATGCACTTCCCCCACACCGCTCAAAGGCAGGGAGAAAAAGTGAAAATCCCCCGGCTGCACAGGGTGCCATCCACTGCCCTGGCGCAGGCCCGCACATGACCAACAGCAATAAACTGGCAAGCTCAACTCTGTCCTGGGGTAAGGGGTCAGCCCCGGGTAGCCCTTCCCCTTGGGAGTGGCCATCCACAGGGGAGCAAGGTAAGTCGAGGGGAAAGCAGGTGATGGGGCTGGACAGGGCAGAGTACCAAAGGGGGCTGTTCGGGAGCTTTGGGGAGAACGGACGATAATGGTAAAAAAAAGAATCATGTGGATACAGGCTGGGAGGCTAGAGTAATTACTCCACCAGTTTTAACATTTAAAGGTGAGAAAGGAAGCTCCTCAGAGTGAGGTGATTCTGCCACATTACATGTCCCTGGTTCAGCTGGAGTACTGTTTGTGATTCTGGGGCTTGCTGCTTGAAGAAAGGGGAGGCAGTGCAGAGGAGGGTCCCAAGACAATCCCAGTGTCCGCAGAAAAAGACCTACATGGAGAGATTGAAAGAGCTCAGCATGTACACACTGGAGGCAAGAAGGAAAGATAAGAGGGAACATGACCAAGACATATAGATACCTCCATGGAATAAACAGAGAGCAGGGAGTTGGTCATGTTGAGTGGCAACACAAGTACCAGGGCAAACTCCATGAAGCTGGTGGGTGGGAGAGTTAAAAGGATTGTCATGAAGCATTTCTTCTTGGAAAGGGTGGTAGAGGGCTATATTAGACTACCCAGGGAGGAAGTCTGTGCAAAATCAGCAAGGGGGATTCGAACATGGGTGGGGCAGACCTATGGGGCTGGTAAAGACTGGCAAAAGGAGAGAGGGATAATGAAGACTGAAGGACCACTAGGGCCCTCACAATATATGATGGGCAAGGAGGAGGGCAGACGTGATGGGCCGCAAGGCCCTTTTTCTGCCAACAACTTCTATGTTTCTGTTTAAACCACGGGACAAAAATCATACAAAATTCTGTGGCACTTGATAACATTTTTGCTTTTTATTGACTTCTTAAACTTAAAAGTGTATGCAAACAGTCTATTAGGCTTAATACAGACAGAAGTTCATACCCCACCCCAATCAAAATTAAGATACCGCTTTCAGGAATGCTCCAGTCATACAGGTCAGTAAGAATTTTAATTTTAAGAAGGCAGTGTCGTCTAGTGTTTAGAGTGCAGAGCTGTGTTCCTAAAGACCCTGATTTGAATCCCACCACTGCCACTTGCTCACTTTGTGACTGCGAGCTGGTCGTTTCACCTCCCTCTACAACCTTCTCGTGCTCTCTTTCTCTCTACTCCCATTTCGCCCCATGACATTTCCTTAACCTCTCTCCATTAGTCACATGTAACTTCTCTGTGAGAGCCTACATGGCTGATACTACATCTCCTTGACTTGTGAAGCACTTTGAGATATAATGTGTATGAAAGATGTTCTGTAAAACCCAGCATCTTTTCCACCATCTATCTTGTGTTTTGTAAAACGCTTTGGACTACAATGCGTATGAATAGTGCTGTATAAAATCTAAAACTCTCTCCCCCCCACACACACACCTTCTCCTGGATTGTAAAATGCTATGGAATGCCGTGTGTAAGAAAAATGCTGTATAAAATCTGACATTTCTAGGACATGGATATGTTGTTCATCCACACTCATTGGCAGTATCCTTGCCGCTTTAAATCTTGCCGGAAGGTCTTCAAGCTTGCTCCTCCACCCACCGGGTGGTATAACTCGGCTCCGCCCCATGGCCTAGATCTTCCTTACACGCTTGAAGCTCAGGTTCCTCCTTAACGCTCTGCGTTGTGACTAGTTCCTATTTCTCCGTTTGCGGTTGCAAAATAATATTTTGCAAAAGACTTCAGTCTTGATCTCGCGGCTGCGATGGATAATCGACTCAGTTTGGAGATGCCCATGCGGGCAGAAGATGTCTCGGACGGATCCACACTCCACGTGTGTCTACTGCTTAGGCCTTGAGCGACCCGCAGGCTTGCGACCTGTGCTCATCTTTCTCGGCCTCACGCCTCGAAGACCGTGCATGCCCGATTGCAACTGGGCCGCCCGGAAGCGCTTCCCTCGGTGAAGTCCAAGGAGGCCCGGTTGGCGTGTGCCGCGGGCGCGGCTCGGCGGATCAGCTCGAGCGATGGTCGCCGAAGAGGAGGCGGCGCGGGTCAGATCTTCCTCGCCGCCGGCATTTATCCCGCCTTCTGGGTTCTTCCTCACGGCTTCCTTTAAGAGCTTTGTCTGTCCTCTCCACTAAAGGAGAAGGGGCCTGCGTCTGCTGGACCTTTTCTCGGTCCAAAAGAGGACAGAGGTAAGTCCCTCCGGCGGCGCTCTGGGAGGCGGGAAAGGTCCCTCTCCCGGGCCGTCGAGCCGTACCGCCGGTCGACCCTGGCCGACCACTGGCCTCACGGTGTCCCGTCAGGTCAGTTGACCGAGACTCCACTGATGAAGTCGAGATTTTTCTCGACCCATTGAACGGGCTGTCGCCTTTAGCAGCCGAGATTCCCTCTCCCGGTTCCCCGGAGGAGTTGAGATCCGATGGGCTCGCCTGTGCCTCCGGTTCCGGAGCCCTCGGATGGACCTTCAGAGCAGAAGGAGTGTCGGTTCCGGCCGACACCTCCCTGCACCGACCGGAAATTCGGGACTCTGGAATCTCCGGTCTCGGACCTCAGCGGTCCGCCCGTTCCACCGTCATGGCGGTCTCGGTCTCGGCACCGCGGTAGCGGCGTCGCGCTCGTCCTCGTCCTCACTCCTCCGGATGAGGAGGCTTGACGTAAAGTCGTCGATGATCGAGGACCTGCGTTGCAATAGCTCCCTCCTGGCCGGGAATAAGCCGACCGCGCGCCTTCCCCGCCATTAAGTGGCTGTCACCGAACGGCCGACACACCCCTCGACTTGCCGAGGAGCCTATACCCAGGCCGGTTGTTTGGCCAAACCAGCTGCTCCACCGGTGCGGTGGAACCTCCGCCTCCACAGCCACCAATTGGGGCTCCGACCAAGGATTCTCGGTCGGCTGAGGGTTTCACCCCGCCGGCTGTCAGTTACCCTCACCCGACCGACCTCGGCGGGTGAAGGTGGTTCAGGCCAGAGGCAGCTCTTGAGAGACTCTTCCAGTCCGAAGATGATTCCTCCTTCTTCTCCAAGCGACTGGACTTGGAGTCTTCAGGAGGTCAGTCAATGGACGATAGCCCGTCGTCCTTCCTAGGACTGCTTCGGCTCATCTCGGAGTCTACCGGGATGGAGCTCGAACCCGTTTCCAAACGGGTCAGGTATCCCCTCACGGAGATTCTGGACCGAGGGGATTCTCCGACGGAGGCCTTTCCGTGGCGAGGCCATAGTGGGTCCAGCACTGGACTTTGGCAGCGCCTGCGCCCTGTCCTGCGCCTTCGGCCAGGATGGCCAGGAAGTATCTGGGTCCCTACCGGTTCCTTGTCCGGTTTTTGGAACACCCTCTGCTGAGGGTTGTTACCGACAGCGCTTTTCCGGTAGCGCCCGGCAACGCATGAGGGATGTGGACAAACCTCCTGACAAGGAGTCCAAGAATTGGACTATGTCGGGCGAAAAGTCTACGCTTCGTCCTCTCTCGGCCTTCGTCCAGGCCAGTTCGGCCGTCCCTCATGGCACATTTTCTCATGCCCTGTTGGGCTCCCTGGATGAGGTCATCCTCATCTTCCCGCCGATCTGCAGACTACGGTTAAGCAGGTGCGGGACCAGGCAGGGCAGTGGCCAAACAGCAGCTCAAGACTGCTTTGGATGCCAGGGGACTCATGTGCCAGATCGGTGGCGTGACGCGAGTGGCTATCGTCGGCGGAGCTTGGCTGAGGATATCCACCTTTACCGGGATACCCAGCACAAGTTGGCGGATGTTCCTTTGGGGACTGACCTCTTGAGCCCTGGGGTGGAAGGTCACCTGCAGAGGATCGAGAAGTCCAATGCCACCTTGGACTCGGTCTCTTCCGCTCAGAAGGACAAGGCCGCAAACCACAGCCTAAGCCCCTTTCGTCCTTCTGTGCCCCAACCCGCCCGGCCCAGCAACGCCAGGGCCCAGCAGGCTCGGCCTTGGCATCCCAAACCCAAGCCGCCGGCTTCCTCTAACAGGAGGCAGGGAGGAAAGGGCCCAGGAGGTCCCTCGGCCGGTCCCTCCACCAAGCCTGCCCAGTGACGGGCTGAGGGTGTCGCCCCATCCCCCGCCTTACCTGGGTCCCCTTCGGGGGACGGCCCGCACTTCCGCTCCGCCTGGTCCGCTGTTACCACGGACAGGTGGGTCTTGAGGTGGTGGAAGAGGCCTGCCTCTGGAATTCGAGCAGGCACCACCCTTCAGAGCCGTCGGCCTCGGGAGCCGGGATCCCCAGCCTCACTGGCGGCTCGTCGAGCCGACGCCGCCTCCTCCTCCAGAAGGAGGTGGTAAGAGGTGGTGGACCCTCCTTCAGACCCAGGGTTTGTGTCCAGGTACTTCCTGGTTCCGAAGCGGACGGGGCTGGCCCCATTCACGACCCACCGACCCAAACAAGTTCCTAAGGTCTCGAACCTTCAGGATGGTCACTCTGGCTCAGATAATACCATCCTTGGAGCGGGCGTGGTTCTGCTCTCTGGACTTGCAGGGCCGCGTTTTTTTTCCGTCCTATCCGTCCGTCTCACCAGAGATTCGCTTCGCTTCGAGCGGAAGGATCTCTCTTGAGTTCAAGCCATGCCCTTCGCTTGTCTCCAGCTCCCAGGGTCTTCACCAAATGCATGGCAGTGGTGACAGCATATTCGCGGCGCCGAGGGGTCCGGGTGTACCTCTTACCTGGACGACTGGCTGATAGCAGCTCCCTCCAGGAAGGGGCGGAGTGGTCCAGAGATCTGGCCCTCCAGGTCTGCTCTCAACTGGGCCTCCTTGTCAACAGGCCAAGTCAGAACTCGAGCGAAGCAGGTGATTTTATTCATCGGGCGCAGCTCGACTCTCTTCGAGCCAGAGCGCGGCTCCCGGCGGACAGGGCCGAGGTTCTTTCCTCCTTTGCCCGATCATTTCTGGTTGGGCAATTGCGCCCTGCCCGGGACTTCCTGCGCCTCCTGGGTCTCATGGCGGCCTGTACCAGCGTGGTCCGTTGGGCCCGCTGGAACATGCGTCCCCTTCAGTGGGGACTGGCCAGCCAATGGTCACAACGCTGCGATCCCTTGGACCAGCTTGTGTCGGTGACACAGGGGATGTGGAATGCTCTCCAGTGGTGGACCGTTCCAGATCAATTGCAGGAGGGCATCCCGTTCGTCCGCCCCGAGCCGACGGTCTCTCTGTCGACCGATGCCTCTCTGATGGGTTGGGGTGCCCATCTGGGGGAACACCGGGCTCATGGCCTCTGGTCCCCGCGGGAGTCCCGATGCCACATCAACCTGCTGGAGCTCCGGCGGTCCGCCTGGCTCTCACGCCTTCGGCTCCGTTCCTCCGGGGTCAAGTGGTCCGGTCCAGACGGACAATACCACGACCATGTACTTATCTAAACCGCAGGCGGAGTCGCGCTTCCATGCTTCTATGCAAGGAAGCTCTCCGCAATTGGGTCACTCAAGGCAGCCTGGAGGCGGATCTCCTAGCCATTCACGTGGCAGGAGCCTCCAACACCCTGGCCGATGCCCTGGGCGGATGGGGCTGCATCCACGAGTGGTCTCTCCTGCGGAGGTAGTACAGCATCTGTTCTCCCTTTGGGGCACACCTCAGGTGGACCTGTTTGCTCCACGGAGAACGCCGAAGCTGAGTCTGTTCCATGCCCCCCCCTCAGCAGGGCTCGCTGCAGGGGATGCCTTCTCGAGGCAATGGACCCGGCCTCTTCAGCCTTTCCCCATTTCCCTTGATCCACAAGGTGCTTCTCAAGGAGGAGGGACAAGGCAGGTGATTCTGATAGCCCCAGACTGGCCTGCCAGTTCTGGTACCAGATCTCCTCAGTCTCAGCTCCAGGACTCCGGCAGCTTCCAGCTCGCCCGGACCTGCTCTCAGTCAATCAGGGAAGGTGTTCCATCCGGACCTTCAATCCCTGCACCTGGGCCTGGTTCCTGATGCGCTAGAGTTCCAGGCTTTGGGTCTTTCCGGCGCAGGTCCTCAATGTAGTTGAGGCGTCCCGTAAGGAGTCGACCAGAAAATGCTATGCCTTCAAATGGAAAAGGTTTTCCATTTGGTGTCAGACAAGGGCTTGGACCTTCCTCCTGTTCCTTGCAAGCATCTTGGACTATTTATGGTCCCTTTCTAGTCAAGGGCTTAGGTCGGCGACCCTAAGGGTGCACCTGGCAGCCATCTCTGCTTACAGGGGCGGCGGGCAGGCAGTCGAGTGTGCAGGAGAAGGTGGTCTATGGCGCTTTTCAAAGGCCTTGATCACATTTCCCTCCAGTCGGGAACCCCACCTCCGTGGATCTACTGCTGGTACTGAAAGCTCATGGGTGCTTATTCTCGGGACCTATGCCAGGTGTGCTCTCTCACCTGTCGGAAGACGCTTCTTGGTGGCTATCACGTCAGCCAGAAGGATGGGAGAGCTCCAGGCGCTTTCCACCGAGTCTCCTTACCTGGTCTTCCACAGGGACAAGGTTGTCCTAGCTTCCACGAAATTCCTTCCGAAGGTGGTGTCGGAGTTTCACCTTAACCAGGTGTTGACTCTGCGGTGTTCTACCCCAATCACACCTCGAGGCCGAATATAGGCTCCATACTCTGGATCCTAGAAGGGCGCCGCTTATTATAAGGGAGCGACGGCTGAAATCGGGAGAGTTCGCCAGCTGTTTGTCACCTCACCTGAAGCCGCATCTGGCAGACCTGCAAGCCAAGACGGATAAGCAGGTGGGTAACCTCCTGCATAGATCTCTGCTATAGTTAGCGGGCATGGAGCCTCCCAGAGGATAAAGAGCTCATTCTACCCGCCATACTGCTGCTAACGTGGCTGCTTCCAGGGACGCCCTATCCAGGAAATCTGCAGGGCTGCTACCTGGAAGTCAGCAAACACCTTCATTACCCACTACCACATCGACCTTGAGTCACGCCGGGATGCTGGTTTTGGGGCCTCAGTTCTCAGTCTCTCTTTCCCAAGTAAGTATGTAGAAGTGTGTAAGTCTTGCCTCCCTCCTCCCGGAGAACTGCTAGGAGTCTGCCAATGAGTGTGGATGAACAACATATCCATGTCCCTAGAAATACAGGTTACTCACCTGCTAACAGGAGTTCTAGGAATGGTATATGTTGTTCATCCACGACTCCCCGTTTCTCCGGCTTGACGCTTCAACCTGAGCTTCTCCAGCGCCAGATCTGGGCTCATGAGGCGGAGCCGAGAGTTATACCACCCGGGTGGGTGGGAGGAGCAAGCTTGAAGACCTTCCGGCAAGATTTAAAGCGGCAAGGATACTGCCAATGAGTGTGGATGAACAACATATACCATTCCTAGAACTCCTGTTACAGGTGAGTAACCTGTATTTTCTCACCACCTCCCTTTCCTGCATTGTAAAATGCTTTGGGATACAGTATGTAGAAAAAGTGCTTACATAAAATTCAAAATGTTCTCTCACTCCACCCTCTCCTGGATTGTAAAATGTTTTGGGATATAGTGCATACCCCCCCCCCCCATTTTAAAGAGCAGCTTCCTAGTAGTCGCCCCCACAAACCTAGATGATAGGTTACCTGGCCCAGAGGTGCTGGATAGTATTTAGTCCATTTATTTCTTCCATTAGAAAGAATTATTATACTCGTAAATTGACCCCCGTAAAAGACTGAAAAAAACAGAGCCACTTATCTACTCTTCAGCCACGCAGCCCCGGTTTGTGATGTCAGAAAACGAAGACTGCATGTGCACGCCCCATTGAGTTGAATGAGGGCTATTTTCTTATACATTTTATTAAATACTTAGCGTTGGGATTTTAATAAATCAAAGTGACCACTCGACTGACAGGGTGTATTGAAACGTGCTATATGAAACATAGCATCCTATCTTCCCATCTCCTGGATTTTAAAACCCTTTGAAAGGCACTATGTGAAACCCAACATTCCCCCTCTTCTTCCCTCCCCTGTATTGTAAAACACTTTGGGATACAGTGTGTATAAAAGGTGCTATATAAACCCAACCTCCTCCACTCCCATCCCCTTCCTGGATTGTGCAAGGCTTTGGATTACTGTGTGTGAAAGGTGCTATGTAAAATTGTTTCTTGCCTTTCCTTTTAGTGGTTTAGCCAAGATAAATCAACTATAACAGGTCTGAGTCCACGGAAGTGTAAATTCCTGAATCTTTGTCGTGTTTGCTGCATAGCATTTCTTGACTGGTCTGAATTAAACTCCCATTAAGTAGATTGTTTCAGATTACTGAGGCTTTGACAGCAGGGTGCACTGCCACTCAGGAGTCTTGGGTAAGAGAGCCGCTCTTGTGTTGCATAGACAGAGTTCTCCATGGCCCTGTAAGACATGTGAGGGCTGAGTTGGGTCTAGTTGAGGAGTTAAGCACCCGAGTTATTTTTTGTGACTATCACTTTAGAGGGTCTTGGTCAGGAAAACAAGAAGCCAAGGAAAATACCATTTAATTGTGCCTATTGATGTAATAGCATTTTAGCATGTCACTCGTATAAATAAGAGCTGGAACAGGGAGAGGGTACAAATGCCCTGCTATTCAAGATCAAGTTTTTTTTTGTTCTGAAGGGGTCCATAACTATATGTCATTGGTTTATTTCCTCATTGTAAATGTGTGTGTGTCCCTGTCTGATATTAGCAAGAGGATAAGCCTTGACATGTTGTGAATATTCACAGAAGCTAATCCAACAAAGCTCGTTATTTCTCATGTGGGGAGTGACCCTTTCTGACCTGTGCACAAGCTTTGAGTTGTATTGAAATTTGAGTCCTGCCTCGGCCTTGGGTAGGAGGCAGTACCCACATTCAGTCTGGCAGCTGTCCGGTGTAGTTAAAATGACCAGCTGAGCTGGCCCATTGGTGCAGTGGTAGAACCACTGCTCGTGATGTCAGTAACCCAGCGTTTGGAATGAGCCTGCGTTGTTTGGGGCTAGCCTGGGGAGAAGGGTGGAGCATTCCACTGGATGCTGTCCTCTGGGGTGGGTGGGTTGCAGGCTGCGCTGCAATACTGCCACATGGGTGGCAGTGCAGAGGGACGGTGGACACCGGCCATATCAGACTGCGAGCATGCGCTGCATGCATGCACCCTCATTAACTTCTTGTGTGGCGACATCCACACGGAGGAAGCCAAGCAGAAAAGCCCTAGCCTAGTGGAATGCAGTATGATGCTGGAACCCCTCGGGCCCTGATGACCCATGTAACGGTGTTGCCTTCCTTATAGACCGGACAAGGGCCATCAGATAAATCCCCAAATGGAGCCCACCCTAGCTGTAAGAACTGCAGTAGCCCCCCCCCCCGGTGGAGGAGTGGTAATTGCTGAAGAATCGGGGTGGGGGTTGGCGAAGCGGAGGTGGGGGTAAGCTAGTTGGGGGGAAATGAGCAGGCTAGTGCTACAGGATGGGGGGGACACTGTCAGTCACTAAGCAGAAAAGGGATCGTGGGGTGGGGTTATCATATCTGATGACCTCCAAGTGGCAGAGCAGTGTGACAAAGCAGTGGGTAGGACCGCTGGGATGCGTAAGGAGATGTATCTGCAGCAGGAGAAGGGAGGTGGTATTGACACTATATCGCTCACTTGTGAGACCCAGGGGGTCGATTTTAGCATTCATTTACTGGCCCTGGGCTTAGTGCAAACTGCCTGGAGCCAATGTGACTCTCCTTATTTTTCCCACTTGAGTGGTGTAACCCCCAACTATCACAGGCTCAGCACCCTCACCACCGGTGTCCCCTTGGTCAGGAAACTCAGCCACAACTTGACAAGCATTAGGAAATAAACAGAACAGTACTGATCCCATCTTAACAGCCTCACCACCAGGCCTGAATGCCAGCAATCTCTCCCTCATGCTGTACCGCAAAGCACTTCTGGGAGAGACTGACGGCCTTCGGGCTGCACACTGAGACTGTTAAGATGGACTCAGTGTCGTGCTGTTTCAGGTCCTGTTTTTAATGATGCATGTTACCTTGTGGTTTTTTGGCTAAGGGGACAGGAGTGGGGAGGGTGGTGGGGCTGGGATTGGTGGGGGAAGGGTATTAATTACTATAGGTTTTTTGTGCTCTATTGCAATTGCATGAGTTACACGATGGTCGGCTGAGGAGATGAGCAGAGGGTTTGTGCCAGTCACCATCAGGGACTAGGGTCATGGGGCTGGCATGCTCTGGTGGGTGGGGGGGTGCCACTGGACACCACAGAGAATGCTTGGGGATGGGGAAAGGGAGGGGTGCCACTGGACACCATGGAGGGCTTAGGGGGAGAGAGAGAGGATGGCCCCCGACATCAGCAAGAAACTAAGAGGGATGGAAAGAGAGGGTACCACTGGAAACCAGCAAGTAATTTGAAAGGCACTAGTAGGAGGAGTCGTCCTTTTCCCCCCCCTCCATAACCTCAGTTATAGCTTGGGGCCAGTGTAAATCTTAGGGGGGGGCAGTGCGAAATGGTACCGCTTTCCCAGCTGACCAGTGTAAAACAAAAAAAGTTAAGTGCGACTCCTGCCCCACCTGGATTTTGTTTCCTGTTCTGAAGACCACACCTCAGAAAGGACATAGACGGGTCGGAAGTAGAGGTCAGCAAAAATGGTGCAGGAGTTGCAGAAAAAGCCCTACGAGGAGAGACTAAGGTATCTCAACATGTACACCTTGGAAAACAGAAGAGCGAGAGGAGACATGATCGAGACCAACCAGTACCTCAAGGGCTTGAACAGGTTGCAGGAGTGGAGTCTGTTAAATGAGGAAGAGCAGCAGTACCAGAGGGCATGTGATGAAGTTGGGGAGGGGGGTTTAGGAGAGATGTGAGAAAATTTCTTCCTCACTGAAAGAGTGGGGGATGCCTGGAATAGACTGCTAACCGAAGTAGCTGAAGCAAAAATAGGGGACTTCAAGCATACGTGGGAATGACATAGGGGAATATTAGGAAATGGGCAGGGAGGTTCACCGGGGAACAATTGGGGTCTGTGGAGACAGACTAGGCAGGGACTGTCTGGGCAGTCTTTGTTTCTGTGTAAAGAATTGCCATGCTAGCCGTCACAGCCTGTCATGACTTTTGACAGCTTCACCGTACTTATTTTTGGTACTGCCACTGGTGACAGGACATCAGTTTTCATTTGTAGCTCATTCTACTTTACCACATGGGACATAACCACAGGTTGTGCTTGACTACCTTTCAATGGAGACAAAAATCTCTGGGGAAAGAACAACTGGGGGGTTGGGGGCTTCTCTTTTCTAAGGGATTGTGTGACATAAAACTAAGAGATAGTGCAGTTTTAGCAAATTAGAAAGCAGCCCCCCCCGCACTGCAAGTTTTATTAGAAATCAGCCTTTTTTTTTGTAAAACTTTAAAATTGGCTGCTTAACAAAATAGTATGACTTTCTGCTGCTCAGTATTGTTTGAATCGCTCCTGGCTTTCCACTGTGATAGCATCACACAGCATTTTTGAGTTTTATCTGGTCCTGTCAACAGCAGTCACTTGGATCAGGTCAGCACTTAGCATGCTGTTGATCATGTTTATAAAATGGGATCTGGCTGTTTGGTCAAACTTGGTCATGTGGGAGTAGTTTGACCTAGCATAAAACCTGCCACACAAAGCGGTTCTTAACCTGCTGGGTCAAAACATTGTTTTTCAATAGCAGTCCCACACATCTTAAATGTGCACCCCTTTACTCTCTCCTCCACTAACAAAAATAAATAAATAAAAACATTAAGAATGAAGAGGGACTACCAGAATGAATGCTAAACTTGCCTGATATACCATGGAATATAAAAATTGAAACAAACCATATAACAGTATTACAGGGTTCCCCTAAAGCATTTTTGCATATGGGTGCCCTCATCTTTTTTCAGCACACCCCATGCTTCCATATATCTTTAAAGCAGAGCCCTAGTCCCCAGTATTGTTACCACTAAAGCATTTGGGGGAGCTCACAGAGGAATCCAGTAGATGAAGGGTGACCTAGAGCTACAAATAAACCTGTGCAAACAAAAATAAAAAGGGAGAAATGGAAAGAAAAATCAAAGATTAGAGATGGGGACCGTGTGACTTATGCCTGTATTGCTTGACAAAGCCCCCATCCTTTCAGAGTTATTGTGGGGAACCCTATAGTATCTCTTTTTTTATTTTTAATATGCACTATGTAATAGGTGGACTGCTGTAGCCAGCGCTTCCAGGAGAATTTTGAAAAAAGCAAATATTTTGACACAAGTCTGCTTATGCTTCATGTTAGTTCAGTATTTCTCCTCACGTTGTCTTTAGAGAGGAACAACCATCACAAGTGGCCCTACACCTAAGTGTGGGTCTGGTCCCATTGTGCACTTTGTGTACAAACACATTTTTGGTTTACTTTCTGTTTACAGCAGTATATTAGTTTGTCCCAGACTAATTATCCTTACTGGTGGGCAGATATCTGTTGCTAAAAATCCATGACTCCCCTGCAGCTGACATCAGAACAGTAGGTAGCAGTGGGAGATATTTGTTTCTTGGGGTTCCTCCACTCCCAGTGCTTATTTCCCACCTGTTAGAATCATTTGCTTGTGACATCACATTGATTCCCTTGGCATCATATCACGTTGTGATGTCACAGTTTTTTTTTGTGTCTTTAATCTGTATAACGAGCTTTGTGTGTAGCCCTGTCCATTGTATCATTATAGATGTTCCGACCATTGACATCAGTTGCAGGCTCCTGGCACTGATGCCGTTACTTGCGCAAGTTACAAGTTAAAGCTGCAGTATTTGTTAGTCACCATACAGTCCCCAAGCAATAATGCTTTCTGGCAAAAATAATCAAAATATCCATTTCTCTCCATTTTCTTTCATTCCTAAACCAAGGTACAGGATTTTTAAATTTAAAAGTTCCAGCACCAAAGCCATGCCCATGACAAAATTAACTATCCTGGTACAGTGTTGTGCTGTTTACCATCAGAAACATGTGGCAAGGGCCAGCCTGTACCACTTGTGGCACCGACGACCCCGGTTCAGGAGCTAACTTGGAGGCTGTCTGGAGAAGGAGGGTCTCAGGACGCTGGCAATATTCCAACAACTAGCGGCAGCTAGGGGTGGGTGAGCCAGGTGCCAGGTGTGAAGCAGGGACTGGTGCACATCGGGCAGGATTGCATGCCTGACGTGCCAGGACGTCATTGCATGTCCACTCCACCAGGGTTAGAACATTGTAAAGGGAAAAGCCCTGATCTCCCTGCAGCATGATGCTGAAAGGAGCCCCCACCACCTGCCGAATGGTGCCCTGAACAGACTGCCTGGTATTTTTTCCTAGCCTCTGGAGGGAAGCCTCACCTTGAGGGGTGAGCCACGGGCCGCCTTCCTGGGTTGGAGGACCTGGGGGGATGCCAGCTGGGGTGTATGGTGAGCATTCCAGTGGGCGGATATGGGATATATACCAGCAGAGAGATACAATAGGAATCTAATATATACCTGCAACTGGTAGCCTCAGTGGAAGAGATTTTTAAAAATTGCAAGTGGTGGCCATCTTTAATGGTGTGAATCGTTAATTATAAAATTAGCTGTAACAACTTCTGAAACTGACAAAACTAAAAATACATTGAGGATGCATTTAAGGACGTCAAAAATACATTTTTTGTTAAACGTTATCATGAAGTTTTTACCAGTTAACAAATACTGCTGCTTTAGATGGAAATTGAACTTAAGGAGTGGCATCACTTTAGCCCAGGAAAGTTGGTGTATCCGTTGCCCCGTTTACATGCACAGCATAACTCGATTACGCAGAATTCAGTTACCTAGTAATCACGCTATTTGTACATGTAAACTTGTGAAATGATGACAGTGGAATTGATCTGTTGCCTGGTTGAAGTGCAGCGATACGTGTGAATCAGTCACTTAGAATCCAGTTGTTTTGTCCATATAAACTTGTTTGCTGACAGTTTCGATTTCTAATGCTTGCACAACAATTGTGAATACATTCCTCAATCTGTTACTATGTTTACATGCAGCGAGGATCACTTGCAGCATAATAGTCTCCTGAGTCGAGTTGTAATCACATCATGTAAATCTGATAACTGATGCTGTACTTGAGTACTTAGGGCATGTAAACTCATACAGATTACAGACGGACTTGGGGACTTGATTACCCTGTAAGTGATTACTGGGACATTTTGAAAGGACACTATTAACTCCTTTAGGTCTTAAATTGTCTTTTGTTTAAAAACACATTTTATGATTGTTTGCAGTCTATAGAATTTGCTGATGTAGCTGGTATTTAGAGTCTGCTTTCTTTTTCCTTTTAAAAGTGAAAAACTGACTGCCCACCATAGCGGTGTTACCACACAAAAATGTGTTTGTTTACAATACTTTATCACCTCCCACTTTATCTTTCCTGGACTTGGGCCCCCCCCAACACAGTCTGAGCACTTAAAGAGGGACTATGGTGACAAATTACTGGCATCGATACATTCAGAATATGGATTAACATAGCCCCAATTACCCACATGCCAGAACCGAGTTTCCTAAGTTACTTTGTTTGAAAGTTACAAATCATTTTACAACCCTAAATTCTCTGCCTGTTCAAAAAAGTCAGTTTCAGTGAAGAAGTGCTGATGATGTCCTCTCCTGAACTCACAGTCCAGCCCTCCCTGTCAGTAAGCTTACAGGTCCTGCTTCTCCAAAGTTTAAAAACTATGTGCAAATGGTTTTCTCCAGTAAAATACACAGTACCATTCTATAAACATTGCTTTAAAACCTGTGTGTGTTTCAGGTTTTGTAACAAAGTTGACAAATTCATATTTTTGTTTTTGGTGCTTTTTTTGTTGTGGTCCTTTTCTCCTGGTTTGCTGGATGCCAAGTCGCAGCACACTAATGTGAGATTTGCAGACTGGCGATCTCTGATGTGGTGAAAGGCTGTGATCATTCACACCTATCATTCAATTGAGGTGATTTCTCAGGATGGCACTTCAAATCAATTATTCCATCACCCTGTAAATGGGGGTGGGAGAGGTAGTGCTGTTTTGAAACCTTACTAAGAGTTTCTATGCAGCAGCCAGCTCAATGCTTAATCACCCAGTCACTCAATCAATAATTTATTCATCAAAGTATGAATCAATGGGATACTCAGAGGAGCAGAGCTCACTTTGTTTTCTCATTGACAGGCTGTTACTTGAGCTATATCCAGGCTCATCTGTGTTGTACTCCACATTACAATAATTGTTTTACCAGGGCTAACACTTGCACCGCTAGTAGGCATTAACATATATAAGGCCCCTATTGAAACTTACTGTAAAGCAGACACTGACAAACAGCAGTGCAATTACCAACATTGCAACTCTTGTAGCAGTTCCAAACAGGCACTGCAGAATAGCAGTTTACATGGTAGCAGCCTGGAGGCATGCTGACTCAGCATCCTAAAACCCTGGAGAAATAAACCACACCAAAAAGGCATTAAAATACAAATTTGTCAACTCTGTTACAAAACCTGAAACTCATAGATTCTATAGCACTGTTTGTAGAATGGCGCTGCCTGTTTTACTTGTGAAAACCATTGCAGAATGATCTTTTGACTTTGGAGCATCAAGTCCTATAAGCTTGCTAACAGGAGGGCTAGACTGTGAGTTCAGGAGGTGACATCATCAGCACCTCTTCACTGAAACTGGCTTTTTTGAACAGGTAGTGAAATCAGGGTTACAAAATAGCCTATAACTTTAAAATGAAGTAAGACAGAAACCTAATGTTTGGTATGAGATTTATTGGGGGTATGCTTATTCTAATTCTGCAATGTAGCACTTTTGACCAGAGCCCCTCTTTAAGATGCAGCGGGAAAAGAGGAGATGATTGCAGCATGAGTGGCTGCACTGTTTGGGCACGTTTTTAGGGTATGTATTAAAAGAAGATCAAGGATTTGAAGCAAAACAAGGGCAGCTATAAATACACTTACCATGCAATTCAGTTCTTATAAGGAAGCAGATAAGACAATTAGCAGCATTAAAGAAGGTGAGCAATCATAAAATGTGGGTTTTCAACTAGAAATGATATGATGCAAAAATGTTTGATGGTGTCCCTTTAAACATGGCACTTATAAATCTCAGACTGTAGCCAATAATGTCACTGGTTGGTTGAAGCACCTAGAATGGCCCAGTTGTGAGGCAATATACAGATCTGTATTCAGAGTCCAGCAAAACAGAAACCAAAAACCCTACAGTATGTACAGAATGAGAAAAGATGCAGATAAGCTGCTGTGACTTGAGACTGTTGCAGTGCTTCCCACCCCCTTTTTAGGAAATGGCACAGAAATTCATTGTCATGTAGTGTTGTTCACTGCATCGGTTTCATTACATTGGAAAAAATCTGATATGACTGACAGAAAAAACTGGGTGCAGACTTCTGGTTTGGTCAGAACGTTTGAAAATGGAAAATCGAGGCCATCTCTTGTGTAAGTGGATGAAGGATGAGGTCATGCTTTATAACAAAAGAAATGATCTAATGAGTACAGTGAACCAAGAAATGTGACTGGTCAGTTGTGTTCACATGACTGCTTTCTTTGATCGCAACAGCAGAGGTCAGAAATGCTCATCTTTTCTCATTTTTTTTTTTAATCGGGAGAGATGTTATAATTGCAGAAAGGGCTCTAAAGTGTGCAA
Organism: Neoceratodus forsteri; assembly: GCA_016271365.2. Lineage (NCBI taxonomy): Eukaryota > Metazoa > Chordata > Ceratodontiformes > Ceratodontidae > Neoceratodus > Neoceratodus forsteri. Next base: position 64,975,052 of record JADMNL010000035.1, read on the forward strand.
TTGTGAACTGCATTTATTATGTGCAGTCTGCTTCACCTCTTGCCTCACATAGTTGCAGACCCTGATGTACTGGAAAAACGTCATGACTGGAACTGCCTCTAGGCCAGTCGGCTTTCAAGATTTTTTTCTGTATAGTTTATAATGCTTAATATTTTTCTTCTGCAGCACTGCAAATCTTGAAATGCTGGAGGTTTGGACAGCCACATCATTAAACTTAACATGTGAGCACAGGACTCCGCCATCTTGGGTCTTGCCCCAACCCCATTCCAATTTATACTACCATTTGTTATTGAAGGAGGAGTGGCTCAGTAGTTTAGAGTGTGGTACTGGGGGCCCAGGTTCACATCCCACCACAGCCACTGGCAACCTTTGCAACACTGAGCACATTTCATGACCTTCCCAGTGCTTCCATCTGTTCCATTTGTAAAACTGGGAAAAGGCAAGACACACATGCCTTCCCCCTTCTACACACACCCACAGATAAACACAAACTCCTCCTCCACGGATACATGCACCCTCCCCCACATATATACACATACACACACTCTCCCGTCATATATACACCCAATCCTCCCCCACAGATAAGCGCACTGCACCCTCCCCATACATAAACAAGCACAAATACACCCCTGCCCCACAGAAATCTGCACCCTCCCCATGTACACACACCCTTCCCTCCTCAGATACACACACTCCCCCACCACACACACCCTTTCTGATATACATACACACACACACACCCCATCCCTCCCTCAGATATTCATTCCTCCCCCACAGATACATGCATCCTTCTCCCATATATACACACACACACACACCTACCTTCCACACATACTCTCCCTCCCTCCACACACACACACACACACACACACACTGCCCCTCCCACATACACACTCATCCTCCCCTCACAGATGTACACACTGCTCCCCACAGATACACATACCCTCCTCCCATACATGCACACCTTCCCCACATTCGCAGATCCCCTCCCCTCATACACACACACACACACACACACACACTCCTCCGGCCACACATACCCTCCCCTCCTGCCACAGATACACCATCCACAATACACACATACTCCTTCCTCACATACACAGATCCCTCTCCCACATACATATACACACACACACACACTCCCTCCCCGGCAGATATATCTTGCCCACATACTTCCCCCACACACATACACACAGCCTCCCCACGTGCATAGACCCGCTTCCCACATACACCACACAAACTGATAATGAGAAATTGCATTTCCAGATAGGCTATTGAGGGAGTAATATATTGTAAAAAAAATATATATATATATATTCTAGGCCTGTTACTGGGTTTGAGGTGTTTCAAATCCTGTAGAGGTACTTAAAGCTTTGTAAATTTTATGCAACTACATGATGTATATTGATTTTGTTTTCTAAAATGTGACACAAAAAGATCTGTATATTGTATAATTTGATGCTGATACTACCCTGTTTGTATTATGTAATTTGTACAAAATTTATGTTGGAGACTATAAATAAAAATATAACAGTATTGAAATCAGTTTGTTCCAGGGGAGGGGAAGCTGCAAAGCAATCGCAGAGTACTTTTTTATCATTTCTTTTTGACTCTGCATTCCGTTCTCTAAACTTGAATGCAGCAGAAGTACCTTCATGCTTGGTTTTTATCTTGAAGTGCTTCACGTGTCCGTAGAGCTGTGAGGAATTTTCCAGTTCTACTTCCACTGGAATTCCAGGGTATTTCCAGAATTCTGCCAAATTCTGAAGAATTCCAAAATTCTGAAAGTCAAACATTGACAGAATCGTATTCCGCAGTCTATGTAAACTGGAGATTCATTTAAAAAAAAGGAAAAAAACCTCCACGGATTACATGATAAGTGGGTTTAAATAGAAATGGATTTCGGAATCCCGTGTAATTAAGAGAATTCTGAAAAATATTTTGGAAGCAGAATTGTCATTCTGTATGAATTTGAGCAGAATTCTGCATTCCACACCGCTCTACCTGGCAGTAGTTTGGACATTTGTTTTTGTTTTTCAGGGGTTTTATCTGGTTCTCTAGTTTTTCAAAGACATGCTCCAGTTTTTGAGTTGGGAGTGGCCACATGCCCTTTAAACAGATACTGGCAAATGATTTATTGCCTTGGCAACCATTTTGGACTCCACGCAACTGTGTGGTTGTCCTACTGAGATTTATGTGGTAAATCAACCTATTGATGAGATGATTACAGACTGAGAGAGAGCGTTCCTGACCACTTTTGTACAGCACCTCATGTGCAGGTGCTCTGCAAATGGGCATGTTCAGGGGAGAGTTTTTAAAGTTTTAAAATATTATTGGTCCATCTCTATCGATAGTATGTTAATGCAGCCACCAAGGGCACTTGTACTTTCAGTTTACAATTCTTGTACCTGAAGAATGCATGTGAAAGATCACTTTTACAACACTAGGAGTGCCCTTGGCAAACAAATTAACATAAAAAGGTATAATGTACCTATTAAGATTAGGGATGTCACAATATCAGATTTTGAATATCATGAAATTTGTTTAAAAAAAAAATCACGATACACTGATTAGCACGATCATTTGCAGCATTTCTAATTTTAAGAAAAATAGTGAAAACAGGACTCTGGGAAGATGAAGAATTGGGAATCTCGGTTTCACCTGGGGAAAGAGAAAATGGAGCTGGGCCAACAGTGATGAGAAAGTCAAGATGGTTTAGCATAGTACATCGTGCTGCACAATAATCCTAATATAAGTATATATTTTTTTTATAAAGAAAAATTGGCCTCACTGGAAATTTATGATGATGTATCATCATATGGTGTCATAGTGACATCCTTAATTAAAACCCTTAACAGTATGGTAATCTGATCTACTTCACTCTGTGTTTATGAACTAAATATGTATTTGTGCTTTTTGGTTAAGAAAGACACACTTTGGCTTTTTTTCAAGGCACATCCTAGGGTATAAGGGAATGGGAACTGCTATAAAACCTTTAAAAGAAGGAGTGCAGCAAAGTATATTAAAAAATGGTGAAAAATAATAAAAGTTAACAACCCATTAAAGTCTTCTCTAATATAAATGGCACCCTTATGCCCCAACAATTTCTCCCAATTTTAGGAGCTAAACAGGTGCAGTACTATTTACCAAATAAACACGTTATAGAAAACAACTACTGCAATTCGCACAGCATCGGTCCCAATTGTAATGCACAGGCAAAGACTCAATGAACTGGACAGTAATACAGTTTAAGCTTTGCCTACCATCCTGCCGTAGGTCATTTATTTTCTCCACAAATGTCAGGTTCATTTCGTGGTGCTGCTTGTAAAGTAATCCACAAGCACTCATAAAACACAACAACAAAACAACTTCACTGTTGGTAATTGGTTACCTTGCCAGTTGGAGGGAGGCGCTGATGTCACTGAAACCACACAGTACATTGCAAACGTTTCAGACACTCCTTCATTAGAGCAACCTGATGCCCTAGTCCGACTCATCTTAAGTTATCTGATTGTGATCATGTGACTAGTGGCCATTTTCAGTAACCAGGCTGATACTGTGCCGCATAAAATCGCTTCCTGCATGCATGTAAATAAAAACTTTAATTGCCTTTCCGTCTAAAATACTAATGCACATTCCTTTCAAAAGCACGCATTTTATCTTGAATAAAGCATAAATATTAAGCAAAACTCTGAAAAGAATACTAATAAAATAAATTACTGATTCTCCTTATTCTAGTTAGAAAAGCAAGCATTATATCTGTATGAAGCTTAACCACTGCATAAGGGAAAAATCATGTTAAACTTGGAGGGGAGAAAATACTGTAAGCCTGTATATTTCATTTTCATCCCCCCTCCCCGAGTTGTAACAGTGGTCTCTCATGCATGCTTCAGGTATGATAACTGCAAACTGAAAGTATGAGTCCCCTTGAATCCTTGCTTTTGAAAGGAATGAGCTTTAGTATTTTAAGACAATAAAGTAATAAACATTTTTATTTACTTGTATGTTTGAAGTGGCAAACACAGTATCAGCCTGGTTACCGAAAATAGCCACTAGTCATGTGACCATTATTGTTTCATTTTCATTTCATTTATTTGTTTATCGAGTAAGTACACTGGATTACATTCGTTTTTCAGGCACGACCCAAGGTCCAGCTTCATAATGAACAATACTATACAAAAATTAGAAACTATACAGCTTCGTGTCAAGTTAGATTATTAAGTACAAATGTTGCAACACAAAGCTAAAAAGCACTTATTTATTTGTTAAATTTTGGTGACCGGATAGGCCCACTGAGCCCCGAAGGTCCCTTTTTCAGAGGCGACCCGGGATAACAATACAAGTTATAAGAATGAACAAGGACATAAGGAACATTTGAGGCATTGTGAGTTACATCATGAGGTGGTTACAGTAAAGAAAAATAGTGGATACAGGCATGATAAAAGAAAAGCAGTGGATACAGGCATGGCTTACAGGCACGGTAAAAGAAAAGCAGTGGATGCAGGCATGATTATCATCATGACATGTAAGCATTTGGTAATTTTATGAGGTAAGACAATGCAATTGAAAAAGCACTGTAAGTGGGTGAACACCAGGGCCACTGGAAAATTGCGGAAAAGGATACCCAAAATTGCAGAGAAATTGCGGGAGTTCTACTATAGACCTAGGCCCGGATATTCAAACTGCGCCATTCTGAGGCGCAAGCCCTTGCGCTGCTCAAAATAGTTGCGCAGGGGTGTGGCCGGGGCGATATTCAAAGGAGTTGCGCTATTGAGCAACTCTTTGAATATCACCCCAGCCACAGCCACTGTGCATGGTGCAGTGGAACTTGCGCCACGCAGAAGTTGTCAGAGTTGAGCATTAAACTTGTGGTGGCGCAGTACCATTAAGCCGTATTACCAAATTCCGATATTCAAAGGTGACATGCAAATGGGGCCATAATTCATGCAAGCGCGGGGGCTATTTGCATCTGATTATGGCCCCATTTGCATGCCATTAGCATGTGGTCGCCCGATCCTCAGGACTTGGCCTGGCCACCCTGCCAGGGCAGCAGCCGTCAGACCGACATGCACCTGCAGCCCGGACGCGGCAGAACGTGAAAAACAACCCCCGCCCAAACATCTCCTGCCCGATCGCTGGCAGAATGTATACTGACAACCCCCCGCTAAACATCTCCCAATGCCCGATCGCGGGCAGAACATATCATGACAACCCCGCCCAAACATCTCCCAATGCCCGATCGCGGGCAGAGCGTATCATGACAACCCCCGCCCAAACATCTCCCAATGCCCGATCACGGGCAGTATGTATAATCGACAACCCCGCCAAACATCTCCCAATGCCCGATCGTGGGCAGAATGTATACTGACAACCCCCGCCCAAACATCTCCCAATGCCCGATCGCGGGCAGAACATATCATGACAACCCCGCCCAAACATCTCCAATGCCCGATCGCGGGCAGAGCGATATCATGACAACCCCGCCCAAACATCTCCCAATGCCCGATCGCGGGCAGTATATAATAACAACCCCCAACATCTCCCAATGCCCGATCCGGGCAGAACTAAAACAACCCAGTGCCCGATCGCGGGCAGAATGTAAAGACCCCCAACTCGAATATCTCCCTGGTGGTCCAGTGGACCGTAATGCCGATCGCGGGCAGAATGTCCATTGACAACCCCCAAACATCTCCTGGTGTCTAGTGTCCCCCACCACCCACCCATGAGCCCCACCACCCCGCCTCCCCGCAGCCAGCGGGCGGCAGCATCCACCATGCCGCCTGCCACCTCGCCGACTGATTGTTCGGGGCTGCGCCATTGGTGCAGAGCTAGAGCCAATGGGCGGCAGCCCATACCGTATATGACAGTCCAGATGTGAATGCGGGCGGCAGGCGGGTGGATGCTGCCGCCCGCCGCCGCCGGGGCGGGGTGGTGGGCTTCATGGGTGGGTGGGTGGGGACACTAGACACCGGGAGATGTTTGGGGGTTGTCAATGGACATTCTGCCCGCGATCGGCATTACGGTCCACTGGACCACCAGGAGATATTCGGTTGGGGGTCTTTTACATTCTGGCTCGCGATCGGGTACTGGGGTTGTTTTAACATTCTGCCTCACGATCGGGCATTGGGAGATGTTGGGGGTTGTCAGTATATATACTGCCCGCAATCGGCATTGGAGATGTTGGGGAGTTGTTTCGATACGCACTGCCCGCGATCGGGCATTGGGAGATGTTTGAGCGGGGGTTGTCAGTATACATTCTGCCCACGATCGGGCACTGGGGGTTGTCAGTATACATTCTGCCCGCGATCGGGCATTAGGGAGATGTTTGGGGGTTCTTTCATGTTCTGCCCGCAATCGGGCTGGTGGGGGCACAGGACTGGAGTTGGGGGCCAGCCATGGGTGGCATCTGCTGTGTTGTGCCCTGCAATACAGCAGCTCACCTGTGGGTGGCCCTCAACTTGATCCTTTTTGGCTCAAAGTTGTGCAGGCGCAGTGGGGTTGCGCCTGCACAACTCTGCACAACCCGACTGAATATTGGGTTGTGCAGTTTATGCATGGTTCCTCCCTCTCCTGTTGAGCATGCATTCATTTGCATTGCGCTGTTGCTCAACCTGTTTTCAGTGGCACAACTGCCTCCTGCTGAATATCGCAGAATGGCGCAATGTAGGACTTGCGCATGCGTAACCCTTTTGAATATCTGGGCCCTAGAGTGCTTTGATAATAAATCTTTACTAGTTTCTGCAGCATATATTAGCATACACTGCTAAATGAACATACTGCCACTTGAGTATGTTTTTTTAAACATGAAAAAAGGCCTGTGTTCCTAAAATGAATACTAAACTGATAGATGTGTTGCCTAGTTTCCAAAATTTAAAAACATCTGCCTCATACGGTGCTAAATAGATATTTAGTAAGCCACCGCAAATTCAGAATCAACATATTTTGTCTGTTTCTGGTTGTAGAATAATGAAGCCTGATCAACAGCTATTTACAGTGCTCTGTCAACTATTCACCCACTTGGTGCAAGAAAAGAATAAGCAGAGTGGCAAATAATTGAATTTTAGTAAAATTATGTTAGTGTCCATAATTTGTACCGTACACTATTTTTGGAATTGCATATTAAAACATTAAATCTGTGGGTTATTGGGGCTGGCAGTATAATCTAGAGTTTAGAGTAACAAACTGTGAATGAGCTTGGTACATTCAGCAGGCCTAGGTTTGATTCCCACAATCTCCACTTCCATACTGTGTGACTCTGAGTACGTCACATAACCTTCCCAGTGCTCCTGGTTTGCCCCTGAAAACAGGCACTTGTGCCTAGTGGGCTTTACTTGGTTACCAAAGAATAAAACAAATATCAATATATTTTTACTGTTTCATACAGTAGTCAGGGTACCCTGTAATTTCCCTTTGTTTTACTTTGGCTGCAGTTATTTTGTTTATTTAAAAATAAATGTTCAGATACATTTTATGTGTTTTATAAGCTTGTTTTCAGACTTTAGTCAGGTTTTTATTGTAGCCTTTGCATGTGAGCATCTAGTGCATTGTTTACATAGCAGTGCTTCAGTTAACCACTTGCTGCTGCCCTGCTGCGCTGTGACATGAGACCACAATTTACGTTTACATTCCCAAGCCTGATGCGCTGCAGATTACGCCGAGAGGAGTGTCTGTAGATTTGTGGGTAGGGTTCCAGAAAATGACATCCCCAGCTGGGAAATAGGGGATTGCAGTGGATCGAACATATTGGTTGTTCACACCACGGCGTAGTGCACTCGATCTAATACATGTCCCCATTTTTTCATCGGATCAAAAACGGGAGCGGTGGCACACTTAAGGTGACGTCGAAAGTGTCCATAGAGCCAGCTTTGCAGTGGATCACTTGGAGCGCATGAGTTGATGCACTGCAAAGCCAGTGGTGTAAACGGGGCTTAGGTTGTAGATTGCTAAACACGAGAGCACTGTTGCCAACTAGCTTATTCAAGTTTATAATCTGCAGGTCCATCCAAAATCCTCAGCTGTTTGAATAAAACCTAGTCTAAATAAAGTATGTTCACAAAGAAAACCCTGCCCTACCACTTACAAAAAGCCTTCGTTGTTAGCACCTTATTTATGTGAATGGGATAACGTGCACCTTTTCTCCCACCTGCTGTTTCAGTCTCTGTGGTAACAAAAAGTTTTCTGACTACTTCAACACAAATCTTATGTTTGGCCAGTGGATTTTGAAATCAAACCAGACAAGGATTCAGAAGAAACCAGTGTCACATAAAACCCTTTCCCACCTTGTACTGCATTGTTTCGGCCAAACCCAAGTCTGCATGCATTGAGTTGTTATTTTGATTTATTTAGTTTTTGTTGACCGGGTAAGTGCACTAGACAAATCCTGCCTATTTTCAGGCACTATGAGGGGAGGGGGATACAGATGCATGCCAACTGACCTTGAACCAGATTAAGCTGTTGGTGATATTTTTAGTGAATGAGGGACATTTGGCCAGGATACCGGGAAAATTCCCCTACACTCTCAGTAGGGGGAGCTGCTGCTGTGGAGAAAGGTGTGTCGTATGCTCATTGTGCTGGCGTCCCTGTGAATGAGCAGGTCTCCCTACCCACAGGTCCAACTCCGGAGACCAACGAGGTTCTGATTGGAATTATAGAAACTGAGTCAGAACTATCTAGTGAAGCAAAACTATCTGCAAAAGAATCTGCAAGTCCTCCTTCAGGTCTTTTTTCATCTGATGAAGCTTGGTTGTCGAAAATATTGTAACAAAATAAAGACCTGAGATGTAAGGAGTTTGGACATGTAGCAGAGGAAAATGCTAAGTTACTGGGACAAGTTGAAGCACAGCTTGAATCGCTTCATCCCAATGTGTTACATGCCACTGCACTGTGTTTGAAAGACTTGCCTGTTCTTGATGAAATGTAGACTACTCCAGCTGAGAGCTCCTCGAATCAGTCCCATGACGTAGCAGCATCAATTACCATCCACCTGAGTCAGAGAGGATGGAGGAGTCTGTTACAGTTACTGGATGAGTTCAAAAGGAAAATGACACCGTTTCTAATCCTGAAACTACCACTGAAACTGTGAGTACTGAGCAAGCACATACCCGTGATGTTTTTCAAGAACTGGGTTTGAGGAAAGGAGACCTTCAGACATGACTCCCTGTTAAATGTGGGATTTCCCCAACCTCCCTTGAATGCTCCCTTTTGAACGTGGGAACCCGCCAATAAGTGTGGATTGAACAACAAGAGAGGCACATCAGGCATATGAATCCCTGATCCCTCTCATAGCCCGATACCAGGACAATTACCTCCTTGAGAAGCCATACACTCGGATACAGTGTGTACTGAGCTGCCTGATGAAAACGCCATTGATTCCCCTCACATGGACTGTCAGCAAGCTGTGTATGGTGGAACAGTGAAAGTTTTTCCCCTGCCTCTGAACTCAGCATCTTCAGAATCGGAGGACTCTGAGCCACAGGCAGCAAGGTGGGGTGATGGACCTGATCCAGATCTGAATTTGCCTTCCTTGCAACAATCATTGCTTGATAAATCCAAAGAGGCTTGGCAACGCTTTAGGAGGAATGACCCTTTTTCAGGCTCCTGCCCCCCTTGCAGAGACACAACGCTGTATGAATTGAATATCTAGGTGGCTTAGAAACGGCCCCAGACTGACTGTATGTTGGCAGAAGCTTATCGAAACTCTCTTTAGGTTTTTTTTCTAATGAAATACACGCCTTAATACATGTGTCTGGTTCTAATATTTATGATGTTAGTTTTAATACCCCACAAGGTTTAGATAGATTTTGGAATAAATATGGCTCCTTGAAATATACTGAATATTGGATACCTTTTCGTATACACCCTTTGACTAAACCTTCCCTTTAAAATGTGACTGTTCTTTTTAGGAATGAGTCTGTTCTAGGGATGTGGATATGTTGTTCAATCCACACTTATTGGCAGGTTCCTGGAAGAGGACCGAGCCAGTCGATAAACCATGCAGGTCGAGAAAAATCTCTACCTTGTCGACGGGTGTCTCGGCCAGCTGACCTGATGGGGACACCGTGAAGCCAGCGGCTTTAGCCGCAACCTCAACCGAACTCGAAAGTCGACAGTCCGGTGAAGGGGATCTCGCCTGCTCCCACGAACGTCGACGGGATTTACCTTTTGAGTCCTTCTTCTTGGACCAACTGGAATGTCTCGATGATCCTTCTCCCTTGGTGGAGAGGGATTGACAAAACTTTTTAAAAGAAGCTGTATAGGAAGAGCCCAAGGAGAGCGGGATAAATGCCCGCGACCAAGGAGGAAGAAGAAGCGGCCTGGGCTGCCTCCTCCTTGAGGGTGATCATCTGCTCCAACTGTTCCATGGAGCCTGCCACCGCGGACACCACCCAACAGGCCTCCTTTGACTTGACTGGCGGGTACCATTTCTCAGGGCGCCCAAGAAGTAGTCGAGCAGCACGGTTCTCCAAGACCAAAGCCGAGAAGGAGCTGCACAATTTGCAAGCCTGCAAATTGTGGCCAAGTCCCAGGCAGTAGACACACGTGGAGTGCGGATCAGTCCGGGACATCTTCTGCCCACAGGGGCACCGACAAAAGCCGGGAGTCGATTTGTCCATTGCAGCTGCAAGGGAGGACGAAGACTGGAGTCTTGTAAATTTTAGAATTAGTTTTTAGGTTAACCGAAAAGTGTGGATCCAGGCCTAAAACGCAGAGCGCGAAGGAGGGAACCTGAGCTTCCAAGTGGTAAGGAAGATCTGGCGTCATGGGACGGAGCTGAGGGTTTTACCACCCAGGTGGGTGGAATGAGCCAGCTTGAAGACCTTCCAGCAACATTTAAAGCGGTGAGAAACCTGCCAATAAGTGTGGATGAACAACATATACCACTCCTAGAACTCCTGTTACAGGTGAGTAACCTGTATTTTCTGTACATGATATTACGTATTGGCTAGAGAAAAAATGTGATATAATTGGTTCTCCTCAACCTATTTTTGATGAGGAACATCTATGGAATGGAAGGTGGCAGTATAAGATACATTTAAGAAATAACAGTTTAGGCCCAGTACATCTTCCAAACAGTTTATTTTTGGGGAACGAAAGAAGTTATTGTTTTTACCCTGGTCAATCCAGGACTTGTTTCAAATGTGGGGCCTCTACTCATATGGGTTCGGCCTGTGACAGATTAAAATGTAACCTATGTCTATCTTTTGGTCATTACAGTTCTGATTGTAAAAGAGGAAATGAAATGCAATTTATGTGTAGAAAGTGGTCACACGTATAGAACCTGTCTTTGGGCCATACACAATCGTACTGATCGCACTAGTCAGGACTCTATTATAAAAGAAGAACAAAAAAAAAAGAGTATGGCTAAACAAGGGACCTCTGGGCAGAGGCCTCCACCTGAAGCGACGAGGCCTAACACCCCTCCCCCACCACCTCCAGCACCTTCAGCTCCCCCAGAGGAGACTGAGGTAGCTGAAGAGACGTGTACTGCCATTCCTGAAGAACAGGTTGCTATTTCAGCTGCAGTTATGTCTGACATGTCTATTGTGGAACAAATGGACAAAGTAGTAAATACAGATATGCCTCCCCCCATGTTAAAAATATAGCACGAAAAAGAGGTATTAGGCAGTTGAGGCCACAGTCTAAAGTTGCTAAGGCCAATGTACCAGAAGATGATGGGTTGCCCTTACAAAACAGTTTTGCAGTACTTTCTAGAAGCATGCAGGAATCTGAACAGGGGGGGGAGATTCAGAAGCTTCTTTCTTGGCCCCACATACTTCAGAATCTGATGGTGATGTGCTAGAGAAAGGTACTGATACAAGTAGGAGGAAAAAAATGGGAGTTAGGGTGCGGAGAAGTACTAGGCTAAAGAAAGCACCTTAAGCTATATCCGTGTTCCTTCCTTCTATACCTCATTCACTGCTCAGCTTTACCACAGTAAATGTTAACAGAATTAATAATGCTAAACATAGGTTAGTCATCCTGTCTTAGACACTTTAAAATGTGACATTTGTTTGTTACAGGACACTAGACTAAATATAGATTTTTTGGCGAGAGCTGCTCAGAAACTATGGTGTTGGGGCTCCTCCTATTTTTCTTTTGGTACAGAACTCTGTGATGGGGTGGGTATTTTGTTTAGGGGGGATGGGTTCAAGATTTCTAAAATGGTGGACATCTTTCTAGGGAGGGCACTGTTATTGGATTTTTCCTATAAGGGGGACGGTTGGAGAGTGATCAATGTTTATGCTCCCCTTAGGAAAAAAGGATAGGGTTGACCTTTTTAATCTAATCAAACCTTATTTATTTACAACTAAGCATATCCTTTGGGTGGGAGACTTTAATTGCGTAATTGATAGGAATGATAAGGGCGGTTCGATGAATACGTTGTTTTGTGATTCTAACTGTTTGAAGGACATACTTGAACAGTGCCACTTGCAAGACTCCTTTCGGAACTTGCATTTATAGGGAGGACACACTTATCATAGAGGTGCCTTGTCTACCAGAATAGAGTTTTTGTTTACACAACACACCTCTCATATTCATAAAGCCGAGACAGTCCCATTAGAAACCTCAGACCATATGATTCTTCACGTGGTGTTGGGAGGACGGCATGGCCCTACTAATGGATCTCATTATTGGAAATTGAACATGACTTTATTGACAGAAGACACAGTTGTTAAATCAGTCACTGACCTCTTAAAAGCAAGGATGTCTGTGGCTGTGCTATATGATAACCTTAGTTAGTGGTGGGAAGAGACCAAACGGAAATTCTGGTTATTATTTCAGGCCTACTCTACCAGGTACCGTAATAAGCAGTATTGGACATACCTAAAACTTCGCCAGCAGTTATTTAGAGTATATACCATCATTAATATACAACATATTGCATTGACAGCTCAAGTGGGTAATTTAAAACATGATATGATACAAATTCAGTATTCTAGAGCTACAGCTATGTTGAATGAACATAAAATTTGTTCAAAAAATAAAACTGGATTGGGTGATGCTTTTAAAAGCTGTTCCAAATGTGCATCCGACTGTTTTATAACAATGGTAAGGACTGATGATGGTATTTTGGTTTCTGAGGGCCCAGATATCGTGAAGGCCGTCACTGCTTATTTGAAAGAGATGTATACTGCCCCTTTCTTGATAACAGGGAAATGGAGCATTTACTTTCTAATATTGAAGTTCCTAAATTGAATACAAATTATGAGAGGGATCTTCTTAAACCTCTCACTGTTAAGGAGATTGAGATAGTTATTAACCAATTAAAAGGGCACACTGCACCTGGTATTGATGGCTTAGCATCAGAGTTTTATAAAACATTTTTATAAACATTGTCAGGGATTCTTGTAGTGGTTTACAATTGGGTTTTGGGTAATTTACACATCGATTTCCATTTTTGTCTTGCTGTACAAGTAATGATATTTAAGAAGGGAGATCGAACTGATTTGAACAATTGGCGATCTCTCAGTTTACTAAATTCTGACTAAAATATTGTTGAAAGTCTTACGTAATAGGTTAATCAGTACAGCTTCTGAACTTATATCATGGGCTCAAACTTGTACAGTACCAACTAGATTAATCCAACATAATTTGTTATTGATAAGAGAATTAGTTGAACAGGGGAAAGAGTGTGCTATGCAAGGCTACCTTATGTCATTGGATCAGGAAAATGCCATTGACAGAATACCCCATAAGTTTATTTCTTGCACTTTACTTTATTGCAGGATTCTTCTGGCTTTTGTGACCTGGATAAATTTATTATATAATAATGCAAGAGCAATTCCCTTGATTAATGGAAGAATGGGAAACTATGTGGATATTACTTGTGGAGTTAGACAAGGGTGTCCACTCAGTTCATTATTATATGTATTTTGTTTAGACCCATTGCTTCGGCTTATCCAGCAAGGTACTGGTATTAGAGGTATCACCCCAGTGGGGGGGGGGGATAGAAAGACGTGTTATCGCTTATGCAGATGATATCTGTGTCATAGTGGCGGATCATGACTCTGGAACTAGCGCTTTAGAGGTAATAAGTGAATATTCCAAATTTACAGGAGCAAAAATTAATAAAAAGAAGAGTGTTATATATACACTCAGTGATACTGGACTACAGACTGATACATGGCAAGAGATAAGGGTGTCCAAAGACCCCTTTCAATTTTTAGGCATCTTGTTTGGGCGAGGAGATGATACCTGTCTAAACTGGAAAATAAAATTAGATAAAGTGGGAGCATTTAGTTTACAAAATATGAGTATAGATAAAAGTTTGATTTGTTTGATATATTCTTTTATTAAAATTACATTATGGCAATCTCTATGTAAATTTGTATTGCAACAAGTATATCAATATCATAGAACTGTTATTAGTTTAATAGAAAAGGAATTATGTAACCAACATCAATTTGAATATCAACATTTGTCTCATGATGTATGGGTTCTCTGTTGGATGTATGTCCCTTTTCTGAAGGACAAAATAGGATGATTTTTTTTAATATATTTTGATTGTTTCTCTCCTTATCATGTTTGTATAAATGATGTAATGTATCATTTGTACACACTTGTTCAGTTTCTTTTAAATGAAATGTTTCCCTACTCTGTAGGCAGGTAGCGCTGTCCGTCTGTCTGCAGGGGTGGAGGATCCCAGTTTGGAGGAGAACGTGAAGGAGAGTGGTCATGCTGTGATTACGCCTGAGTTCTTGGATATTTCAGCTCAAAGAACAGAAGAATCGGTGTTGAGTGCTGATCAAGAAATGGCTCAGGTACCTGTTGATTCTTCAGCTTCCCAGTCCATAGATGGGGGAATGATGGCAGAAGGAATACAACTCCAGCAAAAACTTGAAAGAAAAAAACACCAGTTACTGGATTTAATTTCAATTGCTGAACAAGATTATAATTATTGTAGACAGAAGTTAGAGTCTGAACGAAATAAGTGAAAACGTTCTCCCACTAGTCCATCTAAAGATGGAAGGAAACGCTTGTATTTCGATCAACAAGATCTACAGAGTGACACTGATTTGCAAAACGATACTGCAAAATCGAATGGAGAACTTACACAAGATATTTCTTTCTCCCAACCCTGTACCTTAACTGCTTGGTCCCCAGGAGACGCACTTAGACAAGCAGGTTGGCTATGGGCGGTAGATAAATGGATTCTGGACCCAATGATTCCTATACCAGGTACATCCGTTTTAACTCAAGATGAAATGGTTATTCCCAAACCTTCATTTACTGCATCCAAAACTAATTCTAAACCTAAGTCCTCTGATGGTCCCATTGCGAATGCGCAAATTCAAGGAGAGGCTACTAACTTTTTCGATGTGCAAGATGCTGGTTTACTCCAAAGTGGATCCACTGAGTTGGCATCTACCCCAGTAGAACAAGATGTTTCTATGGACACCTCTACAACTACCTCAACTAAAGAAGGAAGGGAGAATGTAAGTTTAGATAACCGAACTATTAACTCTGTTGTGGACTCTTGACGTGCATAGCAAATCAGTTGCCAGTCAGTCGGAAAATTTGGGCCCCAAATCCTCTGCAGATTTATTTAAGAAGCCGGCTGAGGCAGCTAAGTGCAGATTCTTGGTATCACTTAGATATCAGGGAAAAGCTCTGGTGGTTCCAGACTGAATATGGGTGGGGAAATCCTTATTAATTGACTCAATAGGATTTTCTCCAGCGGAGGTGTATGCCTTTATACACCCGCCTGGTGATCAGAACTATGATGTAAGTTTTTGTTCTATCATTTTATTAGACAAGTTCTGGAGGATTTACTATGAAATTGAAGACTAAGAGATCTGGAGAGACTTTCAGGCCATCCCTATTACTAAACCCACCATTAAAACTGTGACTATTCTTTTTTGGAATGAAGGGGTGAATATTGCCAATATTCTCTTCTGGTTGGAAAAAAGATGTTCTGTGTATGATAAACCAAAGCTTATTATGGATGAGAACAGCTTCTGGACAGGTGGATGAACAGTACGGGTACAACTCAATCAGGATGAAGACGGCATACAACACCTGCTGAGTTCCTTTTTTTTGGGAAGGGATAAGGGTATTATTTTTTATGCTGGCCAGCCCAAGAGCTGTTTTAAATGCGGTTCACTAACGCATTTAAATACTTTTTGCGACCAAATAAAATGTTTTCAGTGTGGAATGTTAGGACACTCAGCAGCACGGTGTGTAGCCCCCCCCCCCGTATGTAATTTATGCAATGAAACTAATCATTTTTATGCAGATTGTCCATGGAGAACCACTGACACCGATGATTCTTCTGATCAGGAATATTTTCTGGCACAGGCAAAGAAACCGTATCAAGAACATGATGGGATAGGTACTGAGAATATATTTAGAGGTAGGCGAAGAGGCAGAGGCAGGGGGGATTAGTGGAGATAGCAGACAACTCAAATCCTCTGCTTCCCATATTAATTTACAGTCTAATGAGTCATTCCCTGATTTGTCCCATATGGCAGAGATGGTAGTACATGATTTACAGTAAATCCTCCCCAGAGAGTCACTAGGGAGGAAAGAGAAACCCCGTTTGAGACCCCACAAGGATCCCCGCAATGGCCTTCAAAATCCACGGGCCTAGATTCTCAAGGTTTGCCAAGCCCTTTAGAATTGATTGATAAGGAGGTACAAGAGGAGCCTCTTGATTGTGAAAATGATATGTTACCTCCTTTTTCTCCCAGAGGGGTAGCTGAATGTAAAGATAGTCATAATGTGCCTCTTTCTCTGTTACCATTGAACAGTAGATTTGCAGTTTTTTCATTGTGGGGTGAACAAGTAGATTGGGCTTACCCTTTGTTAGAACCCACAATTAATTCTGGTAGTTCAGTAATGTCAATAACTAGCCCCGAACCACCATCCAGGAGGCAACAACTAGAACCCCAGAAACGAGTTACTAGATCTAGCATAAAACCCCCTAAACCTCCACCTTAAAATCTTCTACATTGTCAATCGTTTCATTGAATGTGAATGTGAATAGTTTAAAATCACATTATAAACGTCAGACGACATTTGGGGTACTTTCACATTTGCAGTATGACATACTTTTATTACAAGATACACATTTTCACACAATGTCTGCAATTTCCATAGCTACCAGAGAATGGCATTGGGGTAAATCATTTTGTTCCTCAGAGGAAGATGTGTGTAGTGGAGTGGGAATTTGTTTGACCACTTCTGATGTTAAGATATATAGGTTAGTTGATATTGAACCAGGTAGGGCACTTTTACTGGATGTCCTTGTCAAAGGTTTACAGTGCAGATTACTTGTAGTATATGGTCCTCAGACAAAAGCTCTCAGGATTGCATTATTAAAAACCATTCAACCATATTTATTTACTAGCAGGCAATTATTTTTTTGTGGAGACTTTAATGTAAATTTTCAACAAAAAAAAACAGGAAAACAGTATTGTGATAAAATTTTTTTAAAATCTCTTCTTTCCCTAGCTGGTTTGAGTGGTTGACACCAAGTGGGATGACATAAAGCTAAACCTACTTTTTTTTAAAGGAACTTTATCGTTCCACATTGATTTTCATCTTTGTACGAAAATCGTTAGCAAGATCTAGTTTGATTTATGTCCCCATAGAGTAGTCGGATCATATTTTGATTGGCATTAAAATTGATAATCCCCCACATAGAAAAAAAGGTCCTGGTTTTGGAAACTGAATGTTTCAACATTATTACTTTTGAATGTGTTAATTGATTTGGAACAAATCATTAGAGACCAGATTACTACGATTGAGTTACACAATAATATAGTTAGTTGGTGGGAAGCCTTTAAGGTATGTTTGACGGGATATTTTCAAACCTATGGTAAATCTCGTGCACAAACTCAGAATGAGTAATATTTAATTCTTTGGAATACCTTACAAAGGATGATTTCTACACAATCTGAAAGCGGAGTAGATTTATCTGAAACCATTACAACTATAAAACAGGATATGGCATCTTATCAGTATGATAGGTTACATTCTCTAATTAAAGAACAGTCCTTTGGAACACAAGGTAAAACAGCGCAGGTTAATCTATTTTTAGCATGCCACAGTAGGAAAGAAAAAAGTTGTTTTTTCAAGTTTGAAGGGTATGGATAATCGAGTGGTTTCTGATAATGTAGGAATTATGGAGTTTCTAGACCACCATAAAGAGAATACTTTTGGAACATGGAATTTAGATTCTGAATTTATAACTCAATTTTTGCAAGCAGCATATCTTCCTTGCTTAGTAAAGGATTTGCAAACTTCGATGGTGTCGGAATTTACTGAAATAAAATTAGAAAGAGTGATTCTTTCTCTTAAAAACAGGATTGCCTGGAGAATTATATAAAATATTATGGAAACTGATGCCTAAAGAGTTATTGGCTGTGTATAATTTTCTTATTGCAAAAATGATTTTACCTTTACAAATGTATAAGGGTTTATGAATTTTTTGTTCAAGAAAGGGGCTCACATGGATATAGGAAATTGGAGGCCATTGACACTATTGAATGTTGATTTTAAGATCTTTTCAAAACTTTTAGGGAATAGGTTATCCTTGGTGATGCCAGATCTAATTAGTGACTCCCAATTTTGTTCAGTTTTAGGGAGAAAGATTTACGATGCATTGATTTATATTTGTGAAATTATGGAAAAAGGGACATAAAGATTAGGTTTAATAGAGGGATTTTTGATAAGTTTGGATCAAGCCAAGGCATTTGAAGAATTATCACATGAATATTTATGGAACTGCCTACTGGCGTATGGTCTCCCTGATATATTTGTTCAATGGTTCCGGATGTGTTGCGCTTTGGCATATGTAATTCCGTTGGATGGAGAGGAGCAAAGCATAGAGTAGTAAAAGGAGTCTGACGGATGTCCGTTAAGTCTGCTTCTATATGTTTTGGCTTTAGATCCTTTATTAAGGATAATTAACCGGTCCCCTTGAATAAAAGGAATTATTGGTGATCACAAATTCCAGATGAAAATAATTGCCTATGCAGATGATCTGTGTTTATTACTACCTGATGAGGCTTCTATAAGGATAGCTTGCATGATTATAATAGTATTAGGCAACATTATGGGAGCTCGGATAAACAAATTTAAAACAAAGTGTTTAAGTATCACAGGTTTTCCAGATACCTCAGCTAAGGTGGGAGGCTTCCAGATTGAACAACAACCTTGTAAGATATTAGGAATATACTTTGGAGGTCCAGATAGTGCAGTTTATAACTGGAACATGGCCTTACAAGAAGGTAATTCTAAGATTTCCTGTTGGAACCACTGCAAACTTTCAAAAAAGAAAAGAGTTTATTTAATAAAAACCTTTTTAATACCAGTTTTTTTTATATTTAAGCAACATTT
Source organism: Neoceratodus forsteri (assembly GCA_016271365.2). Taxonomy (NCBI): domain Eukaryota; kingdom Metazoa; phylum Chordata; order Ceratodontiformes; family Ceratodontidae; genus Neoceratodus; species Neoceratodus forsteri. The sequence goes on from JADMNL010000035.1 coordinate 64,994,396, forward strand.
TTTTTATACCACAAAGTCTGGAAACCTCATTGATGAGATGTTTTTCTGTGGTGTTTGGAGAAGTAGATTAAATCCGATTAAACAAAATATATTGTATTTGGATATAAAATAGGGGGGTTGAAAATGATTAATCCGATTCTCTTTTTCTTTACTATTTTTCTACATTCAAGTTTGATACCTATAGTTAAAGATAGCTTTAACTATAGGTAAAGATAGCTTTAAAAGTTGGGGTACTTTGGCTAATACATATTTACAGGGAGTGATGCAAGAATGGAAGAATGCAAATTTTATGCATAAAAATAAAAGGTGCCCTCATTTGGTTGATAGATGGAATAAAATTTTTGACAAAATAAAAGGTTGGAATATTAGTTGGGAGGTGGTTAGGAGTATCTCCCAAAAGGAGTTATATAATATTATTTTACAATAATATTTCTGCGAATCCCCTTTTTTAACACTATCAAAAGTGGTTTGATTGACTATTTAAAAATATATCTCTAATCCCCGTATTCCGCTATATATATGTGGGATACTGCATGGTTGGGGATTCATGGGAGAATAAACGTATGTAGTAACCAAAAGCATAAAACAGTACAAGATCGCTATTGCCCGAGGGGGAAGTGTGTACTAATTCTCAAAACAATGGAGCACTTATATTTTAAATGTCCTTACGCTATGGAATTTTGGGACATTGTAAAATACTGATGGAATAGTTGCTTAGCGATACCTCCTTCTGCTGAGAATCTATATTACATTTTTTTGATACTGACATATCTCAAGGTTCTTGTAGTACCTTACAAGTTATCCATTTTTTCTTTCTCTATTGGATATGGATTAGTAGATGTAGACTTTTACTACAACAGCAAGAAATAATGCCAATCAATTTGTTTCATATAATAGAAAGTGAGATACGTAGACTTAAATTGATCAAGAAATCTATATTTTCACTTGAATACTGGGAGAGTATGGCAATCTTATGATTGTATAGGTTAAACTTTAGGTTTAAGACAATCATAACTTTACTAAATATTACGAAGGAACGAGGAGTTACTTATGGTTTAAATTTTTTTCATTTAAGCTTCAGTAAGTTTTAATACTGTTTTATATATAATATACTAGGATTTGATTTATTTACATCAAAATTCCCCTACTCTTCTCACAGAGATGGGGGGGGATATTTTTAGTTTGAGTTTTATCTTTGGAGTTTAAGCCCTTATTGGAATACCATAGACATTGCATGAAGGTAATACTTGTCTGTTTTTTCCTTTTTATGATTCTGGATTATTTTGTGTGAATTTAACACAGTTTGTGATTGTTTGTTGTTGAAGTTTTTTTTTTAAAGATACATAGTGCTTTTTCACATTTCTCTGATCATGTATGACTGTAATACTTTTTTTTTTGCATTTGTTTGCCATATGATTTGTATGTATTACTTTGTGTGATTGAACACTGTTTGTAATTATTTTGTTCTTCATGTTATAATAATAAAAAAAATTCCCCTACTCTTTTCGATAAGTGCCATGGGATCTTTAACATCCACCTGAACTACCCCCAATCCAGGCAGATGGGACCTCAGTTTAACGTCTTGTCCGAAAGATGGCACCTCAGAAGTGCAGCACCCCTCCCATGCTGCACTACAGTGTCAGTACTGGGATATTAACCCAAGTGCCAGATGTGGGAACTGAACCCACAGTCCTCTGATCTCCCAGCCTTAGAGGCGAGAGTGCTACCTACTGAGTCACTGACACTTATTGAAAATATTAATAATTTTTACACAGTTAAAAAACTGAAAAACTGTGGAACATGTCAGTTTTTGCGGAAAATGGTGAAAACTAGATTCCACAAAAAAATTGCGGATGCAATTTTCCAGTGCCCCTGGTGAACACTTAATCTGAGGTGATATTTAATTCCATAAGGAGGCTGCAGGGAATGCAAAAGTGTGTTGTCCACTTCGAGTATGGACTAATGGAACACTTAGGAGAAGGGAATTCTCTGAGGAACGGGAAGCAAAGCTGGGCTTATTCTCCTTCAAGTATTTAAATAAACTAGATGGAGTTCCTGCCCTTCTGATCTTAAGTTGTAGACAAAGCGAGACATCACCAATTTGGAATTCATAGAGTCAGGAAGACACCCCAGTTTTCTAAGTATTTCACAATTATGTGTCTGATTTGAAATCATTAGTGCAAACTTTCCTATTCTGTGTATTAGGACAGGTTTATTCGAGTACTTAACGGAGCAAAATCTATAACTACCGAGGCATAGTTCACTAACGGCATTAGATTTTGATTAGCAATAGCCAGTCTAGATTCTGGTGTTAAATAATTTTGAATCCTATATAACATTGCAATTTTTGTGTGAATTTTCCATTAATTACAGTACTTCCATATGAGGGCCAAAACTTAAAAGTGGTGTCTAAGGTAACCCCTAGGTATCTGAAAGTATTAACATTCTCATATATAGACCCATCTAAAGCCACCAACTTTAATACACTACCATAATCTTGTAGTCTAGGGTTGGTTTCAAAGACCATTATCTTCGTCTTTAGTGTGTTAAGTACCAGATTATTTTCACACAGCCAGTTCTGTATGGAGCCTAACTCTTTTGTCAAAACCTGGTCTAAATCCATGGATGATGCTTCATGATGGTATACCACTACATCATCAACATAAAGTATTATCTCTGCTTTATTAAAAATGGTTGTTATCAGGTCAAAAAACAGAGAGAGAATAATATACGTTTAAGGTAAAGCTCGACTGGGGCATCAGGTTGCTGTGATGAAGGCATGTCTGAAATGTTAGCAGCTTGCAGTGTGTCTAAGTAAAGTTGGCTTCTCCCCCCAACTGGCAAGGTAACCCAGTATTTGCAATGGAAGTGTTTTGTTGATGTGTTTCCGTGAAGTCAATCTGGTCCATCTGAAAAATGTATAAGGAGGACCAGAGACCCTTTTGCAGATGGCCATTTCATAAGACCTCAGGGCAGAATACCCACGGACAGTTTCAGCAGAAGGGTGGCTTCATGAGGAAGGCACCAGCCCAGACTTCTGGGAGCTCTGCTTCAAGAGGCCCTAAGTCCTCCAGTCCTCTCTGCCCACACCCAGATCTACCCAATGACTCCTTATCAGCCCCCCCGAGCAGAGGCAATGGGGGAGGCAGTAGGGGGTCACTTCTCCCTTTACGCAAAGGGTTGGAGCAACATCACTTCAGACAGCTGGGACTTGGACAACATAAGGAGAGGACATACTCTCGAGTTCACACAGATCCCTCTGGAGACACCAGGGTCCTCCCAGTATCCTCCTTCACACATTCCCTTGACAGAAGGAGAGATTCAGCCATTGCAGAAGCGGGCAATAGAGCCTGTCCCCCTGGAGCAACAGGGGTGAGGTTTTTATTCTCATTTTTTTTCTGGTCCCAAAAAAGACTGGGGACCTTCGGCCCATTCTGGACCTCAGCTCACTAAATCTCTATATTTATAGAGTACAAAAGGTTCAGGATGGTTACATTACCAGGCCTCATCCCCCTCTTGCTTCAAGGGGACTAGCGCTGCTCCAAGTATATGCAGGATGTCTATCTGTACATTGGGGTCTTTCCTCCCCATCGGAAGTTCCAGAGGTTCCACTTCCAGGGGAAACATTACCAGTTTCGAGCCTTACTGTGAGGCCTCTCCTCCGCTCCTCGAGTCTTTACCAAGTGTCTAGCAGTGGTGGCTGTGGCTGTCAGATGCCAGGGCCATTATGTCTTCCCCTACCTAGATGACTGGCTTCTGGCAGCCCCTTTCAGGGCTCAACTTATTCGCACTCTTGGATACACCTTTACTTTCTTCTGTGAGCTGGGGATCACCCTGAATCTTCCAAAGTCATCCCCAGAGCCCAGCCAGTGACTTCTCATTATCGGAGCAGTCCTGGATACTCTGCAGGGCATAGCCTTCCTCCCTCAAGAAAGGGGAGATCATCTAAGGAACATAGCCCAAGCAGTAGACATGGCTTCGCAGGTCCCAGCAAGGACCTTCTTCAGACTTCTGGGGCACATGGTGGTGGCCATTCCCACATTTCCTCTGGCACGCATTGCATATGAGAGTCCCACAATGGATGTTCAGGGTGCAGTGGGACCAAAGGTCAGATGACCTAGACCAACTGGTCAGGATCTCTGACCTGGTCAGAAGGATGCTTTCCTGTTGGCTAGATCCCTCCAACATGGTATGAGGGGTTCCTTTCTGGCAAGAGCCACTGAGACGGGTTCTCACTATGGATGCCTTCAGTCTTGGGTTGCGTTGCTCATCTGGGAGACAAACAGACCCAGGGAACATGGTCTCCAGAAGAGCAACTACTCCACATGAATATTATAGAAATGCTAGTGGTCCTGAATGCCCTGTGAGCATTTCACATGGACCTGTCACCATGCCCTCTTCTTATCCAAACAGACAACACATCAGTGGTGTTTTACATCAACAAGCAAGGGGGCACACGCTTCTACCCCCTTTGCAGAGAGGCAATGAGGGTCTGGTGCTGGGTTCTGGAACACCGCCTAAACCTCGCCACTGTTTGTGTTCCAGGCATCCAAAACATCTTGGCCAACGGCCTAAAAGCCAGTCTCAGACCAAGGCTCAAGAGTGGAAACTCCTCCAGTCAGTAGCAGATCAGCTGTTCGACAGGTGGAGCCATCCAGAGTTGGACCTCTTTGCGTCTCCACCTAGCACCAAACTGCCCAGTTCTTCCTTGCTAGAGCTTATGCCTAGTGTTTTCTGGTGAGATGCTTTGTCCCTCTGTTGGACAGGGAGGTTTCTGTATACCTTTCCTCCCTTTCCCATTCTTCAGAGGGTCTTGCTGAAGCTACAGGCCAAGGGAGCAGAGATGATCTTCATCACTCCATTTTGTCCTCAACAGATTTGATTCCCACTACTTCAGCAGCTGGCAGCTGATCCTCTGATACAGCTGCTGCTGAGCTTGCATTTTTAATTTTTTATTTTAGTCTTTGGTAACCGGGTAAGGCCCACTAGGCACACATGCCTGTTGTCAGGGGTGACCTGGGAGCACTGGGCGGTTAAGTGACTTGCTCAGAGTCACGCAGTATGCAAGTGGAGGTTGTGAAAATCAAACTCGGGTCTGGTCTGCTGGATGTACCAAGCTCGTTCACACCTCATTCCTCTAACTTTTATTCTATACTGCCAGCCCATTTGTTGTCCCAGGACCAAGGGACACTGGTCCATCCGGACCTCAGATCCCTGCATCTTCATGCCTGGCTCCTGCAGACTTACTCAAAACTAGGTATGGGGTCTCCCAGGAAGTGGCAGACATTCTTGTAGCTACGAGAAAGCCCTCAACCTAATCCACTTATGCCATGAAGTGGAAGCGGTTTAGGGGGAATATCGTTTAACCAGGAGTAGCACACTAAGCCGAAGCTTGTTTCTAGATGCGACCTGGGAGCACAAGGAAGTTAAGTGACTTGCTCAGGATCACACAGTATGCATTTAGGTGGCTGTGGGATTCAAACCCAGGTCTCCAGATCTGCAGCTCAGAGCCTTAACCCACTGTGCTATACTGCTTATAGCTTGTGGGCTTCACCCCTGTCACCTGGACCCACTTACCTGTCCAGTGAACTCTGTCCTAGAGTGCCTCCTCTCCTAGTCCAGTCAAGGCCTAAACTACTCTTCCATAAAGGTACATCTTTCTGCTATTTCTACCAATCATGTACCTGTGGAAGGGAAAACACTCATGCAACTGAACATGTCCCATACTTTTTTGCAGGGCATATTGCATATCAAACCTCCCATTAGAGATCTGATTCCACTCTGGGATCTCCTTTTTATGCTGGAGAAGTTAACTCTTCCCCTGTTTGAACCTGCCACAGATTGCGAGCTGCACTTCCTTTCTTGGAAAGCGTTATTTTTAGTTGCAGTTACCTCAGCCCAGAGAGTTTCCGAGCTTCAGGCCCTGATGTGTAAGGAGTCTTATTTGAATTTTCATAAGGACAGGGTGCCCTTAAGAACAAATCCTAAGTTTTTGCCTAAGGTGGTATCCAAGCTTACATTGAACCAGGACATCAACCTCCCTGTTTACTACCCAGATCACTCAAATAGAGGGGACGCAATCTGGCATACTTTGGATGTCCACAGGGTGTAGGCAGGCATACTCACTGTACACATTTGTGTACAGTTTTGTTGAGTGCCTGTCACAAACCGTATGCCTTTCCATTAACATTTTCATTCTGATCTGTAGTATTTGGGTTAGTGTAGGCCATTGAGGAGTGTCTCTGTTTAAACTTTTGTTGTTTAGGGGACAGATACATGTATAACCTCTTTAGAGAGTAGAGGAATCATCTGACAACAATCTGACCTGTTTGGAAGGGGGTACCATTTGGAGAGGATGTGTAAATTTTTTTAAAGGGGGGGGTGTAACTGTTGGAGATTGTGTGTACAAAACAGAAATTCCTGGTCACACTCCTGTTGCATCGCTCTGCTTTGTAAAACAGAACAGTTGTTTGTGGCCTTTGCACCACACTGCAAAGGCAACCCTGTGTCTAAGCAGACACTTTCTAAGTGGCTGGTCAACTGCACTGTTTTCCATTACAAGTATAACAAGTCCCTACTGGGCCCGGTTGGGGGGGGTCATTCTACCAGGGGAGTGGCAATGCAGGAAGGCAGCTGCAAAGGCCAACAAAACGCTGGGTTGTATTGCCAGGGGTATATCTTCAAGGAGAGGGGAGGTGATCCTGCCATTGTATAGGTCACTGGTTAGGCCACACCTGGAGTACTGCATGCAGTACTGGCACCCATACCTGAAGGGGGACATTAAGTTACTGGAGGGGGTGCAGTGCAGGGCAACAAAGATGATCCAGGGACTAGGGGACATACCCTACATGAGCAGGCTGAGGGAGTCGAACATGTACTCACTGGAGGAGAGACGGGAATATGATTGAAATCTTCCAAGTACATGAAGGAAATAAACAAGACAGGCACAGAGGGACTATTCAAGTTAAGGGGATAGGGACACTTGTGGTCATGATCTCAGATCGGAAGGGGGAAGTCCAGGAGGGAAATGAGAAGACACTTTTACAGAGAGAGTGGTGTCTAGGTGGAACACGTTCCCTGTTGAAGTGGTATCCTGTAGAACAGTGGCCTGCTTTAAAAGGGGATGGGATAGGGTAAGAGGGAGGTTCAGGGGAGGGAGGGGGCAGCGGCAGTATAAGGGTTGCTAACTGCACACTCGAGTAGACTCGATAGACCATAAGGCCTTTATCTGCTGGCAAATTCAAGTGTTCATTTGCCTCTTTATGTAACATCTCCATCGGAGACAGCTGTACAGCAGCAACCTGAGCTCAGTGCATACTTTTATCAAGCACTACAGCCTGGGCATTGCCTCTAGGAGAAGGGAAGGTTTTGGCTTTGCGGTCCTCCAAGGCATTCTGTCATAATTACCTCCTAAGGCTTCAGCGCTTCTAGCCTCCTCCTAGACTTACTGTCTTCCTAGTCCTGGGATTGCTTGGGATTCAGTCCTAATGGTTGTAGCCTGCTGCAAGAGCTCCCACTCAAAGTAAGATAGTACAGTTACGTAAGAACTTACCATAACAGTAGATCTTTGAGACGAGCTCTTGCAGCAGGTGCTGCTTTCCTTCCCTCCTTCCTCCATGGTGAGTTCTGCATCTCTCTGGCATGATCCCTCCTTGTCTGCCTGCTGGTCCTTTCACTGGGTCTCCAGCAGGTGAACTGAGGTGGGTCCGGGGACCACCCCTGGATATACCATCGGCCGATGTCGGGGCAGAGCCGGTGTCGGGGGCAGTGCCTGCTGGAGACTGCTAGGTACAAGTTTGCCGTGGGGTCCTAGTGCCTGGTGGCACAGTCCTAATCATAATAGCATACTGCAAGAGCTCCTCTCGGAGATCTACTGTTGAGGTAAATTCTCACGTAACTGCACCTTCTTTATGACGTATGAGGACAAGGGGATACACAGTGTCCTTGAAAGGTGGAAATTTTAAAAGGAAATGCCAGGGCAAAAACTACTTCACAAAACTGGCCACTTGGAATCAACTGCAAAGGAAAAGTGCTATGAACTTATACTGTAAATTCCTTCAATCTTGTAGTCAACAAACTCTTTGAAGAAAAAGGTGTCAGGTGTTCCCACTGAGCTGGTAAGATGGAGGGAGGTACTTAATGGACTAATGGTCCAACAGGTGTTGGTATGGCTCTGTTACTGGCACATCCGAACTGGAGCCTGAAGGTTGTGGGTTCTAGTCCTGCACTCTCTCATAGCTCCTTACCAGGCTGCAGTCTTTTGATGCCAGCTGTGCTGTGCTGGTGACCTGGTCCACTTGTTAGATTAAATTAATTTTTAAAAATTGTTGATGTATTTACGGTATAACTTTATTTTAAAGTAGCAATTCATGTTAAAAAATATATACGTCATTATTCACGTCTTTTCAATCATTCTTTTTCTTTGCTCTCCTGGTTTGCCTCCCCACCCCTGTCACTTACCGCCTCATGGACATACATGTCCACTGCCTGTCCAGGACCAGCTCATTGTGTGTGTGTGTGTGTGTGTGTGTGTGTGTGTGTGTGTGTGTGTGTGTCGGCATTGGCCTGGGATTTTCTTCTATGTTTTTTTCTCCCCATTGACTAAGCTGTATAATCGTGCCCACGCATGGACGTGTGGCCATGCTGGCATCTGGTGGAATCCCTCCCTTGCTTTTGGTCCCATCTGTGATCCCAGCTACTCTCCAGTAGATGGTGACACAGCAGCGGGTCACAAATCTTACCCCATCACCCCCCACTGAAGGAGCACTTTCCTTGGGATGCTCAACCCTCCTTCCCCCGGCTGGCCCCTCCCCCCGACGATCTAAGTCCACTCCAGAACCAGAGTCACCATCATTGTGAAGGGTTGTGCTACTGCTGCACCCACAGGCAGGCCATGCACTTCTTTTCACCTTCAATACTGATCCCCGCTGTTCATTTTTGTTCCAAGTCCATTCATTTGGTGCCGGATTTTATTGTTACATATTTACTGAGTGCCACATTTTATTGTTACCCATTCACAGAGTGCCGCATTTTATTGTTACACATTCACAGAGTGCAACATTTTATTGTTCTAAATCCATTAATAGGGCGACGTGTTTTGTTGTTCCGAATGCATTGATATGACACCATGTTTTTTTTGTGCCAAATCCATTGATAAGGTGCCACGTTTCATTGTTCCAAATCCATTGATATAGTGCAACATTTTATTGTTCCAGATTTGTTGATATGGTGTTCCAAATCCATTGATATGGTGCCTCATTTTACTATTCCAAATCCATTGATATGGTGCCATATTTTATTGTTCCAACTACATTGCTAGGGTGCCACATTTTATTGTTCCAAATCCATTGTTAGGGTGCCTTATATTATTTTCTGTTCATCAAATTAGAACTTTCATTTTGTGGCCTGAAGTTAGTAGTATTACCCCCTGCAGAGCCCCACAAGGTCAGGGAGGTGTGTTGCACACTAGTTGATCTTGGTCTCAAGAAGAGTTAGACTGCACAATTGGTGTTCAAATACAGCTGGAAATAGCGAGGTAAACCTTGAGGTAGCCATAGTTAAGTTCTCCTTTATTTCAGATCCACAAAATTGCTAATGCAGACTCATGTGAGAGGAGGGTAATCTAAAATGGAATAAAATGGTACCGCATTTTCACCGTAATATAACTGCTGCTTTAAAGTTGCCCCAGGACATTGTTCTTGGTCTTTGATATCTGATTCAGTTTGTGACAACATCCTGAATGACATGGACATACGGGAGCTGGAGACTGGGTCATGTGATACACACTGGGCTATCCAGTATGTCCTATTTTTAATTCTAAGTATTTTTTTTTAAGTACAACTGATAATCACTATAACCACATATCAAACATTGCATCCATAAACAGAGGTAATAAAAAGTACATAGCAACATTCTTTTCCACGACTGTATACTGAAGGAACTAGAAAAAAATGTCCACATCTGTGAGTTACCACTGTTGCCTTTTCATGTTTCTTAATAGTAATGTGTGATGCCCATCCAGCTACTCTCAGTAGTTGATGGGGAGTGAATACAGACACTGACTCTTAAATAAGGGTGGACAGTATTTCATAGCAACTCTCATCTAAGAAATCTAGTCTGCTGTCATACCAGTTCTGAATGTTTTATTGTATTTGTGAGCCTCTGAGGATGCCAGCTTTCTTCGCAATTCATTCATTTATTGGGAGGCAAAGCCCCTGGACTCCCTTCACTCCCACTTAACCCCCCTCCATCCACCAACTAGAAGTACATTTAGGTAGATTCTAGATTCCTTCTTCATTGATTATCCAGTCTGTTTCATAGTTTGGCAGCTGCACCGCATGACGTGTGGAGTTCTGATCGTGCAGACACAGTGACATATTACTGTGAAATCTCGCTTGATATCTGCATGAGTCATGGCCCAGAATCAACCCTCTGATGGGCGTTGTCTGGCATCGGTGTACTGCAACAGGCAGCTAAGCTTCCATGGAAAACTGAGTGGTTTAAGGTGTGACTGTGAATACGTGATCACCCCCCCCAACATGCCATTGTGCGTGATTAGGGAGAACTGGAGAACTGTTCTTAAAACTGCCACACCCTGTACCAGGATGAAAGAATAGATACGATAATAGATATGATAATAAACCCCTCCCTGAAAAATAGTATGTGTAAATGTTAACAGCAGTTCAGTACGTCTTCTTTAAAAGAAAATATCTACTGTAATAAAAAGTTTAAAACCACTAGAATTCCTCCAGTTATGAACTTTAGTGTTTTGTAGGTTTTTTTAATTTTTATTTAAACTTTTCCCTGATCTTGATCAGCTAAATCGTGCAGATAATGCAGTACTAGATGGACCAGGATGGTCCTCTTCTAATGACACATTACTGTGATACTTAAAAATGAATCTGCCTCCCCCCCTGCTGACTTCAGAATTGCGGTCTGTTGTCATGGTGAGCACTATGATGTCATAAACAAAAGCACTGTGAGGTTAACTAGGAAGAGGCAAATGCTTTTCATACAGACATTTTGAATAGACTACCAAGATATGCTGTAAACCTTGGAAAAGAACATTGAAATTGAAAAATAAAGTATTTTCTAGTCAATTGTAATAGCAGAAAAATCATATTTATGGAGCATGGAAACACAGAACATAGAAACCTAGAATGTGTTGGCAGAAAGAACTGGTAGGCCCATCTAGTCTGTCCTATTTGGGAAACCCTATGAGGAGGGGTTGACGGAGCTGGATCTGTACCCACTGGAGACCAAGGGGGGACATGATAGAAATGTTTAAGTACTTGAGGCGGATCAATAAGGCAGGGAGTGTACTCACAAGGAAAGAAGGAGCTAAAACTAGGGGTGATGGGATAAGGGTAGAGGGAGGAAGGTTTAGGGGCAATCTGAGGGGGTAGTTCTTCACGGACAGGGTGGTGGAGCCATGGAACAGCCTGTTGGAGGAGGTGGTGGGGGTCGAAATGGTAGAGGAATTCAAGAGGTCATGGGACAGGCACAAAGGGTTGACCAGGGGAGGTGGGTCTCTGGGAGGCAGAACAAGTAGGGAAGGGGGAGGAAAGGGGCAGACTCGATGGGCCAAAAGGGTCCTTTTCTGCCATGATGGTTTTATTTCCCTGCCTAACACTGAAATATGTGCTGAAATACAGAGTTGCTCTTTAAATCAGCAGTATTTTCACTCACAGTGTAGTTTTTTTTTCAGCAGTGAGGTTTTTCTGGCAAATACATCAATATGCCCATTTTTTGGTTTCTTCTTTTCATTCCTGAACTATGATACATGACTTTAAAGTTTTTAAAAAGTTGTCTGTCCAGTGCTGTGTGCGCCATGAAAAAATTAAACATCCTGGTACAGTACTGTACTGGTTACCATCAGAAACATGTGGTAACACCATCTCAGTGCATACGCAGTATGAATCTAGTGTCATTCAACAAGTCGCTTTCAATGTAGTGAACATTCAACAGGGAATCTCAGTGAAAGAGATTGTAAAAGTTTGAGTGGCAGCCATCTTTAATAACTTGAGTCATTAATTACAAAATTAGCTGGAAAGGCAGTTTTAAAAATATCTGAGAACATTAAAAACATACTGAGGAGGAATCTAAGGATGTCAGAAATGCATTCTTGTAAGAGCCAGCCCAGTGACGTGGAGGGCTGAGCCGCTGGATACCTTGCCTCCTCCCACACCAACGACCTGGGTTCGGGAATGAGCCTGAATCACCAGGGAGTTGGCTGGGGGGGCGAGGAGCTAGATTGAGAGTCCACAAGGCAGCTCTCCTGTCCCGGGGAGGGATGTGGTCTTCACCAGCTCTTGGCTGCTACCCAGTGGAGGCTAGGTGGCAGTGCCAAGCCAATAAGGGAACGAGGTATTACGCTGGGTGGAAGGAAGGGGCTGTCACCAGAGCCATGGAGTGCATGTGCGACTGCGCTCTGGGGTCCTGGGATAATGGGGGAGAAAACAGAAAATGGGGCACTGGTACAGGCTCAATGAAGCCCTGTGAACAGGGCAGATTGAGATCCTCTGCGGGAGGACCACAGCTTGCCTGCTCTGGAGCCTTGATGGTAAAAAGCTATACAGAAAAAAAGAAATGCATTTTTGATAAAAAAAATTATATGATGAGATGTTTTGCCATCTAACCAATACTGCTGCTTTAAGTAGGGGAAACTACGATAGGAGTAGTGGGCCCACAAAGCCTGAAAGATCATGAAATGCTGTTTAAAAGCAGCAGTATTTGTTAGTCAGCCAAAATATTTCATTACATAGTTTTTTTTTAGCTAAAGTTTATTTCTTACATAATTAGATTTATCAGCAGCATAGTTTTATTTCAGATGCTTTTAAAGCCACTTTTATTGCTAATTTTATAATTAATAACTCAAGTCAGTAAAGATGGCAGCCGCTAGCTATTTTTAGAATCCCTTCTCTCGAGATTACTTTTTCACTTTACATGCTGTTTTACTACTGTAGGTGTATTAGGGAAGGGCTAGCACTCATTTCCGATGGTGAACAGCACAGCACCACACCAGAATATGTATTTACTCAAAGTAGGCATATCCAGAGAGTAGCTACCTTTAAAAAACTTCAAAACCCCATATCTCAGTTCAGAGGTAAAATAAAATGAAAATAACAATGGATATATTTATGTTTTTACCAGAAATACATGATTACTCACTATGATGACATGTTTTCTGCTACCCAGTGCTGCTAAGTTAATAGCAAGGTATTGGGGTAACCTGTAGGGCTGAGCAGTCTAGAAATAGTCAAGTGTAAGTCTGCCATATAATGTTTCAAGGCTGCAGCCATTGCACGAACCTTGGAGACAGAAAGTGATGCCATGTTTGAGAAAACTTCCCCGGCTGTGACATCACTTTCCATCTTAAGAGTCCATGAAGTGGCTTTCTTGGTCTAATACAGGGCTGACCACAGTGATATATACATATAAAAGTAGAGGGGTCATCATGTGTCCCCTCCAATCATTTGCATCCTAGTCCTATAGACATACTGTAGTATAGGCCACTTGCATATGATAACATGTAAGCCCTGTTTTTCAACATGATGTCCACTCTAGCCTGACTCTGTCTGTCTATCTATCTATCTGTCTAATCTATATGTCTACAAACAGTATCTATCTATCTATCTATCTATCTATCTATCTATCTATCTATCGATCTAGTCTATCTATCTATCTATCTATCGACAGTATCTATTTATCTGTCTATCTACAGACAGTATCTATCTATCCATCTACAGACAATATCTATCCAGCTATCTATCGACTGTATCTATCTAATCTATCTGTCTAATCTATCTAATCTATCCATCCTACAGTATCTGTCTGTCTATCTGGCTGTATCTATCTACAGACAGTACCTACCTATCCATCCTACATTATATATCTATCTGTCCTCTCTATCTACAAACAGTGTCTATCAACTGTATCTATCTACAAACAGTATCTGTCTATCCATCCTACAGTATATATCTATCCCATCTGTCTGTCTGTCTGTCTGTCTGTCTATCTATCTATACATCCATCCCACAGTATCTATCTATATATCTATCTATGTATCTATCTATCTATCCATCTATCCATCCATCCATCCTACAGTATCTTTCTATCTAGCGACAGTATCTATCAACAGTATCTATCTGTCTGTCTGTCTATTAACTGTATCTATCTACAGACAGCATCTATCCATCCTACAGTATATATCTATCCTATCTATCTATCTATCTACAAACAGTATCTATCTGTCTATCAACTGTATCTATCGATCTACAGACAGTATCTGTCTATCCATTCTACAGTATATATATCTATCCATCCTACAGTATCTATCTATCTATCTATCTATCTATCTATCTATCTATCTATCTATCTATCTATCTATCTATATATCTGTCTATCCATCCCACAGTATCTATCTATCTGTCTATCCATCCCACAGTATCTATCTATCTATCTATCTTACAGCATACATCCGCCTGTTTGTCTATCCATCTATCCTACAGTATCTATCTATCTTTCTATATTGTTTGCAAAAAAACTTTGTTAATGCACCAGTTAGGTTTAAAGTGACAACATTAGGGAAATGTGGTGTTAGGGTTTCTAACCCTAATACCCCATCCCCACCCACCAGGCAGTAACAGGAAAACGCATTACAGTTTCACCTCTCCTGCATCTTTGCCAGTCAGGCATTGGGGTTGTCAGCCCTAACATTCTCCCCATTCAATCATGAAAGAAGCTGAGATGTGCAGGGTGTATGAGAATGGGGTGAGTGTTAGGGCTGACAACCCCCAGGCACCCCCCATGCCTAATTAGCAAAGATGCAAGAGAGGTGAAACTATAATGGGTTCCCTGTTGCTGCCTGGTTGGGGGGGGGTTTAGGATTGGAAACCCTAATGCCACATTTCCCTACTTTTGTCACTTTAACCCTAACTAGTGCATTAACGAAGCCTTTTGGAAAGACTATAGATAGAGATAGATAGATAGATAGGCAGATAGACAGACAGACAGATGTGTCCTGGGGGAGAGGGGAGATGGGAAGACATACATGGTTGTGAAAAAAGACCATGCTATGAGTCTGCTTATTTTGAAACTGAAAACATCCTCGAAGTGGCAGGATCAACCAGATAAGTATAAATAAGTAATACATTAAGTGGTTTGGGAGATGGAGGATTTGGCAACAACACACACACAGGAAGTATACTGGTAGCATAACATTTTTTTTTTGAACAGCAGAATCAGTGTAGGTAGATGGGGTAGGGATGCAGAAAAAAAACAAAACAATAATTATAAAAAATAAAACATAAGAAGCATGTCCCTGATTAAGAGGGCCACACCTCATTTTACCCCTCATATGTGCTCTGTCCCACATTGGAAATGTGCTGCCTGCCCACAAAGAGAAAGAAACTGCTGTAAACTCTGTTCTACATTGGTAACTTTGAACAAATTACACAGTGTTTTGAGCTTGTTCTTTACTCTTAATTGTGTGTACCTCATTTTGAGGGTCAGTATCCCACATTGTCCTTTGTCCCTCGTTTGAGTGTCTGTGTCCCTCATTAGAGTGACGAAACACTGAGAGGAGAGTCTGTGTCCCTCATTAGAGTGACAAAACATTGAGAGGAGGGTCTGTGTCCCTCATTACAGTGACAAAACATTGAGAGGAGGGTCTGTGTCCCTCATTACAGTGACACAATGTTGAGAGGAGTGTCTGTATCCCACACTAGAGTGACAAAACATTGAGAGGAGGGTCTGTGTCTCTCATTACAGTGACACAACATTGAGAGGAG
Organism: Neoceratodus forsteri; assembly: GCA_016271365.2. Taxonomy (NCBI): domain Eukaryota; kingdom Metazoa; phylum Chordata; order Ceratodontiformes; family Ceratodontidae; genus Neoceratodus; species Neoceratodus forsteri. Next base: position 65,010,187 of record JADMNL010000035.1, read on the forward strand.
GGTCTGTGTCCCTCAGAGTGACAAAACATTGAGAGGAGGGTCTGTGTCTCTCATTACAGTGACAAAGCATTGAGAGGAGGGTCTGTGTCCATTACAGTGACAAAACATTGAGAGGAGGGTCTGTGTCTCTCATTACAGTGACACAACATTGAGAGGAGGGTCTCTGTCTCCCATTACAGTGACAAAACATTGAGAGGCGGGTCTGTGTCTCTCATTACAGTGACACAACATTGAGAGGAGAGTCTGTGTCCCACATTACAGTGACAAAACATTTAGAGGAGTCTCTGTGTCCCTCATTACAGTGACAAAACATTGAGAGGAGAGTCTGTGTCCCTCATTACAGTGACACAATGTTGAGAGAAGTGTCTGTATCCCGCATCAGAGTGACAAAACATTGAGAGGAGGGTCTGTGTCTCTCATTACAGTGACACAACATTGAGAGGAGGGTCTGTGTCCCTCATTACAGTGACACAATGTTGAGAGGAGTGTCTGTATCCCGCATTAGAGGTGACAAAACATTGAGAGGAGGGTCTGTGTTTCTCATTACAGTGACACAACATTGAGAGGAGGGTCTGTGTCCCTCATTAGAGTGACAGAACATTGAGAGGAGGGTCTGTGTCTCTCATTACAGTGACAAAACATTGAGAGGAGGGTCTGTGTCCCTCATTACAGTGACACAATGTTGAGAGGAGTGTCTGTGTCCCGCATTAGAGTGACAAAACATTGAGAGGAGGGTCTGTGTCTCTCATTACGGTGACACAACATTGAGAGGAGGGTCTGTGTCCCTCATTAGAGTGACAAAACATTGAGAGGAGTGTCTGTGTCCCTCATTACAGTGACAAAACATTGACAGGAGTGTCTGTGTCCATCACTACAATGACAAACGTTGAGAGGAGGGTCTGTGTCCCTCATTACGGTGACACAACATTGAGAGGAGGGTCTGTGTCCCTCATTACAGTGACAAAACATTGAGAGGAGTGTCTGTGTCCCTCATTACAGTGACAAAACATTGACAGAAGTGTCTGTGTCCATCACTACAATGACAAACGTTGAGAGGAGAGTCTGTGTCCCTCATTACAGTGACACAACATTGAGAGGAGGGTCTGTGTCCCTCATTATAGTGACAAAACATTGACAGGAGTGTCTGTGTCCATCACTACAATGACAAACGTTGAGAGGAGGGTCTGTGTCCCTCATTACAGTGACAAAACATTGAGAGGAGTGTCTGTGTCCCTCATTACAGTGACAAAACATTGACAGGAGTGTCTGTGTCCATCACTACAATGACAAACGTTGAGATGAGGGTCTGTGTCCCTCATTACAGTGACACAACATTGAGAGGAGGGTCTGTGTCCCCATTACAGTGACAAAACATTGAGAGGAGTGTGTGTCCCTCATTACAGTGACAAAACATTGACAGGAGTGTCTGTGTCCATCACTACAATGACAAACGTTGAGAGGAGAGTCTGTGTCCCTCATTACAGTGACAAAACATTGAGAGGAGTGTCTGTGTCCTTCATTACAGTGACAAATCGTTGAGAGGAGAGTCTGTGTCCCTCATTACAGTGACAAAACATTTAGAGGCATCTTTGTGTCCCTCATTACATTGATAAAATGTTGAGAGGAGTGTCTGTGTCCCTCATTACAGTGACAAAACATTGAGAGGAGTGTCTGTGTCCCTCATTACAGTGACAAAATGTTGAGAGGAGTGACTGTGTCCCTCATTACAGTGACAAAATGTTGAGAGGAGGGTCTCTGTCTCCCATTACAGTGACAAAACATTGAGAGGCGGGTCTGTGTCTCTCATTACAGTGACACAACATTGAGAGGAGGGTCTGTGTCCCACATTACAGTGACAAAACATTTAGAGGAGTCTCTGTGTCCCTCATTACAGTGACAAAACATTGAGAGGAGAGTCTGTGTCCCTCATTACAGTGACACAATGTTGAGAGAAGTGTCTGTATCCCGCATCAGAGTGACAAAACATTGAGAGGAGGGTCTGTGTCTCTCATTACAGTGACACAACATTGAGAGGAGGGTCTGTGTCCCTCATTACAGTGACACAATGTTGAGAGGAGTGTCTGTATCCCGCATTAGAGTGACAAAACATTGAGAGGAGGGTCTGTGTTTCTCATTACAGTGACACAACATTGAGAGGAGGGTCTGTGTCCCTCATTAGAGTGACAGAACATTGAGAGGAGGGTCTGTGTCTCTCATTACAGTGACAAAACATTGAGAGGAGGGTCTGTGTCCCTCATTACAGTGACACAATGTTGAGAGGAGTGTCTGTATCCCGCATTAGAGTGACAAAACATTGAGAGGAGGGTCTGTGTTTCTCATTACAGTGACACAACATTGAGAGGAGGGTCTGTGTCCCTCATTAGAGTGACAGAACATTGAGAGGAGGGTCTGTGTCTCTCATTACAGTGACAAAACATTGAGAGGAGGGTCTGTGTCCCTCATTACAGTGACACAATGTTGAGAGGAGTGTCTGTGTCCCGCATTAGAGTGACAAAACATTGAGAGGAGGGTCTGTGTCTCTCATTACGGTGACACAACATTGAGAGGAGGTCTGTGTCCCTCATTAGAGTGACAAAACATTGAGAGGAGTGTCTGTGTCCCTCATTACAGTGACAAAACATTGACAGGAGTGTCTGTGTCCATCACTACAATGACAAACGTTGAGAGGAGGGTCTGTGTCCCTCATTACAGTGACACAATGTTGAGAGGAGTGTCTGTATCCCGCATTAGAGTGACAAAACATTGAGAGAAGGGTCTGTGTTTCTCATTACAGTGACACAACATTGAGAGGAGGGTCTGTGTCCCTCATTAGAGTGACAAAACATTGAGAGGAGGGTCTGTGTCTCTCATTACAGTGACAAAACATTGAGAGGAGGGTCTGTGTCCCTCATTACAGTGACACAATGTTGAGAGGAGTGTCTGTGTCCCGCATTAGAGTGACAAAACATTGAGAGGAGGGTCTGTGTCTCTCATTACGGTGACACAACATTGAGAGGAGTGTCTGTGTCCCTCATTAGAGTGACAAAACATTGAGAGGAGTGTCTGTGTCCCTCATTACAGTGACAAAACATTGACAGGAGTGTCTGTGTCCATCACTACAATGACAAACGTTGAAAGGAGGGTCTGTGTCCCTCATTACGGTGACACAACATTGAGAGGAGGGTCTGTGTCCCATTACAGTGACAAAACATTGAGAGAGTACCTGTGCCTCATTACAGTGACAAAACATTGACAGAAGTGTCTGTGTCCATCACTACAATGACAAACGTTGAGAGGAGAGTCTGTGTCCCTCATTACAGTGACACAACATTGAGAGGAGGGTCTGTGTCCCTCATTATAGTGACAAAACATTGACAGGAGTGTCTGTGTCCATCACTACAATGACAAACGTTGAGAGGAGGGTCTGTGTCCCTCATTACAATGACAAAACATTGAGAGGAGTGTCTGTGTCCCTCATTACAGTGACAAAACATTGACAGGAGTGTCTGTGTCCATCACTACAATGACAAACGTTGAGACGAGGGTCTGTGTCCCTCATTACAGTGACACAACATTGAGAGGAGGGTCTGTGTCCCTCATTACAGTGACAAAACATTGAGAGGAGTGTCTGTGTCCCTCATTACAGTGACAAAACATTGACAGGAGTGTCTGTGTCCATCACTACAATGACAAACGTTGAGAGGAGAGTCTGTGTCCCTCATTACAGTGACAAAACATTGAGAGGAGTGTCTGTGTCCTTCATTACAGTGACAAATCGTTGAGAGGAGAGTCTGTGTCCCTCATTACAGTGACAAAACATTTAGAGGCATCTTTGTGTCCCTCATTACATTGATAAAATGTTGAGAGGAGTGTCTGTGTCCCTCATTACAGTGACAAAACATTGAGAGGAGTGTCTGTGTCCCTCATTACAGTGACAAAATGTTGAGAGGAGTGACTGTGTCCCTCATTACAGTGACAAAATGTTGAGAGGAGTGTCTGTGTCCCTCATTACAATACAAACGTTGAAAGGAATGTCTGTGTCCCCCATTAACAGTGACAAAACATTGATAAGAATGTCTGTGTCCCTCATTACAGTGACAAAATGTTGAGAGGTACTATATGGTGATTTCACTTCTGCCACAGATGAGCCCTTATCAGCTTGTCACACCCAAGGATTTGCAGAAATGTTGTCTTTCACCAGGTTGGACAGCATACTTCTAAACCTTTTGTCACTGAAATGAGGGACACAAACACTCAACATGAGGGACAGTGAGGGACACTGACACCCCTGGGGAACACATCCATAAACATGAAGATACAAGCACAGAAAACTTTGGAACCCACTGTGTTTATTTGCACAAAGTTTATCTTTGATTCTGCATGTTACACTATTTTGAATTTTTGCATTAAAGCCTGAATTTACAACACATTCTCTGTGTGGGCACCACCTTTTCCATGAAGGACAGATAAGGAGAAGAACAATTTTGTCGGGTAAAATGAGGAACATCCCTCATTCCTGTGTTGTATCTGAAAATAGGCAGCCATGCTGTCTAGTGTGCCTACCTGGTCAGCAAAAACTAAATAAATAGTAATCATGGGCAACTGAGAGGTACGTTGGGCAGGCTTAACAGATATGAACGCTGCTTGCTTGGTCTTTTTATCCACTCCCTCACCATCATTCCCCCACACTTGCTCCCTTCTACGTGCTCTCTCCTCTCCCTCCTCCTGCTTGCTCTCCTCGTGGATGATGTGGAATGCAACCCAAGCCCCACAAACGTTCAGATCGACCATACTAACATCACTTGGGCTAAGCAAGGTGGCCTTAGAGTCGCACATTTGAACATATGTAGCCTGCCATCAAAGTTAACCGAGCTCGAGGCATAGGTGGCCTTATACAAACCCAACGTACTCGGTCTCTCTCAGACATGGCTAAAGTCATACCATGATGATGCCTCGTACATCTTCCTGGTTACTCACTGCTTCACCTGGACAGGCCAGGTAGGAAAAGGGGCAGGGGTGTTGCACTATATGTGCAAGAGCACATCTTTGCCTCCATCATCAATTTCTCTACCCCTAACTCCCCAAGTGAATGGACCCTGGCTGAGTTGGGGCATCTAAGAAACTGCATATAGACTGCTGTTACAACCTCTCACCAGGGCATGTCCAGGGCCTATCTAACCTTCTAGAGGGCCTTGCTTCTGTCTCACCACAATGAGACACCATCCTTCTTGGTGACCTTAATCTCAACTGGATGGCAGTGCCTGACACTGACTATGCGATGCTCTTGAAGGCCAACAACCTGGAGCAAGTCATTTTCTCACCTACCAGGTATAACCACCACTCCCTAAATCATACCACCCTAGACTGGATTATCACTAACCAGGCTGATCTAGTTCTCCAGGCAGGCACAATGGCTGATTCTATCAGTGACCACACCCCCACCTATATCGTGTTGACAACAAAGTCCAGCCATCCACCCCATAAACTCCTGTCCATCAGGAAGTTTAATAACCAAGACCATAATGCTGCCCTGGAAGATGCCAGGAGCATAAACTGGTCTGCCCACCACCTCCTTGACAACGTCTCCTCTGCGGTTACTTTCCTCACGGATGTTCTTCGGAGGCTGCAAGATAAGCACTTCCCCATCACCACCAGGAGGGTCAGAGGTGGCTGCACCAACTGGCTATCTAAAGAGCTGCTGGCGCTAATGAAAGTTAGAGACTCCAAACTGAGGGCCTACAAATCCTCACCTTCACCACAACTCTGGGATGCTTATAGGCACTTGCGTAACACTTGTAAAAAAGCAGTCAAGATGCTGAAACGTACTTATTTCATTAACATGCAAAAAAGTTCCCTTGGGAACCCCTGCAGCTTCTTGGCCTCTATTGGTTCCCTCATAAATCCTAAATCAAATAAGAGCATAATGTAACTGGCATCCCCCACCAGCCCAATTGATGACTCCACTAAGATCGCTGATACCTTTAAAGGAAACTACACCCTCATATCATTTAAATTTTGTTTCCATGTCAACAGACAACTGCTTTCCCTTAGCTGTTAGGGCTATATGTGTTAGGTTTAGTTTGTTTTCACTGCTCATGGTAGCCCCCTATGACTGCCATGGGAGTCTCCATTTCATGGTTGTTGAAATCTCATTTTCCATGTGAACTGCATTAGCATATGAGAACATGATGTCAGAGCACCCATTTATACCATGTATCTATATGCTGAAAGAACAAATACCCTGCAAAAATTCTCTGGAAACTCATAAACTGAATGAAGTTTAAAGGGGAAAAAAACCTACATTATAACTCAGTTTGCAAAGCTCACTGAAGGTAAATGTGGTATTTCACACCTTCTTGCAGCTTGTTTCTTTTAAGGCTAATTAAGCAGACAGGCATACTGGGGCATTTAAAAGGTGATTACACATCATGTTCTCATATGCTAATGCAGCTCTCAGGGACAATGAGATTTCAACAACCACGAAATGGAGCTTCCCAGGACAGTAAATGAAGTGTGAAAACTGACTAAAGCATTTGCATACATCCTTAACAGCTACATGCAAATAGTTGTCTATTGACATGGAAACAAATAACATTTAGAAGATATGAGGGTGTAGTTTTCCTTTAACTCTATGTTTATGGACCTAAGCATGTACCTAAGCAAACTCCCTCCCCAGTCCACCATAGGACATGACAGGACAGGATAGTGATGCCCATGGTGCCTACCCTAGCTCCTCAGCAAGTGCCACATTCCCTCTCTCCTTTTACTTTAGGGCCACTGGTCACAATGTCACCTCTAAGCTGTTGAAGGCACTTCTTAACAGAGGGAGCCCAGGCAGCGATGGGCTATACCCCTCCTTACTGAAGATTATCTCCCCAGCTCTTGTCAGACCCCTAACCTACATATTCAGCCTTGCCCTCACATCAGCAATGGTTCCTGACTCCTGCAAACACACACTTGTGCCAATTTATGAATCAGGCGATCCCGTTGCCCCAGAGAACTACAGGCCTATCTCCCTCCTCCCACATCTTAGTAAGATGCTGGAAAAAAATCATGCATTACCAACTGTCAGAACACCTATATAGATACAACCTCCTATGCCCCCACAGCATGGTTTCTGCAAACACCACAGTACCTCCTTGGCCTTGGCGCTTTTCACTGATCATGTCCTCAGGAACATGGAGTTGGGCAAAGCAACAGATGCGGTGCTTGTGGACTTGTCAAAAATGTTTGACCTAGTCAACCACAAGCTCCTCCACAATACCCTGCTTCACTTTAGCTGCTCCCTGTAACGCCACTGGTTGGTTCTGCTGTTACCATTCAAACAGGTCCCAGTCCGTGCTAATAGGGAAAGACTCCTCTGCCTCATTACCCATTCATACTGGGGTTCCCCAAGGCTCCATCCTTGGCCCGCAACTGTTCTCTATGTTCATCAATGCACCCCCTGCAACTAGCCTAAACTGTAATGCTCTACTATATGCAGATGACCTAGTCCTATACCACAGCAACAAGTTCCTGCAAGCCATCTCCTCCACCCTCACACTCAACTACAGCGCCACACATAACTGGTTCCTCTCTAGCAAACTACTTGTAAATGAGAAAAAAACTAAAGCCTTGCTCTTTGGCTCCAAAACATATATCGCCAAGGTCGCCAAATCTAACACATCCCTTACTGTGCTCACACCAGCAGGCTTTCCCTTTGAAACTGTCTCCACGTTTAAATATTTTGGGGTGACTTTAGTGTCCATCTCTTACCTTCAGAGAGCATATAAATCTCACAGTGAGGAAAATCCACCAGAAGCTAGGTGCTGCCTACCGCCTTAAGCAACTCCTATCCTCTGAGGCTCGCCTGGCAATTGCGCAAGGTAACTTTCTGCCCCTACTGGACTACTGTTCCCCTATTTACTCTGCTATGTGTTTCTCTTTGCTCATGCCTTAACACCACATGTAATTCCATATGCCGCTTTATCCTCCAAGCTCCCTATACCACCCACCACTGTGCACTCTCTCAGTCTCTAGGCTGGCTCCCTCTTCTGGGATGATTTGATTATGCTATGGGTTGCCTGGTCGACTGCATACTCAGAAACTACCTGCAGTCCCCCTATGCTTCACTCCTGACTGAGAGAGCAGTCTCTAGGAATCTCAGAGTATCCTCTATCACCCCTCTGGAATTCCCACGTATCTCGACAAGTATGGGCAGTAAGGCCTTCTCTGTCTCCGCCCCTCCCTCTGGAACCATCTCCCATCATCCATTTGCTCATCACCCTCCCACTTGTCTTTCAAAACAAACTTGAAAGACTGGCTCCTCACTTAGACTATGTATAACTGCTCCCCTGACAACCCCCGAGTACTTCAACCACCCTAGTTTCCAAGATAATGGAAGTCCGTCTGTCCCACGTGTTTTCTGTATTGTATTGTACTGTATCACTTTATACTAGTTAACTACCTTTGTGTTAGACAGATTATTGCATGTTGGCTATTTTGTGCTCCTGTAAAGGTCACCGATTGTACTGTTTGTATTTGATCATGGAACCCATTGTAAATTCCTGACCACAAGTTGTATGTAGTGTTGCTCTTTCATGTAATCTCATGTATTTTTAACACTGTCTTACCTGCTCTGTATTGTATCTTTACCCATGATCTGTATTTTGTTGTTGATTCTTGTTGCCACTTTGTGGTCCGGGTCATGGCTGAAAATGGTCCATTGGATCAGTTTACTTACCCGGTTATCAAAAAACAAACAAACAAATAAATAAATAAATAAAAAGTGTACAGTGTGCGTTTTGATTGACTAGATGCACAAAACCAAGCAAAATGATATTTCTTCTCTCCTAATTTAAGTGGGCAAAGTGATGCCCAAAGGTATCTGGTAGTCATGGCCCCTAGATCCATCTTGGACCCCTATAGGACATGTTGTTGAAATTTCTAATAGTTGGCAGCATTGGGGAAGGAAAGGCAAGATTAATCTTAGGGTGACAAGGAGTGATACAAATCCCAAAGGCAAAATCCCTTCCATTCTGTAATTAACTCACAGTGCAAAAAACCAGGAGCAGTGAAAATGAACATAAATTGAACTTCTCAGACTGTCCCTCAAACAAGTGTTCAGAACTTCATTAAGGGTTAGACTAAGTCCAGAGTCCTGTACAACACCCCCCAACCCCGTGTGAATGAGGATACAATTCCAGTATCTCAAAAAGAATGGAAATTCTTTGCAAAAAACTTTGTTAATGCGTCAGTTAGGGTAACTCAATGCCACAAAGTAGGGAACTGTGGTGTTAGGGTTTCCAACCCTAACTACCCACCCCCACCCCCCAAGCAGCAAAAGGAAAAAAAAACATTAGGGTTTTGGGTCTCTGAAGTCTTGACGAATCAATGGTGGGGTCTTTCTTGGGGGTTGTCAACCCTAATGGTCACCCCTCCCCCATAGCCTGTAGCCTTCAACCCAAAGCACAAAGTACAGCTCCAAGCCACTGCCTCATAATGACACACTCTTCAAAGGTAGAGAAGCACCACTTACTTACTGTGTGACCCTGTGCAAGTCATTTAACCTCTCAGTGTTTCAGCCCTTCCCACTGTATAAAAGGTTAAAAGCAGGACCCCACTGAAAATAAGATATTGCATCTCAGCTAGCTTATCCTGTAAAAACAAACTATTAACAAATGATATCCCCTTCCCACTGAAATACAGTTCTGCAGTTCTGACCACGTGTACTACTGTTGCTGAGGCAGAAAGAAAGGCAGAGAAAGGGTTTCTAATGAGTCCTTTTTTCTTTCACCCTTCGGGCATGAAGTGGGTATTCTACCAGGCGGTAAGGGAAACCAGCAGGTAAGTACCCAACTTTAATAAATTGGAATAGATATCTCAACATGCTCCAGTACAGGGGAAGGTAACATGGAGATGTCTACCCACCTGTAATGCAGGCCCAGCGGAAGATAATTTAGCAAATAGCATTAGGAACAATGGTGGGGAAAATGGTGAACAGTGGTTTGTCAAATAAGGTGGAGGAGGTGGGTAGAAGGATAAAATATAAGGGACCCTGCATGTATGCTAAAATAAGACAACAAAATGCTGACCTCTAAGCTAAACTTACAAAGAACCTCAGCACACAAGCACTGAGGTAAGGGTTACTCAAAAAAGGCAATGGCAACAAAGCCAGGTTTTCAAGAAATACAAAATCACACGTTTCCCCCATAATGCAAAGCAACGTGGGAGATATATATATATATCTCTGCAACTCACCATGAAAATTTAGGCTGTTCTACTTTAAAATAGGAGTGCATGGTGCCAAAGGGCCTCTTACACAATCTACAAAGGGTGAGAATAGAAGACAAAGGTTTCGTCCTACACAGGACTCAGTGTGCCTCTTCAGCTCTCACCCCTTGCAGATTGTATGAGAGGCCCTTCAGCCCCATGCATTCCTGTTTAAGGCAGAATCAGTCTGAATTGTCATGGTGCTTTGCACATATATATATATATCCCAAGATGCTTTGCATTATGGGGCTTCTGTGTGATTTTGTATGTCTTGATAATACTGTGTTGCATGTGATGGGGGATATATTTTTTGTCCCAGATGTGTCTTTGGAAGAGTCAAGTGAAGCAGGGAGCATATCTTCAGACAACCAACATGAATAATGGACAAGGACTTAGGACCCTTCTGTATGTGATAAACATTTTATTAAATTCCATGTACTGTTGCCAACCCACGTGTCAAACTAAATGGTGATCAGCTAGATGTATTTGTAATGTATATTTCAATCTGTCAAACTTTAAGTTAAAAAAGGAAAAGAAAGGGGCTGGGAAAGGCATTTCTGCATTTCGTTGTCTGGTTAAATGGAGGGAGCATTTCAGACACTGTGAGCAATGACTTGAATCCCCATCAGAGACTCGAGAAAAAATAATGTCCAAAATGCCTGAGGAGTTTTCCGTGGAAGCAGACCATCTCCAAGTGTGTGGACAGTGCATATATAAGCAGTAAAGCCACATGGCATTTTCAGAGCTTCCACCAATATCAGCAGCTCTCTGTTTGCATTTCCCACTTCGAACAGGTTCACTCTTCCATACCTGTTTTAAAAAGCAAAGACATAAATATTGTTCAGAAAGGATTAGCAATGGATTTCATAATCAATTACAGTGATGTGTAAACCAACATACTTGCGTAAATTTGTGATGTCTCACCTTAGAAGCAGAGAAAATGACAGCAGAAGAACACCACAGGTCCATCTAGTCTGCCCAGAGTTCCCTATCTGTGCCAGGACCTATTGTCCATGCAGGGTTTTATCCCGCCCATCCACCCCACTTTCCCCTTCCTACTGCCCCTGACCTGAGCAACCACAAAACCCTTCACTGTCCCAGCCATGCTTGAAACAATTTATAATCTTGGCGCCCACCGCCTCCGCTGGCAGACTGTTCCATGGTTCCACCAACCTTTCTGTAAAATAGAACTTCCTCGAATCCCTCTTAAACCTTCCCTCTACCAGTTTCCACTCATGACCTCGGGTTCTTGACTCTGTACTCCTGCTAAATAGTTCCCCGCAGTTCACTTTGTTTATTCTCTTTAGGAACTTGAAGGTCTCTATCATCTCAGCCCTCTCTCACCTGACCTCCAGTGAGTACATGTTCAGTGCCTTGAGATGATCTTCGTAAGATCTGCACTGTTGGCCCTGAATCATCTTGGTCACCCTGCGTTGAACTGTCTCCAGCTTGTCCCTGTCCTTCCTTAGGCAAGGACTCCAGAACTGAGCACAGTATTCCAGGTGTAGCCTCACCAGTGACCTGTACAGAGCTAGTAGTACCTCCTTATTCCTGCTGTCAGTACCCCTTCCAATACATCCCAGCATATCCCTGTATTTTTTGAATTTCAGCTGCCAAATTGTAGACCACCTCTCTAGCTTTTGTAGATCCCTCTGCATCTCCTGGATCCCTTTATCGCTATCTACTCTACAGCAGAGCTTCATATCATGTACCAAGAGACACAACTTGCACCAGATGCCCTCCACAATGTCTCTGATGAACATATTGCAGAAGACAAGACTCAGGACAGGTCCCTGTAGCACCCAACTCATAACCTCCCTTTTTTCCAATTTGATTCAGTTTACCACCACCCTCTGCTATTTTTCAGCCAGTTTCCTATCCATCTATGTCTCTAGCCACACCCCAGTCCTCCAGCTTCTTCAGCAGTCTTCTGTGTGGCACTGACTCGTAGGTCTTACTAAAAATGAAGTAGAGTAAATTCACGGGTCGGCCCTTATCTACTACCTTTTGTTACCCAGCCAACTAAAACTATCAGGTTGGTCGGACAAGACCTTCCTGCCACAAACCCATGCTGTTTACTATCCTGCAGCCCACTGCTCTCTAAGAAGTTCACAAAATCCTCTTTGATCAGTGATGTAGTCAGTTTACCTCTTACAGAGGTATGGCTGAGAGGTTTGTAATTCCCAGCTTGCTCTTTGCCCCCCCTACCCCATGTAGCGGAAGTACGTCCGCTACCCTCCATGCTTTCAGAACCACCCCTGTCTGAATTGAGCTATTTAATAGTACTACTAGGGTTTCAGACAATTCCTTGAGCACCCATGGGGTGCTCTCATCCAGCCCTGGGGCTTTATCTACCTTTAGGGCTTCGAGCACCTTCTGAACCCTTTCTCTGGTAAATACTGGCTTTTTTGTTTCCGTAATGCCCCTGACAGTCGCCTTGATGCCACTTTTAGTTAGAGGCCCCTCAGTTTTCACTTTTGCAGACAAAGCAGAAGCAATCATTAAAAATGGCCTCTGTTTGTTCATTTTCCTCTAGCACCCTCCTTTGTAGCCTAACAATACCCCCTCCCTGTTTCCTTTTTTCTTTAATATATCTGAAGAATTTTTTCCCCACCCTTGACCCCCCTCTGCAATATGCAGCTCCGTGTCTGCCTTTGCGTCCTTGACTGTCCTGCTTCCCTAATTTTTATTTGGGACTCTCCCCTTTCCTTTTCCCCCTTGCTTTTCCTTGTGCCTGGTGAAAGCCGTTTTTCTTGGCCCTCACTGCTTCTCTGACCCTTTGTGAGAACCATCTTGGTCTCTTGTATCTGTTTCATTTTGTAACAATTCTTGTACATGACTGTTGTCTCATGAATAGTTGCCTTGATTGCCCCCCCCCCCATCTTTTCTCTACACCTCCAGTGTTGTCCACCCTGGTCAGTTTGTCTCGAACCAGCTCCCTTATCTGGTTGAAATCTGCTCTTCTGAAATCTAGGACTTCAGTTTTTGATAGGTGCATTCTAGTCCTGAGTGCCAGCCCAAACCAAATGGAGTTACAGTTGTTGGACCCCAGTGGCTCCCCTACCCCCACTCCACCCCATCTCTGAGTCGGTGAGCAGTAGATCGAGAATAGCCACCTGTCTAGTGGGTTCCTTAACCAGCTGCACCAGCAGAGAGTCCTGTAATGTATCTAACAGGAACTGACATTTGGTACACCTGGCTGTTGGAATGTCCCAGTTGATATCCAGTAGATTCAGATCACCCACCACCACCAACATCTCCCCCTTCTTCACTCCCCTAGCCAGCTTTTACCCCTGCTCCCCGTCTCTCTCTCTTGCCCTTATGCTGGTGGTCTATAGATCACCCCCACCCATGTTTTCTTGCCTGTGGCCATTGCGAGGTGAACCCACAGTGACTGTTTCTCATTTGCTTCCCCTGATGTGTCCATCCTCTACAACTTCTGTGTCCTCCCACACTTATAGGCTATGCCCCCCTCCCCCTTTTACCCATAGCACTATCCTGTCTAAACACTGTGTAACCTGGGACTGACAAGTCCCAGTCATTATTCTCTGTGGCCCAAGTTTGTGATGGGTACGAGATCCACCCTCATTGTCTGCCACCAGTGCCTGGAGCTCACTGATTTTATTATCCAGGCTCATTACATTAAGGCAGACCCCCCCTTCCAACTAACTCCAGATCCTGTTTTGCTGTTTTGTGATCCTACAGCTGCATTCCGTTTCATTCTCCCTACCATCTTATTTTTAGTATTGCTTTCAGCCCTCGAGAGGGTGATAGCTTTATTTATTTATTTATTTTATAAATCGGATTTACAACCTTTGAGTCAGAGACTCATTTACAAAGGCACTTCATCACAGCTTCCCCCTTTGTCTCTTCCACTACTCCTTCTTTCTGAACCTCAACCTTATTTTTAGCCACTTTACTGCCACCAGTCTCCAGTATAGGGGGAACAATAGCTAGGTTCCCCTCCCTCACTCCCTTTTCCATGGTTCCCCTAGCCTCAGTGTCCCCTGCAGTTAATTTAACTGTTTAATGTAGATGTCAAACTTCTGCTCCAGAGCACTGGTCCCCTCTCTTGTCAGGTGAAGGCCGTCTTCTTTGAAGAGTCTCATGTCCCAAATGTCCACCCAGTTCCCCACGGAGTGGCACCCTTCTCTCCTTACACTGTCCTTTTAATCAGCCTCGGTCTATTCTCTCTTTACTCAGTGTTTCCTTATTCCACACAGGGAGGACTTTAGAAAAGGCCAGGGAGGCAGAGTGTGCCTGCAGCCTGTCACCCAGCCCCTGAAAGTTCCACTTCACATGGTCCTCAGGCTGGTTCTCCAGATTGTTGGTATGCAAGTGCACCAGCACCCCATCTCCCCCCTCACTCTTTGTTAGCCTCCCTATTCTATGTCCCAGGTAGCTGATGTCCCAGGAAGGCACCTGACCATCCCTCACCTCTCCTCTCCCCACCCACTACCCTCTCTACTCCCATGATCACAGAATCCCTATCCACTAAGACTCTCTTAGTTGCCTTCTTCTTAATCCCACCACTGGGTGCCATCAGGTCATAACTCCCACTTCTCCCGCCTGACCCAGAGTCCACTCTGGATGAGTCAATTACCTGAGTCTTCTCCAGGGGTGCAAAGCAATTTGCCATCAGGATGGTGTGGGGTTGGTTGCCCTCCTTATGGCTGCCCCTGCTACCCTTCCCCCTTCCCACCACTCTCCACAGCCCTGGACCAGTGTGCCTCTGGGGGAGTGTGTGTGTGTGGGCTCCAGCTGAGCAGGTACTGCAGGAGAGATATCCCTTTCCTTGCTACTACCAGCTGAGCACGGAGCTCTGTAACGGTCCTGCAGAAGGGTCAAGAACCCCTCCTCCAGAGTGTAACCCTGGAGAAGCGCACCCCACAGTGTCCACAACTGACTTGCTCCCTGCTAAACATGCAAACATACAAAGATATGAAGAATGCCTGCAGATACAGGCCTGATGGTCTATCTAGTCTGTTCGAGTGTGCAGCTAGCAGTCTGTTAGACTGCAGCTGCTCCCCCCTCTCCTATCCGCATATCCAATTTCATGCCCGTACTAGCTGTTACCCTTCTTTCTTGATCTTGTCTCTCAACTGCTAATGAAGGTCGAGCAGAGTGGAGCCAGGCACCAGGTTCAAACCTGCTCTGACTTGCCTACCTCTAGTTCTAACCTCTCCTGCCTTCTCTCACAAAAGCCCTGTTAATTAACAGATGCTGGGTATTTCTCTCCCGCCACACTGCTGATTTGGGATTTATGTGAAGTGGGTGACTCCTCAAGAGCGAGTCCCTACAGAGCGACTACACAATGCAGACTGCGGGAAGGGTGAGAGTGGAACAGTGGCAACCGGCAGAGTGAGCACGTGTAGCAGGCAGAGCCCGAAAGGACGTGCAGCAATGCACACCTGTGCCACAGGGCGCATGGGCACAGGTGTGCTCAAGAGGGTGACGGACACTGAGCATGCCCAACATGGCTCATGGCGGAGGGCAGGGTGCGCTCGGCTACAGGACAGGGGCAGGCAGCACAGAGCGACAGGCTGAGGAACACCCGTGGGGGGGGGGTCTGCAAGGAGGGTAGCAGGGGTGCAGGACACCATGGGGTCACCACAGAATGGCACTGCCATGACTGCAGCAGGCATGCCGTGGCAGGGTGGTGGACAGGTCTGCCATGGGCCTCATGGGGAGTCCACTAGTGTTGTGGTGGTGTGTCGATCTGGGAGGTCATGTGACGTCAGTGCCTGTTCCCTCCAGACCTCCCCACCCTTGTGCCCTCCAGGGCCCCTGTCTCCCGAGGTGTTACCATGCCTGCTACCCCGCTTCCGGTGCTCGCTTCACTGTTGCTCGGGCCTGTCGGGGCTCGCCGGGCAGTAGGTTGACGCTTGGGGTGTCACCCTTGTGGTGCTGCAGTGCGGCTCGCTCTTTTACTGTCGGCTGGTGTCAGTGTGCAGTTGCTCATTCGGTTGCCGCTCTTCCTGCCTCGCCCCCACAGACCGCGCACTCTACATGGCTGCAACCGTGCCGCTGTTTCTGCACTCTACATGGCTGCAAACGCTGAGGTCACTCAAGCAGGTTACGGAGCAACACTTTATTGCTGCACTTTAATTCAGCAGATTTCAAAGCTTATCAAGCCACTCTGCAACCGTTTGCCCTTCTGAATTAAAGTTAAAAAAGTCAAATCTTACATGCAGCCTATGACAAAGAAAAACAAATGCTTTATAATAATTACAGAAATAGAATATAGTGTATGGGAGAGCGTTGTTATGTATGGCATTCAGTTACTAGAATTCCCTTGTCATGCTGCTGTAGCGACATCATGATGCTGCTGCGCTGCACTAGCGATGTCACTACAGCAGCACAACAGATTAGAACACTTTTGTGCGGATCAGTGTTAAGAAGCTGAGACTACTGTCATTAGTGCTGCCAAGTAGAACTGTCACTTTTTAGACTGCGCTAACAAGACAAAGAGGGATAGCAGCAGTGGCTCAATTAATTTTTTAATTACATGGTTGCCCATACACTATAAAGTATTGTGCGCACGAGCAGCCATACACATACAGAGCTACATAGATACATAGCTACTGTCAGCAGATAAGGGCCTATGGCCCACCCAGTCTGCCCATTTGAGCTCGTGAGATTACTTTAAGTTTTTCTAGAAGTCTGTTGCCCCTTACCCCTTGAGGTTTCCATGGTAACATGAGACCTCTCAAGCTGCACTCTCGAGGTCTCGTATTACCATGGAAACTTCGAGATTCAAACATAGCCTTGTTGTGTATGGTTGCTCAAACACAATCCTCTGTATCAATAATAGAAGGAAAGGTTTAGAACTTGGCTTCCTAGAAGATTCCAAATTCTGACTGCTCTTGTTTTATTGGAAACAACTGGTTGCTATGGACTGATGTCATAAGATACCACACATGATGCATAGGATGTTTTTTTTTTATTTTAACAAAGTATAAAGCAAGCAAAAACTGATTTCTAAAAAGTTAGGATCTCCAATTAGATGACAGCAATAGAGAGGAATCCAAGCTTCAGCAAGTACCAGACGATGAGCAGGAAAACAATGACCCAAAATACAGTACCAGAACTCAATAATTTTCCCCATCAGTTACTCAGGCTTAAAATTGTTTAGTCACAGCATGAAAGTGCTTTGAAAGTTAGCTATATACTGTATATATATATTTTTTTTTTTTTTCAAGGTCTATTTTATGTGTGCGCAATGATAGTATTTTGTTCAGTAATTGCTGTGTATGTATTTAAAATTTCAATAAAGTCTTATTGATAAAAAATATTCAGACAGAGACCAAAGAGGTCAAATGACCAAGTCCCTGAAAGAGCAAAAGTAAGCTTGCAGCAACAGCACTGATATACAAGGCTACTGCTGGTGTCCATTCACACGCCACACCGGAAAATCAATGAATATTCCCTCCCCTTTTTCTTTTCTAGTAAGATTCTCTTAAGCCTGTCCCATGCGTTCTTGAACCCCGCCACTGTTTTTGCCCCCACCAATGTGACTGGTAGGCTGTTCCATGAATCTACAGCCCTTTCTTTGAAGAAGTACTTCCTCACATCTCTCCTGAACCCCCCCAGCTTCATACTGTGTCCCTTTGTTCTTGTGCATAAAAAATACTTCCTCCTGTACCTTATTACATAGAAACATAGACTTTGATGGCAGATAAGAACCGCAAGGCCCAACCAGTCTGCCCATTTCCTTACCTATTGGATAGCTGCAGATCAGTTCCCCCATTGTTTTTGACTGCTTTGTTGCACTTAGTGGCCACCTTGAGGTCATCAGAGATAATTACCCTCAGGACTCTCTCCTGCTTGGTAGTCATTAATAACATTCCCCCCTTTCTGCACTCTGCCCCTGGGTTTCTGTACCCCAAGTGCATTATTTTTCACTTTTTCGCACTGAAACCCAGCTGCCATAATCTTGACCACTCCCCAAGTTTTCTCAGATCTCTTCTCATCCTTTCTACTCTACCTAGAGTATCCACTCTATTGTAGACCTTGGTATCATCCACAAAGAGGCAGACTTTCCCCTCCAGCTCCTCTGCAATGTTGCCTATAAAGACCTGGGGGGGGGGGAATGCACCAAGACATCAGTGTTAGACTTCAAGGGGGCAGACTTCAAGCAGATGGCTGTCATCCTTGAGGGATTCTTATATAGGGTTACTTCAGCCATGAACACGGAGAATAGGTGGGGGATACTGAAGGCGGGTTCTCTGGAGGCCACCAAATCCTGCACTAAGCTCTATCACAAGAACACTAGAGCTAGAAAACCTAGTTGGTGGACCAGAGAGGTGCAGGAGGTGGTGAGGCAAAAAAGATTAGCCTTCCGCAGATTCAAGCATTTACAAGGAGTACAGGACAAGAAGGAGTACCTTTGGACCCCCAGAGTGGTGACTAGGGCAGTAAGGTCAGCAAAGGCTAACAAAGAGCTTCGGTTAGCGCAGGGAATCAAGGTGGGAGAGAAGGAATTTTTCAAATACATCAGGGAAAGAAGGAAGGGAGGTGGTCAGATAGATTGAGGAAAGAGTGGGTGGGGAGAGGAAGCTGTAGAGCAAGCAGAGGTTCTTAATGAGTACTTCTTACTTCTGCTCAGTCTTTACAAAAGAGCAGGATGGCCCAATACCACTGGTGGGTGGCAATAATGAGACTGGGGAGGAGAGGTGCTCACAGATGGTGAGATATCAGTGGGGAAGGTGAGGGAGGCCCTCAAGTCACTAAAATGGTATCCCATGATAAGAGTGCTGGGGAATGGGTGACTACAATAACAGCGGCCCACTCCCCAGCGCATTTGAGGGATGGCTACAGGAGGGTAGGGCGGCCGGATTTCGGGGTGTGGGCTACTATAGCAACAGGATGTCGCTATACATACATACGTGTGTGGGAGTGGGTGGCAGTGGGCACACACAGAGAGGGATGTGAGGGATGGTGCCATAGTGGGTTGCCGAGCCGACCCCATGGCGTGGTAGGTGGGTTGCTGGTGTCGGTCAGTAAGGTAGTGGGTTTGGGTCCGGGCGCTGGTACATTTTTATTGCGCCTAGCCCAAACTTTTTTTTTTTATGTTTTCACCCCTCAACATGCAACCCCTGGAGTTGAGACTCCTTTAGTAGGGGAGTGCGGCGGGGGGGGCACACAGCCCCTACAGAAAGCAAAGTCCCAGCTGCCTTTTTGTTGTGTGTGTGTTAAAGTGTCAGAGTGCCAAATAATTTTCCGCACTCTTGACTTCTGCATAATGGCAATCGCCTTTAGGCTTTTGCTGTTATGACATAGAACCCTAAAAACTGACAAGGCTCCAGGTCCTGATGGGATTCACCCCAGAGTGCAGAAATAGCTGGCGGATGTCCTGGCTGCACCATTGGCTGAACTATTTAATTCCTTCCTTCAGTCAGGTGGTGTTCCGCAGGACTGGAGGATGACGCATGGGGTACCCCTCCACAAGAATTGATCTAGAGATGATCCAGGAAATACAGACCAGTAAGCTTGATGTCCGTGGTGGGTAAACTCTTGGCGTCCATCCTGAAAGAGAGGATGGTGGAGTTTCTGGAGGCAAGAGGCCTTCAGGATGGGCGCCATCATGGGTTTGTCCAGGTGAGATCATGTCAAACCAACCTAGTTGAATTTTACAACTGGGTGACAAGGTCACTGGAAAAGGGAAGGCTGGTTGATGTCCTGTACCTGGACTTCAGTAAGGCCTTTGACTTGGTGCCACACAGGAGGCTGATTGGTAAGTTTAGGATCCTAGGGGTGGGGAAAAATGGTGGGCTGGCTAGAAAACTGGCTAAAAGATAGGATGCAGAGTGTTATAGTGTAGGGAGAGGTCTGGACTCCCAGAAGAGTCATCAGCGGTGCCCCTCAGGGGTCAGTGTTGGGTCCACTCCTATTTAATGCCTTCATTTCAGACATTGCGGAGGGAGTCAGGAGTAGAATGGGTCTTTTCGCTGACAACGCAAAGCTAGGAGCAGTGGTGGATGGGGAGAAATGTAGGAGGACACTACAGGAGGACTTGGAGACATTAGAAAAGTTGTTGCACACTTGGCAGCTGAGGTTTAACACCAAGAGGTGTAGTGTGTTGCATCTGGGAAATAAGAATCCAGGGTATGACTACTATCTAGGAGGGGAGAAGCTGACTGTTTCCATGTGGGAATGGGATCTCAGGGTGGCAACAGATGCCAAACTTAATAACTCAGAGCAGTGCAGGAGGGTGGCAGCAAAAGCTAACAGAATGCTCAGATGTATCGCCAGGGGGATAACATCTAGAAAGAGGGAGGTCATACTGCCCCTGTACAATTGAATGGTGAGGCCGCACTTGGAGTACTGTGAGCAGTTATGACAGCCATACTTCAGGAAAGACATCACCCTTTTGAAAAAAGTCCAGGGGAGGGCGTCAAAGACGATTCACGGACTACAGGATAAGTCATACGAGGAGAGCCTTCGGGAATTAAACATGTACTCCCTGGAGGAGAGAAGGGACATGGAGCATATGATTGAGGTCTTTAAATACTTAAAGGGGATAAACTGGGTCAGCATTGAGGGACTGCTCCAAGTAAAGAAGGATGGGACCACGAGACGGCACAGCCTGAGATTGGTGGGGGGTAGGTTTAGAGGTGAGGTGCAGTGGCACTACTTTACAGAGAGGGTGGTGGCACCATGGAATGCATTGCCTGGGGAGCTGGTTACAATGGAATCAGTGGGGAGGGGTTTAACAGGTGCTGGGACAGGTACGTGGGAAAGGTGCGGGTGGGGAATGAACCCCATAACACGGAAACTAAAGGGGAGGGACCAGAAATCGAGAGCTCAGGATGGGGTGGAGGGGTGGCTGCTACAGAGTTGTAACTCTGTGCTGCATCTCGAGCAGATTAAGTAGACCATTTGGCCTAATCTGCTATCATCTTAGTATGTTAGCATGTTAGTAAAGAGGACTGGTCCCAGCACTGGTACCCTGTAGCATCTCACTAGTCACCATCCCCTCTTCTGATTAAGCTTTGTTTACCACCACCCTCTGCCTCCAATCTACTATTCAATTTCTTACCCAGTTTATGACATTTTGAACAACTCCTAAGCTACTCAGTTTACATAAGTCTTCTGTGTGGTATAGTGTTGAATGCCTTACTGAAATCCAGATAGGCCACATCCACCGCTCCACCCTGATCTACTTTCTTGGTCACCCAATCAAAGAAATCTATCAGATTCATTTGACATGACCTCCCACTCGTACATCCATGCTGTCTCAGGCCTTGTAACCCATTTGATTCAAGATATTCCACTATCCTCTCCTTCAGCAGTGATTTCTTTAACATTCCCACCACAGATGTGAGGCTGATTGGTCTATAATTGCCAGCCTCCTCCCTACCACCACTTTTATGAAGTGGGACTGCATCTGTCCTCCTCTAATGCTCTAGAACACTCCTGTTTCTAGTGAGCTGTTAAATAGGACTGTCAGAGGTGCAGCCAGTACCTCTCTGAGCTCCCTCAATACCTTAGGATGTACCCTGTTTGGTCCCACTGCTGTGTCCACTTTCAGATTTCCTAGTCCCTTAAGGACTCTCTCCTCTGAAGAAGGACTAGTGTCAACTTCCCTCCCCATAGAGCTTCTGTTACATTTATGTGGTCCTTCCCCTTCTCTCTTCACTGTGAACACTGAACAGAAGTATTTGTTCAGGATGTGTGCCTTTTCCTGATCCCCTTCTGCACTGTCCCCTCCATTTCTTGTTAACCTTATAATCCCTTTCCTGTTCTTCCTCTTTTCCCTTACATATCTAAACAAATGTCTCGTCCCCTTTCATTACCACTTGGGTTATTCTCTCTTCTGTTTGTCACTTTGCTCTCCTGACTGCTTTCCCTGCTTCTCTCTGTTTCTCCTGCTACACCTCCCTATATTTCTCCCTCTGTGTCTCCTTATATCTTCTGAATGCCATCCTTTTAGTCTTTACCTTTCCAGCTACCTCTTTGGAGAACCATAGTAGTCTCTTTTTCCTCTTACTTTTACTCACTTGTTTGACAGAGGTTTGTTTCCTTCACTTTGCCCTCTTTTAGCTTTTCCTACTGCTCCACCCCACATAGATCATCCCAATCTGCCAGGTCTTCCCTGAGGCACTCACCCATCTTTATAAAACCTACTCTTCTGAAGTTCAGGACCCTTGCCCTTGTGCGGTTTGATTTTGCAGTCATCCTTATACTGAACCACTCTGTATGATGATCACTGGTCCCCAGGTAGCCTCCCACTTTAAAGTCTGCAAAACTGTCCCCATTAATAAGTAACAGGTCCACTATTGCCCCATTACGTGTAGGGTTGTTGACTAGTTGCCTAAGGAATGCCCCCTGCGGAGAGTCCAGGATGTCCTTGCTTCTATTTGAATCTACAGCTGAGAGACTCCAATCTACATCTGGGGGATTTAAATCACCCACCAGCAGCACCTCCTCTTTTTCTGCCATCTTGGCAATGACTTCCACTCCTTCCCCTGTGTGGGAGGTCTGTAGATCACACCAAATTATTTGGATATGAATGAAGTACAGTGAGCCTGGTGACGTGAGTGTAGAGGGTGGATGGATATAGAAGAAGCAGTGATGAGTATTTGGGGGTGCAGTTTGTAAAGCAAAGCAGCCAAAGGCATTACAGAGGGTGTGCAATCTGGCAAAGGAAGTGGAGGGAGCAGTGTCACAGAGCACATCCATGTAGTCAAAGACAGAGAGCACCATTTTTGGTAACAAGCTCCCTGCAGACTTGTAGAGATCAGCAGTCTTTGTTGCAGTACAGGGCGCCAAGCCTGGGACAGAGTTTTGCATGGATGTCATCAATGTGGGCTGAGAAGTCAAGCTTACTGTCAAGCCACACACTGAGGTATTTAAAAAACTACACTGCTTCAAGGGGGGTGCCATCCAGCATGGAGAAAACTGGGGTGGGGGGGGCGCTGTAAGTCTGGGCAGTTTCTGAATGGTACCAAAGGTCATGGATGCCATTAGGTGAAGATGACTGTGTTATTCACATGTATGCTGATGACAACTCACATATTCACAAGTATGCAGATGACAACTCACATATTCACACGTATGCTGATGGCTCACATATTCACATGTATGCTGATGACAACTCACATTTACACACGTGTGCTGACAACTCACATATTCACATGTATGCTGATGACAACTCACATATTCACAAGTATGCTGACGACTCACATATTCACATATACAGATGTGTGCCGACGACTCACATATTCACATGTATGCAGGTGACAACTCACATATACACATATGAGCTAACAACTCACATATTCACATGTATGCTGATGACAACTCACATATACACGTGTGCTGATGGCTCACATATTCACATGTATGCTGATGACTCACATATTCACATGTATGCTGATGGCTCACATATTCACATGTATGCCAATGACAACTCACATATACACATGTATGCTGATGACAACTCACATATACACATGTGTGCTGACAACTCACATATATACATGTATGCTGATGGCTCACATATTCACATGTGTGCTGACGACTCACATATTCACATGTATGCTGATGACAACTCACATATTCACATGTATGCTGATGGCAACTCACATATTCACATGTATGCTGATGACAACTCACATTTACACATGTGTGCTGATGGCTCACATATTCACATGTATGCTGATGACAACTCACATATTCACATGTATGCTGATGACAACTCACATTTACACATGTGTGCTGATGGCTCACATATTCACATGTATGCAGATGACAACTCACATTTACACATGTGTGCTGACGACTCACATATTCACATGTATGCTGATGACAACTCACATATTCACAAGTATGCTGACGACTCACATATTCACATGTATGCAGATGACAACTCACATATACACATGTGTGCTGACAACTCACATATTCACATGTATGCTGATGGCAACTCACATATTCACATGTATGCTGATGACAACTCACATATTCACAAGTATGCTGACGACTCACATATTCACATGTATGCTGATGACAACTCACATATTCACATGTATGCTGATGACAACTCACATTTACACATGTGTGCTGATGGCTCACATATTCACATGTATGCTGATGACAACTCACATATTCACAACTATGCTGACGACTCACATATTCACATGTATGCAGATGACAACTCACATATTCACATGTATGCAGATGACAACTCACATATACACATGTATGCTGACGACTCATATTCACATGTATGCTGATGACAACTCACATATACACATGTATGCTGATGACTCACATATTCACATGTATGCTGATAACTCAAATTTACACATGTGTGCTGACAACTCACATATTCACATGTATGCTGATGACAACTCACATATTCACAAGTATGCTGATGACAACTCACATATTCACATGTATGCAGATGACAACTCACATATATACATGTGTGCTGACAACTCACATATTCACATGTATGCAGATGACAACTCACATATTCACATGTATGCTGATGACAACTCACATTTACACGTGTGCTGACGGCTCACATATTCACATGTATGCTGATGACAACTCACATATTCACAAGTATGCTGACAACTCACATATTCACAGGTATGCAGATGACAACTCACATATGCACATGTGTGCTGACGACTCACATATACACATGTGTGCTGACAACTCACATATTCACATGTATGCTCATGGCAACTCACATATTCACACGTATGCAGATGGCTCACATATTCACATGTATGCTGATGGCAACTCACATATTCACATGTATGCTCATGGCAACTCACATTTACACATGTGTGCTGATGGCTCACATATTCACATGTGTGCTGACGACTCACATATTCACATGTATGCTGATGACAACTCACATATTCACATGTGTGCTGATGGCTCACATGTTCACATGTATGCTGACGACTCACATATTCACATGTATGCTGATGACAACTCACATATACATATGTATGCTGATGCCAACTTACATATTCACATGTATGCTGATGACAACTCACATATTGACAAGTATGCTGGCGACTCACATATTCACATGTATGCTGATGATAACTCACATATTCACATGTATGCTGACGGCTCACATATTCACATGTATGCTGATGACAACTCACATATTCACATGTATGCTGATGACAACTTACATATTCACATGTATGCAGATGACAACTCACATATACACATGTGTGCTAACAAATCACATATACACATGTATGCTGACGGCTCACATATTCACATGTATGCAGATGACAACTCACATATACACATGTGTGCTGACAACTCACATATACACATGTATGCTGACGGTTCACATATTCACATGTATGCTGATGACAACTCACATATTCACATGTATGCTGATGACAAGTCACATATTCACATGTATGCTGATGACTCACATATTCACATGTATGCAGATGACAACTCACATATTCACAAGTATACTGACTACCACATATTCACATGTATGCAGATGACAACTCACATATACACATGTGAGCTAACAACTCACATATTCACATGTATGCTGACAACTCACACATACACATGTGTGCTGACAACTCATAGTCACAAGTATGCTGATGACTCACATATTCACATGTATGCAGATGACAACTCACATATACACATGTGTGCTGACAACTCACATATTCACAAGTATGCTGATGACTCACATATTCACATGTATGCAGATGACAACTCACATATACACATGTGAGCTAACAACTCACATATTCACATGTATGCTGACAACTCACATATACACATGTATGCTGATGGCTCACATATTCACATGTATGCTGATGACAACTCACATATTCACAAGTATGCTGATGACTCACATATTCACATGTATGCAGATGACAACTCACATATACAGATGTGTGCTGACAACTCACATATTCACATGTATGCTGATGACAACTCACATATACACATGTGAGCTAACAACTCACATATTCACATGTATGCTGATGACAACTCACATATTCACAAGTATATTGATGACTCACATATTCACATGTATGCAGATGACAACTCACATATACAGATGTGTGCTGACGACTCACATATTCACATGTATGCTGATGACAACTCACATATACACATGTGAGCTAACAACTTACATATTCACATGCATGCTCATGGCCATGTCATCAGCATACAGGTGAATGTATGAGTTGTCACAGGCAGAGGGAGGGTCATTCAGGAAAATGGAGAAGAGGATGGGACCCAGGATGGAACCTTGCGGGACTCCAGCCTGGATGGGTGGTGAGGTGACAGGATGCCTCCTACTTGTACCGATTGTTGACAGCTCGTGAGGTAGGAATGCAACCAGGCAACAGTGATCAGCAGAGCACAGCTTGCCCAGGAGGAGTGGATGGGACACCACATGGAAGGCTTTGGCCAGATCAATGAAAATGGCAGCCGTAATGTGCCCTGATCCATCCCCGAAAAGATGGAATCAGTGACACACACAGCAGGGAGGAGATGGTGGAATGGTGCTTCATGAATCCAAACTGAAAGGGCGGAGGAAATTAAAGGATGACAGATAGTCGAGGAGTCTGGAATGAACAAGTTTCTCTTACAGCTTTGAGATGGAGGGAAGTGCCTGAGTGGAGCCTGGATGACATCCCCCTCCGCCCTGCACCAGCACTGCACTGCCACCCGTGGTCACCCAGGTGGCAGTGTTGTAAAGGAGGAACCTACCCTCCATCCCTCCCAGAGGAAGAGAGCATATGTCTGAATGCTCAGTCTCCCTCCCTTTGGCCGGCCCCTTCACTTCCGAACTCCAGTCACCAGCTCACGAGTCATAGTGATACCACTGTGCCCACAGACTGGCTTTACTGTCCCTCATTTGAGGAGATGCTACACATGCAGGTACTTTTACATGCAGATGCACTTGTGAACTGACTTGCGAATCCCTTCCACACGTGCACATGCATACTATAGCAATACACAATTGTTCTTGAAGTTTGGTGACTATACAATGTGCCTGGTGTTTCTTGCACTCCTGGGGTGTATTCCTATCAAACTATTAATTGTTTAAAAAATATCAAAGGGTGCCACAAAACTGCGTTTTTGTCACTGCTGACTCTACCCTGACATCTCTGGGCCACAATATCCCCTGGGAAACAGCATGATGTCATTTTAGTCCCAACACAGTTTTGCTCCTGCTAAAAACAGATAAACTGAACTCCTTAGTACATTAAAATGAATCCTGTCACTATAAATGTGCGTCTTATTACTTTTTAAAAGAAACAAAGCCCTGAAAGACTATGGTAGAAATAATTAAGAGTTTCAAGGCAAGGCAAATGTTGTTTATAGAGTGCCTTATCCAGGGGCTCAGAGCACTTTACAGTAAAAACAATACAAGCAATATCCCCAAGAATTAGTATCACCCATTTTAAATAAAACTACAGGGTTTATCAAAAAGAAAAGTTTTTAAAGAGGCTTCAAAGGCCTCCACCAAGCTGGCTGCATGTTTATGAGGTGGAAGAAAATTCCACAATGATGGCGCAGCTGTGTCGAAAGCTCTATCGCCCAATATCTTAAGGCAAGAAGAGGGTACAACAAGCAAGACAGCCTCGACGGAGCATAGGGGGCAGATAGGCCAATATGGCATCAAGGACTAAAATGACATCACTGAAGTATTTTGAGCCTGAGGGTTTGGGAACTGAGCAGAAACAAAAAAGTGTGTCATCACAATCCCCAGAGGCAGTCTAAAGAACTTTTATTTTTTAATTTAAATACCATTTATTTTGCCAGTTCATGGTACCAGTAAAAATAAATCTACCTGTATTTTAAATTTCAAATGATATTAAAATACTTATATATATACATATATATATATATATATATATATATACACACACACACACACACACACACACACACACCACACTGCAGACCAAGACGGGGAAGGCGAGTTCCTGAGATGTATATTACCATTTTGCTTCCACTCCTCTTTCTCTTCAGCCGGCAAGACCTCCACTTTGTTCACCAAAGCTCCTTCCTCTGGTTTTTCCAAGGCCTTTCTATACATGAAAGAAAAACTGATTAATCCAAGAAGGAAGTATTACCTAGGAGGTGAACGTCTGGCAGCCTCAAACCAGGAATGAGATCTGGGAATCATAATCTCAGATGAACTTGAAGGTTAGTAAGCAGTGTAAGAAGGCAACATTGAAGGCCAACAGAATGCTGGGCTGCATTGGGAGGGGAATCACGATCAGGAGAAGAGGGATGGTACTACCACTGTAGAGATCGCTGGTCAGGCCTCACCTGGAATACGGAGTCCAATTCTGGAGGCCTCACCTCAGGAGGGACATTGACCAGGTGGAAACAGTACAGAGAAAGGTGACAAAAATGATTCAGGGTCTGCAGTACATGTCCTACGAGGAAAGACTTAGGGAACTGAATATGTACTCCCTGGAGCAGAGAAGAGAGAGAGGGGACATGATTGAAACATTCAAGTACATAAAGTCATGAACAAGGTACAGGCACAGGATCTTTTTCACTTCAAGAAGGGCTCCAGGACCAGGGGACATGACTTCAGGCTGCAAGGAGGGAGGTTCTCTACCAACACCAGGAAGTTTTTCTTCACAGAAAGAGTGGTGGACGCCTGGAACAGCCTGCCCCGAGAGGTTGTGGGGGTCAACACTGTGGGGGGGATTCAAGAATGCATAGGATAGACACAAGGGAGTCCTGACTACAAAGGGCAACTAGAGTGTCAAAATAGGTCTAACTCAAATGGGCAGACTAGATGGACCTAGCGGTCTCCTTCTAACATCAACTTCTCTGTTTCTATGTTACATACGAACTCAAGGTGTGGGGAACACAGCGAAGGACTTCTCTATGATGCAGCAAGCACAATGTGAGTCAACTGACCTCTTGTGCTTTTTGTACATTAGGGGGGCAAGGGAAGGGGAGAACTTGACCAATCTTCAAGGGCTACAGATACTGCAGGTAAATGTTTGGAAAATGTAATACTTATTCATGAAGGTATTTGCCTGAAAACAGGATTTTTGCCTGTTGGATTTCATCTGCATCTCCTGCGTCTAGTCCTGATATCGTTATTCTCTGCTGATGACCTCAGAGTCTGTTGGTCATTTTTATTTTTTATTCTTTTGGTAACTGAGTAAGGCTCTCTAGGCACAAATGCCTGTTTTCAGGGGCGACCCGGGACCACTGGGTGGTTAAGTGACTTGCTCGGAATCACACATTATGAAAGTGGAGATTCAGAGAATCAAACACAGGTCTGCCGGATGTACCAAGCTCATTCACAGCTTGTTACTCTAACCTCTAGGCTATAATGCCAGCCAGCATTTTGATACAGAGCAAGAAAGTTTCAGCCACACTTCTAGCAGAACAACCATTCAGACAGTTCTGTTCAGTTCAGTAAGAGTGTAAAAAATTCACTGAGAAGAATAAATGTAGTTTAGATGCATTTAATATGCACAGTCTTGAATAAGGTTTAACAGATACTAAAGTCGAGCTGGCTGCAACAACTGTGACCCCAGCGCTTTGTTCTCTCGAGCTTCCTCAGGGGTGCAGCTTACCCACCTGTTTCTGTTGATTATGATGCCAGAAGGCTCATAACGTCTGGTGTACACAAGCAGCAGAGGCAGATACTGGAGAAAATGATGAATCAGCATTCACCTCTCCTATTGAAGAACAGCGCACTCGAGACTGGAACTCGCATCAGTGAATTCTTTATTGAATGCAAGTTGGCGCAGGAGCTCTGGGGATTTGCAAGGTGGGAAACATCTTACTCAACCAGTGTTCACTTAAAATTACTCTGTTATGCTGCAGTTCACATTTTTTTTTTTTTTGCATTAATGAAACACCAGCATCAACTTGCATGTCAAAACAGAATTCACTGATTTGAGTTCTTGTCTCATGTGTGTTATTCTTCAAGAGGGGAGGTAAGTGTTGATTCCTCAATTTCTCCAGTGCATTGTTTACTTAATCTGAGCATCATCAAGCCAGAGACTGTTTTCACTCTTTGTCATAACTGCTGGAGCAGGCGTAGTCCTAACAAACAGAGGTCCTGTTTTCTGACAAATGTTCCCCAGTGAGGTACCAACAACCTGTTGATGAGGCTGTTCCATGTAACCATAATCCTAGTCAGACTAGAAAGGGGTGAGGAGGTTTCTAGCATGATATCAGTGGAAGTGTCAGATTCGTGGCAGGATCCAGTCCATCTGCATGATCCCCCCTTGGTGTCCTGTTGGGGGGAGGGGAGTGAGGGGAGGAAAGTCAGCAAGGAAACCCCATCCACTCTGGTTGCAAGTAGAGACCGGTGCACTGGTGTAGAGCAGCTTGACAACACTTCTCCCAGTGCCTTCCTGCTCTCCTCAGAGGCTGAGCAGAATTCCCTGAGTGGAGCCCATGACAAATGCCTTTCTATCTGAGTCACTCCCCCCCGGACCCATATTGGGGTGGTGGGGAGTTTGACACCATGGATGACAGCCAGGACAGGAGCTTCCTCTAGAGCCACGGTGAAAGAAGGAAGGCCTTTTGCAAAGTGGGTGGCACTGAGGGAAATGCTAGAAAGATGATCATTATAACATGGGTCTCGAAAATCCTGTAACCTCATTGGTTACATGTCACATGACCGTGTGTAAATCCTGCAACAGACAACTGGTAAAGATCCCGGTACTCAGATGTATACTTTCTTTGAACCTAATTAATTTTTATTTTAATTCTTAATAACGGATTCATTCTATAACCACAATAATGCACTTCAGGGCATGTGTAGTACTGGAATTTACACAGTTCTTGTGTGGTTAAAGTCACTCAGCTGCGCCTCATGACACACCACAGAAGATGTGTGTAAACCTCACAACACATGCCCTGTTGTGCATTATTGCTTAATTTTACACCCATAATAATAATAATATTGCAGTGTGTTTTGGAATGCTGTTGTGTATGGAACTCCATGCCTGGAATGTGCTTGTGCTACAGCAGTGATGTCATAATATTGTTGTACTGCACTGAGGGTGTCACTTCTGCAGCACAACAGTCTAGAATGCTGCCACATGGCAAGCATCCTTGAGCAACAGCTGTTGTCGTTAATGCTGTGAACTGATTTTCCTTTGTCAGTTTCAGTCAAAAACACAGTGCCAGTGATCAAAAGCATTATAGCAGCTGTGGTCTTTTCAAAATGCAGTACTACTCAGACTCAACAACCAGACAGTGATCGGAGACTCTACCTGTTCTGTTCTAGACTGTTTCTTTATATAGCCACTATACTGACTGATACACCGATGTCTGAGATGAGTCAGGCTTCGTGATCACAATATAATAAATCAGTTTCGCCATTTTCAATTATTTCGATTATTTGCCATGTTTGATTCATTTAGCTGAACTTGGGTGTCCATACATTATGAAAGATAATGCATGGGCTTCCATACACAGACAAGCCTGTGTCTGCATCTCAAGGTTTCCATGGCAATTGTTGAACCTTGCAGTTCCTGGTTGTCATGGAAACCTCTAGATGCAGACACAGGCTTATTGTGTATGGATGCCTACACGTTATCCTCAATTTCTGTCATGAGTAAACTGAATCTCACTTTAAAACATAAGAAAGATGTTTTGGGAACAAATTGAGAGAACGGCCATTTGCTCTGACATCTTCTATTTGGGGAAAAAATGTCTTACAGTCTCAAACACTGTTTTCCAAATTCTCTTAATGGATCAGAGATATAACTCTTGTAATAAATTCTGATGCTTAACGGCAGCCGCTGTCCAACAGAATGATGTGCTGTAAGCAGTTGTGTACTTCTGTATTAGATCTTTAAAATGAGTGTCACTTTTTGGGAAAACCTTCCAAAACAATATTTAGATGCAACTGAGCTTATACTCTATTATAAAGATTTTGGGCCTAATCCACAAAGGATTTTTGACATAGGTGCAGAATGGGAGAAACTGTTTTGTGGATTGGGGCCTTTACACATTTGTACTTCTTTCAGTCTTCGTTACTGGGTTCCTGGGCTCATTTACATGGAAACAGGACCCCCTATCCTCTACAGCTGATATACGTGTGTATGTATATAGACAGATAGATAGACAGACAGACAGGCAGACAGATACTGTCTGTAAATAGATAGATACTGACGATAAATAGATACTCCCTGTAGATAGACAGAGAGACAGGCAAATACTTTTTGTAGATAGATTAGACACTGTTGATAGATAGATAGATGCTGTCTGTAGATAAATAGATACTGTCTGTAGATAGACAGACAGACAGATACATAGATACACGTAGATAGATAGATACTGTCTGTAGATAGATAGACATAGCTAGATAGATAAAAAGACATAGATACTGTCTGTAGATAGATAGACAGATACTGCCTGTAGATAGATAGATACTGTATGTAGATAGATAGATAGATACTGTCTGTAGATAGATACTGTCTGTGGATAGATAGATAGATAGATAGATAGATAGATAGATAGATAGATAGATACTGTCTGTAGATAAATAGATTTATTTATCTATTTGAAAAGTTTCACCAGGAAAGGCATACTGAGCTAAAAAGAACTAATTTCCAGATAACATCCTGGGGGAAGGGCGTAGGGGAAGTACAACTTGATTTTACAACAGAGTAAGGTTTAACAACAAAAATATAAACTTTATACAGCCAGCAATTAAATATAATTGAAAACAACTTTGTACAATATTTGGAATATGTGCACTAAAGAGTGTAAGTACATTGATAATAAAGCCTCTTGAGTGAAAAAGACCCTCTGGGCTGGTCCCAACAGGTAGAAGGAGAAAATAGGGTGAAGAGGGGCAGGTTTAGAGGAGAGGCAAGTCATTGTCCCTCTGGGGTGAAAACCCCATGAGGAGCAGTCACGAGTGGAAGCACACCAGCACGAGACTGGTTTTGTGGCCAAAATTGAAGAAAGGGTACAGGTAGGGAAAGGCAAGGCGAAAACAAGCATACAGGAGCATAAATAGCAAAAATACTGTCAATAGACAGACAGACAGACAGATAGATACTGTCTGTAGATAGATAGATACTGTCTGTAGATAGATACTGTCTGTAGGTAGATATGTAGATGGATGCTGTGTGTAGCTAGAGAGATAGATACTGTCTGTAGATAGATATATAGATACTGTTGATATGTAGATAGATAGATAGATAGATAGATACTGTTGATAGATAGACAGATACTGTCTGTAGATAGATAGATACTGTCTGTAGATAGACAGATAGATAGATAGATAGATAGATAGATAGATAGATAGATAGATAGATAGATAGAATGAATGAATATTACAAGGTCTGACTTAAGATATTATTTTTATCTTCATAAGTGGTTAATGGTCTGTTGAGATCTTATAAGTGGTGAAGCCAAGCCATATGTGAAATAGCAACAGACCGATACCCTCAAATTAAGATAAGAATGATGTCTAAAGTCGGGCCGTGTCACATTTGATTTATGCGATGGGAGAAGTCTATCAGCACGCCTGGACACCTCGGCGGGTGGGTCCAGAATTGATATGTGAAGTGTGAACAGTCACTTACTTCAACAGTCAACTAGCCATTTTTTTTTTGCCAGTTACCCTATGTTTTCACCTGTATGTAATTATTCCTGCAGGACTGTGTTAACCTGTTGACTGCTGCAGTCCTCCCTTAGATCAGATGCTGTATCTATATTCCATATAAGTTGCAAAAATTTTGTTAATGCCCCAGTTAGGTTTAAAGTGACAAAAGTTGGGAAATACGGCATTGGGGTTTCCAACCCTAACACCCCACCCTCCCAAACCAGGCAGGAGAGCAGGTGTGGAGTGTGCCTTGGGCTTCTCAAGCCTAACACGCACCCCATTCCATCTGTAAGTAAGGTCAGATGTGTACACTTTATGAGAATGGGGTGAGCATTAGGCTTGAGAAACCCAAGGCACACCCCACACCTGCTCTCCTGCCTGGTTTGGGAGGGTGGGGAGTTAGGGTTGAAAACCTTAAAGCCTCATTACCCAACTTTTGTTGCATTGACCCTAACTGGAACATTAACAACGTTTTTTTGCAACTTATTTCCTTATTTTTTGAGATAGTATTATAGTATCTTTATTTCACTGTGGGACAGCAGGGTCCTTTGGACCTTGCACACCCATCCTCCCAGATGCATATATATATATATATATATATATATATATATATGGAAGCCATAGGCCATCCAGGCCCTGTGCTTCCATTTATAGGACGACAGTGACCAAATTGTCAGCATGGCCACCTTATTGCCTCACCTCATGTACCTGGTACAGAAACATTTCGAATCCCCACCAAAACATAATTCTGCATAACTGCAATGCCAATCCGCCACAGGTGCAAAAACACATTTTGGGCAGGATTTGAAAATGGCAGTTGTGACATACATGAGGTGGGGTAATAAGAAGGCTATGTGGAAAACCTGAGGTCAGAATATTTAAAATTTCCAAAGTTATGAGCGTGCATAGCGAAATTGCAACGAATGGTCATAACTTTGGCATTTTTTCATATTTTGACACCATATTTTCAACATAGTCTTTTTATGACCCTACCTCATAAAACCCATAGGTGAAAATTTTCAAATTCGTCCCAAAATATCATTCCACGCCACAGGTGCGAAAACACGTTTTGGACAGGATATGAAAACTGACAGCTGTACTGTTCATGAGGTGGTGTGCAAAAATGGCTGTGTTGAAAATTTGGAGTCAAAATATTGAAAATTCAAAATTATGTACATGTGTAGTTAAAATTGAACGAACGCTCATAACTCAGCCAATTTTAGGAATTTTTTCGCAAATTTTCAACATGGCATTTATATTCCCGAACACTGGTGGTGAAATTTCATTAATCAGTCCATGAAAGGTGATTTGTGCAGCGACCACCAAATCACTTTCAGGGCCTGATTCACGAATTGACGCTGCCAGTGTTCATGAGGTGGGATTCCAAAAAGGCCATGTTTAAAATCTGGTGAAAAAAATTCTAAAAGTGGCAAAGTTATGAACACAAGTTCAAAACACCACTGAAATACATTATACGGCACTTACCTTTATTCCTCAGTTCATGGTTCGGCTTGAAGAGTGCAGACGTGTCTCAGTCCACAGAAGATTACAGAATTTGACATCAGCTGATAAGTATAGGGTAAGGGTGTGTGTGGGGAGGTGGGTGTTCAGTGGGAGGGTCAGAATGGGGTGAGGGGGTCAGCAGTGACGACAAGGGACCATTTTCTTTGTTTCAGGTTAAAAAAACACATCAGGGGATGGTTTTCTTATTGCACGTATCAATTAACATTAACAAGCCATCTTGGGGCACTGGGGGTGGGCTCCTTAGTGTCCTACATTGCTTGGCGCAGCCTCTAAATGCTGACACGGGGATTGGGCCCCCGATGTCGGCTACACTTAATAAAATAATGGACTGCAGGGGTGGAGAGGGGGGGCATCTGACACCGGGGGTGGGCATCCCTGTGTTGGATTATATAAATAAAAAACAGGGAGTAATATAAAAATTAGTGGGACGGCAATCAGAGTGTGGGGGTGCCACTAGACACCAGGGAATATATGTGTTTTATTTACGGGGACAGTGATCAGGAGGTGAGGGGTACCACTAGACACCAGCCCAAGGGGGCTCACAGTTCACATTGCAGCCATCAGGACCAGTTCAGCTGCGGCTGTAGAAGTCAAGAAATTCCTGCTGCTCTCATGCATAGAGCGCAGGGGAAGCACTCCTCTCGCTAAGCTGGGCACATGATTTTGGGTGCCCAGCCAAAGTATTTCTGGCCTTAATTGTGAAAAACAAACATCAGAATCTAGCTAAATTAGGCCTGTTTAGTGGGGTTCTGGTGTTTGATTTTTAAAATGACAGCACTTTTATGTATTTTCCATGCTTTTTATTTATTGAAAAAAAAAAGATAGCTGCTCGTGAAAAAGGGATTTTTTTGGTGAAAAAGGATTGTCTCCTCACAAAAAATAATCCTTTTTCATGAGGCCAAATCCTTTGTCAAACTTTTTACCTCTATCCTGGAGCGTGATCTTCCCATTGAAAACAATGTGAACTTAAAAATTGAATAACTTTTGAACAGATTAATATTTTTTCACCAAACAAATGTGTGACATTTCTGTTACCCAATCTTTATACACCATAAAAATTTCACACCAAAATTCCATACCGTCTGGGCGTAAGGCAATGAGGAAAAAATGCAAAAAGTGGTAGCTTTTAAAGTTTTTGCAGTATCCGGATCTCAGAATCTGCACATCTAACCAGAATGAAAATTGCCTTGCCAAGAGATCTACCCCATGGGACTGTGCATTGCAAATTTTGTGAAAATCCATTGATCAGTTGCAAAGTTATTAAAGTGCAAAATTTGAGGTTTAACATTAAACATGCTACTCAACCCTAACTATAAGGGTACGACCGTGCCCCTATAATATATCTATCTATATATATACAGTATTTAGAAATATAAATATATATATATGGCAGGGGATGCCCAAATGCTGATCGGCCTATGCCTTCCCCCTTTCCGTGGCAGGGCATCTCACCTCCATGATCCACCCAATGCCTCCCTTCTCAGCCATTCATGTGTGGGTAATGCGAAGAACACACATGAACCCCGCTCTCCTAGGTACCAGTGCAATATACTGTTCCTGCACTTATCAACCAGCCCCATCAGAACCATCCTTCCTGAGATCATCTTATGTCAGGACTACTATTTTAATCCAGTCTTGTTCTAGTTGTAACCATCTTGGTTTGAAATAAATAAGGCTAACAATACTGATGTGATGTGCGTCAGTGTGCACAGCACACTCCCCCATCCCACTTGCACTTACTTCTCTTCTTTGTTTTTGGAGTAGTAGAGCAGAAGTGCCAGGATGAAGGTGACTACAATCAGCATGCCCAGAATTCCTATCACCGTGGCCACTGTGTTTTGGGAGCGCAGTTTTTTGGTCTCACCAGCTATGTGAAGGGAGAGAATGCAGTTAGCTTAGCATGATCACATCCTGCTGAGAAATTAAAAAGCCTTGTCATCTCAAATGATACTTTGAAAAATTATACAAGTTATCTTTTCGTTTTCTATGTTTAGCTTCTCCTTTTACTACGCACATTATAAATCGCATGTGTGATTTCAGTCAATCAGCAGAGTAAGCCACTGTAACTGTTTATCCTGCATATTGTGCTCTCTTGTGCAGAAACTTTGGAGTGGAGCATTCCACTTCAGTACCAGAGGCGGTGGGATTAATTTAACCTTTTTTAATAGCAAATTTTTTACTTCCCACCGGCCGGCAAGGGCTCTGAATTATATGGCCCTATCTCCCTGCTTGAGGATCATTCTGCATGACAGTGGGGTTCCAGGGATTTTTCATAGTTAGGTGAGCGACTTCGTGATCCCTAACCCCCAATAGGACGCCAGTGTGAAGGACTGAAGTCCAGGCAGGAAGTCATGTGGAGATACAGCTTCTGCCAAGTGCCTAACAGCACCCTCCCTCCAGACACCATCCGCTAACTGGATCAGTGCCAAACCCTCCACAGGACAGGAGAGCTGTCTGATGACCACTCAATCCAACTCCTCCCCCCCCCACCAACTCCCAAAGGCCTCAAGCTCATTCCCGAACCCAGGTTGTTGGCGCAGCATGAGGTGTGGTGTCCAGTGCCTCAACCCTCAGTGCCACTGGGCCAGACAATTAATTTAACTTTTGAAATAAACAAAACCGTACTTATGATAAATCACTCTAGCTAACTTGAGTGACTTAGAAAAAAGTCAATAGAGCCTCTGCTGGCTGTCTTTTGAGCTATAAGAGACTCCTTTCATGAGGTTTGGCCAGATAGAAGCACTCAACTTTGCTTCACAGTTCTCTTGCCCAAACCTCACACTCAGAGTCTCTAGTACCATAAGAGACAAAGTCGGAAAAAAAAAAAAATCACACTAGGCACAATGGGCTGCTAGCCACTTGCCCTGGCACTTCGATTCACAAAGAGTCTTCATCAGGAGGCCCCCGATGAAGACTTTTTGAAAGTTGAAGCACCGGGGGAGGGGGTCACCAGTAGTCCATTGGGCCTAGTGTGATTTTCTGTCTGCGCGAATTAAAGAGAACTATCAAGCTTAAACTACAGCTAGCTATGTGAGCAGACTTTTTGGGAGTTCACTAGTGGGGTGAACCCTTGGTCCTGTTTGTCTGTCATATGTGGGCTTGGCATTCCCATATCACTGGCACCAGCCCAGCACCGCTGGAATTGTGGTTCCCAGCCGTTTTGGATGAGTACCATAAAAAGACACTCTATGTAATTTCTATTAGGAACATGAGGAAATTCTTCACAGAACAGGTGGGGGGCACTGGAACAGATTGCCCAGAGAGGGGGTTGAAGCCATGGCTGTAACCGTGATAGTGAGAACCACACCAAAAGAGAGGAAGGGATATCGGGTGAAGGGGATGATAATCAGCCAGGCTGTGTCTGTTTGGTGGTGCAGAGGAAATGTCAACAAGCTGATAATCAAATGATCATGGGTTCAAATCCTGGCAGGAGCTCTAATTTGTATATCTGTAGCAAGGGCAAGAGCGCCTTGAACTTTTTTTCCTTTTTAAACTTCTTTATCTGTTTGAATTTCACTTGTGGGTGATCCATGGCAGCCTGGAGTTAGCATAGCAAATATTTATGAAATGTTATGAGAAAGAATATGAACACAGAGGCCAAGAGGGCAAGTTGGTTGCCTGTACATTCGTCCTGCAAAGTAACATGCTGTGCTATTGATTAGTGATGCATTAAATAAAGAGTTTGTTAAGATCACTGGAAAAGGATTTGACCAGGTTCTTACCTTCTGCAAAGCGTTCTTCACCAGGACCATCTGTGAGCATATGGAGAAAAACAAAATATTTAGAAACCAGTGTTTCTCCTCTGGATATTTTCAGAAGGTTAACTTGACTGAATATGAATGTGAAGTGTGATTTTGGTGAAAGTGTGTGTACCACCCTGTTAGTCTTTTTTTTTTTCCCCGCAATTCTTTTTCTGCACCCTGACCTACCAGACTCTCTCCAGCATGGACTCTCGGTGCGGCTTCTCCCATCCACCTGCAGCCTCCAGCTCCCTGACTCTCCAGTTGGGCCCTTCTCCTTTCCGCCTCTCCTGGCTGCACAACCCCTGGCTCTGAGTCCCCCAGGTGGGACCGCCGAAGTCCTCCTGGTGCTCCATCTACAATCTAATGGAACGAACAGGGACTTGGAGGGAGAACCGGATGTGGAGGCTGGGAAGTCCAGCAGTGGATGTGGGGCTGACCACTGGTCCCACCTTCGCCTACCAGCAGGCAGGAGGATTTTTTCTTGTTTACACCTTTATTAGCATGGTCGTGCAATGGTGACAGTGTGTGGAGGACACGCTCCTGCCCCCTCCTGCAGTCACCCACCGATGCCATCCCATTGGCTGCCCACTGTGCCGTGAAGCATCCCCCAGCCCACCACTAGGAGCCGCCATCTCATGTGGAATCCCCTTGAACCCTCCCCAGGAGAGGCGAACAGTCCTCCGGATGCTCAATCCTCTCCTGCCCCTGCCTACCCCCGGTGGCCTGAGTCCGTTCCCAAACCTGGGTCGCCAGTGTGGCCCAAGGTGTGGCATCCAGCGCCTCAACCCTCAGTGCCACCGGGGCGGCACCCCACCCTGTTACTCTTACACTTTGTTTTTTACTTAACATTTGTGACAGCCCCCATGAAGCGGTCAGGCC
The DNA here is from genome assembly GCA_016271365.2 of Neoceratodus forsteri. NCBI lineage: Eukaryota > Metazoa > Chordata > Ceratodontiformes > Ceratodontidae > Neoceratodus > Neoceratodus forsteri. Next base: position 65,050,168 of record JADMNL010000035.1, read on the forward strand.
AGCATTCGGCTGACATAAGCCCTTACGTCACAGCTAATTGAGGGTATGTCACCTGTTGCCTGCAACCACTGCTAATCTTGCAAATCCAGAGAAATTACTCCAAGTCACCCTCAGACTGGGACCAGTCAGAGTGTGGCCCAGGGAGTCAGCATGTCCGCACTGTTTGGGAGGGGGTGTAATAGTCTGCTCCCTTTCCAAGTGGATTGTCAGTAACTGACTACAGGCTGACATCACAGTTAAGAGATATCCAGTTTCTGGTAATAAACTGATCCATTTCCCAGTGGCTTGTCAGTAATTGTATACAAGCTGACATCACATAGTCAAGAGATTTCCAGTTTCTGACAAAAATCTGATCCCTATCCTAGTGGAGTGTCAGTAACTGTCCACAGGTTGTCACACAGTCAAGAGATTCCCAGTTTCTGGTAACAAACTGATCTGTTTTCCAGTGGGTTGTTAGCAGCTGATTACAGGCTAACATCACACAGTCAAGAGAGTTCCAGTTTCTGGTTATAAATGGATCCCTTTCCTAGAGGATTGTTGGTAACAACACCAGTATGTCTAGCAACACCCAGAAGCTGAAGTGACAGCACCTTCTTGAGTCTTTCTAGTTTCTGCTAATAAACAGAGACGGAGAATTTGTATTAGATAGAGCTGTGCAAACCCACTGAGCTTCTGGCTCTGGTTTTACTTTTTTTAAATCATCCCTGGTCTTGGTTCTGCTTTTGGTTCGGATGTGATCCACTAATCCTGTCACATCCTTCATGCACCTTTACACAACTAAGCAGAACATTGTTTATAGAAACAAAAAAAAAATGATTCTTTTGTGTGTAATTAATATGACAACTTCACAACAACCGACATGCTAGGTCCCTCTGTCATTCGAAATATAGGGCAACAGAAGCAGTATGGGGTGTGTGAATACCCCAATGTTTGTAATTTTACCATAACTTTGGATTCTGTAACAAACTGTGTTGTGTGGAAAGTCACCTTCCACCCCACTCCTGTACCTCCCCGGACCCACTAAAATGATACATACCACAGGGCTCCAGCCAGTACCCCTCCTACCAACCCCATCTTTAAAAAGCAGTCTCCCCTTACTTACCCTTTTACTAAGCTGCCTAATCTTACATGGCACAAGCCCCCTGTCAAAGGTCTGTCTCTCTCTCCCTGGACCCTATGATAACCTACATACCCGTGATACATGGGCTTTCAGACTATGGGTGACCCCCCCACACACATCTACCTTTCCCTTTAAGATGGTGCCTCTGATTCTTTTTCAATTTGTCTTTTGTCTCCTGCATCTCCCAACCTGCCCCCATCCAGACTGGTCTCCTCATCACCTGGCTCACCTGGGACTTACCTCATGCTCTGCTACAGTACTGCCCAATCACCAGTGTAAGAACTGTGGAAGACAGCATTGTTATCCAGCCACATTCAGGGTTGTCTCCACCACTGTCTTCCTGAGAGTCCCCAGTGCAGACAATAATGCACTGGGAGTGCTCAACCACCATGGAGACACCCACACTCGTCAAGCAGGTGAGTTCTGTTTTCCTTGTGTCGTGCTCTGTTGCCATCAAGATTTCTCCAGATGGCAGTTGCCTAGTGGGATGCATTTACCCCCCTCCTCCATGGGGGGGGAAGAGTTGTCCTAGGGATGCTCAATCCTCCCTCCACCAGTAAGTTTCTGAGGGACCCGCATCTGTTCCCAAACTCAGGTCACCAACGTAGTCGACATTTGCTCTTGCACCTCATTACTGGGCCAAGTCCTAGATTTGTTGGAGCCTTTCCCCTGATTAGTGAGGCAGGGAGGCTGAGATCTAGGATTGATACTCATGGCGGACTTGCATGGCAGGACGACAGCAACAAAGAGTCACAGCTCAGGTGATCATCACTATCCATCATCCTTGGAAATGCTGTTGAAGCAGTGCTCCAGTAAGGTTGAAGCAAGGGGCAGGAGTGTACAAAAAAACAAACAAACAATTGTACACCAAAGGCAGCAGTCCACAAGCTAGCTAAAAGAAAACTCACTATTTACTCTACCGTAATAGCTCTACAAGGGTAGACTCCCCATCAGTTATAGCTTCTTAGCACTAGAGGGCACCACACACAAGCTTTTTCTCCCTTTAGCTCAGTGCTAGTATAAAATGGAATATTTATTGTTGTATTGAAATCTCAGATTACAACCTTAGAGCTGGAAGCTCATTTACAAAGGTTCCACGTCATGACAAAACAGGGATACAGTAGTTGAATTATACAAGTCAAAGCAGTGTTAAAGAAAACAAACAGTCAATTCAGATACAGCCATTTAACATGTAGGATTATAAAAGTACAGATATTATGGTACAGTATATGCAGCAACAAAATCACGTGTAACATAAGTGCACTAATAGTGCAAGGCAGGAGAAGGAGAGAGGGTCAGGGATGGGAAGCGACTGGTAGCAGGGGTGATTATCTCATGGTTTTCTGAAGCACCTCTCTACATGAAGTCTCTCAAACCTTTTTACGTGCAATGCGTTGGAGTGCTTCTCAAGCCCCAAATCCTGGTGGTCTCAAAGGGCCGGAAAGTGCGGCCACCAGATTCTACTAGCCGTGACGCTCCTTATTTGTTTCAACCCAGCCACCCTGTTATACTCAAATGTCTCTGAAACAGATTTTTCACACAGTATGGAATTCAAATCCTGATGTATTTCACTTGAAATGTTTTTCCTAAGTTTTTATAAAGGTATGAAATGGTCCATTTCATGACCTTTTGGAACTGGGGCTCTTAACAGTTTAGTAGCTGCAGAAACCTTTACAGTGGCTGCATGCAACCATGATAGCTTTATTTGAGAACTGTATGGAGACTAATACATCAGCCTTTAAAGAGAACATTACAGCACTTTAACTCAATATTCGCTTGCCCCTGTTCTCTTTCGGCATCTACCTCCACTCTTTATTTTTTTCTGCCTCCCTGGTCTATGTAGAGTCATTCCCCGCTACCCCATCGTAGGTTTTCCAACACAAGTGATATCATAGATAGCAGCAGCCTGTGAGTGACTTCTGCTGCTGTACTGCCACTTAAATAAGCTGTTATATTAAAGGAAAAGGACCAGTTCCTCACAGCACTCAGTTTCTATTGAGGTAGTGACATGCAGCTGGCCGGTGGTGCTGAGGTTGAGGCGCTGGATGCCACACCTGCACCACGCCGGCGACCGGGTTGGGAACAAACCTGGGTCATCGGGGGGTTAGCAGGAGGAGAAGGATTGGCGTCCGTGGGACTGCTCCTCCCGGGGGTGCCGTTGGTGTGCTGGTGGCCTCTGGCGATGGCTGGAGGCATTGCAGAGCACAGGCTATCTCTCTAAGGGGGACATGCTGGGGCCGATGCTGGGAAGGAGATCAAGCGGTAGCACATGCGCTCCTGTCCCTTGGCATCATTGCACACCTCACACGTCAAATAAGGGGAGAACAGGGAAAACAGGGCACCAGTCGTGGCAGCATGATGGTCCATCTCTGAGGAGGCTCGCTCAGTTCCGCGGGTGTGCAGCATTACTGGATCCAGTCCTGGTGTAGAGCAGGGGTGCTTTCCACCTCCCCAACGGGGGCAAGCCGCGGGGGTAGCTGCGGGCCCGAATTGGTGCAGAGGAGTCCTTGGGATGGTGGCCGGAAACCAAGAGTGGATGCCTGGACAAGAGGTAAGGCAGACTGGATGCCAGGGAAGAAAGTATTAAATAAAAAAAAAAGAAGTAGTAGTGACATACCAGTCATGGTATCGGCATCATGGGCCACTGATTGATGGCAGCCAATGATGTCACTGGATGGAGTGCCTATAACGGGAGAGCTAACTACAGGGTGGATTTTAAGGACCAGTGAGACAGAAAACAAAGAAGGTGAGACATGTACAACAAGCAAGCTGGCATGACAAGAAAATGCTGCAGTGCTCACCTTTTCCTTAAAGAGAAAGCACCCTCAACCTGTTTTCTGTATACCTGTGTAGTCTGTAGGCATACACAATGATTTCCTTCCTTTCATCCCCCTAATTTCATCCTAATTTAAATATAAATGAGGTTGCTTCATTCTGTTTTGCCCTGTTGTGAAAACCTGTTTGTCTCCATTGTAAAGGTCATGACCCCACTTATGCAAGGCATCATGGGAGTTGATTATGCATACCTGCACAAGCCAGCAGAAGTTATACTCTAATTCAGTTCTGTTACATGTCTTGTGAAGTCTTGTATTCTCTAAAAATATTTTTTTCTAACTCAGATGCAGTTTAAACTAGTGAAAAACAGCAGGGCATTTACTATGCCTTGAAAAATTTCATGTCCAGCACAAGACAAGAACATAAGGACCACAGAGGACAGCAACAGCACTGACTAATACAGGATAACTACTGCAGGGTTTAGCGTTAAAACATCATAAAATTCCAGGATGCCTTACATGAGTCAAGTCATGACCTTTGCAATGGCATCAAGCAGGTTTTCACACCAGACATAAGTACCTTCATTTACATTTAAATCTTGATAAAATTAGGAGGGTGCAATAGAGGAAATCATAGTTCATGCCTACAGGCTACACAGGTAAACAGAATTTAAGGCTGAGGGGATATTCCCTTTAAAGTACGCAAGAACATCCACACACAGCCATAGACAATTGCAGCTGGGAAGAACTTAGTTGTTGAATACACACTTGCTCCATTGCATCCTGGTGGACAGAGTTCAGTGGACAGCGGGGAATATAGGGCAGGACGACTGACGGATGATGCATCCTGTGTCATACTCCCCCACTTTGGTGGCCCAGACCCCAAAGGGCTCTGTCCCCCCCCCAAGCTCCTCCCACCACCACTTCCTCCACTACCAGATTGTGAAGGACCACTCTCATTGGTGCCGAATGAGAAGAGCCTATGGTGTCTAGGTAGTAGATCATGGAGTGCCGGGATGGTGTCAGGGTCAGAGGTCGACCCCCTGGGGGAGAGGTATGTGGACGGACACAGGAGAACCATTATCTCTGAGCCAAGGAGCATAATTACAAGCAAAGAAAAATGAAGACTTACTCATCACCATGATGGTGACGTCAGCAAAGTGATAGTTGAAATCTTCATCCAGTGCTGTGCATGTGTACACGCCAGCGTCTGCCATAGAAATGGGTGCCAGCTTCAACATCTCGCCATCGTCAGTGTATTTGATCTCAGTGCCCTGTTAGGGGATACAGAGGGAGAAAGGTATTTCAGTGGGGGATTCACTTAAAATGGTAATACATATTACAGTGAATATCTCTTGTGTTCTGAGAGCCCTGGTATTCCATTTGTACAGGAACCAGGTAGAGAGCCTGTAGTTTAGGAAAGCACACTGAGAACTACAGTCTAATAAATCAGTTCCTTTTAACTACCTGTCCTCTTGAGGAGTGCTTGTGCACCTTACAACTAAGCTCCTTTGGTGTAGGATTTTAAATTTGAAGTATAAATCTTAATTTTGTACTAGGGGGCACAGCGTGACCCGCAGCATTATGTCAGTGTTACCGGCTGCTATTTAGCTGAACACTCGGCGAGCAGGATGAGCTGAGTAGGGCACGCGCAGCGCAGCACACAGAGACGCGCACAGAGATACGCGCTTCGGCGTGTGTTCTACATGTTCAGCGGGGTTAGCGTGGAAACTAGGCACTGTACAACTGTTTACATGGAACATAATACTATTTGCTGAATCATAGGTAACTTGCTGTTTACTTCTTTCCTTTAAAGGCATATATCGTTTTGTTAAAAAAAACCTGCATAGTATTACTACCTTTACTATGACTCGTACTACAGTTCCTTCTCACGTGTGTGACTACATACAATGCACTACATGCTATATGTTTGGAGTTGGTGGGATTAACAACACACTGTTAGACTTTGTTTGTGAAAAATGCGAAGAAAATAAATCTCTCGAGGAAGCTGTGGCATTGTTTAATAATAGGCTTTCTGAATTGGAAGCCAGTCAGTTACAGATGCATAATAGATTTATTGCTTTAAATAATACAGTCTCTAATACTTCTCCATGTGTTCTTCAAGGTAACACAAATCCTATCTTAATTTCTAAATCTACACAAACGTTTAATAGTCAGTTATCCACTGAGTTTCTTCCTGAAAGTTCTAAAAAACGTCCAAGGGAGTCTGACAACCTTGAAAGTGCTGATAGTCAATGATTTGATGTTCAGAGTAGTAGGGTTTATAAAAAAAAGTCAGAAGGCAACTCAGTTTATATTGCCGCTAATAACACTTTTTGCCTCTATTTATTGAAAATGACCAGACTGTGGAAATGACACCTGTTGTAGAGAAAGTCATGGGTGTACCTGTCTGTCCCCCATTATGTGATAAAATTAAATCTAATCATACATCCAACATTAAAGTAAATCGGTGTCCGCTACCATCTAATGTCCCTATGTTACCATCAGTAGTGGCACCTGTCGAATAAATAATTAATGACATGCCCGATAATGCTCATAGGGATATTCCTATTAATTTCGCTGAGACCAAAAACAAGTTTTCGCTCTAGGCGACTTTTGGTCAAAAATTTGATAGGTAATTTGCAATGTTGATAAAGCAAATCGCACCTGCTCTTCATTTAGAGGTGCAAGAGTTTCGCATATCACCAATATGGCCCGCAACATTCTTGCTAATCAAGTCACTGGTCCCCTAGTGATTATCCACGTTGGCACTAATGATTTTATAAAAGCGGACTTATTAGATATAAAAAAAGACATGGTTGCACTTTCAAATATTTTGCTTGATATCGGATGTGATGTAGCACTTTCTGAAGTCCTACCTGTCCCTAAAACCTCAATAGAATTTAATAACACAATATGCAAGTTCAATAACTGGTTGCGTGTGTGGTGCCTTAACCAAAATCTTGATTGTATTACACATTGGGAAGAGTATATAGATAGACCAGATATGTACTGTAGAGATGGCATGCATTTAAATCGTAAGGCAATGCACTTCTAGGGCAACAACTTATAACCTACATTAATAGAAATTTAAACTAACTGACTTGGGAGAGAATACTTCCTCCCAAAATAATTCCACTGTAAAAAGATTACTATTACAAAGGACTTGAAATGCCTTAATTTTAATGCCAGAAGTTTAGTCAACAAAATAGATGAGCCAAAAATTATGGTGGTAACAGACAATGTGGACAGTGTTCATCACTGAAACTTGGGGAGACAACAAATCTTCTTGGACATTTTCTTTGCCCAAATACACATTGTTTAATTATTATAGACACAATAGGAAAGGAGGTGGAGTTGCCATTTTTATAAGGAATCCTATACAGGTTGTGCATATTTCTGAACAAATTAAAATAATTAACAATAGAACTGAGTCTGTATGGATTAAAATGATGTTAAACTCTGACAAATATAGTATTTTAGGAGTATGTTATCATCCTCCAAACTCATCTAGTGACTACATGGATTTTATTATTAATGAAATTCCTTCTGCTTGTGACATGGGCTACATTGTATTAACTGGCAATTTAAATCTAAATGACATAGATTGGATTGCCTTTTCAGCCCCATCGAATTCGAGTAAAAAATTAATTGATACTTGTCAACAATGTTATTTAATTCAGGAGATAACACAACCTACTAGGGGTAATAACTTAATTGATTTCATTTTTTATAGCAATACGATTCTAGTTAACAATATTGCAATAAGTTGCCCATTGGTAACAGCTGATCACTGTTCAATAAGCTTTGCTATTAGTCTTTCTGTGACCAGATCTCGTAATTACACTAAAATTTATCATTACGACAAGCAGATATAAATAGTATTAAAGATGGCTTGGGGAGCATAAATTGGGATTCTATTATGCAGAACAAGGGATTTGAGGAATATTATTACCCTTTGTAATAAAATGCATACTTTAAGGGAGGAATTTATACCATCCAGATATAAGGACATGTCCACCCAAAACAAATCAAAATGGATGACCAATGACTTAATTAAATTAATTAAAAAGAAAAGAGGCATTATGACATATACCTAAAAAACAAAACTACTGCAAATTGGAATTCCTATTTGCACATTCAGAAAAAATGTACACACAACATTAGAAATCAAAAAAAAGTGGGAACACAAACTTGCAACTCCCGCCTCTAAAGATAATAGCAAGTCTTTCTTTGCATACATAAACTCGTAAAAAACAACAACTTGTCAGGTAAGCCCCCTTAGTTTTAAAGATACTTTAATTCATGACCCTCTAAAAATGGCTAATTTATTAAATGATACTTATTGTAGTATATTTCACAAAAATCAGACAGATAACACTATTAATGTACCTATGGGCAGTCATATAAAAATTTCTTCTAAAGAGGTCCACACCAAGTTAGTTAAGTTGAAGGGTAAAATCTGTGTATCTCCTGATGACATCCCAGGTCATTTTCTATCTCTTGGCTGATGTATTGGCATATCCATTGCAACTATTATACAAATACTGTTTAAATTCAAATTATGTATTTGATTTATGGAAAACAGCTTATGTTATTCCAATCTACAAAAAAAAAACAAGGTCCTAGAAATCTTTGTGAAAACTATAGACCAATCAGTCTAACATCTTCAATTTGTAAAGTACTGGAAAGCTTAATAAAGACATGCTTACTTCCATTTCAAAGATATCAATTCAGAACAACATGGGTTTAAAAGTGGCTGAGGTTGCCTGACCAACTTGTTATGCTTTTATGAGGATGTTAGCCTCAACCTGGATAATAAGATTTCATATAATGTGGTATATTTGGATTTCGGCAAGGCTTCTGATCTCCTCCCCCATTGGGCCTTAATAAAAAAAATTGTATTTAATGAACATCAATCCAACTCTGGTGTAATGGATAGCAAATTGGTTAAATATGCATTCACAAAAAGTCCTAATCAATGGTCAACTTTCTCACTCAGGATCTATTTCTAGTGGAGTACCTCAGGGCTCTGTTTTGGGCCCCTGCTTCTTCCAATTATTTTAATGGACATCTCTAAGACCTGTTTTTCGAGTATCATCAAATATGCAGATGATATTAAGATAGGAGGACCATGTGAGAATAGGGAGCGTAATATACCTACAAAAGGATCTAGATAACATTTCTTTATGGACCTCAAATTGGGGCATGAAATTAAACCACGCTAAATGTGTATTGCATTTTGGGGCCCACAACCCTAACATGTGTATACATTAGATAATCAACCACTTATTAACACAGAGATGGAAAAAGATTTAAGGGTTATTGTATCTAATAAATTGCTTCCTGACTCACAGATTAATGCAGTCATATGCAGGGCAAACAGTGTAATTTGGGCAATTAAGCAGAATATTAAATCCCAAGAGAAAGAAGTACTTATGCCACTTTACAGAGCATATGCCCGCCCTCACTTGGACTTTTATCACAATTCTGTGTCCTTATAAGAAACAAGATATGGTTAAACTTGAGAAAGTTCAGAGGAGACTCACCAACTTGATAAATGGTTTTAAAGATGTATCATATGAGTTTAGATTACAATCTCTCAACATAATGTCATTATTTAGTAGAAGATTAAGAGGGATCTACTCTTAATGTATGACATTATTAATGATCCTCTATTATTAGATATCCTTGAGTTTTCCTTTAAAGAGAATACTCACAATCTTAGAGGACACCCCTTACAGGTTCAGCAAAGGCATTACCTACATTTACCGAGGAAATATTTTTTTACCTTACGTGTTGTTAAAATTTGGAATGCGCTCCCACTTAATATTATTATCAGTAGTTCTAAAAAGACTTTTAAAAATCAGTTAGATAACTTTATTATGTCACATCCAACCTTAAATTATTATTAGTAAACAGGAGTAAATATGAGCCTCACCACTCCCTAGCTCCTAACATAATCTTAGTAGTATGAATCTTAGTGGTATTTCATTTTAGATTGTGCTTACCTCCTGCCTAGTATTAAACCCTTCTTTCCCCATTTTGAAATTACTTTAGTACTTTTTTTACATTTCTCATTATAAAAATAGTGCTGCTTATAATATGGCTCAAACCAAATTGTCATCAGTACTCAGCTGTTGTTGCAAACTTATTGGCCAGATATTCATAGGTCCAGGTTAGGGCTACCAAATATTTGCTCCAGGGCAAATTAGTGCTTGAGCAAGCCAGTGGTATATTATAGCATGCTAGGACACTTTAAGTAGCACTAAATGCATGTTCCAATATACCAGCCAGGCACTACCCGATGGTGATCACCAATGCCGCCACCTACTGGCCACAGGAGGTACTGTATGTGGATAGGGTACTATGAGGGTTATGATGCAATGGGGTTGTTAGGGCTCACTAATGGCAACTGCATCTCTGGAGAAAACTGCCATATTGGTATTATAAGATGACCCCATACTGCTAGCATGGCACTATGGGGTCATTTGCATCTCATTATGGCCTCATTACAGGTCAGTCGCAAACAGACTTTTCACCCCCCCACGCCTGTCAGGGTAGCAGGTTCCAGAGGTCTAGTGCCCCTCTTGCCACCCCACCAGACACCACTCCTGATATGTGTGTAACATTATCTTGGTGGCAACTGGACCCCCTGCTCTTGAACACCCCCAACTAATATGTAGGTAACATTACCCTGGTGTCCAGTGGTCCCTCCCCCTGCAGGTTTGCATCCCCAATGCTGTTAAACATTGGATCATTCCCTGGTATACAGTGGTTCCCCCCTCCATGCACAGGATCGAACCCCCCCACACTTACCCTAATACACCCCCCAGCTTAGACCTCCCCAACTGACTTGACCCCAGCATGCCCTCCCTCTCAGCAACTGCCACAGACCCTTTGCTCACCTCCACATCTGGCTGCCGACTGACAGGTCATGTTCATGTGCCCACTGTATTCACAGCTGACTACAGTTGGCATGCGTCACAAATGTAATTTGGCAGCAGAACGTGGAGGTGAGTGGAGGTCTGTGCCAGTCACTGGAGGGGAGGGCATGTTGGGGTCAAAGCGGCTGGGTGGTCTGACCTGGATGGGGTGACAAGGGTGGGGGAGGATTCCAACTCGTACAAAGGGGGAACCACTGGACACCAGGGAATGATCCATTGTTTAACAGCGGGGAGATTTCAACCTGCAGGGGGGGAGTACCATTAGGCACAGGGTAATGTTACATACATATGTGGAGGGTGTTTGGGGGGTGCTGGGGGAACAACGCCATCAGGATAATGTTAAATGCATATTGGGGAAGGTGTTGCAGTGCTGAGTGGCACCACTAGGCAACAGGGATGGCCGATGGCTTATCGGTGGGGGTATTCAGGCAACAGCAGCACAGCTAGGGGTCACAGTTGGTAAGATCAGATTTGGGAAGGCAATAATAAGTGCAGCACTGATGGCTACTTACCACCTCCCCACACCTACCAAGATGCCAGTGTGTCTGTATCCAAGGCAGGATCAGCTGCTTTGCAAAGGTGCACCAGTGTATTTTAGGGACGATCGCAAACGTGTTAGCAACTCACTAACCATGCCATTTAATAAGATATTTTGTGCCCTTCCTGCTTTGGGGTCATAAAATGGTGTTAGTTGTTTGCTAACCCATTTTGCGAACACTGAAGATGTTTGAATATCCCAGCCATTGTTTTATAAGGACAGGGCACAGTGTCTGTTGCATGCTAGTTTATTTTAGTCACAAGACAAATTATATTAAACAAAGGGTGTTCAAAAACAGCAGAGAATACCAATGAAAACCTGGACTGAGCCATATTTATTTATTATTTTAAAATCCGGCCTTCCTGCCCTTCAGTTGGGGTGGGCTGACATTACGGCATCATGCTTCAAATCATTAGCACTTCAAGAGTCCACTGAAGGAGGCAGTGTAGTAGGGGTATAGCCAGTGGTCTTTATTTTATTTGATAGATAAGTATCATGGAACTTAGGGCTCATCTGTGGAATATCCTCTTTAAGCAAAAAATACACAACAGGGGGTGGAGCCAGGAGCCAACCAGGCAGGAAGCGTTTTCCTTGTGCTCCTGCTAGAGAGCCTTATTCAATTATTAATTCGCCTATGAACCTACTTTATTTTACTACAGAACTTAAGCCACCATTTGTAATGAGAGCGCAGCAACTGGCAGTATCAAAATACCGGCAAGTTATAATGAGAAACCCCAAGAAAGTATCCAGAGACAGCGGCTTTAAGATAGGCAGTCAGGTCGTGCTGTCATGCAGCACAAAGACACATGGTGGACCAGAGAGTGAAGAAGTCAGTCACTCTTAAAGATGTTCAACGGGCAATCAAGGTTTTGTATCTCTGAGCTGCCACTTCAGTTGATAAGACGCTGTTTACCTCTGTGTGCTTAATACATTTAGGAAGTGGTCTGCACCATTATGGCACTGCTGTCCAATGTGGTATAAAATGACATGACTACCGTCACCTGCAGCGCCCTCATGTGGCGGTGATCGCCAATGAGCTGCATTTTTCGGTATCCTACAGTACATATGTGGTCTTGATCAAACGTATTGTACAAGATGTAAGCTGTGAATAAACTTTGTAAGATGTTTCTTATAAAATTAATAAGCATAACATTTAAAAAAATACAAGACAGATGGATTTAAAAACAACTCCAATCAGAAATGAAGTGCCCCCTCCCAGAGTCTGAATAGTGCTTCTACAGCAGTCTCTGGATTCCTCCACCCCAGTGTAGGGGTCGGGTTTGAATGTCAACCAGCATCTCCTGCTTAGCAGAGTGACACGCTCCACCCATGTCTCAAAAACTGAGCAAATATTATGGTTCTAAGCTCTGCTAGAAAAATAAATCTCTTTAATTTTATTTATTTATTTAGTGTTTATTCTTTAGTAATTGGGTATGGTCCAGTGGGCACATGCCCCATTTACCGCGGGGACCCACAAGCATTGGGGAGGTTAAGTGACTTACTCAGGGTCACACATTATGCAAGTGGAGGTTGTGAGAATCAAACTCAGGTCTGCTGGATGTACCAAACCTGTTCACAGTTCATTGCTGTAACCTCTAGGTTGTATAATGGCAAGGCAAAATCCTGACACCTCATTGGTTGAGAGACATCACATGACCATCATTAAAAGCTAGGGTACATGATCAGGGCCACATCTTATTACTAAGGCAAAAGTCTCATTACCAAAGGAAGTACTTTGTGCAGATGATTTTGACATTTAAAATGTATTGAAAACAAATGATTTAATGTAAAAGAAATAATATTACAAATGTTTCACTTTACATATAAGAGCAGCAAGCCATTTGATAAGTGCAATGAGCCACTCCAGGGTGTGTCTTAAATAATTTGAATGCACTTTCCAGGGCATAAGGACATTCTGCATTCGGCCTCATGCCTCTCTCCCCTGGGACATGCATTAAAATCATTTATAAAATGGGTAGGAAAAATCCTGGTTCCTGACTGGAAGTGACATGCTGGCACCAGAGAATTCATTTATATATTTTTTTGCACTAGGAAAAATACTTTTGAGTACAAGGGCTCTTTTTTAAAGGTTCCATATCAAGTCTGATTACAAAGAGTCAGTACAAAGCAGATAAGGCAAGACCATTCAAAGAAGTATAAAGCAGAACATACAGCGTAGTGAATCAGCTTAACTGTGTATACAAGTGCAGCAAGTGTTTTTTTTTTTAGTCTTTGTAACCGGATAGCAACACTAGGCACAAGTGCCTGTTTTCAGGGGTGACCTTGGAGCACTGGGTGGTTAAGTGACTTGCTCAGAGTCACACAGTATGCAAGTGGAGGTTGTGAGAATCAAACTCAGGTCTGGTCTGCCGGATGTATCACGCTCATTCACACCTTGTTCCTCTAACCTCTAGGCTATACTGCCAGCCCAAGAAGTATCAAGAAATAATGTATGTATTTATCTCAGCATACAGCCCAGGAATGAAAAAGTACTGGTGCCAGCCTGCCTCATAACCCCGCGGTACAGAGCATTGCAGTAGTGAAGCCTGGAAGTCACAGTTGCATGCGCTAGCGTCACCAGGTCTCCAGGGGGGATAAGGAAACATAGAACTTCGAGGTTGTGTCATGTCTCCCCAGCACTGCGTGATCTTCACTGGCTGTCATAAGTGGTTCTTTAAAGTCAGCTTGCTGACTTGCAATGCTGCCCTACACTGTGCCTGGCCACTGGGTGAGCTCTTTCATCCTTATGTATCCCTGAGCCTCCCCACTCCACTGATGAGCCTCCTTGTGGTACCCAGTGCAAGACTGAAAACCTCGGGGACAGGGCACTAATGGTGGCAGGTCTGGTCCTTTGGCACTCATTTCCGAGGGCCCTGAGGGAGGTCCCCTCAGTGGAAGCCTTTAATGGGGGCTTAAAGACTTTTCTTTTTCTCCAGGCGATTGAGGAACAATTTAATGCCTTTTATCTACTATTCAGTCCATTCTTTGCAAAAAATGCATTAATGTGCAAGTTAGGGTTCAACTTAACTGAACAAAAGTAGGGAAATGTGGCGTTAGAGCTTCCAACCCTAACTCTGCCCACCCCAAAGCAGCAAAAGGACACCACATAAGCAACCACAGACGCCCATCATCAGGTGAGACAAACAGCATACAACTGTTTCCAGGGGCCCAATATTTAAAGCTTTGCCCGAAGTGAAAAGTGGTTGCACACCGTTTGCACAGGGTTTGCAGCCATATACAATATTCAGTTGTGTTAGGGTTGACCAACCAGGCCCACTCACACCTGATTTGATGAGATGCAGAAGAGGTCAAACCATAATGGTTTTTCTTGTTGCTGCCTGCAGGATGGGCTGGAGTGCTAGGGTTGGGAACCCTAACACCACACTGGCACCAGGTGATAACACTGACTGCAAATAAGCGCAAACAAATACCACACACCAAAACACAACATGACACAAGATAGCACTCTGAGAAAAAATGAGAGCTTAAACACACACAAAACCACTTGAATAACCTGAGAAACCAATTCCCCACAAACACTATGACTGGGGGAGGGGGCAGATTCTCTAACGTAACTCTGGAGCATGGAATTTGGATGGGAGATTCAAGAGGATGGCAGGCCAATGACAATTTTATCCTTTTTTGTGAGGGGAAAAATCTTTTTTCGTTTGTTGCCATCTTGTTTTCCATTTTTTTCTAAAAAAAAAAAGTAAAAACTCACAAAAATGACATCTTGCAGAGAGACCAAGACATCTATTTTGCTCATCGGGACTCCGTTAGGTGGATTCTACACTTAACTGTTGGAAAAAATGAAACGCAAAGATTTATTTTTTTTCAGTTTTACTTCCTTTTTGTGACTCGCTTCTGCTTTTTTCATATGGCCTTTTTCGCTCGTACTTAAAAAGGATCACTTCATACACAAAATGACTTTCGATCTCTGTCCCTGTAACAATTAAATCTTTCCCTGTTGTCTAGTGGGGCCCCCCACCCTCCAGTCACCATTCCTGTAACAATGAAATCTTTCCCTGGTGTCTAGTGGCACCACCTACCCTCTGATCGCCATCCCCGTAATGATGAAGTCTTTCCCTGGTGTCTAATGAAGAAGAAGAAGAAGAAGAAGAAGAATCAGCATTTATATAGTGCTTTTCGTACACAGTATTCCAAAGTGCTTTACAAGCAATGCTAGACTGGTAGTGAAGTGACTGAATGTGTGGTGGCAGCCATATCGCACATCATCACCCACACACAGCCTGGATAATTGCATGAACCAGTTTATGGGAAGGGGAATGTTGGCCAGGACACCGGGAATGTTCCTTGCTCTTTGCGAAGAGTGCCCTGGGTTCTTTTACTTCCGCCTGGACACCCACCAGGATGGGCAGAAGGGACCTCGGTTTAATGTCCCATCTGAAGGACGGCACACCCCAGCAGTACAGCACCCCCCAATACTGCACTCGGATACCAGCAATTTTAGGTGCAAGTCCAATCCTCCCACCTCTGATCGCCATCCCCGTAATGATGAAATCTTTCCCTGGTGTCTAGTGGCACCAACCACCGCCCATCCACCATCCCCATATTTTGGCACTGCTTTCCTGGTATCTAGTGGCATCCTCATCCTCCGATCATTGTCCTGTCTCAAAGAAAGAAAACGTCCCTCGATGTATTTTAAAAAAAAACTGTAAAAAGAAAATCAGTCTATTGCAGGTCTGCCCCCACCCCGCACCTCCCACTGAGCACTCACCTCCCCACCCACACACCCTCACTCACCTGAACAGGTCCCAGGGCGAAGATCCACTTTCAACTGAAGACATATTTTGCTGCTGGAACCACCGACTGTTAGAAAGAAGGTAAGTGCAGTTCAATGTATTTCAATGGAGTTTAACTTTGGTGCATAACTCTTGCCACTTTTGTGTATTTAAACACCAAATTTTCAACATGGCTTTTAGAGACCCCACCTCATGAACAATGACAGTGGAATAATACAAATCCAGCCTGAAAGGCAATTTCATGGTCACTTATGAAATCACCCTTTCGTAGGGATTTGAAATGTTTGCTGCCTTGTTCATGAGAAGGGGTCATAATAAGGGTGTGTTGAACATTTGGTGTCAAAATCTGTAAAATGGCAAAGTTATGTGCATCAATTGAAATTTTGCTACGCTTGCTTGTAACTTTGGTCATTTTAAATATATTGACCCCAAATTTTCATGAATGCGACAGCTATAATTTTTCAAATCCTGACCAAA
The DNA here is from genome assembly GCA_016271365.2 of Neoceratodus forsteri. Taxonomy (NCBI): domain Eukaryota; kingdom Metazoa; phylum Chordata; order Ceratodontiformes; family Ceratodontidae; genus Neoceratodus; species Neoceratodus forsteri. The sequence goes on from JADMNL010000035.1 coordinate 65,066,787, forward strand.
CTGTCTTTTCACACCTGTTGCACGGAATGACGTTGAGGTGGCACAGAATCACGTTTTGGTGGGGATCGGAACTTTTTCAGTGCCGGGTACATGGGGTGGGGCGACAAGAAGGCTATGCTGACAATTTAGTTGCTGTTGTCCTACAAATGGAAGAGGGCCTTGCGCTACCACAGCAACATACATACATGCATCTATGGAAGGATGGAAGAGCAGGGCCACTCTGGGGCCTTGCGTTCCTACAGGCGAGTAAGGATGTGATTATACTATCTCCAAAAGTATGGATGGATGGGAGCACAGGGCCCGGAGGGCCCTGTACTCCCACAGGCAAATAAGGATACAATTATACTATCTTAAAAAGTAAGGAAATTCTTTGCAAAAATCCGCATTCATGCAACATGTAGGGTTAAGGCTAAAGCACCAAAAAATAGGGAAATGTGGCTTTAGAGTTTCCAACCCTAAAACCCCACCCCAATGCCTAAAACAAATCAGGGGTGCAGTCTTCCTTGGGGTTGTCGACCCTAACGCTCACCCCATTAGGTGTGTATGTTTCTGGAGAGTATGGAATGGGGTGAGCTTTAGAGTCGACAACCCCAAGGAAGACTGCACTCCTGATTTGTTTTAGACGTGGGGTGGGGTGTTAAGGTTGAAAACCCTAAAACTACATTTACCTACTTTTTTTGCTTTAGTCTGAACCCTAAATGTTGCATTAACGCAGTTTTTTGCAAAGAATATATATCTGTTACTCTAGGTTGCTGTAGTTAGTAGTGGATTTTATATGTGGAGACATCTTTGGTTATATTTTATATTTAAATATTTGCTTTTCTGTATCTGTGTTTCCTACTGTTACTGATTGTAATGGCGCTACTACTATGTAACACTCATTGCCAAAACTTCGCTCACTCCCTCCCTGGCGAGCTCACACGACCACACTCCCGGTCCTCAGAGCAGGCAGTGAGGACTGGGGAAACACCACCGGAGAATGGCTGGCAGCTGCAACGAGGGACAAACTCATAAAACCAAAAACAGAAACGTCAAACCATGCATACAGTCACTCCAGGTCCTGAGAGCAGGCTGCGAGGATGGGGAAGCAACAGCATCAAAAAATGCCCAAAAGCCACAACGAGGGACAAACTCGTTTTAAGAAAAGGTGGAAATAAATTCAAATAAATGGACAAGATCTGTTACTAGATACTAGCCCTCAGAGCAAAGAGGGGGGAATGGCAAACATCAGGTCACAAAAACTCAGCTCCCCCTAGTGGTGGCTAGCAAAGGAAGTATTTCATTTCAGAACTCAGACCTTTATTTTTTTTTTTTATTTATAACCCACTTCATAAGTGAAAGAAAATATTTCAGGTTGGGAATTATGCTGAGATAACCACCCTTCTAGGGGAGGAAGGCCCTCTGCCTGTTGCATCAGGCCTTTCTATGCCCCCGGGCCGGCAGATATGTCAGCATAATGCCCATCCTGGGGTGTCTTATTGCTTGCTTAATGCAGACCCCGCTGTGGATAATTGCTTACATCATGACTCGTCACTGAGGCTACGAGGTCAGCAGTTCTTTACTGCACCAGCAAAGTTTCTTTAATACAGCTTCTTGCCCACCCTGCCAGCTGGGGGAAGATTGGTTTCATTTTGTTTTGTTGACTGGGAAGGAGGACTAGACAATGTTTTGCCTATTTTCAGCCTCATACCGGGGGAAGGGGATATAGATGGATGCCAACTGAAATTGAACCGGATTTTAAGCTGTTGGTGGTATTTTTGGTGGCAGCAATAGTACCCCTGATCACTGGGGCTGTGGAATAATGGAAAAGGGGCAAGTAATGGGGTAAAAAAAAATAATCACAAGAGAATAATAGCTAGGTTGAAACAAAAACTGAGAAATAACTTCCTATGGAATATGTTGCTATCAAGTGGTGTGCAACCTGGCATCTGATAGTTTGCACCCCCAACACATTACCATTCTGCTGTGTAACACAGCACTGGGTAAAGTTGTGGAAGGGCATTACCTCCCAGCAAGTATGTTCCATTTTTTCTTTGCCAGGACTACAAACCATGGTGCATACACTACAAGTCCCAGAAGGCATTGCACCACAACTTCACAGAGTTAAGTACTTGATTAAGAGCAGGTGCAGGAGGGTGATTGCCTGCATAAGAGAAGGCTCAGAACAGACCTGGAGCCTGGCTGGGGAACACTTAGAGAGACAGAGAGACAGAGAGACAGAGAGACAGAGAGACAGAGAGACAGACAGATGAACTGACTACCTGGTCTGGAACTTTGTTTCCTTCAACAACAAATTGGATTATTACTTTGGAAAGAGAGAACTCTGAATCAACTGATTGCCTGGTTTGGAACCTTTTGTTTAGCCTGCAAGAATAAATTGAATTCTGACTTTGGACTGGCTGAAAATCTGAGACTGGTAAATAATTTTCCTTTGAAACACAGAACAAGAGACTTTGTACTGATTTTGTTTGTATGTCCCAGGAAACAGCTTAGCTACCTGGGTTATAGAGGGGGAACAAAAGTTCACTGTGTAGTCAGCGCTCAACAAAGAGCTAGGTATTATTTTCAACCTGTGTTATGTTTGAATGCACCTCTCACAGTAATCTTACCAACAAATGCATAGTCAGTCTGCTGTGTTAAACTGCACATCCTGGGCTGTGGTACAAAGTGTGTTTATATCCCCATCTACAAGATCCCAGGGTAACACAACCCCCCCCTTGTGTTACAGCTGGAAATTAATCAAGCGTCCTTGCATGCAACCTACATCTTTGTACCATTGAAACTCTGGCTTTGGGTTGCAATCCGCAATACAGGTGAGGGAAACCAAATCTCCTTCCTGTAGCTCTGTCTTCTTGGGAGTCACCTTGATTGTGACGCTTTCCAGTGGGACTGCAAGAGATAGAGGGAAAAAGATTAGGGCCAAGGTAGATGAAAACGTTGTTTTGTTTTCTTACTGTTTTTTTTTAACTTTTATTGCTTGATATAAAAGCATAAACTTATTATAATGTGCATATAGATAGCAATTGAAACGCAAATAAATAGATGAAGACATTGGTTCAGTCCAGTGAAGGAAGTGGGGCCTGTACTGGTTACAAGACGGCAGTGGCTCCGGAAAGCTAGGAGTGAATCATGTCTTGCTATTGTGGTCTAGCAGTTGGAGAAAAACACTTTAATGAGATCCTGGTTCACACCCTCCTCTTTTTAATCAACTGGATTTTATTGATTTTGTATGCAACTAATAAACATAACAGTCAAGGGGCCCCATATTCGAAATACACAACAAGCCCGTGTCTGCATTGAGAGGTTTCTGTGGAAACCAGGAATCTCGACAGTAGAGCTCGAGAGGGTCACTGGTTGCTACAGAAGACTTGGAATGAAGACACAGGCTTGTCTGTGAATGAATGTCTATAGACTATCTTTTACAGTGTATAGGCATCCATGCCCATTTCAAACACTCTGCTTCCTTCCCGTGAACTGGCGGTTGGCGGGGGGGAGGGAGGCACTTGGATTGGTGTCAGGCCCAAACTACTGATTCAGTATGCTACAGCTTTTTCTATAAATTCAAGTCTTAAAAACTTCCAGCTCAACTGGATAGGGAAAGCAACTATAGTGTATGGTGGAATGCTGTTCTGCATGGAAATCCATGCATGGAACAGTGCTGCAGTAGCGACATCAGGATGTTGTGCTGCACTAGTGACATCACTACTGCACCACTACTGCAGCACAGCAAGATAGAACATCTTCGTGCATGTGCATTTTTTTAATCTTCCACACTTCAGGAAGCGGCCATGGTGGTGAGAGCTAACTCAGAATGTGAGCACCAATAGACAAAAACACCACAATACGGACTCAGCCTTGTTTCAGTGGTTGCCCATATATTATAAAAGATTGTGTAAGAGCAACCATACATATACAAGGCTGAGTTTTTTTTACCTTTGATTTGTGCTCCTGTGCCATGCCTCGTGCCTCAGTAGGGAGCTCCCAGCCCCATCCCCTGGCATCCACCATCCGGGCTGACCCACACCCCAGGGCTTACCCCTGTTGGTGAAGGCGGGTTCCCCAACTCCCACCAGAGACTGGATCCAGTGTGGCCAGCGCCATGAGCTGGCAGGAGTGGGGCCTGTGAAATCCTCCGTCATGCGCCCATGACGCTCCTTTCCTCCATTTTCTCCCTTATGGAGGTGAAGTGTGCAATGATGCCCGTGGAGAGAGCATGCATGTGTCCGCATGCGCCCTCCAAATGTCTGCCCCATCTCCTCCCCTTTCTGCAGCATTGGCACTGCCCTGAGTCACTGCTAGGGGCCAGTCAGGACACCAACTTCTGGTGACCCTCCCCAGAGAAGGACAGCAGTCCATTGGACGGTCAATCTTCTCCCTTGCTAACCCTGGTGGCCCATGCTCATTGTCAATATGGGCTGCCAGCATAGTGTGAGATAAGGCGTCCAGTGCCTCAGCCCTCAGCACCACCGAGCTGGCCACAAGGCTGAGTTTTAATCTTGAGGTTTGCATGATAATGAGATTCTCGAGCTGTGCTCCCCATGTCCGTGTTTACCATGGGAACCTCTTGAATGAAAAACAGCCTTGTTGTATGATTACTCATGCAAAATCCTCTATGTGTGTTGAACAGCCCATTAAGTTGTTGTGCTGCAGTAGTGCCAGCACTGCAGCACAACATCAACTGATATCACCTCTGCAGCACAAAATATGCAACAATTCTCCCCCAGAGAGAATGAGCTGATTCTCAATGCTGAGTTAGTTTGGTGACATTAGAGGCATGAGAGCAACGTTCAAGTGCCTTCCAGATGCCTCCAAACTAATAGAGGGTTAGTTCAATAACATCAGAGGCACAAAAGCCAAGCTTGCATGCCTTTCTGATGTCACCGAACTAACGAGGCGTTGAGAATCTAGTGTGTTCTCAATGGGGGGGGGGGGTCATGTTATTTTTTTTTAAATAATATGGTTTGAGACAGTTTGTCAATATTGGTACAGTTGAATCGGAAAAGTGAACTACAAATGGATGGTAGGTTGTGACGAGAATGTGTCAAAAAGGTTCAAACTGCCGATTTTGAATCTGTGTGCGATACTGTCCGCTGCCGGGACAACTCATCTCATGTTTCCTTAGCTCTACTGGCCATCGCTGCTGTAACTGGTGTAGTGAGCAGTCTTGCTCTTTGGGTTCCGAAATGTTGAGAATAGCAGGTTCTACAATTCAAAACGTGAAGAACATTTTGAAAAGACAAGAAAAAATAAGCTCAAAGTCTATTATAAGCATATTCCAGGCATGGAATTCCATGCAGAACAGCATTCCATCATACATTTTACAGATACTAAATACACCAAGTACAAAATACAGACAAAAATGTAACACATATGGAGCGTGATATATCACACAAATATTATCAAAAGTACAACCTCAAGGACTGATTTGGGACAAAACTATGAACTGAGTCAGGAATTTTATTTCAGAAACTGGGTGTAGCATTTGAAAAGCTCTAGTATACTAAGAGACCTGTATTTTGGGGATGTTACTATAAATGCTGTTGGTAAAACACCCTTTCTGTCTGAAGAATCAACCATTATTGACTTTACCACATTCCATAACCTTTACAGTTTGTGTTTTCTTCCTCTGTCTAGTTTTTAGGCTGCATGTAACTACTCCTGCTGGACTACGTTAACCCGTGACCCCACTTTGTTAGCGTGCTTTGATTACTGTTTGAGTACTTATCTTTACCATTTGTGTCTATTTTCTGTGTACATTCAAGCCTGTATATGTAAGTAACCCTGCTGGACTATGTTATCTTGCCAGCTGCTGCTATCCTCCTTGGAACCCCCATAAAAACGAGATGCTGCATCTCCTAGGGTTATCCAAGTTGGAGTAATGTCAAATAAGTAACTGAAGAAATAACTTATATATTTTAATCATAGAATATATGAAAAATGAGTGCCCAATTGAGCAGAGGCTCAATTACAATGAGGTCCCTACAGCATTTAATTACAGCAGATAAAAAGTTAATAATATAAATTCAGCACTGAAAATACACAGAGGAGAATCAACATATCTTGACAAGTAAGTTGCTACATAATAAATAGAAAACATACTTGCACAGTGTCAAACGTACAATATGGAGGATTGTGTATGAGCACACATACACAACAATGCTGTTTTTCAATCAAAAGGTTTCCACGGTAATAAGAGACCACGAGAGCACAGCTCCAGAGGTCTCATTACCATGGAAACCTCGACAATGAAATGCAGCCTTATATGTGTATGGTTGCTTATACAGAATCTTTTATAGTGTATGGGCAACTATTATTTCAATCCTGTGTCCAAACCCCCAGTACTTAAAGAGAATTTCAAAACCGCAATACCTTATGGCAGCATGAACTGATGGATGACAAAAGTTTAATAAAAGTGCCTCTGTTTAGTAAGGGAAGGGATCGTAACTGGTGATGAACCCGTGACCAGCCGATCCTTTCCAGCTTCCTGGTGCCCCACTCCAGCCCGCATTCTGAGACTTTGTGACGTATGAGCATGGAGAGTGTGGGGGGTGGGGGGGGGGCGAGCCCTATACAAGTCAATGGGGACTTTTTTAAATGCCATTTTTTGTCATTTCAAGCATTCTTAAAGGAAACTTAAAGCCACTGCTTTGAGCAGTGGCTTTAATTTTCTCCAAGAATGCTTAAAATGACACAAAAATTGCATTTAAAAAAAGCCACCACTGACTTTTTTTTGTTTTCAAATTGTTTAACCAGGTGAGACACACTAAGCTGAAAGCTTTTTTACAGGTGCAACCTGGGAACACAGGGAAGTTAAGTGACTTGCTCAGGGTCACACAGTATATACAAGTGGGGGCTGTGGGATTCAAACCTAGGTCTCCAGATTTGCAGCTCAGAGCCTTAAAGCACTGCACTATACTGCCACCCAACCACTGCGCTATACTGCCTAGGGCTTGCCCCCCCCCATGCTCTCCCTGCTCACACGTCACAAAGTCTAGAACGTGAGGGCAGAGTGGGGGCACCAGGAAGCTGATAGGGATCGGCTGTCCGCCAGTTCATCACCAGTTACGATCCCTTCCCCTACTAAACGGAGGCTCTTTTTATTAAACTTTTGTCATCCATCAGCTCACGCTGCCACAAGGTATTGAGCTATGAAGCCCAATCCCTTATGGCAATATGTCAGAACTTATTTATTTGTTTTTGGTAACCAGGTAAGTGCACTAGGCAAAAATCCTGCCTATTTTCAGGCACGACCTGGGAGAGTAAAATACAACAGTATAACAACATAACAGCATAGCATTGACCAACAGTCAGTTTCAGAAGGCTGGAGAACTGTCAACAAAATACAGAGGCAGCCACAGTAGACTATCTACCTCATGGATAGCAGCAACAGTGGTGAGGTTGACAAGTCATCAGGCCTAGCTGAGGGAGAAAACAGGCAGGTAGGCACAGATTATAAAAAGATACATAATAATACAGTTGACAAGACAATTGTGCCCAGTAGGGGAGAAGATCAGACTGTTATTGACTCTTAAGCAGAAGGCAAAAACCTGAAAGTGGGCAAGGTCTCAAACGAGGACAAAAAATAGAGAGACAGGACAGAATGTTATGAGCAGTTGCAGTTGTCAAGAGCTATGAGGTAGTAAAATAGAGCATGCTTAAATGCAGGGTGAGATGTGGAATTCTTGACATAGTCGGGGAGTGAGTTCCAAATCCTAGGGGCAAAGTAGGAGAAAGCTTGCTCACCCGTTTTCGTGGAGCAAGATAGAACAGTGAGTAATGGGAAGGAAGAGGACCAAAGGGAGTGAGAGTGAGAGGCTGGGGTAAGCATGTCCCCCAGGGTGGAGGGACAAGGAGATCTGGTTAAGGAGTCAACAAAACACCCTAGTGTGTGTGAATGGAGGGTGACAGGAGACAGCCAGTTTAAGGCAGAGTAGAGGAGACAGTGATGGGTTAGGCGAGGAGCAGATAGGGCAAATCTACAAATACTGTTGTAGGATGTGTCCCATTTGTGAAGAACCCCCACATTGGTGTGAGATATAACAGGGAGGACATATAGAGTTGAGGAAGAAAAACGCCTCTCGCTACTGAGATTCTAGCAGCCGGAGTAAGTGAGTGTTGCACCCTGTAGGCAGCACCAATTTTGGCGTTTACCGATCGACAAACCACATTAACGTGTGCAGAAAAGTCAAGTGCCGGATCTAACGTAACCTCTAGATACTTGAAGGCTAAAGTGTTGGAGACAGCTGTCCCACTGCAGCAGTGAACCAGGAGCTTAGGGGACTCAGCAGGCACCTTTTTAGAGGACCCAAAGAGCATGGCCTGAGTCTTGGATATGTTTAGGACTTGGTGGTTGTATGAGAACCAGGACTGGAGGGTCTGAAAGGCACTGGAGAGATGTAGGTTGATTTCAACAATGGACTTGGAAGCTGAGTAAAGCACCACGTCATCGGCATACATGAGAATGTTGCAGTGAGGAGGAGTAGGGATGTCATTGACGAAGAAGGAGAAGAGTAGGGGGCCAAGGATCAAACCCTGTGGAACACCAAGGTGATATGGGTGGGGAGGAGAGAGACTTCCAGAAAGAGACAGCCTGAGAATGATTTTCTAGGTAGCTGCCAAACCAGGAACTTAACTTTAAAAGTTCCTTAGTGTGGTGCGGTTCTTTCCAGCACTGCCCATTCCCTGGCCAGCTCTCACCGCTGTGGCCGCTTCATCGCGCATGCATGAAGACATTTTAAGTTGTTGCGCTGCAGTAGTGCTATAGCTAGTACAACACAACAGCAATTTGACATCACTGCTGCAGCGCAACAGGCTGATTCCAGTAACCAAATTTCATTCGCAGTCACGTTCTACCGTACACTCTAAGGATATAAAATACAGCATTAGAGGCCATACAAGTCAAAAAGAATAAATAATATGTGGAAAATGTGATGTCACCTAATTTCATTTTTTTCCCTTTTGGAAGTTAAATACTTTCCATTTATTTTGGAAGTTTTTATCTTATTTATAAAAATCAAACTACTTCCAACAAAGAGTTAACAGACACCCTGCCTGCACTAGTGCTTGGATCTGGATACCACTGTCTGACCCCTCTCTGTGGAGACCTAACACACACACACACACACACACACACACACACACACACACACACACCCAGCAATATTTCCCTGTGTCTTGCTCTCTGCCATACATGCTCACCCACTAAATGGAGACTGATTGCCTCTGAGCGCTGAGTTTTGAGGAAGTGCTCAGGACTGTACGATGCCTCACAATAAATCAGCGAGCCTCCATCACCCTCGTTGGGGCGGTACCGAAGGGTGGACTCCACCAAGGTGAGGTTTGTGTCCTGATTTTTCTTAATTCTCTCATTGATAATGACATCTGAAATAAAGAGGAGGACATTTATTTTTTTTAAATTGCATTTTTAGGTACATACATGTCATCTCCTTTGTGGTAGAAAGTTGCTGAAAACCTATTTTTCCTTCATGGCATCCTATGATTCTGGGTGAAAGCACTCTTCTTTCATGTGTTTTACTTTTGTGCTGTATTTATTGTTTTGGATGCTCTATGTGCTTGCTTTTTTTTTATGTTCAGAGCTTCTAGGATAAGGCACTTTAAAAATAAATATTGAGTGATTGGTTGATTGATTTGAGTGATCAAAAAACAGAATGAGACCCAAGAGGAAATGAAAACAGCTGCTTGCTTCTGGGTAGTGCTATGCAGATTTTTAAAAATTCGAATGAAACAGAACTCCATAGAATTTCAGAAAATTTCACCTAATTCCTTGAAATTCCATAAGTAGCAGAATGATGAAATTTTGAAAGTGCATTTTTTTTCCTGTTTTCGTAATCCGTGGTTGACAACTCGTGGATTCGTTTTTCATAATTTGCAGACAATTGTTCTGTGGTTTATGTAATCTGCAGAAAGTCATTTCGCAATTTACATACAAATAGTTTTTGGAATTCCATGGAGCTAAAAAAGAAATTCCCAAAAGAATTTTGGAATTGGCCATTCCACGTAAGCTCAGCTACTGGGGAAAAAGGGATGAGCAAGACTGAGTACATGGGGAGGATGCTAACACTGTCATTGGTATCAGGTGTGCAGGCAGCCACCTACCACAGCCTCCCTCCTCCCCACCTTCCTGGCCCCCAGGAAGAAATGTGCACTGTGCCACCACCTTGGAGACATGGCAGCCCTACAGTCCCCACACTGGCACTGGCTAGATGGGCGAACACACCACAGAGGCAAGGTTCTCGGCCCCAGAAAAGGAAGGCCATTGGCTGCATCCTACTTGTGCATCGCCTGCTGGAAAACCACAGAACAGTATTGTTGTCGACTACAAAGTTAGATGGTCTCCTGCTGTCCCAGCTGGAGAAGGGTGCAACCATGATGCCCTATTGTCGGGGAGATAGAATACAGAGGAAGTACAAACAGTACTGCTTCAGCCAAAACTTTTCCCCTGGCTGGGAGGGGCTGGGGGAGTGGCAACACCTTTTCAAATCAAGGCTGCAGTATGCACATTATGGAACTAGCAAGCGAACAAAAGAAAGAAATATGTGCCTCAGCTGGGATTTGAAACCAGGTCACCCAGAATACCATTCCGTTGCAGTACCAGCTGAGGCACTTGTTTCTTTCTCTCTTCTGTTTGTTTGGAGTGGCAGCCCTCACAGTCTTTGCCAGTGCTGCTCCTTAGTTGGTCAGCAGGGAGTGCGTGAATGCCAGGTGGCTCATGTGCCTCCCTTCCCAGGTCACCATGCGCCTCAGTATTGTGATTAGGGATCGGAAATCCCGTTTGGATAAGTTCAGAACCACACAGAACCTGTTCCAGTTTATCTAAAGGAACCTTATCAGAACCTTTTTTCAGGTTCTGATCATTTGATAAAATATTGATTTTGGAGCTTAATGTACTCCCCAGCAGGTTGTTATCTAGTAAAGGCTGGTGGTGGTAGTAAAAAGACCATAAGAGAGAGTTGGAGTATGTAGTACCACTCCTTATTTTAGATTCCTTTCCTTCACTGACAATGATGGTTTAAGCAGTTTTTTCAAACTCTTTTTGCCTCCCTCGTCCACTGACCTCTCTCTGGTGTGGTTTGCTCAGCTAATGGCTCTGCCTGCCTGAAGCTTCAGTCTCTCTCTCTCTCTCTCTCTCTCCAGTAGCCTGATCCTCCTCCTTGCAGTGCTGCCTTAACTCCCCCCCCCAATCTCTGAGTCTCCCGAGAAAGGACCGCCATTCCTACCGGCACTCTATCTAGAATGCTGGCAGGCACACTGCACTGGGGTAGGAACCGGAGAGTGCTTCGTGAAAGCCCAGCATTGGGTGAGGGGCCACTGCCACTGGACCTGCCTTCATCTGCCAGTGGCAAGTTTTTTTTTTTTACCTGCTTTTTGAGTCCCTGGGAGAGTGGACGTGCAATGACATCCAGCACAGTGTGGACATGCTTCTGCACCCACCTGCAGGATGTCCACTGCTGCTCCCATGCCCCTGTTGTGAGCTCCTTGACGTGCTGCAGTCTCCCGGCCTACACCAGGGGCCACCAATGCAGTGAGGTGTGCCAACCACCCTCCCCAGGAGAGGAGAGCAGTCCGCCGGACGCTCAATCCTCTGCTTCCCCTCCTGACCCACAGCACCCCAAGTCCATTCCCGAACCCAAGTTGCTGGCATGGCAGAAGTTGTGGCATCCAGCGCCTCAACCCTCCGCGCCACTGGGCTGCCTTAAGCAGTTTTTATAAGCAGTTTTCTTACTTCAAACTAAAAGGTCCTGAAAGTTCTGAAAAAGGCTCGGATAACTATCAGACCCTTTTAGAACTTCAGAACCATTTGTGATTCTGCCATTCCTACTTCTTATATGCTTGGCTCCCATCCAACCCTAGAGTGTGATTCTACACGCCCCAGACCCCACACTGGAAGCAAGAAGTACTACTACTGATCTTTCTAGTCAGCTTAGTTTCAGCAGGAAAATCCTCGAGAAGTCAGATTAGTAACATTGGGATGGAAGTGTAATCACTCCCTGATGTCATCTTTGTGCAATGGCAAAAGATAATGAGTCCGGCAAGATATGCATTCAGTTCCGTCTTTAATATTATGTTAAAACAGTATTAGAATTGAGGACCATCAGAATGGTTTCAAACCCAAACTAGAACCCTTTAGAATCCATGCAGTTGTAAAATTTACAACCCATCAACTGTAAAATTTAGAACTAGTATTATACCCACCCTTAGAAAATTGTCAAGCATGTTACAATGCAAACTAGATATTAGCATGTATTGTAATTAAGCTATAATTCATATATAAATGCAGGCAAATTATGAGGTTTGTCAATAGAGTGGAAAATCTTTTAGAACCTTTTTATGGCTCTAATTAGACCCGTTTCTTACCAGAATAAGAAAAGGTCTGCCCCATATGGGGCAAGCCACCTATGGGTGGTAAACCTGTAAGTGCCCTAGATGGGTCAGTGATGAGGCTGGGAAGGGCGCCACTGAGTTCAGGGGAGAAAAACTGGCAGAAAACATTTATATGGAAAAAGAAAGGGTCTGCCCATCACTAATTAAAATTCCACGTTTTGATCAGCCATGAATCATGACGTATTCAAAATATTTACATACTGCTACCTATGATGCTTTGCACTGGGTTTCACGCTTTAGAATGCACACGTGTATTAGTGAGACATCTGGAAACTGAACAACTCAAACATTTGTTTCTCCCCTTCATCCCTTTGTTTCTTCATTTAAGCAATAATGATCTAGAAGTCAATCATTTCTGAAGGGTCAATGACTGCTTGGAGGGTGGGAGACTGCCTTCCTCCAGTCAGTCGTTAATCCAAGTAAACAACTGGCTTTGACATTATTGTGCAATTGTAGTGTAATCACAATAATAACTATTGTTTTTACCTTTTGTTTGCTTACTTCTAAGTTTCAAGTGGAGTGGTATGAGCGAATAGTGCCGCCTAGTCTCAGTTGACAGCTGGATTGGTCATTTCTAAGACATTTATGAATAATCCTGTAGCCAATCAGGAGCTTCGCAAGCTCATGAATATTTAATTAGATTTATAATATCTATTTTACTCCTGATCTTCTCAACTGTGGACCAACAAGGGAATGCTGCACTCCACGGAGCCCATCAGTACAGTTCTTGGCTGCCTCCCAACCCCATGATTCCCTGCCTTCAACTGTACAAACCCTCAGCTTGTCCCATATGGCTGGAATGGTGGGGAGGGGACACCCACTGGACTCAGTACCCATTGTCCCACTGGTAGGGGCACAGGTGTGAATGTACCCACATCCATCAACCGTGTGCTGAGAGATTTATTTTCATTTTCTTTCCTAGGGTGTCGCCGCTGGGGAACCCTAGTGTGTGCGCGATGACATGCGGGATGAGCTCAGCCACTGCACTGTCACCCGTGGTCACATTGGTGATGATAACACTGAAATGCAAGGTTAAATACCACCCACTCCCTTGAAGGAGAGGGAGGGCATCCTCTGAGACACTTGTTCCTTCTCCCACCAGCCCTCCAATGTGCGCTTGGTCAGAGTGCAAATTTGGGTAACTGCTGCAAGCAGCAGCAGTGCTGTCACCGAGCCAACAGGCCAGCCTCTCCTAAATCCTGGAGCCACACACAGTTCTTCTTGTAAACCGTGGTTACTACAGAAGGATTTGTCTGAGTGCCCCAAATGTCTCATGATCCAGCCATTCATCATACCTTCCTTATCAGGGGTAAGGGGAACTCCATTCTTATACCATGTGATGGTGGCAGTGGCGTTTTCTTCACTTGAGATACACTTCCCGACCTGCATGGGAAGAGGAAAAGATCAGATACAACAAAAACAGTGAACATTTACCAACAGGAAAAACAACAATAAAATAAAAATCAAAACTCGCACTAGAGAAGAGGCTTGGAAAGAAACAGTATACTTCCTTTGGGATGGCTGATGCCAGGTGGAGAGTGAAGATGACAGCATAAGCCTTCCTGAGATAGGCAATATATATATTTACTGTATTTATCTGAATTTTGATAACCGGGTTGGCCCACTGAGACAGCATGTTCCTTTTTCAGAAGCGACCCATATACATAATCCATTTCTGGTTGGACTGCAACAATTTGTGAGAAAAGCTCTCTTTTAGATGTGAGACACTGCAATAAAGAGGCTTCCTTCTATATTAAGAATTTGCAGCAGCAGCGCCCTCTGGATGTTAGAAGCTGAAAGGATGGTTAGACTAAAAGCCCACTCTAACCTCTAAGCAGTAATTCCCTTTAGCTGAATGGTAAAAGCTGCTGTCTTCATGACTCAGGGTCCAGGTTTTGATTCCAGCAGGGCTCTGTGCAAATCTGCCTACTGAATGGGAAAGTCTTAACAAGCTGCTCATATAAAGCAGCCTTCCCCCACTACTGAGTGCCACCCAGCTCACGTTCTGTACTGTCCTCTCACCTCTGACCAGTGGTTGTCCATGACCTTGCCCTTGTGACGGAACCCCCAAGAGGCTCCCACCACTCATTGGTGAATGAAGGTTATGGATGGATCTGGGTCTTCGTACTTAGTTGGGGTTGTTTTTTTTCCCTGTTTGGAGACCCCACCCCCAGGACGACAGCTCATGGGAGCTCAATAGAGTGACTTTCTGAAGTCTCACCCTCCCCAGTACCATGCTCAGATGCCATGCTGCTAGCCTGTACCATTAAGGTGCAATCGCACTAATGCAAGCCTCCTCACACTTCAGAGAACAAGCATGACTTCTCAGATCATCCTTTTCCTGTTAGATGGTCATGGAAGCCCTGACTCTTGACACAAACCCGGCCTCCCATTTGGTATTGTGATGGGCTACCTTTGACTCCATGGACTAGCCACATAGACAACCTTCAAAAACATGACTACAACTATAATTTTATTTATTTTGTGATGACTGTGACAATTGAGCTGGGAAAATGTTCCTTTTTTTTGCCATGTTCTGGGTTAGGGTGCAAGTGCAGAAGAAATCAAACAAACGTAGCTTGTATTTCCAGGCATGCTGCAGCAGAAGGTATATAAATGAACAAAATTTCAAAGAAAGAAAACTGGAAGTGGCACTGTACCTATACACATGGTTCATAATTTCAAAAGACAACAGCATTTACAATTACAGGATGGATACAGCAAACAGTTCTTGCATTTATATAGTGTAGAGAGAATTGATCAGTTCAGGTTAGAGCAATGCTTGCACAGTCCTTGTGGTTTTGAAATTCTTGACATCAATAGCTCAGGCAGCAGAGACTGTACACTCTTACCCGAGTGCCTGAACTATTCTTTCTTACATTCAACTCACATTAACATACTTACTCTTCTGACAACCCATTGCCATGAATGACCCCCTCAAGTGACATTTGACAGCGAACAAAATGTTAAGATGCTTGAGGAATCAAACCCAGACCTTCTGGTTTGCTGTGTAGTGCCCTGACCATCAGGATACAGCAATTGCAGAGCTTCTTGGTTATCGGAACAAACTTTAGACAGAAACACTTCCCCTGGGGCAGTGCTAGTGCTGACCTGGGAGGGGGCAGTTGTGCTCATATACTGAAACGGGGGCAGTGGTCAAGGAAAGCAACCTGTCAAGATCAGAACACACTGGGATACCTCCACTACCTGGGAGAAAGGGCTGCTATAAAAGCCCCTCCTTCAGCATGGTCCCTAACTGGGGTAGGTTGATCACCTGATGGACCGGACACACCATAGATGTGTTCCACTGAAGCTACACACAACGGGGATCCTACGACCGATGGGGGTACCCCTTCTGCCAGACATGTTAATATGCTCCCCTGTCCAGACTCCAGAGATAGGTGTTTGCTATGAGGCTCGTACAAAGTTACTGGTTTTGTTATGTTTGACAATCTGTTCTTGTTTCACCTCCCTTTACTCCTAACTCTGCCTCCTTAAACACACACACTCTAGAATATAACATAAAGCACCGTGGGGGCTTTAATGCCACCAAGCAGGGACAAGACAAAGTGGAACCAGATCATTTCCTCTCACGCACACAGCTCAACTAAACTCACCCCTTTGAACTAGTAGTGCAATATAAGGGATGGAGTCTCCACACCTTATCCCTCTCTTGGTCACGTCCATGATACACCATAGGATTATATACCACTTAAACCATATATCTGTAGTGGCTCAGGAGCATACCCACAAGCAGAGTAATTATAGCGTTCAATCCTTCATTACTGCATACTTTGTCTTTATAAACCATATAACCTGCCATACTGTATATTAGAATGCTCCGAGAATATCAATCCAACATAAAAGGTTCTCCACATAGTCAATATGCTTACTGAATCCACTCCTGCTGATGATATATACGACATGCACGCCACGTGCCTGTGGTACACTTACAATGCTAATGTTTCTGTATGACAGTTTATCTATTCAAATGGCCCGTGTGTTTATTTGTAACTTGAAAATTTAAAAAAAAAAACAAGATTAACTAACAGAACGTACTGGGATGAATTTTCAAAGCCCTGAGAATATCGCAAGCCCCTGGTACGCGAATCACATGGCACACGGGGCCTGCGGCATTCTCCAAGCCAGTGGGTGGGATTTTGACTCCCGGGCACCAAGAACTGCAAGTTACACAGACCAGCTTCTCCCTGATCTAGCTTGCAGCATTCTGGGGACCCTTTTTACGTGGTTTGCGCCAAATGTTTGGTGCAAAGTCCCGTAAAGTGAAGAAACTGTCGCAACTGCACCCAAGAATAGAAAATTGGGTGCAGTTGCTGCAGAGGTGTTTGGCAAACTTGCCACAAAAATGGTTCAATGTTGGGCTTGACGCAAGCAAGCAGCCTTTGAAAATCTGGCCCCTGTCGTCAGCTCATACATTGGATTCTGTGGTCTGCATTAGGGCATTCAACAGTTGTTGAAACAAATGAAACCCTCTCAGCTGAGAAATAAATGTCATTATTTTTGTTGGGTGAGGTTAAGTAACCAGACTTGGTAAACTGCCAACATTTCACAAATACTGTTGTTTCTTCAGAACAACATGTTCTGTTCAAAATATCTCATATCATATGCTTTGTTAGAAAAATTCAGTCTTAAATTTCACTTCCTCCCAAGCTCAGTGGTAGTTTGACATAAGTTCTGCAGTATTCTGGACAAAACCTGTCATTCTGATTGCAAGAGTTGGCTCGACCCTATCTGAGGCAATGGTGACTCTGGGAATTAAGAATAACTGGGGCACAGCAGCACCCATAGGCCTTCAATTATGTAATTTCAACATGGACTATACTGGCAACTGTGTTGTGTCACTGCTGGGGCACGTCCAATTTTTCAGGGGCATGTTCTCTATTTGCCTCCAGCTGGGAACCACCACTGCTCTATAGCCTACTATCGCATGGTCCAGAGAGTTCCAGTTTCCAACAATACACTGATTCCTTTCCCACTGGACTGTCTGCAACTGTCTACAGGATGACATCACATAGCCAAGGGATTTCCAATTTCTGCTAAAAAATGGATCCCTTTCCCAGTGGACTGTCAGTAACTATCTACAGATTGACATCACAAAGTCAAGAGGTTTCCAGTTTCTGGTAATAAAGTGATCCCTAACCCAGTGGATTGTCAGTAGCTGTCTACAGACTGACATCTTGGCTGATCTCCTGACAGATCTGTTCAGCACCTCTCAGAGACAGGTTGTGTGCCTCAGGACCTGGGGATGGCATGTGTGGTGCCCTTCCATAGAGTGGACCCAGGGATGAGTCATGCTAACTACAAGCGTCCATCTACCTCCATTTTCGGAAAGCTAATGGAGTCTATTCTTGGAGAGACCGGATCTTTATGGAGGAGAATGGGATCCTGGATGACAGGCAACATGGATTTGTCACAGGTAGATCCTGCCAGACCAACCTGATTGACTTTTATGATTGGGTGACACGGGCATTTGATAAGGGCCATGTGGTGGATATCTTGTATTTGGACTTTAGCAAGGCCTTTGACTCGGTGCTTCATGGGAGGTTGATAAGTAAACTGAGGACCCTGGGAGCTGGGGAAAAGTTGGTAGAATGGGTTATGAGCTTGCTGTAGGATAGGCAACAGAGTGTAAGTGTTAGGGGGGAGCTCTTGTCTCTATGAGTTGTCACCAGTGGGGTCCCACAAGGCTCAGTACTTGGGCCAGTGTTATTCAACACCTTCATTGGAGACATAGCCGATGGGATCAAGAGTAAAATTATCCTGCTCACTGATGACACTAAGATTGGAGGGGTGGTGGACAGTGAGATGGGGAAGCAGGGGATATGGTTGAGACCTATAACTACTTAAAGGGCATAAATAGGGTAAGTTCTGAGGACATGTTCAGACTAAGGGGGGGGTGAGGAATATGAAAGGGCATAGTCTGAAATTGGAGGGGGTAGATTCAAGAGGGAAATAAGGAGGCACTATTTCACAGAAAGGGTGGTGGCAAACTGGAACCAACTGCCAGAGAAGGTGATTTCGCTGGCAACTGTGGGCAGTTTTAAGAGGGGGTGGGACAGGGTCAGAGGTAAGGTCATAACTGAGGGGAAACAGGGATGGGGTGGAAGTGGTCTGGGGGGATAACACAGGTGTTTGGGGGGGCAGCTGCAGCAGATTAGATTGGGAGCTGCAAACTGTATAGACCACTATGGCCTGTATCTGCTGACATTTTCGTATGTTGGTATGTATCACACAAGACACACAGTCAAGAGATTTCCAGTTTCTGGTAATAAACTGATCCCTTTCCCAGGTGACTATCAGTATAGTAGCTGTTTATAGGAGTATATCACAAAGTCAAGAGATTTCCGGTTCCTTGTAATTAATTTAACCCCCCCCCTCTGCAGTAGAATAGCTGTTGCTGAAATATAATCTATGATAATTGCTAAAGTTTTCTCCAGCAGCATTAAGAGTACGCTAATGTTAATTCCTTAGTGCTGTACGTCTACTGTCACGAGTTACTCACCTGACTGTGTTCCCCACTCTGAACAACTGGGACGCCTGTTCTGATCATTTCAAGTTTACTGATAGTGCTGTAAATAAAAGGGCAAGCAATGTCTTAAGTAATTATCAATTGTGGTTGGGAAATTTAATTTATTTATCTGAAAATTGGTAACTGGACAGGCACAACAAGCACGGGGGATCAAATAGTTACATTTTGTATTGATTTTTTTTCAACATCAGAGAAAGATGACTCACTCAACAAAATATTTCAAAATCAAATTAATTTAATTCCAGAGCATTCATATAGTCTAGGAACACCAAATCCATCCCAAAACAACCCCACCAGTGTTTTCAGGGGAGGTGCACTTCTTCAGGGCGAGTCAGCATATTCATTCTGGTGACCTTCAATCCCCTCTCCCTAACCACCCTCCCAGTCCCAAAGTAGCCACGTTCAACACAGGGGGTGTGCAGTATTCCACAGGACTAACTATATTCCAGGAGTAGTGTTTCTTGGGACTAGGACTAAGGCTAAGCATCAGGCTGTGACAGACGGCCAATTAACTCCACATGCCAGACGGTATATGTGCACGGAAGCAGAAGCTGATTATATTCTGGCAGCTCTGGCCGTGCACTTTTTTTAATTGATAGTTTAGTGAGATTTTGCAATGTAACGACCTCAAAGTGACACTTTCTGTGTACCACATCAGAACCTGGCCAGAGCAGATATCTGCTCCTTGGATTACAGACTAAGGAAACATACTGAGATTAATGCATATATGCACAAAGAATCATGGGTGCCCATACGTGTACCCATTGTACAAGTTAGCACACCATTCCCTATGTAACCTTAACCAAACAGCTTTGATGATAAAAATATATAGTTGCTCTTCAAATAAATAACTGTGACATTGTAGAATAGGACCCTGTCCCATTTGTTTTGGAGGAAGTATGTAAATGCAAGGATCTGTATTCTTTCCTTTTCTGTCTCTTCTATCCGGTTGCGCAAATAAATTTTCCTGTGAGACCTTGGACTTGATCAACCCAAACAATCTCGCAATCCTTGCCTCTCACTGTCTCTCTGTTTCTCTTGCTGTCTGTTTTTCCTTCCTTGCATATCTATATCTGTTAATGTAAAGTATATGAGTATACTTATAATTTGAGATAACTGTAAAAAGCCAGAGGTTGCTTGAGTACAAATGTCTCAGCCTTTAGCAGCTGCTGTGGAGACCTTAGGAAGTTATAAATGTTCTAGCAGCTCCTGAAATTGACAAAAGAATAAAGAATGTTTTGCAAAGACAGAATGTTTGCAAAAGATGGGGTTGGAAAAGACTTATAAAAACAGCTAAGCTGAGAACTGTCAACTTGGACTTCCGGTGGGTGCACCAGCCGAATAGCAGCCTGATTTGGTAACTCTACCTCGTCCAGATTAAATCCATCAAAATCAGAAAGAAGTCTAACCCATCCATCGCTAGAATTCGGTGGAGATCGTGACGAAATGATTTCCAGACAAAAACAGAGAGAGAAAAGCGTCAACCAGCTGAACTCGCAGCTAAAAACATTACTAGACTACGCTTAGCCGCAATCAGCTAACACATCACAATCCTCAGGCAGGCCGGGATAACTTGGGAGAAAAAGAAGAACAAGAGTGTACATAACTCTAAGCAATTATGTGCAACGCTGCAAAAATGAGCAAACCTAGAGAGACTGGAAAGGGGGGACGAAGAAATAAAAGAAAACTAGAGAGTCTGAGGGAAAATGAGCAAGTAGAAGAAAGCCTAACGGACTGTTCAACCATGGTGGAAGTTCACAATGCAGCCCTAATTGACTTACAGGAGGGAACTACAATTGGAATCCAGATTGGAGGAACTCGAAAACAGAAACAGAAGAAATAACATAAGAATACATGGCCTGCCTGAAGGCACAGAATCAGGCCCTACCCTGATGTTTTTTGAATCTTTTCTAACGGAGATATTGGACTGGCCACCAGAAAAACCGCTAAACATAATTCGGGCCCATTGCTCTCTGATACCTAGGCCTAAAGATCCGAATGCTCGCCCCCGGTCAGTAATAATAGCCTTTTTAGATTTTCGTATTAAGGAGGATTTATTAAAGAAGGCATGGTCAAAGAAGGAGATAATATTTGGGACACCAGAGTGTTTTTGACCAGGATTATAATAATCGCAATTGCTAGCCCAACGAGAAAGATCCTAATGGCGGTTCACTTCTGCAACAGAAAGGCATCAAAGCATTTGTAGAATACCCAGCTAGACTTAAATTGTAACTGAAAATGGGCCTAAGAGGTTCGCTGACCTGTCAGAGGCAAAGAACTTTCTGTCATCGGTGGAGGTGGACGTGGAGATCCCCAGGAGTCGTTTCAGTGGGGGGACAAATGTGAGTCGAGGATGGCAAAAGGTGGGAACAAAAGAAAAGGGTTACATGATCACATCGGAAGTATCCGCCTGTGGAAAACAGTGCAAAGACGAGGAGACTGTGTTATGAATCAGGAGGCTGTTTTCCTAACAGAACAAAACGAAGAAAATCTCCAAACCTGAACTATATATGCTGATCTCATACTATCTCTTTAGAATTCTGGCTGACATAGACGGCCCACTGAATCTAGTAGATCTAGTAGATGGTATTTTGACCATTTGGTAAAGGATGGGTATAATAGAATTGTTATAGGAAATTAGATTAGATGGATACATTCTCACTCATTTGGCACTATTATCAAAGCATTCGGATATAAAGGTGGGGGAGAGGTCATGTTGGGTAACCAGCAGCCTACGGCCCTCGATTAAAGGGGGAGAGGGGAAAACAGGACAGCTGCACTCTTGAAAAAAAAAAAAAAGAAAAGGTTCACACTTCTGGAAACAAAGGCTGGAGAGGTGGGCGGCTAGGGGTGGAGGCGCTCTGATTGAGATGATGATCAGTGGATGAGATAGTAACTCCCAATGTTTAAAGGCAGCCCTAGAGGTGAGATTGTGACCTGAGGGGGTTAGCACTGACGAAGGGCTGCTCCATGCAAACAGAAAGCTCCATGGATAATACCTCTACCTAGGTTGGTACCTCCATAACGAGGAGCCACTGGTGAAGGTTTCTAGAGCTACATAAGATAAACATCAAGATAAGGAAACTGGAGATATAAATATCTACAATAGATAAAGGAATACTTGTTGTCTGTCTATCTTGGGGGTGCCCTCCTCCCCCCTCCCTCCAGATCTTACGATGGCAATCTGCATCATTAGAAGCAATTGGATAAACTTAAATAAACATTAAACCAAAAAATAATGGACTATCTTGAAGATATGTAGGAAAGAGTGCGGCTTTTGGTCTTTGGGACCCCGGAGGTCATGGGAAGGAGTCAAGCTTGGGTGGTCGGGCTGTTGGGTTCTCAGCGGTTGGCATCACCCAAAGGGATATACTACCTAGATATTCAGGTATTAAGGTATCTGACGGGTTTATAATTTACATTAAGCAAATTAAGTGGCGGTGATAAGTTCAGAACAAGAACTGAATGAGGGGCCTAACTTCCTTTTCAGGCTGGTCAATAATGCTTAGACTAGTTCTAAACATGTGTCTTACTTGAAAGAGCTGGTGCGAAACAAATACCTGGCTCTTAAGTAGTGATGCTAAGCCAGGCGGATGGCTTACATTTAGGAGGTCATCCATCCACACCTCATGAAATAACATCTTTGAGAGGGTGGACACATGGTAAAGCCACCTTGAAAGAACTCATGTTTAATAAGTTGCAATGTATTATAAGTTACCAAAGGTTTAGTTATATGTTTAGTGGAGTTTTAGTTTGTATGTGGTTGATAAAGCACAGATGCTCACGAATACACCGAAAGCTAGCAATGTCCCATGGTAAAGAGATGATACTCATTTTCCCTTATTTAAAAGATTATGGCTGATTTAAACATAGTTACACTTAATGTAAATGGGGTAAATAATCCAGTAAAAAGGGCAAAGATTATACAGGATCTTGGGAGGAGAAAGGCTACGGTTGCATTTATTCAAGAAACTCATTTAACTGCAGCAGAACATCTTAAGTTAAAAAGATCTTGGGTGGGGGAGGTATATGCCTCGCATTTTGAAAAAAGCCCTCATCGCAGAGGCATAGCAATCTTGATTAGACAAGATGCCCTGCTGTAGTAGAGAAGGTCCGCATAGATCCAGAGGGTAGGTTTGTACAGTTACAAGGATCATACAGGGTCAGAAGTGTACCTTTTGAATATATATGCCCCAAATGAAGATACCCCAGATTAGCATTTTTGAAAAGGGTCATCAAAGAAGCAGTCACGGATGCAGAGTTTAGTAGTTATAGGTGGAGATTTTAATGAAGTAATACATCCAGGGGCAGATAGGTCTGGAGGGCCAGGGTGGAGCCACACGTGCGGAAACTAATCCAGAGGTTGAATCAAGAACTAGGCCTATCAGAGGTCTGGCGCTCATGCATCCAAGGGAAAGAGATTTCACTCCTTATTCTCCCAGGCATAGGGCTATTCTAGGATAGATTATTTTCTTCTATCATCCAATTGGTTACAAAGGGTGGAGAAATGTGATATTGGATCAATTACCATTTCAGATCATGCCCCAGTTTCCTAGAGTTGGCTCACACCACCCCTCAGCAATCTTGCTGGAGGCTAAATGTAAGTCACCTTTCAAGGAAGACTTTGGGGAATTAGTGGGGAAGTTATTAAGAAGTTTGAACATCATAATTTAAAAGGTGATACAAGTGAAGGGATAAGATGGGACGCTACCAAATGTTGTTTAAGGGGAAATAATCCAGTATTCATCCAGATTAAAGAAGGAGAGGATCCAGACTAGAGTGTTGCTGGAGCAGAAAATCACCCAATTAGAGACCCAACATCAGATAGGGCAGGATACATATATAAAGCAGGAGCTGGACAAGGCAAGACAAGAACTAAACCAGATACTAGATAGACAAATGGAAGGGCAGCTAAAATATGCTAGACAAAAATACTTTGAACATGGGAACCGAGCGGGCAGGCTGTTAGCATGGCAGTTGAGACAAGAAGTGGCCAATAGAGCGGGTGGTCCAGTTAAAAGGAGAGGAGAGAGGCCTCACGACATTCTCCGACAGAGATTCTACATAGATTTGCGAATTCTATGCAGATCTCTATACTAGCTGGAAACAACTCCGAGCACCATAGAGTAGTGCAGGATTATTTGGGATCTTTGCCTATTCCTACATTAGAGGAAGCAGACCGGACAAACCTTAATTCCCTATTACTATGGGAGAGGTGAGATCACAAATAAAGCATCTTAAAAATGGTAAGGCCCTAGGACTAGATGGCCTACCAGCGAGTTTTATAAAAGTTTGCAGCAAAAATAGAGAATTACTTGGTTAGTACATGCAATGAGATTTTATTACATCATAAATCAGTGCCACCTTCCTGGAATTTGGCCCAGATTTCGGTTATCTTGAAGCGGATAAAGACCCCTAGCAATGTGGCTCATACCGTCCATCTCCTCTGCTACCGTAGACTTAAAAAGATTTACAGGGATCTTGGCGGAGAGACTTCAGGCATATATTGCCCCCTTATCCATCAGAACCAGACAGGATTTATTGGAGGAGATTTCTCCAAAACAATATAAGACGCTCTATTGAATATCATAACAGCCCAGAAGAATAAGGTAACATTTCAGATGGCCATTAGTATGGATGCAGAGATAGCGACAGGGTGGACTGGCACTTTATGCTGTCCACCCTGTCGAAATTTGGGTTGGGAGAAAATTTTGTTTCAGCCATTGGAGCCCTATCATAAAACAGAGGCAAGGATCAAACTGAACGGATTGCTATCAGACAGAATATCTTTAAATAGAGGGACTAGACAGGGATGTCCTCTCCCCTAATATTTGCCCTAACATTGGAACCACTGGCTGATAGAGATAAGAGAGAATCCTGAAATTAAGGGGTAATGGCAGGGGAATAGAACAAAAGTCGCCTCTATGCCGATGATTCCCTTTTTTATAAGTGACCTCAAACTTCCCTACCGCACTTATTAAATACACTGAATAAATTTGGTACATTAGCGTGATACAAAATAAACTATACTAAATCGGAAGCAGTGATATTAAGTGGGGTCCTCAGAGGGACTTCAGGCAGAATCTCCATTTAAATGGGCCCGCAATAATACTTTTCGTTATTTAGGGATTCAGATTTACAGATATATCTCGATTATTCATGGATAATTTCATGAAGCTGTATAAAAATATGCTAGCAGACGCTGTCGTTGGAAACTGCTACCCCTGACATTATATGGTAAGATCCAGGTAATCAAGATGAACATTTTACCGAGATGGTTGTTTCTCTTTCAAACCCTTCCGATCCCTGTAAAGCCGACTTCTGAAACAGCTAAACAAAGAAATTTCTAACTTTATTTGGTCAGGAAACATTCACGAGTTTCATATAAGACCCTAACACAGTCAAAAGAAAGAGGGGGTTAGGACTGCCTAATATGTATTTGTATTACTTAGCGGCTCAGGGGTCACAATTAGTTACATGCCAAACAGAGGATAGACTCTGGATGGTATCTATTAGAAAAAATACAATGAACAACTATAAATTATGGACCCTGCCCACGTCAGAGATATCTCCCTGGTTTTGGCGTCTACAGACAATCCATGGGTTAAACACTCCTATGTATCTTAAAACTTAAAAGGATAACACATACACCGAACACGTTGGGACCCCTCTCTCATGATTAGACATACACTATTTCCCCAGGGCTGATTTTGGATTTGCGTGATTGGGAACATAAGGGTCTTACCACATTTAAACAATTCCTAGATGAGAATGGCTGTCTCCCTTTAGCACCTTACAGGAGCGCTTCTCCTTCCGCAAAGAAGACTTCTATAGGTTCCTCCAAACACTGCACTTCCTTTTAGAGGAAGGAAATTTACTAAAGATAAACAGAGACCTGACTCCGCTCGAATCATACTGGTGGGACTCAATAAAATTAGGGATAAACTGAGATACCTGTCAGCATTATACACACAATTCTATGTGGGACTCGAAGGGCTCCAATCCTAGAAGAGACTCGAACAAGGTGGGAGAGGGATGCTAAAATAACCATTACAAGAGAGGTGGGACTGTAGGCTTCAGAGGGTTGGCAAATTACATTGTACCGATGTGGCGAGAATTCAACTGGAAAATACTCATTAGATTTTCAGAACTCCAGAATAACAGCACATTATAAACCACAGACCTCTTGACATGCTGGGCGCCAGTGCGGTACCTGATGGAGTACTCACTTCCACATATTTTGGAATGCTTGACAGACTGTCCAAGTTTCTGGCGACAGGTACACTCGGCGATAGAATGAGTAGCACTCTTCCCTATTCCTTTTACATTTCAGGACTTAGTGTTAGGCCTCCCACCTTATCGATGGCCTGGGAGGCGTCAAAGAAGGGTGTGCCAGATAATGAGAGTGGTTGCATTGAAATGCATCACCACCAAATGGCTATCCTCTGAACCCCCCTCCCTAACTATGTGGGTCTCAAAAATGGAAGAAATAGAAAGGATGGAAAATATTACATATACACTGCATCTTAAAGTTGAAAACTTCCAGAACATGTGGCGCCCTTGGAGGCTGTGGAGAGAGGGGTACAGAGAAGAACTAGAGGGGAGATGATAGAAGGGGTAACATAAAGTTATATAGAAAAACAGTCTGTGTCGATGGCCCATATGGGAATCGAGGAAGGGGATAGGGAAGGGTAGGAAGGAAACGGAAATGTGGGCAAAAGGGAATAGGAAGCTGGGTGTTAAAATGAAAATATATATGTATAAAGGAGAAAGAGATGGAGTATCTGTGCACGTGGTTGTTGGGGGGTTCTTTTTTTTTTTTTTCATTTTAATGTTGTATTCCTGTAGTTGATAGAACCACATGGTTTTGAGACTATTATTCCAGAGGAAAGCGATGACTGAGGATGGTAGGAGTTGGAACTCGGACTATATCCTTGATGGAACAGGATCAGAGACTTTAGTGGTTTCGCTGCAAGAATCTGTACCATTTCATCTAAAGCTCATAGCAGCCTGCAGTGAACTTTCTGCTGTTCCTAGATGCTTATCTGAGTAACTAGTCTCGGTAACTTCAGGAGGTCAAGAATATTTAGTGTCTTCAGTAAAAGAAAAGAATATGTGTAGAACCAACATTTATTAGATGGGAAAAGAAATATGTTAATTGAATTGTATTGAATATACTGGTATGCCTAAAATACTCAAAATAAAAATTAAAGTTAAAAAAAAAAACAGCTAAGCTGAGCAGCAAGGTAGATTTTTTTTCCAAGAGAGATTTTTTCCCACCAAGAGATTTTATTTTGCTTCTGTATATAGTTATCCTGAACAGGTTTATTTTGTTATGTTACTGTAAGTACAAATAAACAGTTTTGTGGACTTTTACAACTGCTCCTGTTTTTTTTTCTACACTTCCTGACCTGTGCCTCGATGACAATAACCCCTCAACTATCAATATACATAATAGTAATATATGCACCACAGAAATGCCAGCATACCTCCCTGGAGTGTCAGTTACACCTCCCCAGATTAGTTAAAAATCCCCTCTTAGGTTGGCCCAGTGAATGCTGGTAGGGCTGCTGCTGCATCGCCCGGCAATCTGGGTTCGGGAGTGAACCTCGTCATCAGGGGAGGAATCGAGTGTCTGAGGGACTGCTCACATCTTTTGGGGGAAGGTGGGTTGCATCTCTCGCAATGTGCCTGATAACCTAGGGGAAGGAGGGTGTCACGGCAATGGGGAGGCCCAGAAGAGCATGGGACCTGCTCTGCATGCAGTCCCATCTTGCAGACCCCACCAGGTCTGCCTCTGATATCAAACCCACCTGCTCTATTAAATTCAATCACACTCCTAAACAGATCTACTCCATCACAGGGCCTGTCTGCCACCTTGGGCATACCCAATGTCAAATCTGGATCTGCCTGGCCCACTGCACGCACCTATCCCACTAAACTCACCTATTATTATTATTTATTTATTTATTTAGCTTTTAACAACCAGGTAGGTAGGTACACTAGACAATACATATGCCTATTTTCAGGTACGACCCGGGAGAGTACAGGAAATATGACATGGTACTACAAGATACATATTAGGCTGTTGCACAGAAAAAACAGCAACATAACAAAGTCGGTACAAAGGTCATAACAAGTACATCAGAATACCAGAGCTGCAAGCAGCAGCGCATTTATAAGACATTATACAGAGAATACATTATATACAAGATAAACAGTCCCAGAAGAGGACACAGTCAAACAGAACCCCATACCTAGGGTGTGCAACTGAATCCATGCAGATAGGGAGAACATAAGAGGGATGTTCAGTGCAGGGGTCAGGTGTGAGATTACAGAGGCTTGGGACAACCACACACAGATGGGCTTCAAGTGTCTCACAGGAGGTTCGGGAGGCAAGCCTGGGGAGGAGTCTGGCTGGGCAGGAAGGGAGTTCCCATAGTCTGTGGCACGCGGTGAAATCTCTGTTCCCCATTCTGCGCGCGTGGCAGGAATCCTTAGAGCAGCCGGGCCAAGGGATCTGAGGGAGTACGATGGGGAGGCCGCCAGTACAAGGAGCTCCGTCAACCCAGGTGGGGTGCCAGTCCCAAGAACCTTGCCTGTGAAGCAGCCCAGTATGAAATTTAAGTAATTGGCCGGGGAGAGCCAACTAAGTTTACTGTACAGGTAACAGTGATGGGTGAGTTGAGGGGCAGCAAGCGCAAAGTGGCAGATGTTGTTGTAGGCGACGGACCACCTAGCGAGGTGGGTTTTGGATGTGCGGGCAAACAGGAGAAGCCCATAGCATAGAGAGGGTAGACACACACCTCTAGCTGGAGCAAGGCAGGCAGCGGGAGTAAGATTGCTTTTAGCCCGATAAGCCAGACCCAGTTTGCAGTTAACGGTTCTGCAGACATTAAGGATATGGAGTCCCAGGTCAAGCTGAGGGTCCAGTGTAACCCCAAGGTATTTTATGGAGTCGGTGATGAGGACCGGGACTCCATCAAGCCCAATGATATGCAAGGGGGAAGGGGAGGCCTTTATCTTGGCCAGGGACCCAAACAGCATGCCCTGAGTTTTGTTGAGGTTGAGGACCAGCTTGTGGGATGTTATCCAAGATTGGACACTCCTAAAGTCCTCACTGAACTGGTGGTTTATAACCCCAATATCCTGGGAGTGGGTTAGGATGACCAGATCATCTGCATATAGAATGGATCTGGAGTAGGAAGAGGCAGCAGGTAAATCATTCACAAAAATGGAAAAAAGCAGGGGCCCCAGGACTGAGCCTTGGGGAACACCTGAGGACACAGCAGTGGTGTCAAAGAGCACCTTGCTGTATTTGATCAGCTGACGCCTACCCTACAGGTAGCTGGAGAACTAGCAGAGAAGAGGAGGTGACAGGCCAAATGATCTAAGCTGAGCACAGAGCAGAGCATGGTCAACTAGATCAAAGGCTTTGGATAGATCGATGAAAATGGCTCCCTGAGTTTACCCTGGTCCATAGCAGTTCTGATCCCAGATGCAGACAATGACAAGAGCCTAGGATGTGCTGTGGCCTTAAGAAACCATGCTGCTCAGGAGACAGCAGCTCATGTGACTGGATGTACTCCGTGAGTTGCCCTGCCACAACTTTCTCTAGTAGTTTACTGATTGCAGTCAGTATGGCTATCGGACGGTAGTTGTCCAGAATTTTAGGGTTGCCTGTTTAAGTATGGCGACAACCCTAGCCACCTTCTATATGTCAGAGATGACCCCAGAGGCAAGGGATACATTAAAGATATGTGCCACAGCAGAGGCAATATGAGAGGTCCCAAGACAGAGGAGCTTAGGTTCCATGCCATCATGGCCGGCACTGGAGAAGGAGTGGGGGAGACCAGAGAGCAATCTCTGCATCTCATGTGCCGTCACAGCCTTGAAATAGAATAATGCCACCAAACTATCATACTCCCAGGGATGGGAAATTATTTAGGGCCACCTAATTTGCAGGGCCTACCTGTCCCATTACTCCTGATCAGAGAAGAAATGAATCCAGAGCAGGAGAGAATGACAGATGAATGGGCTGCTGCAGATATGCCGGTCAGACTTTAAGGCTACAATCCAAGACAATAGTCTTTGAATATCAGCTTGTCATTTCCAAATTTATAATAAAATGCAGTATGTTTGATCAAGTACTAACTAACCAGTGACTTATTTACAAATGGATTATGATGTGTTTGATTTTGTACTAATTACTTTGATCGTGTATTGACTAATCAACAATATGTTTACAAATGAATTATGGTACGATTGATTTTGTAATTGATTAACAACTTAAAAGCTGATAATTTGTTCTTGCTATGTTAAAAGCCTATACATTTAATTTTCAGTTTTTTTATATGACCTCAAAGCATAAGTAGGTCTGTAATTTTCCAGGCATGCTGTGTTTTCATGAGATTCTGAGAGTGGCCTTTTCAACTGCAGACACCTATTTGGGTGCTCTCCATTAATAATTACAAACAGTATATTTTTACACCTGCCCAGTCTAGGTATAAAGAGGTCAGTAAGCAGTCAACCTTGTCCTATTGTGGTTTTCCGCCTGCACAAACAATCATGGCCAATGTCAAATCCTGTTAGGTGAGTAACTGACCACATGAGCGGCCAATCTTGTCCCCATGGTAAACAACTAACATATGGGTGATCAGCTGTTCACACTGCTTGACTAAAATGTGATGCTTCTAAACTGAGTGCCTTGTTCTAAGATGCAACCTGATACTCAAGATATTTAAGAATTGTCTAAAGTATGATGCTTCTCAAAATTTCTGTGACCTACTCCTTCCCAAAATCTAATTCTCAGATATGAAAAATATCACTGATACAAGTCCAGTGACTTGATACTCCCCTATATCAATCAGATGTTTCAGAGTTGTTAACGACACTTGGCATCTGGTTATCAATTAGTGACTATGTCATTTGTGGAGACAACCAAAGCCTTGAAAATCATTAGGCATCTAAATCTTATATTTACTGCTTTGGCAAAGAATATATAAATCCTCAACAATCCCAGGCAAGGTAAGGAGTCTGAGAGGGACAGCTGCAGGTGGCCACCCTTAGGTCCTAGGATCTCAGAGGACATCAGGTTGTACCAGGTCTGGTAAGTTTGTAACCACATCTTGGGCATAGGACCTAAGAAACTGGCATTCTTTTTTTGTGTCTGTCTCAGCACCTGCTTCAGCCCGGTCATGGCCCCCGTTGTCCCTCGCTCCCAAATCAGCTGTTCTCCCATTTGCCACCTGGCTTACCTCCCAGGGTGGGGCCACAGCACCGGCCAAGTATCACAGACATGGGTCAGATTATGGGAGCCAGCCTGAGCGAGGAGGGAGTGTGAGGTGGCGTCATGGAGCACTGCGGTGGGATTATTCTATTTTGCTCCCTCTGGAGCTGAGGTGCGTGCAATAATGCCAGCCGAGGCAGAACTCGCGACACTCCCTCAGCGTCTGCACTCAGCTCCCTCATGCTCAGCACATCACCTTGCTCCTGGCCTCCAGCAGGGGACACTCCAGGTGCCGTGCTGCAGATCCCTCAGTCCCGGGGAAGGAGAGCAGTCCTCGCCTGTGCCGACCCCGCAGCCCATGCCCATTGCGAACATGGGTCGCCTTCGCATGGCGTGAGGTGTGGCGTCCAGCGCCTCAACCCTCAGTGCCACCAGGCTGAGAAACTGCATTCTTGGCATTAGTTTTTATTTCTTTTAAATGCGGCGTACTTTTTACCTGTGACGAGGAAGTTATTTTTGCTTTGCACTGTTGTTCAGAAAAAGTAATTGTGTTCTAAAAATTTATTCCAATTTAGAGAATTGTGTTTGCCTAGCTGTGAAATGCCAAAAGACTGCCTTTCAAATGTTATGTTGGCAGAACAGTTCGACAGTATGACAAGAACTTTAAACTTATAATTGCTTGTTCATTTTGTCATCAAGACTATTCTGTAAAGATCTCAAAGCCAACAAAATTAAGTGTAAATACTTTTAATCATGAATCCTGACTTTAGTCATTCTTCTCAACATAATATTATCAACCTTAGAGCAATGAGTTTGGAACAAGAAAATCTAAAAAGTTAAACAAGCTTTAGATTTTTGCTTCCAGGGCTCACGCTTGGTACTCTTAAAGTGACAATTAAGGGTTACATCCACATGTTAAATTGTGCTGACCTCTCATGCACTGAGCCCTTACGTAAATATTTGGGATGGTGTTTTATAGACCCGACAGAAAACACTGGTGTAAAATATTTGATTGTCCTAGACATCAGGTAACAGATGGGTTCAAGGTTCATGTAAAATATTCAAGGAATTAGGGAAGTACCACTGTCCCCTAGCACATAATCATGACCACAAAGGCAATTTAGATTTTAACAAACATGTAGCCTTTGCAGACTGAGACCAAATAGTCTTGGTCAGTCAGGTGTCAGATGAAATAATAGTGGCAGGCACCCTGGGTCAAAACTCAGAGGCCACACTGCCCGCTCTCTATGTCTCCACCCCAAACAAACTTTATCCCAACCTGGCCAGACAGGTGGATGAATTAGCAAAACGTCATTCCCAGTCAGTGGCATGCACACAGAAAATGTCAGGTTCTGCCAGTCTTGGTGAAAGCCATGTACATGAGCCTGAGCAGGGTGGTTACCATGGGCAACCCCAAGGCACCCCGGGTAACCCCAACACTTCAGACCCCAATAGATGCACTACATCCTTGCATGTCGCATGTCCCAGGAAAAAACAATGAGTGTAATATCCCCTCTCAGGACAGGATGCCAGATGGACCCTCTCAGTCTTGGATCCACCAACAGTCACCCTGACTGGATCCTGCCTCAGAGTGGCTAGGCAGCCCTCTGATCCTGGAAACAGGGACAAGTCATGGGAGTACCTGATGATAAGTGCTAGGAATGGTGGGTAACTGGGCTGGGGTGCATCCAGCAGCCATGAAGAGCATATACATAACTAAAAAAAATACCTGCTTCAGAAACCAAATTCCCCAACCTACCTTTACAACTGATGTCTTCAGAGGGCCTACTGGTGGCCCAGGGGTAATGATTCATGTGCCTCTCTGGTGATGGTGGTTCAGGACTGAAACTAGGTTGCTGGGGACTGAGTGGCTGTGGTCAATGGAGGGAGATGCTACCAGTGGCATCACTTCCTATTGGGGAGGGGGGCTATCGGGCTTTTGCTGCATCAACACAGCCTATATGGGGACAAGGATGGTTAACCCCACCCTCCACAGGGAGAGAAGTGGTGTGTCCATAAGTCTGGGAGAAGCTTCAGTGCTCACCAGTGAGGAGGCAGGTGGAAGGAGATTGGGGTTAGAACAGTGTTGAAAACTCCACTGGTATCGGAATGACAGCTGGTACTCCTGCAACATGAAACAGGATACATAAGGATACATAAGGTCTCATGGCTGGGAGGGTCACCAGGCCCATTTTGGGGCAGTGATGGCTTAGCATGGAGGAGCAACAAAACCTTAAGTTGAAAAAACATTTGATAACTTCAGCGGCAGAGCAATGCATGTCCTCCTCCTGTTCCCCTTCTGCATTCATGAGACCAAGGGCATCATGTACAAGGTGGCCTGCATTGTTGGTTCCACAACACCCACTCCATGTAAATAAACACAGACTTGTGCTTAATCTTCAGGGGCACAGGAGTGTGCCCCAGTTATTTGTTCCCCATTATTATTCACTGCTTCCCTGATGTCATGTTATGTGGTGAACAGTACAGTATATAGTGTAGATAGAAGGAAGTACAAGAAAACAGGTACTTAAGGGACTTTGAAACTTAAATTCAATAAATTACCCAAGCCCAGACAGGACTCCTCCTTAAGTGTTAAAGGAGACAAGGCAGATGCTGGTGGAAGCGCTGTCAGTCCTCTGCAGGGAATCAATAGGGATATTCCTCATTTTACCTCTTAGAGCTTCTCTGTTCATACTTCTCACCTGTCCCACATTAGGAGGGATGTCCCTCATTTTACCTCTTAGTGCTTCTCTGTTCATACTTCTCACCTGTCCCACATTAGGAGGGATGTCCCTCATTTTACCTCTCAGAACCCCTCTGTACATACCTCTCATCTGTCCCACATTACAAGGGATGTCCCTCATTTTACCCTCAGAACCCCTCTGTAAATAACTCTCACCTGTCCCACATTAGGAGGGATATCCCTCATTTTACCCCTCAGAACCCCTCTGTTCATACCTCTCACCTATCCCACATTAGGAGGGACATCCCTCATTTTACCCTCAGAACCCCTCTGTTCATACCTCTCATCTGTCTCACATTAGGAGGGATGTCCCTCATTTTACCCCTCAGAACCCCTCTGTACATACCTCTCACCTGTCCCACATTAGGAGGGATGCCCCTCATTTTACCCCTCAGAACCCCTCTGTCCATACCGCTCATATGTACCACATTAAGAGGGATATCCTTCATTGTACTAATCAGAACTCCTCTGTTTATACAGCTCACCTGTCTCACATTTGGAGAGCTGCCCCTCATTTTACCAGTCAGAATACCTCTGCTCATACCTCTTACCTGTCACACATTAAAAGGGATAGCCCCCATTTCACCTCTCAGAATCTCTCTCTGCTCATCTCTCATTTGTCCCACATTAGGGGGACATCTATCATTTTACCTCTCAGAACCCCTCAGCCCATACCTTTCACCTGTACTTCTTTAGGTATTTTACCTATTAGAAACCCTTTATACATTTGTCTTACCTTACCCAAATTTGGGGGGAGGGGGGGTGGCATTACTGATTTTACCCACGAGCTCCTCTGTTTGTACCTCTCTCACCTGTCCCACATTATCAGGGATTCCCCTAATTTTACTCCTCAGAACACACCTGTTCATACTTCTCAACTATCCCACATTAGAAATGGCTTTAGTGGAAGAAGGAAAAAAATATGTTTGCTGTGAATGTTGCAAGCACCTCTAGGCATGAAGGAGTTAACCGACTGGAATGAAAAGGAAAGTCAGTTCAAATAAAAAAAACAACTGAACATTTATTTGACTAATTCACAACCTCGCCTACTGTAGTTCCACTAAAGTGGCGTCACAGAGGGAGCTCTATTGATATTTATCAAAGAGTTTGGATTGTAAGATGTCTGTATCCCCTGCTTGGTTTGAAACCAGATGTTATTGTGGGCAGCTTGGCCAACCTGAGGATGTGCATGCATGCCGTGCCTCAAACAGTTGTCTGCACTGTCCAAGATTCCTTATCAAAGACGTGTTGTTGTTTTTATGAGCAAGGCATCTGGGTTTCAATCACTCTGCTGTCACGTTTGCTCTTGTTGGTCATGGGGGCTGCACTCCAAAACAAAGTCACACCTCCGCCTTCGCAAACTGTACCAGGAAAGGATCTAGACTGAGTGAGATGAAGCACCAGGCCCTGCCTGCTCTGTCTCACAAGCCTTCAAATAGAATAAAAACCACCCCTCAAACCCTCCATGCAGTTTTTTTTCTGTTATACTTGCGGCTGTTTTTGTTATAAAGTAGCAGTGCTGTACTATGAAAAATACTTTCAGATAATATAGTCAGCAGTTTATAACAGACAAAAACATCCACATTTAGATTGTTCTTGCCATTTAATTTAATTCTTGAACTGTGATATGTGCTTTTGAAGTTTGTAAATGATCTTGCTTTCTTGCCGCACCCACCATGTCACATGTTATTTCCATTTTTTTTTTTTGAATTCTTGTCCAGGAAGGGCACATAAAGATGACGTTTGCTTCAAGGTGCAACCTGGGAGAACAGGAGGTCAAGTAACTACTCCAGGGTCACACAGTCTGCAAGTGGAGGTTGTGTGATTCAAACCCAGTTTCGGCCTCCAGGTTCACAGCTCGGTGCTCTTGACCTCCAGCCAATGTTACCTCTCTGTCTTGGTGTGGTGCTATGCTGTTTACTATTAGAATCCTAAACTAGCACCATCCTTCCATATCCATAGCATGACTTAAGTACAGTACAATCTTGATTATCCAGAGTGCTTGGGAGACGAAATTAGTCTGGATATGAGGGAGTCTGTAAATCTGAGATGAAAATGTTCAGAGAGGATTCACCTGGGAGAAATGCTACCAGTCCATTAGCTAGGGATGTCCTGATAATGGGGGTTCGTTAAATCGAGATTGTACTGTGTTTACAGTCGGCAGTAACCTTAACATCATGCTGAGTGGATAACTCAAAAGTGGATATATCAATGGACCCAGCTGGGATGCATCCGAGGGTATTGCAGGAGATATAGCAGGTCCTATCAGGGCCACTGGCAGATCTTTTCAACTGCTCCTTAGAAATGGGCAGGGGTGTCACTAGGGACATTAGGGGTTGGAATCCAAATCGTTCATCATTAGCCCCAATAAAAGATTTCCAGTTCCTAAAACTGACCCTGGTTTATCTGTTTTTTTTCTGCTGGATTAGAGGGCAGGACTCAAGCCCTGTTTCAGACACTAGAACCTGGAGAGGTGCTGGGGACTGGAGGACAGCAGATGGTCCCCCTGCACAAATGTGGGAAGTAAAATGAGCCTGTAAGTTTAGACCGGTCAGTTTAACATCAATAGTATTTATTTGTTTGTCATTTTGACCAGGAAAGGCACACTAAGCTATGATAGATTGCTTCCAGGTGTGTCCTGGGGGTGGGTTCACAGGGATCTGTTTTGCTGATGTGGAATTATTGGCCATGACAACAGGGACACTCCCTGCTCTTCTTCAATAAATTGCCGTGGGATTGTTTACTTCCACTTGGTGATCAGAGATGGGCAGAAGGGACCACAGTTAAAAGTTTCTTTCAAGGGACGGCATCTCAGTTATGCAGCACCCCTCACACTACACCGCAGTGTCAATTATAGTATTACCCCAAGTGTCTGGTGTGGGCTTGAACCCACGACCATCTAATCTTCAGTCCCAGAAGGAGAGTGCTACCTACTGAGCCACTAACACTGTATATAGAAGGGCTACTGGAATCAACAATAAAGGAGAGGCTGATAGGGTTCCTGGAGACAAATGACCTGCAGGACACCAACTAGCATTGGTTTACTCGTGTGAGGTCTTGTCAAATGAACCTGATCAAATTCTATCAGATGACAAAGGATGCAGATAAGGGTCAGGCAGTGGCCATCCTGTATCTAGACTTCTGCAAGCCCTTTGACTCTATCCCACATGGATGATCTAGTGGTGGGAGATGAAATAATTGGGCAGATAAGGAATTGGTTGGGGTGGGACTCGGAGGGTAGTCCTACGTGGCAAGCATTTAGAGGTAAGGGAAATCACAGGTAGAGTACCCCAAGGATCAGGTTTGGGACCGATCCTCTTTAACATATTTATATATGACAAGGTGGGGGGATTTAAGATGTGTCTCTTTGCAGGTGGTTCTAAGATGTGTGGAAGTGTGGAGGGTGAGGGTGAGAAGCCATGAGGGAGGATACAGGAACACTGGAGAGGTGGTCAGAGGGTGTGGCAGCTGAAATGTAACACCAAAAAGTGTAAAGTAATGTGCACAGGGGCCTACTCACCGGTGAAGTGGTAGCAGTACTACTTTTGGCGCTGATGACCCAAGTTCGGAAATGAGCTTGAGTCGTCAGATGGTCAGTTGGGGGAGGAGGATCGAACATCCAAGGGACTGCTCTCCTCCTCCTCCTCCTCCTCTGGCAGGGAGTGACGCAGCTCCCAGAGCACTAATGTCTCCTAACGAAGGCTGGGGGACAGTACACGGGCAGCGGAGGAATGGCAGGCATCCGTGGTGCCTGCACAGGAACATGCGTGGTGCCGCCATTGACACCACTGCATGCCACTCCTCTGTATCACAGAGGAGGGGGGAACAATTAATAAGGAAAACCTCCTGGATGGCAGGATGCTCACTGCCCCTCGTAGGCTCTGCACCCAGTTACTCAGACAGGACCAGCGGATCCTTGACCCAGCTGGTTTCTTGTGCTACTCGCCACCATGCCATGGGGCATAAGCCATAGGAGTATGGGGGAAGCCAGGGTGATGGGGATGGGGGCAATACCAGGAGGGGTAAAGATGACTAACTGAAAAAACAAAGTAATGCACATGGGGCAAAAATACCAAGACTAGGATATAGGATGGGTGGGATGGAGGCGGAAAGGGACTTTGCCGGGGGTTTTAATAATGGAGAGCTTGAAAGGAACTGCATGGTGTATGCGGGCTGTGGACAGGACAGCTAGGATGCTGAAAAACAAAGGTAGGAGGGATCAGTAGCAGGAGAAGGGCGATGACACTGCCCTTATACAGATCCATGGTTCTGCTGTAGTACTGTGCTCAGTTTTGGAGCCAGGACCACATTTGAAGAAGTACAGAAAGAAGCTGGAGTCAGTGCAGAGAACGACAACAAAATTATCCAGGGACAGCAGGGAAATCCTACAGAGAGCAGCTGGAGGACCTCAATACTGTCTGAACACACTGGAGGATAGGAGTGAGGGTGGAGCGGACTTGATGCAGACATTTAACTACCTCTGTATGATAAACAGGGTAAACAGCAGGGAGCTGTTCAAAATGAGTGTGTGACAGGGTGTCGTCCATCACTCTCAACACCTGTCAACCCCCACCCCACCCCCAGCGCCATACATTTTGGCAGGGGCCAGAATGGGATTCAAACCAAACTCCTCTTGTTTTAAAACTGGCCCTTTAAACTGATTCTCTCCTGCAGCAAACATACAAGTCATGGCCGCCTCAAACTGACCTCACCGTCCTGCGTACTTAGGTTGCCTGCTGTCCCTCGGGGGGGGGGGGAGTTAACAAGCAACACCTTGGTCCAGTAAAGAAAGGCCTGAGTACTGAAGGGGTGGGATGAGAGAGATAAAGGCCCTGTCTACAATGGTAGCACTTTTTTTTTAAATAAACGTTTTAAAAACTTTCTAATTTCTGTATTTGAGCACAGTTATTGGAGTGTCCACATTGTGCTCTGACACTGTACATGCCTGATCAAGTTCCCAGGCATGACTGTGGCAATGCTGCAAATCATTGCAGGTACTGCAGTGCATGCTGGGATTCTTGCTGTCCAGTGTGGTTACCAATCTGGATGAGAATCACAACATTTTGTTTGGGAGCTCACTGCAAGCTCGAAGATGTACGTGAACTGTTTCCTTTTCCTTTTGTCAGACACAGAGGAAAAGGGAAATTGTTTAACCAGGAAAAGCACACTAAGCCAGAGCTTGTTTCCAGGTGTGACCTGGGAGCACAAGGAAGTTAAGTGACTTGCTCAGGGTCACACATAGTATGCCACTGGGGGCTGGTGGGATTCAAACCCAGGTCTCCAAGTTTGCAGCACAGTGCCCTTAACCACTACCCTACACCGCCTTCATTTAGTGAGGCCATGCAAAAGCCATGGAAGAGCACTGGAGATTGCCTTAACCCATATTACAGCACGGTTTGCATCCACACTGCTGTTAACATGGTTTAAGGCAACTGTGTTTATCTAAAACTGTGCAACCCTGCTCCAAACAGAGTTTTAGCACGGTTTTAACTAAAGATCGCATGGTTTTACCATGCTACAGTCTGGACACAATACTTTTAAGCTGTTTTAACAGAGTTTATATTTATTTATTGATTTATTTGTTGTATTCTCAGATTAATACTTTTGAGCTGAGAGCTCATACATAGGTTGCACGCCAAAAATTACATAGCAAGTTACAGGTAGCTTTAGCATGTTACAGGGTAGCTGCAACAGGCGGTAATCTTATACAATAGTTACAGTGTCAGGAATGGCACAAACAAATCATGGTGAACAACAACAGACAGAGGAATCGGTGACTAGATGAGTGGCACACTAAGCTACAGTTGTTTGTTCCAGGTGCTGTGGCTGCTCCTCGGTCTTGGAATGTGAGCCAGACTGTACTCTGATGCTGCGGCTGCTCCTCCGCCTTGGAATGTGAGCCAGACTGTACTCTGATGCTGCGGCTGCTCCTCCCCTTGGAATGTGAGCCAGACTGTACTCTGATGCTGCGGCTGCTCCTCCGCCTTGGAATGTGAGCCAGACTGTACTCTGATGCTGCGGCTGCTCCTCCGCCTTGGAATGTGAGCCAGACTGTACTCTGATGCTGCGGCTGCTCCTCCCGCCTTGGGATGTGAGCCAGACTGTACTCCAGTCACTGTGTTTGCTCCTCGGCTGTGAAACGCCTTTCCATCCCAACTCCAACATACTGTATCCCAGTGGAGGACTTTAGAAAAGCCCTAAAATCTCACCTGTTCTCCCTGGCAGTTTGTGACCCTGGCTACAGTTAAATTTCAGGAAATTGACTCATTTTTGCACTGTAGTTGTTTTACTATGTGTAATTATTCTGGTCTTCTGTGTTTTTCTGTGCATCACCCTTGAGCCCTCAGGGCTGGGTGCTATACAAATGAAAAATGATTGAGTTCAAATAAAAAAAAAGTTAAACATTCTTAAAAACAGCTGATTTAAAAGTTGTAACTAGTTATAAAATGGCAAGAAAAAATCTAGAAATCTCACTGGCCAAGAGATGTCACCTGACTGTGCATTAAATCTCGATAAATACATGGTCAGGTGCCAAATCTAATTTTCCTCCTCTCAAAAAAAAAAAAATAGCCATTTTATAAATGTAATAAGCCCCTCAGGGGTGCACATAATATGATTTTAATGCACTTCCTAGAGACTAGTAGCCTTGACCTCGGCCTTAATTACACTCCTAGGGTGTGATTTAAAATTCAATATTGCACACCCTGTTGTGGCTTATTATTTACTTAACTTGATGTGGCATAAACTACATATGTAATGCCTGACTTGTTTGGTAGCATGTCTTTCATAGTTCACTCATGACTCCACACCCATAATTTAGGGTCTTACCCTTCACATTTTTGATAAATTGCATATTGTGAGTCAGACCATTGCAAAGCCCCAGTGTTCAGTATCCGGTGACCAATGAGAGATTTTATTAGTTATACAAGGAATGCCGATAGGGCTGGGTTTCAGCTGCTGTGCCTCCTCTGAAGAATGGCTTTTTGGGAGTGAGACCAGCTTCGTTTTGTTGTGCTAGTGAAAGAGAGGGTGCACTGTAAAGAAATGTTAGACCATTGTGTAATTATTACCTGGGAGAAAGGTAGTGACTTCAGAGCAGAGGGGAGTGGCAACAGTAGAGTGCAGAACCCACTAACTCTAACAGATTTCAGGCCAGACTGTCTTTCAGATGAGACATTAAACCGAGGTCCCATCTGCCTGGATTGGTGGTAGTTCAGGTGGATGTTAAAGACCCCATGGCACTTATCGAAAAGAGCAGGGGAATTTCCCTGGTGTCCTGGCCAAATTTCCCTCATTCACTAAAAATACCACCAACAGCTTAATCTGGTTCAAGGTCAGTTGGCATTCATCTGTATCCCCCTTCCCTGGGTCGTGCCTGAAAATAGGCAGGATTTGTCTAGTGCACTTATCCGGTCAACAAAAACTAAAAAAATAAATAAATAAAATTTCAGGTTTTGCCTGGGCCCCAGCTCGACTTGGGATCAGTCTCTCAGGACAAAGGTGTCAGCACATTTGTCTTTGGACTGAGCATCTGTTTCAATGCTCTCCTCTCTCCCGGGCATGCTGTAGTTGCCAGATGACTGTCTCAGACCATGAACAGTAAATTGCAAGTTGGGGGGTGGGCCCACAGAAACAGCCTGGATTTGACTATTATTGG
This sequence comes from Neoceratodus forsteri, assembly GCA_016271365.2. Lineage (NCBI taxonomy): Eukaryota > Metazoa > Chordata > Ceratodontiformes > Ceratodontidae > Neoceratodus > Neoceratodus forsteri. The sequence continues at coordinate 65,108,368 of JADMNL010000035.1, forward strand.
CCCTCACACATGAATTTGGGGTAAAGATGGGGATTTCTTGTTTTAAGTGGGCCTTAGCGGCCAGAGGGCAGGGGTAGCCTAAAGAAGGAATGATTTCAAACATGTGTCAAGTCCTGATCCCTGGCAAAGCGCCAACGACTTTTTGTTATGCTCATGCTTAGTGTATAGGAGGAGATGTGGGTGAGGTGGGGGACGTGGCAGGAAGTGAGCGGAAGTGGTGGGGAAAGGGGGGCCAGGAACTAGACTTGGCCACCTAGGGTAGATCTAGACTTTTTATTTATTTCATTTTGTTTTATAAGTTTCATGAATAATAAAAAATTACTAAGCTGGAGTTGCCCTTATTCATGGTGTTTGGGAATTAATTACTGTTATATGCATAACCCTAGCAGGGGTACAGAAGGAGTTAAGGTGGCCTGACATGACAGGTATTTTTACAGGAGCACCGGATGTAAGAATGTTATTGTCTGGATTGGTTTTAAGTGCCCTTTAAATTTCTAGTGTAACAAGAGGTACACATTAAGGGCACTTTAAAAAGGGAGGGGGATTTGGAATTGAAACTGTGGAATGCCTGTTACAGCGGAAAGGTATGGCCATACCTCTTGTCTCAAGTGTGGGAGAAGTAGGAACAGAAATACTGTACAGATGCAGTGAGATAAAGGGAACCGTTTCCTAGCAGCTGGCTAGTAGCCAGCCTCCTGATCATGTGTTCCGTCTGTTACTGGGTAACCTTGCTCAGTCCCCTTTAAGGGACCTCTGATATCACTGTAGAGATTTCAGAAAAACATAAATTTTAGATACATTTCTGCTTTTAGTTCACATAGTCCTAATTGTTGATTTACCCCTTATTTCTTGAAATTTTTTTTATGTCCTGTCTGCTGCCCCGGTGCTGTCTCCTTTTGGTCATCCTAGCACACCGACCCTCTAGCCACCAGACTTACTGCTGGTACGTTGCTCATCACCAGACTCCTAGTTTATGCCCCTGGTCCTAGATACAGGTCTACCACTTCCTGGGTGGGGGCAAGCAGGAGAAGCTCCTTGTGCTGTGGAAACAAGGCTGGGGAGGTGCAACACCGAGCATATTCGGGAGCTTGGGTGTTTGCAGTCTGCCATCTAGAATGGCTGGCCAGCTATTTTGCTGTTTTTTCTGGTACCTCCCACCTTCCAAAGCACGTCTGCTGGGCATCCTGGGGTGGGAGGCGTGCTCATCTGATTACCCACTTTATGTGAGCTTCTGCAAGCCGGCCACCAGGAGCCACTCCAAGCATGGACAGCACTTGATCTGGGTGGACGTTCTGTTGCCCTCTCTTCTGGCCTCCGCTCCTGACCTCTAGGTCTCAGGGCATGAACTTGTGTTGTCAGTGTGCCAGAATGCTTTCCTGTTACTTGGTGCCAGAGAGCCGGACCCCCTTTTTCTAAGAGTGGTGAGGTTAGATTTACAAAGGACAAGATGGGAGGATGTCTTTCTTTACTCAGAGGGTGGTTGACAGATGGAACATGGTACATGAGGAAATGGTGAATGCTGACTCATAAAGAACAAATGGTACAGGCACAAAGGGGTCCTCAGGGGCAATGGCAGCACCCAGTTTGTTACAGTGTAGGCAGAAAGCTTGTCAACTGCGCTAGGAAATGAGATGATAGAAACTTTCAAGTACCTCAAGTGCATAAAGAAGGTGCAGGTGGGAGACCTTTCCCAGTGTAGAAAAAGTACTGGAACAAGGGGGCACAATATGAATTGGGAAGGGGACAGATTAAGAGGTAATGTGAGGAAGTTTTTCTACACAGAAAAGATAGTCGATGCTTGGAATAGTCTGCCACAGGAGGTAGCGGGGCAACACAGTGGAGGGGTTTAAGCATGCCTGGGACAGGCACAAGGGAAGCCTGAGAAGGAAGGGAGTGATGAAAGCCATTGATCACATAGGTCAGTGGCCACATACAATGTATAGGGCCTCCGGCAGACTGGATGGGCCTAGTGGTCCTTATCTGTTGACAATTTCTATGTTTCTAATTCAGGACAGACCAAGTGGATCAAAATCCTTATCTTTCCTTGGGCCCTACATTCAAATGTGGCCAACTGTGACACACAAATGACAGCATGGTACAAAGTGCGAGGGGCAGACAGCGCAGCACAGCTCCCTGCTAGGAGGCGACATGGGCCCGGCAAGGGAGAAAAAGAGGATTGTCAGAAAAGAGCTCCCGATACCTCACAGCAAACTTGGGAACATTTAGATATATTTCACCCTATAGTTTGTGAGTTTTCTTTATAAAATGCACCTTTAAAATCCTGCAGACTTACTGGTCAAAGCAGTCACATGACCATTGATTATTGTATTTATTTATTTATTTATATTTTTGTTCTTTTCCTCTTTAGCTCCTGCTCAACCCCCTTGAGTCCTCTGCCCTGCCCAGTCCCATCACCCACTGTCCCTGGGACTTACCTGACTCCATGTACTCCCTGTGAATGATCCCCCCATGGAAGGGCCACCTAGGGCCACCTCCTTCAAACCGCCAGACACAGAGTTTAGCTTTGGTGAGGCCCAAGAGCCCAGTCAATGACATGGAACTGTAAATGGATGGCATCCTGTACAGGCAAATGATTTTCCACTTTGTTGCTGCCCCACCTCCAGCATTAGTGGAGTGATGTCTGTCGCCTCAAAGGCAGTGTGGTGATGCTTCCTCACTGATACTGGCTCCAGCAATACTGCCACCTGTGGTCACCCAGATGGCAGTAGAATGGTGGAGACCTGGACCCCTCCCTCGCCTGCGAAGGGAGACATCCATAGGATGCTCCATCACCCCTCCCCCGTCCAGCCCTCTAGTGTCCTGGGCTCATTCTCAAAGCCGGGTCACTGGCATCACAAGCAGTAGCGCTACCACTGCGCAGGTGGGCCAGCAGACTGTTGAATATTTTATGACACCCACACACCTCACCAGAACTATACATTTTTTTAACAAACAAAAGCTCATTTTACAAGTGAAATAACACACTCCAAGGTGTGTAGGTATAAGAAAATAATGCCATTCTCAGGTGACTGCAGCACTCAGCTATGCCTCATGCCTACCAGTGTCCCAGGGAATGCTTTATTCCCTTAAAACTGCACACCCTGTCATGTGTTATCCCTTACATATAAAGTGTGTTTACTGTTTACATGTATGCTGGGTTTTGGCACCATTACAGCACTTTTGTGTGGGGTGTACTGCTGCAGCCATTTCCAGGGTATCCACACAACAGGATATGGAGTAGTTCAGAAAGCCTGTGTCAACCTCCCCCACCCTGCATTTTATTCACGGCCCAGTCTGCTGGCTGCCAACCCTGCTAGGGTATTGTTGCAGGTGGTGAGGTGTGCCCACACAGGGATGGAAAACTCTTGTGGTGTTACAGCTCCTCACCAGTGCCATGTCTCTCAGTAGCTAAACTGTGTCATCTTGTTACACTCAAGATGTGTCTACAGTTGTATGCTGGCCTTTAGCTTCCCCCATTAAACAATGAACATTGACAAGAAAACAGGATCACTGCCTCCTAGAGTTCATCTGCTCTGGATTCTTGCCTGCATCTTACATCTCAATCCTCCTTTCATGGCATCGTCATCGTTTCCACAACAACAGATTGTGATATCAGAGTCAGAGACTTGTGATGTCAGGTACCGACGGGCAGCCCGAGCAGATGAAGTCTGGGGACAGGAATCCTGTTGTAAAGAAACTAAGGTGAGCTAAAAACAGAGAATATCTGAAAAATAAGGCTTAAACATGTTTACGAATTAAGTTTTGTCAGAGTTTTCCGAGAGATGTTAGAGAGTACATTAAGAAAAAGATTTAATGTGTGCTTTTGTTTACACTGGGAATTCAAAGGCTTTAAAACAGAGATAAAACATTCTTAAACTCCTGGGAGCTTGTACTGAGGGACAAAAAATGAACCAGGTAACATTAGCATAGATACATAGACAGTGTCGGCAGATAAGGGCCTATGGCCCACCCAGTCTGCCCATTTGAGCTTGTAAGTTCAGTTTATGTTTTCCTAGAAGTCTGTTTCCCCTTACCCATGACCTCCAGAATTCCTTTATGTCTATCCCATGCATTCTTAAATCCCGTGATTGTTTCAGCCCCCACCACTTCCTCTGGCAAGGTGTTCCACTTGTCCACCACCCGTTCTGTGAAGAAATTCCTCCTTATGTTTCCTCTGAATCGTCCTCCCTCCAACTTCATCCCATGCCCTCTAGTCCTGGTACATCTTTTTCACTTAAAAATAGTGTATTCCTGCACCCTGTTTCTCCCTGTGAGATACTTGTATGTCTCTATTATATCCCTCTCTCTCCTCCTCTCCTCCAGGGAGTACATGTTCAGTTCCTTCAACCTGTCTTCATAGGACTTGTGATGCAATCCATGTACCATCTTTGTTGCCCTCCTCTGAACCTTCTCTACCCTGTCTGTGTCCTTACATGGGGTATGGTCTCCAGAACTGTACACTGTACTCCAGGTGGGACCTCACTTAGTGTCTTGTATAGCGGATTATGACCTCCTTTCCTGCTGGTGATGCCCTGCCCTATACATCCCAGCATCCTATTTGTTTACCTGCGGCCGTGTCACACTGTTTCCCTACCTTGAGGTCATCAGAGATGATAACCCCAAGATCCCTTTCCTGCTTGGTACATGCTATATCCTCACCCCCAACTGATATATTGTGCCAGGGTTTTTGTGCCCCATATGCATTATCTTGCACTTCTTTGCATTGAATTTCAACTGCCAAACCCCTGACCATTCTTCAAGTTTCTGCAGGTCCTTCTCATTCTGTCTACACCCTCTGGTGTGTCTACTCTGTTACAGAGCTTTGTGTCATCAGCTAACAGTGAAATTCTGCCTTCTAGGTCCCTGCAATGTCACTGATGAAGATGTTGAATAGGACCGTCCCAGCACTAGCAATCCTGACATACTGAGCAACTCAAGTCATCGTCTCTTTTTTCCTTCTAATTATTGTTATGTTTGTGGCAGTGCTCCTTTTCCTAATATTCCTGCCTGCCGGACTACTGCTGGACAAACCGCTTTCTCTCTACTTCCTGTTATTTGGAATAGACTCCTGCTCATAACCCTCTCTACTCCACCTGCCCCCCCCCAAAAAAATATCTATCTATCTATCTATCTATCTATCTATGTAACCTCTTCAGCCTCACCTGCTTCTGTCCTTAATCACCCCTTTGTGCTTATGTCCAGGGCTAATCATACCTGCACTCAGTAATCCACTACACTGCCTCCCTGTCTTGTAGGATGACACTCCCCTGAAGTTCTCCCCTTGTATGTACTGCTCTTTTTATTACTGTTAGTAATTAATGTAATTTGTACTTCTGCTGTATGTATATAATGTACTTTGCATTATTAATATACTTATTTAACATTTCTAAATGTACTTTGCAGTATTACTGTACTCTGATAATAACATCTACTAATGTTGTATGTACTCTATATAATGTACTTTGCATTATTACCATATGTCTGTAATGAAATTTGTACTAATGTTAAATGTATGTAATGTACTTTGTATTATTACTGTGTGTGTGTGTGTGTGTGTGTGTGTGTATGTGTGTATGTGTATGTGTGTGTATATGTGTATGTATATATATATATATATATATATATATATATATATATATATATATATATATATATATGTGTATGTATGTGTGTGTGTGTATATATATTATGTATATATATATATATATATATATATATATATATATATATATATATATATATATATATATATATTTATAAAATGGGTAGGAAAAACTGTCCTGTTTGTTTGTTGAACACATCACATGACCATACGATATCAGAGCTCAACTGCACACGTCACTTTACCCCTCCAAAACAATTCTGACATTTTATAAGATAGATAAACCACTATGAGGTATGTGGCTCCAGTCTGATATATGCACGCTTTGGGTGGTTGACGACACCTCAGAGTGGTTTATCTGTCACATGTATATAATGAAATTTGCACTAATACTTTATGTATAAAATATACTTTGTATTATTACTATATATATATTACTCTTTCTCTCATTCTATATATATATATATATATATATATATATATATATATATATATATATCATGAAATGTATACTATTGCTGTATGTATAGAATGTACTTTCTATTGTTACCCTATGTATATAATGACATTTTGCTACTGCTGTACGTAAATAATGTACTACGATTATATGTATAAAATTAAATCTGTACTAATGCTGTACACATACATTGTTCTTATTATATGTATATGATGACATCTGTATAAATGCCACAAGTATATACTGTTCTTTTTATTATTACCGTATGTATATTATGACATTTGTACTAATGCTGTACACATACAATGTACTTTGTATTATTACCACTTGATTTTGTCCACTTTGGACTACACTTTTTGCTCCTGTACTCCACTAGGATCATTCACACTGCACCTTGCCCCAGCGGCTCATTTTTATTTATTCATAATCTTTTTATAAAACATTAGAGTGCCGCGTTCACACTGCATCGGTTTTGCTGCTGCCTTTTTCTTTTCCGGCGATTTGACTGCTGTTCTGGTCACTGTTGGTTTAACAGGGGATTTTGAGTGGTGCAGGTGGTTTGGCTGTTCAGATGGCACAGGAAACCACCTACACCACTCTGCAAACCCAGGGAAAGGGGGAACGTGGATGCAACACCACGCAATGGAAACGTGCCCAGACGGTAGCGTTCACACGTGGGCAGGAGTACCGATTTGGCCGCTGTAAGCCTCTGACAGCGGCTCACAGTCGGCCATGTGAATGAGCCTTTTGTCTCCTCCTCCAGCACACACCTGGAAATACACCCTTGCTCAGTGTGCCTTTCCCCGTCACCACTTTTCACATAGATAAAGCAATACATTTGTTTCCCCTGCCCCTCGCTGTGGGTCACCACTGTTGCACTGTTCACAAGCTGGCAGGGTAGGTGACCTCACCATGGCTGCCTTCACCAATGCTGCTCCTCTGTGGTGAGCCAGAAAGAGCTGTGTGAATGCTGGATGATCGATGCCCTCCATTCCCAGCACCCAAGCAGCTGACTTGTATGATACACTTGACCCCCGCCCCCAGCCAGCCCCAGTGGTATTAACCTGGTAATTTAGAATCACCTGCACTTCAGTTTGGTCCAAGCACCAGAGATGTCTTCAAGATAGGCATGACTGACAAAGTATAAGGAAAATTATGAAGCTGTACTTACCGAGAGAGGGGAGGCAGAGGCAGAGGAGGAGGATGACGAGTGTGTCGCTGAGTGCTGGAGCTCTTGCCATGCTGAGTTCTTGCAGTCCTGCAGAGGAATGCCACTTGTCATGACCTGCCAGTTTATGTACAGTATCGCTGTCAGCCTTATCTCTGAGTGCATTCAAATTGAGCCTGCCCAGTCTGCTCACAATGAGGGGAGGTGGTCATAACCTGTGCTAGGGTTTGGTCTATTCAGACATTCCATAGTTGTTGTGTCTGAGCTTTGAGGTTTGTACTATAGCTCTACAGAGTATTACGCAGCATCTCTCTCTCCCTCCCCCTCTCCCCAGCAGTGCACAGTGGAAGTCATATGTTCCAAGTACTCCTCATTGGCAGGGCACCGACAGTAGTTCTCTTTAGCACTTAAGTACTAATTTCTAGCGTCAGACCCCTTAGTAGTTTGTGACTGTTTACTCATTTATTTTTTTTAATTTTGTGTTTTGCTCCCCCCTCACTGTCACCTGCTCCTGACTTCTGGCCACTCCTGCTGGTAGCCTCCTGGCCACATGTGATGCTACCCCCACAGTTGAAGCCAGTGGGGATACATACAGCATGGGGCATGAGAGCACCAGCCACTGTCATGCTAGCGATACGGGAGACATACAGTTGCAGCCATGATATGGTCAGATATTTCGCGATATATCTAAAGAGATTCTCTCCGGTGGTCCAGAGTGGTACTGCATGCAGGCAGGACACGTCTCCAGAGATATCACAGAAATTTCAGGAAATATCTCACCATATCTATGGCTGCCACTGTAGGGGTTTCCTGGTTTTCAAACCCAGTCCGCAAAGCCCCTCCCACCTCCCTGATGCTTGGCAGTGTCCCAGCAGGCAACGCACACACCGATGCTCTTGTGCAGGAGGCAAGCTCCCCGGCACAATATTAGGGATTGCCGCGGCAGAGGAACTGCACTGCCATACTTTCCCATCTGGGAAGAACAACAGCCCACTTGGTCACTCGATCCAGCTCCTGAGTTCGCTCCCAAATGTGGGTCACTGGGGCAGGAGCGCAGCACGCTACCCCGTGGGTCATCGGATGGCCCCGGTCTGCTCATTTTTTTTTTTTCTTATTTACTATTTTTCTCCTCCTCTCTCCCTGGCTGGCCCTCCCTCCCTCCTGCTGACCCTCTCAGCCTGTCACCCAGATTCTCCTTGGACTTGCCTCTTCCCTTAGTCCCTCATGGCTTGCCCTTTGCAATGGAGTGGTCTGAGTACAGGGAGAAACCGAAGTCTCCGGGATTGGGGCCTGTGAATGTTAGTGATCATCTTGCCAGTCAGGGAGTTTTTCTGCTCTTCATTCCTCCATCTTGCTGCCGCTGTACCTCTCCCTATAGGAACACTGGCATTTGGGACTATGTCCCCGATGTGAGCATGTGTTGCACACTCACGTGCTACACAGTGTGGTGTGTCGCTCCGCATGTCTCGCTCACCCTATCACCCAAGTATCTGTAGGTGGCAGTGCTGCATTGGGACGTGATACTCCCCGTCCTAAGAGACAGCATCCCTGGATGTGCTTTGTCCCCTCCCCAGCCAGCCCCCAACAAGGCCTATTCTCGAACATGGGTCACCAGTGCTGCAACCGGTAGCTCTACCGCTGGGCCTTAAGGCACTGCTGGTCTGCTCATTTCTATGGCATGTGCATTGTACACTCCAGTACTGTATTGCTGTCACGGTTACTGATGGGATGTCACTGCTGTGACATCACATGTTGAGCACGGAGTTGGAGCTTTAGATGAAGAAAGAGCATATGCCAGACACTTCGCGAGAACTGAATTATAAAGAACAATTGTAGAGAATGACACATTCTGGGGTATTACATATACAGTGCTTTCAACCACAATCAAGCACTCTGTGTGAGATTTTAAAGTGCACTGTATTATAAACTTGAGTGGTGGCTGCCGGCCCAATGGTGCAGAGGGCTGAGGCACCTTAAGCACCTTACCTCTCCCATGCCAGTGACCTGGGTTCAGGAATGAACTTGGGCCGCTGGGGATTGGCCTGGGGGGAAGGCTGGGAGAGGACTGAGTGGCCACTTGGCAGCTCTCCCCTCCCAGATTGGGGAGACAAGCTTTCGTGGCTCTTGGCTGCCACCGAGTGGAGGCTCAGTGGTAGTGCTGAGCAAATGGGGAGCTGGAGCTAGGCAGGTGGGTGGAATGGGGTTGCCGGTTCCAGCACGCATGAGCGCGTCCATGACCGTGTCACCGAAGCCCTGGGGAGATAAGGGGAGAAAAACCAGGGGGAAAAAAACATGTACCTCCCCGTCACCATATGTGATGGCTCTCAGGTCCTGCACTGTGTAGATCCCTGCTGCTGTGGACTGCTGGGGGGTGGTGGCCGAGAGGACTGGGAGCCCCGAGCCAGGGCTGGAAGGCAGGCGAGGTGGTGCTGGGTGGAAAACAAAGCTACAAAACAAAACAAAAAACCTTGCATAATGGCCATTGATTACGTTGATTTCCTGCAGTATCCAGCAAGATATCACAACTGTGATAAGAGCACTTGAGCGGCTGGAAAGTGTAACAGCTTATCATTATCACAGAGCGCTGCATCCTGATCTGATTCTGCTGTATCACCCAACTGTCCCACACCAGGTGGGATGTCTACCCACCACCTTCTCCGGCCCACAGAGAGAAGGCACTGCCCTATACTGTACAGCAGGATTCATACCTCTCAGCTGCACCTGAATCCAAAAACAGTAAACATCTGTCAGAACAGGACTATCACTGAATGAAAGATACAAGGGAGATGGTGTTAAATTACAGAATCATTTTTAGAGGACAGTCCAGAGTTTTATATCAGTCCAGCTCTGAACTTTGAGAGAGAGCGGTTTTCAGAGAACTGTCAGTGCTTTTACATCTGTAACCAAGCTATTTAACCCCTTGTTTAAATCCTGTATCTTCTTTGTGTCAGAATAAATACAGTTTCTCATATTTTGTAAGAAAGATCTGTGTGCAACCTTTTTTTATCTCCAAAAAGCGGACAGGAGTCCTGTTAGCACAGCAGTAGGGATACTGCTCACGATGCCTGTGACCTGGTTCAGGAATGAGACAGGGTCATTGGGGTCAGCTAGAGGAGAGGAGGACTGAGCATCCATGGGGATTCTCTCCTTCTCTGGGAAGGGAGGCAGCGAGGCTGATGCTGTAGCAGTGCCGTATGGGTGATCACAGGTGCAGTTGTGTGGTTTGGGCACCATAGAGGTGGGGAGACACTGGCTGATGTCACATAGCCGCACACTCTGCATGCATGCCGGTGCACCGCGCCACTATCACTGGCATCCCAGGGCTTGGACAAGGAAGAACAATAGTGGAACATGGGCGCTGATGCTCACAGCAATAGATCATAGTGTATCTACGCCCCCCCACCTCCGTTGCACCACTGCCTGATGCACAACTGAGGATGAAGAGGTACACCCCCACTCCCACCCCACCTGGAGGGGCCAAATTAAGGCTATGTGGAGGCAGACGAGTGCCAGTGTGTGGAGGTGCTGTGACCAGGTATACCCTGAGCCCTGAGAGTTGGACGCCGGGTACAGTAAAGGGCATGACGCATAAAATAACCCTCGACTATAGGGTGAAGATGTGCCCAGTCCCAGTGTAAGTTCAGATTCGAATTACATGGAGGATGCTGGTGGCAGCTACTACCCAAGGACTGACATGCTTAAAACAACAGTGCATGGTACCATAAAAAAGTTGACCTACACATTTTACACAACTGCAGGGGAAAAATCTGGATTGTTGATTGGGGGCGGGAGGATGGCCTTCCTGCTCCTCTTGGCCTCGACGTGGGGGAAATCTACAGGGAACCTGGCCACTGATGAAGCCAAGAGAGGTAAGTGCCAGTCATAGGGGGCAGAGACAGGGTTGAGAGGCTGCCCACCTGCCCTGGAGGAAACAAGAACTATGGGAAGGCAATGCTGACCTGTACCGTTTATTCAGTTTTTGTATGCCCCTTTTTCCTCCTGTCTTGTAAAATACACTTTTCCCATCATTTCGTGTCTGCTTCTGCATTTTTTTCAAAGATTTGAAATAAATGTTGTCTGCCTAACCAATGTATGCTTACCTCTCAATCCTATCTGAATCACTGTATTAACCTGTAAATACCAAAACTGTTACACTGTTATTGTAAAAAAGTAACTACAACATATATCTGCCTAAACTGTTGTCTGCTATGATGTAACAAAAAAAAAAATGCTGTTACCTACAATGTTGTAATGAAATGTTGTTTGTGTTTGTCCTCTTTGTGACGAGGTACCTTTGGAAATGAGCCTCTGGCTCAAAGGTTGTAAACTGATGTATAAATAAATAAATAAAAATAAATTTAATATAGCTATCCCCAGGTTCTCATCAGTGTTCTCAGTTGTTTTTGAACCCCTATTATCCAAGATGAGAGGGAGTAATGCCTTTTGCATGCTAGTTCACTTTAGTTATATTAAAAGAAATGATGTTATTGTGTTCAGAAATAGCTGAAAATTCTAATGAAAGCCAGAGAATTTCCAGAATAAAAGGAATGCTTCTTTTAATAATTTATTTTTTTATAATCAAAGGTTTTCTTGTTTTGTCTTTAACATAGCACACTAACTGAGATGCATACACATTTAGTACAGTGATAATTCTTGGCGTGGGGGGATACCCCCCATGGATGTAACATACTAAGGTAGTCATGTGAAATTTCAAACTAGTTCTGAAGATACACTAGAAACCGTAATAAGTTTAGGTAGCTTCTGCTACATAAGAGTAAGGTGTTAAGCAGTGGGAAGGTAGCGTGAGTTGTCTGATCTCAAACAGTTTAAAGGTGCAGTCTATAGGTGGATCTGCCCTGAAATGGGGTGGGATTAGCCATGGGGACTAGAAAAATAGGGGAATGTTAGTCTAGTTTACACTATATTAGGGGGACTGCTGGGAGGGGTGGATAGGCAGTGAGGGTACTGGTCTTCTAGATAAGTGGAGATGAAATGCCATCCAGGGATCCTGCAGTGGATGGAAGACAAGTAACCCTCCCATATGGCTGAGAAGTCAGTGTCCCTTCCTTGCATGCAATACTGAATTCTTTCACAGCTGGCTGTTTTACCTAGTTCAGTGAGCCAATATTTGGGGTCCACTGTCGACTGTTCTCTCCATCTGGCATGGGGGTGTGAGTGTGAGTGTAAGTGTGTGTCAGTGATTTGCCTGCACACTGTTTGAATGTTATCCTAGAAGTGTTGGAGCTTGAGGCGAGCCCAGACTATGTAAGTGATTGCTCCTGGGTGGTTCCCGCATCTCCAGCATTTATTGGTGGGAGAGATACCCCATTTGTGCAGTTTAACTGGTGTCCTGTGCCAGCGGTGCAGGATTTTTAGCTGAGTGAACCTACTCTTGGAGTGCTTACAGCAGCAATGCATTGAAAACACACTTTCCAAAAAAGTTAGGTTCAGTTACAATTAAGAAATAATATTAGCATACCTGTCAGCTATGCTTGACTAGGGATCGCCTATGCTAGCACATTGAGTCTTTTTTATTTTTTCAATCCTAACCCTTGCCAGGTCTAAAATGCTATTTTTGTGCAAAATGTGATGTCCATCTTTTTTTCTTGAGAAAAAAACTAAACTGAAACATTTATAAAATGTTGGTGGAATTAGAAAACTATACCACAAACTAAAACTGAAAGATGCCTGGGATCTTCTGTAGTGAGAAAAGGTAGGGTGAGATTTTTTTTGCCCACGTCTGTTGCACTGCTGCTTTAATTGCCTGAGCTAATCTTCCCTAGCAACTTTCTCAGCATTTGGAAGAGATTTTGCAAGCAAGCTCTCTATTCGATTGGGCTCTGTCAAGAGGGGTCCTGTAAGAGATGGAAGAAAGCAGCTTGTAAATGTATCTCTTTCTCACCTAGGAGGAGGGTGAGGATGGCTGCAACAAAGAGTTCGCACATTTGGGGAATCTACATTAAAGTGGGGTTCTAGCATGGCGGTCAGAGCATGTCTCAACTGGAAGATATCACCAGCGACGTTGCTTAGGTATGTCAAATTGTTCTTGCAACTGTTGAAAGGTCTTGAGAATCATGCTGGATCCATCTGTAACTGTAAGGTGCTGGATGCACCCTTTATTTTCCAGTCTCTCCAGTTTACGGTGTCACCACAGATATGTAAGCAGCGGCTGCAGGAGAGTGTTGCAGGAGGATCACCCTGTTGTTGTAGCTACTACTTGTCAAGATTTGCTGGAATGCTTAACTGTGGTGGTAGTAGTAGTAGTGGTGGTGGTGGTTGGGGGGGGCATGCCCCCTTGGCGCACTTTCCTGAAACAGGTTACATTAGGGAGGGGTAGTCCTAGGACAGTTTCTTCAACCTCCATGCATTTGGGGGGGGAGTACTCCTGTGTGGCCAAATGGAGCACTGCTTGGGCCACTCTTTTGAGGCCACAGTCAGAGAGGTAGAAGCCTCCTCTCATCAATTCTGCATTCATTTTTATGGTTCACTATGGTGCAGGCCCTTCCCCAGAAGGACAACATATCTTTATGCAGTTTAGCAATGTTTTTGTATCCTTGCTGGATTGGCATTTTATCCAGAATGTACTGTATCTTGGGTGAAACCGTCATCTTATATGCATGTGCCTTCCCTAGTGGGAGAGGTTCAGTGCTGCCACCTGGTCATGTCCTTCTCTGTGGCACCTCTTAGGGGAGCAGTGTTCTTTTTCACGAAGTCTTGGAGGGACCAGTCAAAATTTAAGCCTAGGAACTTGGTCCAGGGCCAGTGTCATGTTCCAGGGGAAACTGTCCCATTTTGTTACCTCAGGATGCAAGGAGAAGAGGATGGACTTGGAAATGTTGACTTTATACCACGTTAGGCTACTATATGAGTCTATTAAGGAGGTTTGGAATGGAGGACTGTGGATTGATGCGTGTCAGCATGATGACATTCGCAAAGGCCATCCTGTTGTGGTCCTCACCGATTTTTAGTCCCAAGATCTGTGGATGAGATCTAAAGGCTTGCAGGAGGGGCTCCAATAACAGAATGAATGAAAGGGGCGAGAAAGGGCATCCCTGGCAGGTAGCCTGTTAATAATTTCAACTCTAAAAAAACATTTCTGAAGTACATTCAAAATAAGGAAACAAAGGCATCTCACGAGGCAGGAAAAAAAGAAGTAATTTTAAATGACATGTAAACTTAAAGGTTAGAAATTTCCCCATAACATGCAATGCCACTTAATAAACTGGAGACTGTTGGGGCTCTGTACTGTTAGAAAACAAAGGAATGGGCAGACCCAGCAGAAGGCTATGGAGCTACAGAGAGAAAATGTCACAATTTGTCACAGTGAGTTTTATTAAATAACTTACTTAAAGAGTAGGTGACGCCTATGACAGGGAGCTCCTGCCACTCTTGAGGACCGATCTTTTCTTAACTCTGTTGCAACAGTTCTTCTATTTCTTAGCCCTAATCTATCCTTTACAATTTCTAGTCCATAAGGCTGGCCACCTATGGGCACCCCCTCCCATTTCTTGACTATGCTATAGTGTCCTCTTTAAATTTTCCTTTTCCTCTCAGGTCCTCGTGACAGGAGGCTATTGTTGTGACATCTGAGCTGATGTAAACAGGCTGTGTTTCTCATTGTTGGATTTAGCATGCAATGGCACTATGTCATAAAATACTTGAATATATATACATTATGTGCATAAACCAGTAAATGTTGAAAATACCCTAGCACTAGGTGTTTTTGATAAAGGTAAAAAGTTACTAGGGGACTATATGAAAAAAAATAAGTTAGTTGTGCTATTTAAAATGCATGTAAATTGCTGTTAACTAAAGTCTGAAATGTCATGGTGATTTGCATATATCCCATGATGTTTGCATTATGGAAGTATGTGTGATGTGTTTCTTTGAAACTTGGCTTATTGTCGATGCCTTTTGGAGTAACCCTTGTTTCAGTGCTTCTGCACTGAGGTTTTTTGTCTTTAGCTTGTTTTTTTGTATTTCAGCCCCCACCACCCAAGCAAACAAGGCCCGATAGGGAGGCTAAGTCTCAACAGATAAGTTAGTTCAGAGATTAGTGAGTCAGTAGGTGCTAGCTAAGTGTAGAAAAAATTTGCATAATCTGTTGCTACAAAGGGATATGCCGTTGCTGAGAGTTATCCCTGCATTTTAAATAAACATCACAGAGAATTGTGTTGAACTTGTAGTTTGGTGTCTGGTTCATGTGTTATCCACTAATGTCTTTTAGAAAACTTTGAAAACATAATGTTTGTGCATAATTCAGTTTTATTTCATGTATCTTCTATGCAGTTCACCTTTCCAGTATTTATTACTGAAGAGATTACCACAAGAACAAGATCTTTATCACTTAGAATTCATCTGTTTCTGTAGCTTATTCCCTACTTGACATTGTAATGCTCTGTTGTGACCTCACATTCTGTTGCCATGGGGATAACTGTGATGTCACAAAGAGAGTATTATGACATCAGGCTGGGAAAAAGCAACAGGAGCTGATGAAACCTAAAGGAGTGACTACCTTGTTTTCATGCATATAACCTCCATAATAAACAAGCATTTGTCAATGCCGAATGTTGATTATGTTGGTCCATTGAGCTTGCTCACTGCCCCTCTGTCACTCGCTCAGTCTGCTTCTCCCGGTGCTGCAGGCTGCTCTTTTGTACTGGGCTCCTGCCTGTGTTGGCATATTTTTCTGCCTACAAAGAAATCTGCAGCTGTCCCAACAGAGCTGTTATGAGATATCATGGGTCACTGAGGGCTCTCCTCACTCATTCTGTTTCTGCTGGTGCTGCAGGCTGCCCTTTGTACTAGGTCCCACCTCTTTTGGCAGCTTTTTCTGCCCACAAAGAAATCTGCAGCAGTCCTGACAAAGGTCCGTTGAACTAGCTCACTACCCCTGTCTCGCTCGTTCCATTTCTGGCGACACTGCAGGCTGGCCTTTTGTACTGGGCTCCTGCCTGAGTTGCCGATTTTTGTTTTTCTGCCCACAAAGCAATCCACAGCAGTCACGATAGAGGTCTGTTGAGGTTGTTCACTCCCCCCTCTGACTCACTTGTTGTGTTTCTCCCGGTGCTGCTGGCTGCCCTTTTTTACTGGGCTTCTGACTGCGTTGGCACCTTTTTCTGACCACAAAGAAATCTGCAGCTATCCCAACAGAGCTCCGTTGAGGTCGCTCTCTCCGCCTGTCTCACTCGTTCATTTTGTTTCTCCTGGTGCTGCAGGCTGCTCTTTTGTACTGGGCTTCTGCCTGCGTTAGCACATTTTGCTGCACACAAAGAAATCTGCAGCTGTCCCGACAGAGCTCCATTGAGGTGAGTCACTCCACCTTTCTCACTCACTCATTCTGTTTCTGCTGGCGCTGCAGGCTGCCCTTTTGTACTGGGCTCCTGTCTCTGCTGGCGGCTTTTTCTGCCCACAGAGAAATCTGCAGCAGTCCTGATAGAGGTCCGTTAAGGTAGCTCACTCCCCCTCTCTCACTGGCTTGTTCCATTTTTGGCGGTGCTGCAGGCTGGCCTTTTGTACTAGGCTCCTGCCTGCATTGCTGCCTCTTTCTGCCCACAAAGAAATCCACAGCAGTCACGATGAGGCTCCGATTGAGCTCGCTCACCCCTCTCTCACTCGCCATTGTGTTTCTCGAGCTCTGCAGGCTACCCTTTGTACTAGGCTTCTGCCTGCATTGCACCTTTTTCTGCCCACAAAGAAATCTGCAGCTGTCCTGACAGAGCTCTGTTGAGGTCGCTCACTCTGCCTGTCTCACTTGCTCATTCTGTTTCTCCTGGTGCTGCAGGCTGCCATTTATAGTGGTCTCCTGCCTCTGTTGGCCTTTTCTGCCCACAAAGAAATCTGCAGCAGTCCCGACAGAGCTCCGTTGAGCTCACTCACTCCCCCTCTTTCACTCGCTCATTCCATTTCTGTCAGCGCTGCAGGCTGCCCTTTTGTACTGGGCTCCTGCCTGCATTGCTGCTTTCTTCTGGCCATAAAGAAATCTGCAGCAGTCATGATAGAGCTCCATTGAGCTCACTCACTCACTCCCCATCCCTCACTTGTTCGTTCTGTTTCTCCCGCCGCTGCAGGTTGCTCTTTTGTACTGAGACCCTGCATGCATTGCTGCTGTTTTCTGCCCACAAAGAAATCTGCAGCAGTCCCAACAGAGCTCCGTTGAGCTCACTTACTTCCCCTTCCTCACTCGCTCATTCTGTGTCTCCCGCTGCTGCAGGCTGCCCTTTTGTAGGGGCACAATTTGAAGATGGGGGGCTCAGAGGTAATGTGAGGAAGTCTTTTTTTCATGGAGAGGGTTGTGGATGCATGGAACAGCCTTCCTGGGGAGGCTGTGGAGTCAAAAACAGTGGGGGAATTCAAGAATGCATGGGACAGACATAGGGCAATTCTAGTGGGGGTTAGGAGGAAATAGGCTGTTGGTTAACTAGGATCTGCAGCTTATCCAATAGGTAGGGAAATGGGCAGACTAGGTGGGTCAAGCAGTTTTTATCTGACATCAAATTCTATGTTTCAGTCCCTTGTCCCCAAAAAACACAGGTGGCACACTGGGAGCCCAGCCAAGTGTGCCCAATGTAGTAACTGAAAGAAAGAGAACCTCCTGAACGTTTTTTATTTTTTACCTGTAAACAAGAAAACGGCACCTCACTGTCTGTGGCGCCCCTCCCCCAACCCGCACCCACTCTCTGCGCACCCCCCTCACTCCATTCTTACCTCTGGAGCCTGGCATGATGATCTTTGGTGAAGCGGGAACATGTCTGCACTCTTCAAAGCCGACTGCGAACTGAAGAAAATCATGGTAAGCTGTATAATGGCATCAATGGGGGTCAACTTTGGCGGATATCTCAGCCATTTTTGCAACTTTTGGCTCTAAATTTTCAACATGGGGTTCTTGGGACCCTGCCTCATGAACTCAGTCACTGTCATTTCGTTATTCGGTCCCAAAAGATGATTTCACAGTCATTGCGCAGAATCACCTTTCGGGACTGGTTAACAAAATTACAGTATCACTGTTCATGAGGTGGGCTCCCAAAAAGCCTATGTTGCAAATTTGGTGGAAAAAAAATGACCGTTACAAGCGTGCACTGCGCAGTTTCCATGCACACTCATAACTTCGAGAATTTTTTATATTTTCACTCCAGATTTTCAACACTGCCATTTTTTTCATATCTCCTTATGAATAGTACAGCTGTCATTTTTCACATCCTGCCCGAAATGTGTTTTCACACATCTGGCGCACAATGGCGCGGTTGCTGTGGGAAATCAACGTTCAGGACAGAGTAAGAAAATGACAGTGCCACTGTTCATGAGCAGAGGTCCCAAATGCTTTCATGAGATGGGGTCACAAAAAGCCCATGTTGAAAATTTGGAGTGCATATACCAACAAACGCCTGGGGCGTTAGGGTTTCTAACCATAACGTCCCACCCTGTAGAAACTGACAGGTGTCAGGGGTGTGACTTTGGATTGTTGGCTGTAATGCTCACGCCATTCCACCCCCACCCCCCACCCTGCAGCCAGTGACAGGCATGAAGGTGTGCCTTGGACTCTTCGGCCCCAAAGTTCACCCCATTCTCCTGTACTGCACCCATCTCAAAATTTTTCCTTATGAAACGGGGTGAGCATAAGGCCTGATGACCCCAAGGCACAACACAACACTTGTCGGGGTCTGCAGGGTAGGGTGAGATGAAATGGCATGAGCGTTATGGCTGACGACTCAAAGGCACACCTCAATGCCTGTCAGTCTCTGCAGGGTGGGATGGGGTTGTCGTCAGTTCCATACTTCACTGCCATTCCTGTTATGCATCTCTAACTCTTGCACTACCAGTGCCAATGCCAGCAAGACAACATTTGGCATTGACAAATGCTTGTTTTCCCATTGTTTTGTTATGACACAATAAACCAAACCCAGACTCTCCTAGTTTGAAGAGGACTGGTGACAACCCAAGTTGCGAGGAGGGGGATGGTGGGCAGGGGACAAACAGGATGTACTGTTCAACTGATTTAATCTCATAGATTCTATGTTCCTCGTTAGGCATGGTTCTGTATCCAACAACACCACCACCAGTCTGAGCATTTATTCTTGAGTCCGGAAGGGGAGGGCATGATAGAAACCTTTTAATATCTGAGAGGATAAACAGGGTAGGCTGTCATCATGACCTGCTAAAGCATAGTGAGGGATCAGCAACTATGGGGCGCCTGAATAAATTGGTGGTGGGGGCTAGATTGAGTAGGGCATTCTTCAAAGAAATGGTGGATAGACAGAACAGTTTGCCAGTTGAGACTGCTATAAGAGGTTGGTGAAAATTATGGCAAGGAAGTGGGGTAGAAATCAGGAGGGTGAGACCAATCTGGCAACTGACATTTGGCACAGGGAAGAGCAAGGACAGATAGGTACAACTCAGGTGGTAATATGGGCGGACTTGATGGACTGTATGTCTTTAACTGCCACAGCCCTTCTATGTTTCCATGTTTGGCAAGGGGTGGGATGGAAGTAAGAAAGATTTCTGTCCTATATTATTCTGGACAGGCAGCTTGGACTTTTGACATAAACCTACACCCCACACATTGGAAACAGATGACCAAATTCTTTTTTTTTGTATCTTCTATTTTTGCACTGACCTTCTAGGAACTCTCTTGGGCATCCTTTGGAGCCCTCCAACTCTACCTCCGTGGCTGAAAGGCCTCCATCTTCCTGGCACCACCGGGTGATCCCCTGGCTCTTAGCTACCTGAGGTGAGGCAGCCCCTATCTGCAGGGGCTCTATCTAGAATCTAGCAGGCCGAGTTGGGCTCGGCCCAGGAGAGAGTGCTACCATCGTGTGGAGTGGCTGATTGGGTGTAGGTGTCACTTATCCCCAAGGATGGGGATTTTCATTGTAAGTTTCCCTGGGAGTGATGTGCAATGATGTCTGGCATGGCTGCCCTGCTGGACGTCTGCTGCACTCCCTGCCACACTGTTCTGGCTGGTGATCCTGCAGTACCCCGATCTCAATCGGGGCCACTAGGACACTGAGCAGCCCAAGAACCTTTCCCAGGGAGAGGAGGCAGTCCTCCAGATGCTCAATCCTCTCCCTCCCTGCTGACCCCAGGCTCCCTGAGTCCATCTACGAACCCGGGTCACTGGCGTGGCGTGAGGTGTGGCATCCAGCGCCTCACCCTCAGCACCACTGGGCCGATCCAAAGATGACCATATTCTTGCTTCTTTTTTTTTTATTTTTCTGCATTTTCTGCCTCTTTGGATCCCCCTCCCATTCCCACCCTGATGTTGGGGTTACCCAGGCAACACCCTTACTGCCATCAAGGACCAGGAGACCAGATAAGTGCTGCTTTCACAGCCGGCACCAGCTGCTGGCCCGTGATCAGCTGGTGTGTGTGAGGTCTGAGGGGTGAATGCCAAGTAGTCCAGCCCATCCCCTTCCTGTGGTAGCCGGAGTGTCCTTACCCACTGTAGGCGACATGTGACCACAGACAAGTTCAATGTGGTGCTCTGAGGCTCAACCATTAAACTCAGTCTTCCTGCAGTGCAGGGCTGGTGAAAACTGTAGCTTTTCTAATGCAAAGCACAAGAACCATGTTAGAGGGTAGACTGTTATGGTTCTTTGCCCTACCATTGTAATTCTGCATCAGAAAACTGATGGAGGATGATGAGTCTCTTTCAAAGGAGAACAGGCACTAATACCAGGGGGCATGAAATGAAGCTTGAAGGGGGAAATTCAAGAGTGAGGTGAGGAAATATTTTTTCACAGAAAGAGCAGTGAATGCCTGGAATAGATTGCCGTCAGAAGTGGTGGAGGCTGAAACAGCATGGGGGCTTCAAGTATACAGGGGGATAGACACAGGGGTATATTAGACAGGATACAGGTAGGTGGGAGGGTCAATGGAAACCAGATAGGGTCTGAGGAGACAGTATAGCGCAGTGGTTTAAGGCTCTGAGCTGCAAATCTGGAGACCTGGGTTTGAATCCCACAGCCCTCACTTGCATACTGTGTGACCCTGATCAAGTCACTTAACTTCCCTGTGCTCCCAGGTCGCACCTGTAAACAAGCTTTCAGCTTAGTGTGCTACTCCTGGTTAAACAATTGAAAATATAAAATAGGTAGAGAACGTCTGCGCAGACTAGATGGACTATGCAGGCCTTTCCTGCTGTCAAATGTCATGTTTCTGTTTCTACAATGGCAGCATTCCAATGGGACCGTGAATATCTGTGGCGCCAGCAGCAGTGACTCATTCCACCTCTACCCCCTTCGCCTCAAAAGGAGGCACATCTGCAGTCAGCTACAAAAACAAACCTGGGTTCCTAGAAACTGCCCCCAGCAGTTTGTGAAAGAGTCTAGATCAACATGTTTACAATCCTGCTGAAAAAGAAAATGGGGGTGGATGGAGGAGGGATGATTCTGGACCAAGAGCATAAACAATAAAGGAATATTTCATACCAGAGTCAGGACTGAAATATATGACACCTTACATCAGCTCCCACATTTCTGTATTTTTCCTGCTACAATCTTATCTTGCGGAATCATTTTCTTTTCATTGTTCCCATGTCGAGGCCTCCTGTTTGCCACAGCTTTCTTTTCTGTGGTCCCTGCATCTGCATTACACAGCAACATACAATGGACTTGGATTCCACCTGCTGCTTGGCAGTGGCAGTATCAAATATGAGTACTGACCCACATCCACACTTTTCAGCCAAAATATTAACATGCCCATGTGATGTAAGCCCCAGTGTCATTACCCCCATGGAATACATCTACTACTGCTTTGAAAGCCAACAGCACTAGTGCCCATAACCTGGGGTGTCTAGTCCCGTTACCTCCCCATATGAAATAATTAAGCAATAAGGCATGATAGGGTGGCATTATGGTGGGATAACTACCTGCCTCGGGTGGGTTGAAACGCAGCGGCGCCGGTCTTCCTACCAGTGCGCTCTCCTGATGACCCCTCCTGGAGTGCCTTATTGCAATTATGAAACTGGTCCCGATACTGTTAATAAATAAAAAAACCAAAAAAATCCTTTTCTGTTTTTTACATCACAAAATGATAACATTTTAACATGTAGTGGAAAACCGGGAAAGTAGTGCCTAGTTGCTTGCTATCCCCGAGTATCGCTCACTGCCAGTGACTTCCCACTTCAGTACTTCTGGGTCCCGGTCCTACGCTCTGGTCTGTGCCACTACTGTTGGAGAAACAAAAAAGTGAGATTCCTAACTGGCGCCTAGCATTTTACTCTTTATGTTTGTTAGTTGGGACACATGGTAATTGGCGGCCGTTGTTGGTGCCATGTGTGCGAGATACAGATTCAGCCATGTAACGTAAGTAGTGAAATGCAGATTTGTAAAAAAAATTGAGAAACCTGTTTAAAAAATGTGACATCGGGGACACAGGAGCTGTGTATACAGGTCAGCTCTGTTCAGAGTGGGAGCAGGGGAGATGACAGTTCCTGCTAAGACCTAGGTGTTGTGTGGGGGCAAGCTGTGGGCAGTTGCGTGAGGGCTTCTTTAAGGTGCAGAGTCTGTTCTTCCAGGAGCTACTTTCACCCAGGCTGTTGTGCCGGGACATCGGCCCAGCAGAATGTAGCTCTGAACCAATCAGGAGCCAAGATTCAACAGACCTGTTTCATAATAGTTTATAATGTTTTTCCGTATCCCTTCCCCACTCCTGATTTAAGCGCATGTCTGCAGACTCCTGTTTTTGTGTTGCACCTCATTTTGGAGATTATGATGCAGTACTTGTGTTTGTACTACTCCTGTACTGTGCATTAGAAGAAACAGCTTTAGATTTCTACAGCCTAGTGGTGTGAGAAAATCCAGGGAAGTCAGCAGAGCGGTCAGGACTGCAAAAGCAGCCAAGGAAAGGAAATTAGCTCAGGGGATTAAGGAAGGGGAAAAAGATTTATTCAGGTATATCGGGGAAAGAGGAAGTGCAAGGATCAAATAGTTAGGATCAAGAAGCAGTGGGTGGGTAGACAAGGGTCGAGAAGGCAGAAGTGTAATGTACTTCTGTACAGTGTTCTCAGGGAGGGGATGGGCCCATTCACTGCAGGAAGGGGAGCAGGCATGGGGGGAGACAACCACAGACGAGGTCATCACAGTGGAAAGGGTGCTGGAGGGCCTTAGGTCCCTGAGGGTAGACAAGGCACCTGGGCCAGACGGGGTACATCCCAGGGTGCTGAGGGAGCTGGCAGAGGTCCTGGCAGAGCCACTGGTGGATCTGTTCAATACCTCACTAAATACGGGATGTGTGCCCAGAGATTGGAAGGAGGCGCACGTGGTACCTCTCCACAAAAGTGGGCCCAAGGATGAACCAGGGAACTACAGACCAGTGAGCCTCACTGCAATTGTGGGGAAACTGATGGAATCTATCCTCAAAGAAAGGCTGGTGCAGCTTCTTGTGGATAATGATCTGCAAGATGACAGACAGCATGGGTTCATCCCTGGCAGATCCTGTCAGACAAACTTAGTTGATTTTTTTTGACTGGGTCACGAGGGCACTGGACGAGGGCCGTGTGTTAGGTGTAGTCTACCTGGATTTCAGCCAGGCCTTCGATTCAGTGCCACATGGAAGGTTGTTCTGCAAGTCGAGGAGTCTTGGTATAGGGTGGAAGCTAGCCCGATGGGTAGAAAACTGGCTGAGGGACAGGCAACAGAGAGTAGTTGTGGGGGGAGAAGCATCAGAGCCCAGGGCAGTGACAAGTGGTGTCCCACAGGGAGTCAGTACTGGGACCAGTCCTGTTTAACATTTTCATCACAGACATAGCAGTTGGGATCAAGAATAAGATCAGCCTCTTTGCCGATGACACCAAGATCTGTGCTGAGGTGGATGGGGAGGAGGGTGGCAAATTACTACAGCAGGACTTGGCAAGACTCGAGGAGTGGTCGCACACTTGGCAGCTTGGGTTCAATGACAAGAAGTGCAAGGTGATGCATTAGAGAGCCAAAAATCCAGGATATAGCTACTGGATGGATGATATCAAACTGTCCACATCCAAAGAAGAGAAGGATCTGGGGGTGCTGGTGACCGGGGAATTAAACCACTCAGTTTAGGAAGGCAGTGGCTAAGGCTAACATGATGCTAGGGTGCATAACAAAGGGGATTACATTTGGATGCAGCGAAGTCCTATTGTCCCTGTACAGGTCCCTGGTGAGGCCACACTTGGAGTACTGCGTGCAGTTCTGGTGCCCGTACTTGAAAAGGGATATCAAACTACTGGAGGCAGTGCAGTGAAGAGCAACAAAGATGACACAGGGGTTGGGGGATAGAACTTAGGAGCAAAGACTACAAGAGCCCAACACGTATACCCTGGAGGATAGAAGAGAGAGAGAGAGAGAGAGAGAGGGATCATGATCGAGACCTTCAAGTACCTGAAAGGGATAAACAGAGTAGTCTTCCAGGGTGGGTTCACTCTCCAGAATAGAAGAGATACCAGACGGCATTCCCTGAAATTAAAGGGGGGCAGACTCAGGAGGGAAAGGAGGAGGAGGCACTACTTCACTGAAAGAGTGGCAACAGGGTGGGATGCACTGCCTGAGCAACTCGTATCAGTGCAGACTGTGGAGTGCTTCAAGAGGGGGTGGGACAAATTCAAGGGGAAAGTACATACAGGAGGGCAGTTGGGGGAGGGAAGAGTTAATGGGAAGGGGCAGGAGGGGGCGCTGCAGTCAATTGGGCTGAAGTGCTGCACACTTGAGCAGATTAGATAGACCATGTGGCCTGCATCTGCTGGGAATTTTGTATGTTCATAGGGCAGCCTTGGAAACCTTGAGATTGAGGTTAGAATTCCACAATTACCACTCACTCATGGTATGACATTGCAGAACTCACTTAACCTTTCTGTTCTTCCTTGAAACACAAAATCACACATAATCTTATAATGCATGATTGGGGTACGTGTGATTTTGTATTTCTGAATACTGAATTCTGAATTTCTGTATTTGTATTTTGATTTTTGAACCCTGGCTTTGTTGCTAGTGCCCTTCCTGAGTGACCCCTGCCTTGATGCTTTCGTATTGTGGTTCTTTGTCTTCTAGATCATTTTCCTATTTTGAACTCACCATGGTCCAAACCTGTAAGACCATCATAGAACTGGTTCACCCTTTACCTGGGCTGAGAGAGAGGTAATGCACACCGAGTTCACCTGAGAAGGAAGAAACACACGTCTGTGTCTTCTGTCCTCAGCTTTTGCAGATTGTGTGAGACATCATTTGGCACCATGCTCTAAATCTTTCATGGTGATTTGCATATACCTTCCCTTACACTTTGTATTATGGCGTTATATGTCCCATAGAATTTGTGTTGCTTTTGAAACCTGGCTTTACTGCCAAAAAGAACAAGCCAAAAATGGGTTAGTGCCTCAGTGGTGCAGAAATCCAGTGTTGCCTCAGGGTTAGCAATCCCAACACGCCAAGCAGAACAAGAGAGAGGCATACACAAAAAGATTCCGTCCCAAGTCTGAAATCACTTGGCATCCCAAAATGTTTAATAGTTCAAGTATACAAATTATGCAAAATCCACAATACGGCGGACCAGTGACAAAAAGCACTGCAAAACACAGTTGCAAAGGTGCTCCAGCACTTTGACTGGCCCCCTGATGAGTCCTAACTGGTTAAAGCCCAGGAGCACTTTTGCAACTGTGTTGGATGCACTGCTGTTGTGGATTTTGCATCATCTGTGTACTTGAACTATTAAAGCTTTTCGATACCAAGTGATTTCTGACCTGGGACAAAATCCTTTGGTGTGTGCCTCTCTCCTGTTCTGCTTTATTGCCAATGCTCTCTGTGGATAACTCCTGCCTTTGTCTTTTAGATTATCTTTGTGCTCTCTGAATCTCCTTGTGCACCTATAATGAGAGCAACACACTGCATGTCCTCCTCTCCCGGGGCTCTGTGCATTATCAGGCTCAGTATGCACCAGAGAGGGTACATACTGATCTGTCAAGTTACATACTGTGCACCTGGCCATAGTTAACATTTGGGCTGGTATATTCGCTATCCCTGACTGGTAACATGCCAAATGGAAGGTCAACCCAGTATGGGAGTGAATCTCCTCTCCACTGCATTGGAGGAGTATGTGAAGAGACTGCTGCATCTCAGAAGGCAGTGATGCCTTTTTTTCTGTTTTTGTACAAAAGGGCTTGGGCATCCATAATCTTCACTCCAGCCCTCCATGCAGGTTGGAATACTGTAGTCTGTAGTAGTGTGGTGCCACTGAGCCTCAGTAATCTGAACTCAGGGCACAGACCACTCCTTCCTAGTTGTGTGCGCCATGTGCTGATGACTGACAGGCTAGGTGTGCTGTGGTGGGGGGACTGATCAGCCTGACTTTTTTCCTCTCCAGTTTTTTTTTTCTGGTCAGGGTCCTTCCCCCTCCTCTGGTGCTCTGGCGACTGTGCAGCCGCATCCGTCACTAACTGCACCTCTGCCAGCTCTCATGGTTATTCCCTTCGTGGCTGGGAACTTTGAAGAGTGAGGGACTGTTCTCCTCCTGATGACTCACTCAGAATCTAAGGTAGGTGCTGGGCTTCATGGACCAGGCCCAAGCGAGCCAGCCACTGCTGTCAATCAGATGGCACCTCTCTGTTTAGCCTCTGTGAGTTCTGGCCTCCCACCACCCCAAAGACTGAAGGAAACTTAGCTAAAGGCGCCCCAAAAAAAAAATGTAGTAGCGGTGGTGGTAGCACAACAGGCAGAGAGAAACCAGGATTTGGTTAAACAGACGGCAAGAAATGGAAAGCAGCAGCTTCAGCAAGTCTGAGTCAGTGTCAGAGAATGTGGGAAGCACAGGTGCAAACCATTACGAATTTTGGAAAATGAAGAGGGGGATTTTGTAATGCAGGGGGTTTCAATATAAATGTCGTACCAGTATAGGTTTCCGAGGATGGAGGGGCGGGGCATAATGTGGCCCTACAATGGAACCAATATTTTTGTGAAAATAGCGAAACTGTACATTTTCACCACTACTTAAATGTTTTCCTACTTAAATTATTTAATAATCAATCGCCATTAACAGGTTAATTATATTTTTTTACAAATCTCTATACCTTGCGCTGTCCCCTGCCCCTAGAAACTGGCTCCGGATTAGTGTACCTCTCCATCTGAACACATTTAAGCTAACAAAGAAATATGTACTTTGGTCTCACAGGCTTTCCCTAGCTTCCCAGGATGAAGATGGTAGTGGTGGTTTGGGGCATACCTCTCAACCTCCTGCCTCATAAATCAGGAACAAGGCTTAAAAAAAATCAGGACAAAGGACCAAAATCAGGGACACATTTTCAAAATTGGTGATATCCACTCAAGAATGGTAGAATAAGGGTTTAGTGTAAAATGCATTTCTAAGGAAGAACAAGTCTGTAACTTTAATGTTTGACATTATTTTGTGCTTACAACCCCCACTGACTGGTCACGGAAACACAATTTTTAGGAGGGACAGAGTAAAATTTTGAGGCAAAATCAGGGACAGTTGAGAGGTATGGTTTGGGGATTTCCTATCTCACGACTCGGTCCCTTGCTTTCCCCGTGGAGCGGAGTTAGCTGTGCAACTTGCAGCAGTAGCTGGCCCGGCCCCGGGCCCTACGTGTGACGTTGTCAAGTCAACGAGAGAAAGAGAAAGTAAAACTCGGGGGAACTCTTCGCTGCACTCCACCTGGGAACGGAGAACGCCATGGCGCAGAAGAAAAGAAAAGAGAACCTCCGCCTCGATTTAAGTTGCCCTGTTTGTTTCGATTACTTTTCCAACCCTGTCCAGTTAGACTGCGGGCACAACTTCTGCAAGGGCTGCCTTTTGAAGGCTTGGGAGCAGGTGCGCGGCGACCCGCTCTGCCCGCACTGCCGGCAGAAGTCGCAGCCTGGCAGGTACCATCCGAACCGGCACCTGGCCAGTATCGTGGAGAACGCGCGGCGCCTCCTCCTGGGAGAGGGGCTGGAAGCGGAGGACCTCTGGTGCAGCAGACACAAGCAGGACCAGGTCAGGCTGTGCCAGGATGACATGCTGCTGCTTTGCAAGGACTGCATCAGCGCTGGTCACCGGGGACACCACACCGTACCCATCCATGAAGCGGGGGAATTGTGCAAGGTAGGGTGTGGTGCAAGGCTCGTGTGTAAACATTTTCTGCCGCGGTAACGCTTTATAACGGACCCCACCCCTATGTAGCAGAACTGCACTATTTAAGTATGTGAATAGTGAATAACAAATACTTAAAGTACTCTTCTCTCCTGCTATGCCTTGGTCCCATCACCACCCCAATGTTTCCACCACTTAACATGCGTGGTTCCAAACCCCATTTGCTTGCGCCTCCCTCCGCCCCGGCCTTGACAGGAACCAGTCAAGCCACTTTAAACCTCCAGTTTCTCTCAGAACAGTAGAGGCGTGAGTACCCAGGTTTCACAACACACTACACCAGTGTGAGTCTCCAGGTTTGAGAACACAGGGGCGTGAGTACCCAGGTTTGAGAACACAGGGGTGTGAGTACCCAGGTTTCAGAACACGGGTGCGAGTACCCAGGTTTCAGAACACCCTGCACAGGGGTGTGAGTACCCAGGTTTCAGAACACGGGGACAAGTCCCCAGGTTTCAGAACACACTACACAGGGGTGCGAGTCCCCAGGTTTCAGAACACACTACACAGGGGTGTGAGTACCCAGGTTTCAGAACACAGGGGCGCGAGTACCCAGGTTGCACTTCAAAAACACGTGCAGGGCAGTGTGAAGGTACTTTGGTATTCTAGCAGTCTCGGTGGAAGCACTTCAATAGATTTTGCTTCACGCAAATACCCGCGCCTGAGCCTCTCCCACTGAAATTCATAGCATTGGTCATACCTGTCAACTGTCCCAGATTATGAGGGATGTCTCTCTTTTCACCCCTTAAAGAATTGCTGACGTGTCAAAGAAAACCTTGAAAATCATAATAGATACAATTCTGCTTACATTCTGTATATAGTCTATATATTTTTCCTCCCCCTTATTTATTACGAAGGGAATTTGCAAGAATACATGATCTTTATCCCTCTTGAGTTCATCTGCCTGTATAGCTTACTCCCTACTTCAGGTCATAATCCTCTGTTGTGATATCACAATCTGTTGCCATGGGAGTAACTGTGATGTCTCAAGCAGTGTATTATGGTCTTAGGCAGGGAGAATGCAACAGGAGTAGATGAACTCTTCGGGAGCAGAGATCCTGTTTTCATGTACATGGGTACAGTAATAAACAAGCATTTGTCAGTGCTGAATGTTTGCTTGCTGGCATTGGCAGTGGTAGTGTAAGTTACAGAGCTGCGTAATAGGAATGGCAGTGAAGTACTGAACTGAAGCAACCCTTCCACCACCCTGCAGAGAGTGACAGGCATTGGGGTGTGCGTTTGGGTCATCAGGGCATAATAGCCACGCTTGACTCACAATTCACCCTGCAGACACTGGGTAAGTATCACGGTGTGCCTTGGGGTCTTTGGCCCTTATGTTCACCCCATTCCATCAGGAAATACGATGAGATAAGTGCAGTATAGGAGAATGGGGTGAACTTTGGGGCTGAAGAGTCCAGGGCACACCTCGATGCCTCTCGCTGGCTGCAGGGTGGGGGTTGGGGTGGAATGGTATGAGCATTATAGGCGACAATCCCAAGTCACACCCCTAATGCTTGTCAGTCTCTACAGGGTGGGGCGTTATGGTCGGGTTTGTTGGTATTTTCACTCCAGATTTTCAACATGGTTTTTTTGTTGCACAGCGACTACACCATTTGGCACCACAGGTGCTGAAACACATTTCAACAGGATGTGAAAAATAACATCTGTACTGTTCATGGGAGGTGTAAAAATGGCAGTGAAAATATTTAAAAACTGGTGAAGTCACGAGCATGTGTAGAAACTGTGCAACACACACCCGTAATGTAATTAGCCTGGGGAGTTTTTACAGCAGATTGTCAACACAGGCATTTTGGGACCTCCTCTCATTAACAGTGTCGCTGTGATTTTCTTAATCTGTCCCGAACAGTGATTTCCCACAGCAACCATGCATTTCTGCGCTGGAAGTGCGACAACACATTTTGGCCGTGGTGTGAAAAATGACAGCTGTACTGTTCATAAAGAAGTGTGGAAAAATTCCAGTGGTGAAAATCTGGAGTGAAAATATTACAAATTCATGAACTTACGAGGGTGTGTGGAAACTGCGCTCGTAACACAGTCATTTTATGGGCTTTTGTCACCAAATTTTTAACAGCCATTTTAACCTTCTACTCATGAATAGTGTCACTGTGATTTTCTTAATCTGTCCCGAACATTGATTTCGCACACCGACTGCGCCATTGTGCGCTACATGTGTGGAAACACATTTTGGTTGAGATGTGAAAAATAACAGCTGTACTGCTCATGAGGAGGTGTGGTAAAATGGCAATCTTGAAAATCTGGAGTGAAAATATGAAAAATTTGCGAACTTACGAGCGTGAGTAGGAACTGTGCAATGCACAGTCGTAATTCAGTCATTTTTGGTAATTTTTTCACCAAATTTTCAACTTACGTTTTTTGGGGGCCTACCTCATGAATTGTGACACTTTCGTTTTGTAACTCGGTCCCGAAAGGTGGTTCCATGCAGTGACCGTGAAATCATCTTTTAGGGCTGATTAACGCCATGACAGTGCTGGAATTCATGAGGAGGGGTCCCAAAACCCCCATGTTGAAAATTTGGTGCCAAAATTCCCCAAAATGCCTGAGATATGCATCAAAGTTGAAAAAACCCTATTTATTCTATTATACAGCTTACCAGCATTTCTTCAGTTCGCGGTTGGCTTTGAAGAGTGCAGATGTGTTCCCGGTCCACCAAAGATTGTCTCACCAGCCTATGGAGGTAAGTATGGGATGAGGTTGGGGTGTGGGGGAGGTGAATGCGCAGAGGGTAGGCGTGGGTTGGGGAACAAGACAATCAACGAGGGAACGTTTTTTTCCTTTCAGTTGTTTGTTTTCTTTTTAAGAAGATGATGTGGGACTTGTGCCATGCTGGGATGGGCTCATGGCAGCTGGAAGATTTTTATTTTGAGAGGGGGTCAGTGGAGCTGACTGGGGATTGGGCACCCCTGTCGGCCATACAGACGTGTGCCACGCTGGGGTGGGCTCCCAGCATGGCAACTGGAAGTCTGTTTCTTTTGGGGGGGGTTTAATTGAGCCGACGGGGGATTGGGCACCCCATCACCATTCTCACTTAAGCCACGCTGGGGTGGGCTCCCAGCGTAGCACTTAGAACTCTGGGGGGAGAGCGTGGAGCGGACGTGGGATTTGGCACCCCTGTCAGCCATACTGTGTGTGGGGGGGAGTGCTATTCAGAGACACTCAGAGGGTTGGGGAATATTATTACAGTACTGATCAGGTGTGCCAACGGACAACTGCGTCTACTTTTTCAGTCTCTTTGGGGTTCTGTTTTCCAGCTTTTGTCAATGGCACTCCTACCCCCAACTCTGACTCAACATTCCAAGGATGGCAATTAGATCTTTTTTTTGGAAACATTCCAAGGATATCATTTTAGTCACTTGCCTCCTCCCGGAAAGATAGTCCTAGGAAAAGTTCATGTCAAACTGAATTTATGTTTCAGAAAGAGAAAGCAGAGACGTATACAAGCAGGATTGCCGGCAATATGCTAATCAACACTATCTTATCGCTGCTAACTGAAGCGGTCTCTCCCTTTCAACTGTAGGCCACTGCATTTTCAACTGCTGTCATAGACCGCTGCAGCATTCATTGGTGAACTGTGGCTGCGCCTGCAAACACACTGCCTGAATTGGAAGACAGGGTGCCACACCTACAAAAACTCGGATGATGGCACTATGTTTCTTGCACATGCATGCAAGCAAACATAAAAATAGGGAGGAGGAATACAGAACTAATTTGAAATACAAGCTGAACTGTGTCTAAATATTGTTTCGTTAAAGTTCTCCTGAAGGTATCAGCTGCTCTTTAAAACTGTCCTGTCCCTCATTTGTCCGTCACTCATGAAAAGGGTGCTGCCCTTACAGAATGTGGAGTAAATTCAGACTTTTAAAGCAGAAATTCGTAATATTCTAAGATGGAAAATCAAAAATAAACTTTGTACAAGTGAACACAATGGTTTCTACAGTGTTCTGAGCTTGTAGCTCAAGGTTAAGAGGTATGGTGCTGGCCTTTAAAATTCAGAACAAATGACCAGAACATGTAGTACATTCTTATTTTAAAGAATAATATGTCTAAGAATAGAGGATCCATATGTTTCTATCAAGTTAGCTCAATGTTTTAATAGTCTGTATGTCCAGAAAAAGCCGTAACATTATGATAAACAGTAAATCTTCACAGAGCAAGGGTAAATTTAAGTGCGAAAATCATGGCGCTATGCAAAATTCACAGTAGTTGAGAGGTATGTTCACAACTAAACTTGCAACAATGTGCTGTTTTGTTATTTTACATGTGTTTTGCTGCAGTTGGTGATGGTAATAGCTGGGGCCTCGGTGCATCTGACTCGCCCACTTTCAGTGTCACCTGGGACACACTGGGAGGTCTTTGCAGATGCACCTAGTGTGCCTCACATGGCCCTGGGCTGACAGTCCCCCTTCCCAGTTGTGCTGCAGCTGCACTACCACCTGTGGTCACCTAGGTGGCAGTATAGTAGTGGATGCATGATAGGGTTCTATAGATGGAGAGAGGCTAGAGTGCGGAGTGACGCAGGCGCCATTGAAGCTGTGCGTCCACCATATTACTGGAGGACTGAGCTGCCAGAAAATAGCAGAAACCGCATGGTGTGCAGTGTCAACGTGAGAATGCTGTGACCAGAACCCAGAGGTAGGCTGCTTCTGTACTCATTCCCAATCACCCAGATCCACAGGAAATTACAATGATTGAAACTTAGGTAGCTGGCACCAGCACACTGGTCTGACACCACTACAAGTAACTCTGATCCGGTTCTGTAAGAAGCACCATTGAAAGCATGGAAATGATGAAGCAGATGCACGTTGTGATGACAAAAACAAGGTATGCCCATTTGTCCTTTGCTTGTATAAGGAGCGCATTACTTACAGTGGTGTCAGACAAGCGTGCTGGTGCCGGCTATCTTAAGTTTCAAGCAATGCAATTTCTTGTGAATCTGGGTCAGAGGGGGTGAGTCAGGGGAGCAGCCTACCTCTGGGTTCTGGCCCCAGCATTCTTGGTCTCACCCACTGCACACCATGCGGTTCTTGCTATCTTCCGTCAGCTCAGTTCTCCGGTAATATGGCAGACGTGTGGCTTCAAGGGAGCCAGTGTCACTCTGCACTCTCCATCTGTAGAACTCTATGGGATGCACCAGCCCTCCCTCCCTAGAGGAAGAAACCATCCTCTGGGACACTCAGTCTTCCTCCCGATGGCCCAAGCTCGCTCCCAAACAGGGGTCATAGGCGACAGGCCTACTGCAGTGCCAATGGCTATGAATAATGAATAATATGCTGAAAACAATTGTGCTCAGCCAACCGGAACAGAGAATTACTGTCCTGTTATTCTGTGATAACAGGACAGTAGGCTCAGTAATGAGACTGAAAGCTAATCCTCATGTGCTGATTGGTTGAGAGCATTGCTGCAGTAAGTCTGTGAGAAACTGCCTAACATTTCCTGTTTTTTCACAGATGCACTGTAGTAGATTTTGGCAGGTTTTTCAGATGTTTTTCTTTTTCGGTATGATAGTGACAACAGTTATAGTGCGGGGGGTTCTGTAATACCTGAACCGGGGGTTACAAACACCTTAGCCTTCAGTCTCAGTGTTTATTACTCCTGGGTCCAGTTATTTAAGCAACAATCCACGACCAGGTGTGGTTTATGGTGGGATTTACCCACACCAGAAGTGGCTACATCCCTCTATAACCCACACCCTGAAGTGAATTATTGCGATTATATACAATACACCCATTCATGTTTTGTAAGAAAAAATGAAGAACACTTTTTTTTTTTTTGCATTGAAATGTTATTTATATTTATTTTTACAAGACAAAAATAGCCCGGTGCTCCCACCCTCAGATTTTTTCCCAAATAATCAGTGTCTCAGACTTCTTCTCCTCTTGGCTACATCACCAGCCGTCCGCTCCTCCTGCACCTGCACATGCAGCAGGCTGCCGAAGTGCCCCTATACTTCTACGAGTTTGAATTTTGTAAGTTATATAGACAAAAACAATTTCTTAAAAGGTAGTCATATCCTGAGTGCCAGAAAGTCAGTGCACTACTATAAAAAGCACTCTTAACACGTTTAATGTGATGTTTCAAATTTGAAGCCATAACTCCAGGCATTCATATTAGCTCCAACACTAACGCACATGCCCGGAGTCGTGGTTTCAGATTTCAGACATCACGTTAAACATGTTAGGGTGCTCATTTTACTGTAATAGCACAGTCACTTTCTGGCCCTCAGGTCATGATTACCTTTTAAGAAACTGGTTTTGTTGTTATAAGTTACAACATTTTTGCAGTACAAGGAATGACTTTAAACATGCTTTAGTGCCCTGTTTTGTGGAGCGCTTAGCCAGAAACAATATGGTGGCAGTTTGCTTACGTTTCTCTGACACAGAGGAAGGATTTATTTATTTATTTTTGCATTATCTGTTTGTGCCCCCTACGTGCTCCAGAGCTGCCTTCTCCTTTGGGTCACATGGTCCACAGGCACTTCCCTACTATCTCCCCTTCTACCATCTACCTCACATCTGCAGCCTCTCCAGGGGTAGCCCAGTGTAACCTTTCACCGGTGGGTCTCCTTCTCCAAGGGGAAGGCACTGGCGGAGGAACCAGCACACTATTCTTTTTGGTCCCGGGAGCTGCTGAGGCATTTTGGCTCTCTAGGGAGTCTTGGGAGGTGCCTGGGGCGGCAGCCATCATCGGCTAGACTTCCGGGTGTTTTTCTGGTTTTCTTGTTCCCCTTGCGTCACTTCTTGTAGTGCCTCCACTCCTCCACTGGGGGCCGCTTTCGTGGCTGAGCCAGTCCCAAACCCACCCCAGGATAGGAGCAGTCCGTCCGGATGCTCAACTTATCTCCCCCGCTTCACCCCTGATGACCTGAGTCCGTTTCCTGAACCTGGGTCGCCAGCGTGGGTCGAGGTAAGGTGCCAGTGCCTCAACCCTCTATGCCACTGGGCCAGCAGGATTTATTTTTTATGTAGTAGCTTCTCTGGCTACTGGATTGTCATTCGTGGGTTATTGTAGGGTTTGCCCATGGGTATAAAGACCTCATTAGCCAATCAGATTCTCTGAAAAACAGACTCCATTGTATAATACCTAGTAATCCCAGACTACTGTGATTGTTAAACTAATTTCAGTTCCTATGAATGATGGCATACTCAGTAGGCACGTGGGACCAGGAATGAGCATCTTTTTCATTATTCATGGAAAATGTTTGGGAGACTAAAAGGCTGAGTGATAGTTATTTCCTCATTACCCCCCTGCGATGTTGTTATGTCTAAGCAGACCAATCTTTAATGTTGTCACTTGTAATATATTTAGGTAGCTGAAATACACCTGTTTAACTTTTGCTAGAGATTTTAAACATTTTTCAGCAATGAAGCAGTAAATGATGGAGTGACAACTTCAGTTGTTTTTCTGATCTGATGTCAGTGGGTTCTGTTTCATTTTCAGTCTACAGTTTGGCTGACGTCATTGGGTTCTGCTTCACTGTAGTGTGCAACCATAGAAATCCTAGTGCTAGGATGGAAATCTGCTCTCGCTGCATGATGTCTCTCAGGATGGTGGCTCTATGCAGCACACAGTCTTCCTAGAATTGTGTGTCTGTATAAACACCCCACCGTCCTCGTGTTTCCCAGGAATTCAGTTCTGCAGTGAGGCTGTGGATCAAGAGCCTGATCCAGTATCAAAATCACACACGTTATTCAACGACTTCCAAATAAATAATGATAATAATAAAAGAATGTTTATGTGTGCTCATTGTTATTCATTATTATACAATGGCAAGAAAGAATCTTGGACTGTGATTGGTCAGTTTGGGGCTGGACCCGTGGTGTTATCCCAGCATAATGCCACAGGTCTAGTCTCAGCACTGTGAACCAATGTAGATGAGCTTATGGACATTGAGAATCTCTTTTTTTCGCATCTCCTCTTAAGAAACAAAAGTGTTTGTCTACACTAATAAAAACATTCTTTAAAATTATTTTTATTTTATATATAACAACAAGCCATTGTATAATAGGAATAATGCACTCCAGGGTGTGATGTCGTGCTGGGATAACGCCAGCGCCTGAGGCATTGGACACACTCGGCCTGCGGCCTTGTGCCCAACCACCCCAGGCGTGGCGTTATCCCAGCATGACACACACCCTGTCATGCATTATTCCTTTATTATACTTTTGTTACACTGGCACCAATTGAACACAAATTAATAACCACGAACCCCATAAATAAACCTGCTGTCTCCCTTTCAGTTCACTGTGCATTTCCCTCAACAAGGCTGGATACATTTTAAGAGCACAAATGCATGCTCACAAACACATGGCGTGTGAGGAAGTGGAAGCATGTCTATTTGCATACAGCAAGCTTGTGACACGGGCACATTCTCGCCCACCACAAACATAGAGTTCAGATATATAGTAGGGAGGGCTAGAGGGTGGACTCCAATGGCTCAGTTGAAGCCATGCGTCCGCCATATTAGAGGAGGGTTGAGGTGCTGGTAGATAATGGGAACCCTTCTGAAACTAAAGATAATAGCACCGGCACACTGTTTTGATGGAAACCTGCTGATCCAGTTGGATAACACGCACCATTGATGGCAGGAAGTGATGAAACAGATGCACATTGTCACAAAACAAGGTATGCTTATTTCTCCTTTACTTGTATAAGCAGTGCCAGTGTATTACTTGATTATTGTAAAAACAGTGTGCTGGTGCCATTTGGGCTGGCGGTATAGCCTAGAGGTTAGAGTAACGAAGTGTGGGCGAGCTTGATACATCCAGCAGACCTGAGTTTGATTCTCACAACCTCCATTTGCATGCTGTGTGACTTTGAGCAAGTCACTTAACCTAGTCTCCCAGGTCGCTCTGAAAACAGGCACTTGTGCCTAGTGGGCCTTAACCAGTTATCAAAGGCTAAAATAAAAAAAATAAAAATTATCATAAGTTTCCAGAAGGGTTCCTGTTATCTACCAGCACCTTAACCCTCCTCTAATATGGCGGACGCGTGGCTTCAACTGAGCCACTGGAGTCTACCCTCTAGCCTTCTCTACTATATATTTGAACTCCATGGTCACAAAGATCGTGGATTTCTGTTCTAGTGCCTAGGATTTCTATGTGTATAGGTCAGCTGACGTCAGTGGGTTCCGCTCCATTTTAGTCTTCGGCTCAGCTGATGTCACTGGGTTCCAGAACTGCTATGGTGTGCTGGGCACAGTGCAGCAGGGCATACTCCAGCCTGCCCACTTGTTGTGATTGGCCATTGCCTTGACCCTCCCTGTGCCCCTAGTGGTAGGAGGAGGTTGTTACAGATGGAAAAAATGCAGGATCCGGAAACATTGCATTGTGCTTTATAACGGGAAGAATTAGATTTATTTACCCATGATAGCCCAAGTTTTGATGAAGAGCAACAGTAGGGGGACATAATCTGGTTTCCATGTAAATGAATGGCTAAAGTATGCCTAAATATTATGTTTCTCAAAGTTTTCATAAAATAACAAACCCACTTTAAGATGACAGCATCTCATTTTTAGTGGGGCCTGCTTACTTCCACCCAAGTACTTGGAGATCGAGTAACATGCTCTGGGTCACAAAGTAAGGGTCTGCCTTCCTTTTTTTTCTTTCTTTTACAGGCCTTATAATTTTGGCCACAAGCTGCAAAGGTTATCTATAGGGAAAGAGTAAACAGGGAGGAGAGGAGGCACTGTGGGTCACCTCGGAGACTGGAAAGGGCACCACAATCCGCACAGGGGTTGTGTACAGACCCCCATGTCAGGGGGAAGGAATGGACAAGGATATGATAGAAGGCATTCTTAGAATGGCAGAGAAAGGGGAGATACTGTTGATGGGAGACCTGAATATGCCAGATGTTAACTGGAGCACATTTGCTGCAGCTACATCCAGGAGCAGGGCCATTCTTGACGCCTACAGGTGGCAGGCATTAGACAGCTAGTTTGGAACCCACTCGTGAGGGAGCAATCTTAGACCTCGTACTCTCAAGCGGGGCAGTGAGAGGATCTCAGATCTAGAAGTGGGTTGCCATCTGGGGACAAGTGACCATCAAACAGTGTGGTTCACGTTAAACTCAGCTACAAGTCAAGCCATACAAAAGTGAGGTACTGGACTTTAGGAGGGCTGACTTTGGCAAAGATAGGAGAGTGCCTCAGAAAAGCACTAGCAAACAGGCTAGAAGGAGGTGTGGAGCAACAATGGGGAATTATCTAAACTGCCATCACAGAGGCAACAAGCCTTTGTGTGGCGCAAATGAACAAATCAAAACGAAAGAAAAAGCCACTATGGTTCTCAAAAGAGGTGGCTGTGAAAGTCAGGAAGAAAAAGATAGCATTCCGAAGTATAAGGAAACACAGAAGGAGCAGGACAGAGAGCTGTACCAGTTAAGGCAGAAGGAAGCAGGAGGGAAGTCAGAATAGCAAAGGCCCAAACTGAGGAAAAGATAGCCAACTCAGTTAAGAAGGGGGATAAAACCTTTTATAAGTACATCAGTGAGCGTAGAAAGACAAAGGGAGGGATAGTGAGGCTGAATAGAATGAACAGTGGGTGGGCAGAGGGGGACAGTGAAAAAGCAGGAATACTGAACAATATTTCTGCTCAGTATTGACAAAAGAGGAGGGGGAAGTGCCTAATCCAATTAACAGAAGCACTCTTGATAGGGGGGTCGATCCCAGTCCTTTCACAGAAGAAAGGGTTCTGCAAGAACTCCTAAAACTGAAGGTGGACAAAGCAATGGGGCCTGATGGAATTCACCCCAGAATTCTAAAAGAATTAAGGGAGGAACTAGTGAAACCACTGGCTACTCTCTTTAATAAATCATGGGAGGATGGTGTGGTATCCGAGGACTGGAGGAAGGCGGATGTGATTCCCCTTCACAAAAGTGGGTCCAAGACGGAGGCAAGAAACTACAGACCTGTCAGTCTGACCTCTTTGGTAGGGAAAGTGATGGAGTCACTTCTGAAGGAAAGAATAGTCGAGTACCTAGAGGCCAGTGGAGCACAGGACCCAAGGCAGCATGGGTTCACAGCGGGAAGGTCATGTCAGACGAATCTAATAGATTTCTTTGACTGGGTGACCAAAGTAGTAGAACAGGGAGGGGCTGTGGACATGGCCTACCTAGACTTTAGCAAGGCATTTGACACAGTCCCACACAAAAGATTAATAGTCAAATTAACCAGCCTGGGAGTGGGACCCAGGGTGGTAGCCTGGGTAAAACGTTGGCTGGACAACAGGGCACAGAAGGTAATTGTAAATGGAGTCCATTCTGAAGAAAGGGGCTTACTAGTGGGGTACTGCAGGGTTCAGTATTGGGTCCAGTCCTTTAATGTCTTCATCAGTGACATTGCAGAGGGACTGGAAGGAAAGTATGCCTTTTGCAGATGACACAAAATCTGCAACAGGGTTGATGCACAAGAGGCGTGGAAAGGATGAAAAGGACTTGGCAAGGTTGGAGGAATGGTCAGAAGTATGGCAGCTAGGTTCAATGCAAAGAACTGCAAAATAATGCACCTGGAAACAAGAACCCAGGGGAAGAATACACAATGGGTGGGGAGGTAGTAACAACAACAAAAAAGGAAAGGGACCTGGGGGTAATCATATCAGATGACCTTAAGGTTAGCAAGCAATGTGAGAAGGCAGTAGGGAGGGCTGGGGGTATACTGGGATGTATAGGGAGAGGCATCAGCAGCAGAAAACAGGAAGTTGTTATCCCTCTGTACAGACAGTTGGTGAGACCCCATCTGGAGTACTGTGTCCAGTTCTGGAGACCCCATCTCCGCAAGGACATAGACAGGATAGAGGCAGTCCAGAGGAGGGCAACTAAAATGGTGCAGGGTCTGCAAGAGAAGCGTTGAGGAGAGACTAAAGGAGCTTAATATGTATACCCTTGAGGAAAGAAGGGAGGGGGACATGATAGAAACTTTTAAGTACCTCAGTGGAATCAACAAAGTCCAAGAGGGTAGCATTTTTCAGAAAAAGAGACTTGCAAGAACAAGGGGACACAATTTAAAAGATAGAAGGAAGGCGGTTCAGGGCAATGTGAGGAAGTATTATTTCACAGAGAGGTAGTGGATGCATGGAACAGCCTTCCTGAGGAGGTTGTGGGTCTAAAACTGGGAGAATTCAAGAATGCA
The DNA here is from genome assembly GCA_016271365.2 of Neoceratodus forsteri. NCBI lineage: Eukaryota > Metazoa > Chordata > Ceratodontiformes > Ceratodontidae > Neoceratodus > Neoceratodus forsteri. Next base: position 65,148,857 of record JADMNL010000035.1, read on the forward strand.
TGGGACAGACATAAGGCAATTCTTGTGGGGGTAGGAAGAAATAGGCTGTTGGTTAACTAGGATCTATGGCCTATCCTGTAGGTAGGAAATGGGCAGACTTGATGGGCCTAGCGGTCCTTATCTGCCGTCAAAGTCTATGTTTCTATGTAACCTGAACATGTCCTCATTTTTGAGGCTTTATGTGGATTTCACATTTCATACAAAAAAGGGGTATTCTTTCTGTTTCACAATTTTAGAAGAGTCTGGAGAAGTCCTGTGTAGATTTGCAAAGGAAACTGGAAGATTTCTCTGAGCTTCGTCGCCAGCAGGGGGAAAGGATTTTGGAAATGCAGGTAGGTGTTTTTTTTTTTGTTAAATGACTTGTTGAAGGATTTTGCTTTTGAATTAAAGAAATTGGGTGGGGATGGGGGTTGGTGTGTTGCGGAGGACAGTTATGCCTGTACTTCTGCAAAAGCTGAAGAGGTATCTGCTGATTGTTGACATTTCATATATAAGGGTCACGGAAATTACAGCACAAACAGTCCCGTTATGTACAGTATATGAGTGTTTTTATTTTTGTGTTTCTCTGTATGTGTGTGCATCATTCTCTACATGAATGTGTTTTCCCATATTTATTGTATTTGTAATTTTGACCATGAAAGGCATGTTGAGCTGACAGCCTGTTTTCAGGTGTATCTTTTTTTTGTGGGGAGGGGGGTTCAGTTAACCTGCTTTATTGACAGAAAGGTTATTGGCCGTAACACTAGGGCATTTTCCCAAATCTTTGTAGGCAGTGACCACAGATGGGCAGAAGGGACCCCCTTGGTTTAACGCCTCATCCAAAGGACAGCACCCCACCAGTGCAGCACCCTCCTGACGGTGTCAAGTTATGGGTATTACCCCCAGTGCCTGGTGTGGAGCTAGAACCCATGACCTTCTGATCCCAGAGGCGAACTTGTTTCCTTCTGAGTCACTGACACATGTAAGGAATCCATGCCTGTTTTCAGAGGGCCAGGCATGTTGTGGGCAGAAGGCAGCTCGCTTGTGTGGAGATAAAAATCTCCACACTGACAACCTGTCGAAAAAGGTTTTGCACTATGCTATTTATCCTTCTTCAGCCATTTCCGTCCGTTATCTGGACAGAGCTCAGTGGCTTCCACTGTGCCTAGCTCTGTTTCCCCAAATGAGCCCTGTAGTCCCACTGTCCCTAATCCTGTTCCCCCATTCTGACTTTCTGTGTATTCTGGCTCCTTGCCAATCTCTTCCCCCAGACAGGATTTCTTGCCTCTGTCACTTGCCTGTGCCACCCTATAGAGAAAGATCCGAGGCAGAAAAAAAAAAAGGCAGAGCACAAAAAAATCAATTTGACTCTCTATACCACAGGAGCTGAGTAGGAGTTTGAGGAGGGAGATTGAGATTGAGTTTGCTCACATGCATCAGTACTTGAAGGAAGAGGAAGAGTCCATCATAACAAGCCTACAGCACCAGGAGAAAGCAGTAATAGAAGAGCTGGAAACAAACATGAGAACGATTTTGGGGAAATGCAGTGAAATTGAGAAGATGTTGACCGATATACACCGCACATTGTCTGACGGCAGCCTGAAAAGTATGTGCAAGGTAAGATTTTACCCATCATCATCTCATTTGGGCTCTGACGGGTTTCAGTATTCAAGCGCTGGCTGTGAGTGCTCATCTACATTTTATTTATGTTTGTCCCAATTTGCAAACCCAAAAAGAGAAAAATTTGTAACACCTTTTATGAGAAAACACCAAGGAAAAATGGGTTACGTTTTCAATTGAGTTTCTGTTACTTAGTAACTTAGGCACTAAGGAACAGAGGTACAGTGGCTACAGTGTGGCATGTAATTAGATCGTGACCACATTGGAACAACGGTGTAGTTACAGAAAATTGGTATGTAAAATGATCAGCTCAATTCAGTCATCACCATTTGTTTGGGTGTTGGAAGGAGGGCAACAAATTAATTATTATGGCGTATGCAGTGTTAGCATATAACAGGTAGATACCGTAACTATCTAGTTGATGTCCTTAGAACTCTTGATAGTTCAAATGATTTTTCTATTTCTTGCAAAACGATGACAGTTGTCATCAACAAAACTCAGGTCAGGTGGAATTAAAAAAAAAAAAACAAAAAAAAAAACAACAACTTAATTTTCAGGACATTCCATTCTTTATTACGAAAGGGTATTCACATGAAAACATGCTTTGTCCCCATGGGATTCTTCGGTTTCCTGCCCTGAGATCATAATCCTCTGTTTGTGGCGTCAGAATAATTTCTGTTACAGCCAGTTGTGATGTCATAAGCCCAGAATTATGACTTCATGGTATTTTTTTTTTTATATTTCTCCTCCTTCATCCACCTCAGCCCCTTCAGCTCGGTTACTGCCAGCTCCATTATTGACCTGGAACTCAGGGAGCTCGCCTCTGCTTTACCTGCCCCATGAGGAACAACCCTACTATGGTAGTCTTCGGAGGCGTATGGTAGTCTTCAGAGGCAGGGACAATTCCCCCACACCGATCTTCTCTGAATTTGGTGGTGGTGGTCAGGAGCTTCTTTGTGCTGGGCTAACAGGCAGCATGGCGCCGGTCATGCCAGTGTCATCCTGCTAGTGTGGACTTTTCTCTGGCTTTTACTCCTTCCTTCTGAGATACCTGGCTGTGAATGTGCAGTGTGTTTATGCAACAGGTGGGTGCACTGCAGAGTCACTGCATCTCCTCCCTGCAATCCCCAACTGACTTGCTCCTCTTGTGCCCTCAGGTTTTGATCATGCAGTGGGGATCAGCCCCAGGAGAAGAAATCTTGTGAGATGCTCTGCCATTGCCCCAGGCTGCTTCCCAAACCTGGGTCACTGGCATAGTGGGCACCCCCGCCACTGCTTCAGAAGCTGGCTATCTTACAACGGATACACGCATAAGCAGAACAAGTGTATGGGGAAAAGGTCCTGTTTTAATGGAAATGTCTTCAGTAATAAAGAACGAAATATTCTGAAGTCTAAAGTTTGGTTAAGTTTTGTGTAAATAAGTTCTGCTGCGCTAAAGTGAACCAGTGATGTTAGAGCCCCCGGCATGCTGAATCAGGCATCCAACTGACAGTACTATAACAGTCCACTGCGCCTTTGGAATAGGGAGGAGACAGCTAAGTTAACCTAGATTTTGCTAACTATAAAGCCACCCAGTAATGTATTGGTGGTGGGGTGTGGCTATGTAAGATAAATTATACATTTGGGGTTGGGAGAAGTCAGGCTGGGGAGGAGGGTATTTGAAAAGATGAATACTGTACCAGCTTTATTTTTAAGCTTCATACAACAACTTCATTGCTGTGGAAAGAAGGGGAAGACAGGGAAACCGAGGGTGATGGGGTGGACATACAGCTGTCTTTGGCCACATCGGCTGGGCTAAAGTTTTGTAAAATATTTAAAACATTTTTTTCATAGTTATTTTTCCTCCTCCGGGTGACCACAGGCAGGTACTTCCACCCATGCTCTGCTACCTATTTTCGTCCACTGCCCCCCTCCCTGGTACCATGAAGCCCCATGTCCCTATGGATCCTCTGCGCAGGCCAGGAAGGAGGGCCATTCTTCCCCACCCAGGACTAATCATCCAGATTGGGACTTCTGGTGATCCAGGAGCAGAGTGGGACACTGGTTGGCAGGCAGGCTTCACATAGCCTGTAGTCACCTGCCTTTTTCCGTTTTCTGATGCTCCCGCTTGCAGCCGTGGAGCGCATGCATGCCACATAGCCACACTCTTTGCCTCCCTAACTCCAGTGCTGCCCCCAACCTCAACCAGGAGGCAGCCAAGGAGCGAGGCAACCTTCCCTCTGTCACTCAGAGAGGAGAGCAGTCCATTGGATGCTGGATCCTCTCCCTACCCTGCTGACCCTCGGCAACTCAAGCTCGCTCCTGAGCCGGGCCATCAGCACGATGTGAGGTGTGGCGTCCAGTGCCTCAACCCTCAGCGCCACTGGCCCAGCTCAATATTGTTTTTGTACTTTTCTATGTTTCCAGAATCGTATACTATGAATAAATGATACGTTCCTAGTATTCAGGTCTGACAACCCAGTACCCCATTACTTGTGGTACTCAGAAATTAATATTCAGTACTCATATACCCACAGATTTGGCAAACTCAATTTTTAGAGTATTTGACTTCCAAAAATAATGCAGAAACTTCCAAAATAAAGAGGACGGATGTCACTGACTTCCAGCTGTAAAACCCAAAATCAGATGACTTCCAAAATTGTAGGCAGGAAGGTCAGAATGATTATTTTTTGTGACAAATATTGTATTTTACCACTACTATATTAACATCAATAATTGGTCCTTCCTAGAATATTGCCTTCCCAAAAACTGTGCTAGAAACTACCTGTTTGTTTTCCATAGGTTTAGCTGGCCAGCATATTTGCAAAGAAATCTGATAATTATGGGTCATTCAGGGAACCCCCATATGACGTATCAACAAAACTCATTGTACCTAGTAGCTCCGTATCAGGTCCGAACCATCCATTGATTCTCCCGATACAAAATGACCACCCAGGGTATAATGGGTTAATAGATCTATGATCTGGGTGTTAAAATATCTGTAAAACAATATTTTCTGTATCTGTTGTCGATGATCTATTAATGCATTTCTGTAATGTTTGCTTCATTTCAAAATGAATAAAATATAAAGTTAAAAGTGGGATCCTGGAAGTATTTTGACTTCCAAACAACTGGAATGACTTCAAAATTTCCACTCATGGAAGTTTTAGAGTTCCACTCTGAATCAATTAACTGAACCTCTGCACGTACCTGTAGTCAACAGCTCCAGTAAGCCCTTGCCACTTAACCAAAACTGACTTCTGAAGTCTGATAACTAGCTAAAAGATGACTAATAATTACTTTTTTTGGCAGTGGTCTACCCCCTCACCATCAGGGAGTTCAGAATGACTCATAGTTGTCAACTGTGGCTAAAATAAGCTATTTATGATTCATTTGTAGTAGTGAAAACCTTAAAGAGTAGGCTTGAAATGTGTGTGCAGTGCCTTTCTAGGGCTGCTGTTTCAATTAATACCTCACTACTGCCATCTACTGGTAGGCAAAGTATATACCATAGAGAATACTGTGTGAGTAACAATAGGTAACAAGTTTTTGTATATGCACCCGAGGTGTGTGATAGCCACATAAACCCCGAGACCAAAAAGTTGAGTGGTTTGCAGTGGTATTACACATTGAAGGTGTGTAAAAATAAGTTTTCACTGCTTCCCATCCTTCGTTCGTTATAATGCTGTTTAACAGAACCGGTGGTTGGTGGGTAGTAGGGGCATGGATGGAAAATTAAATCAAGTTTTGCCTGCAGCTGTTGCAACTTGTGCTTGGTGCTATGTGTGATGACAAGGCAATTCTCTATTGTACACACTTGTGTATAATGTACTGTGCATAATGAATACTTTTATGTACCGGTTTTTGGTTGTAATTGACCATACCTAATAATTATTTAATGATTAAGCAACTTTCTCCAGGAGCAGTTTGAACAGTAGTTCTCAGGGATAAAACACAGTGCACTGTCAGCTAAGTATGAGATGCAACATCCATTGGGGTGTTATACTCGGCTATATCCACTACAAAATTAGTATGTGTGATATGTGTGTGTATGCATGCATTATTGTTTGTGACATTGTGTGTGTGGCTGTGAATGTGTAATTTTATTTATTTATTTGCTCTTGGTAACCGGATAAGCACACTAGACAGCCAGTGCCTATTTTCAGGTGCGACCCGGGAGAGTGACAGGGTAATTACAAGGGAGAGGATACACAGACAACAATTACAATCAGGAGCATTGGAGAACAATTACAGTCTGGAGTGGGTATAGTCCAACAATGAAGCAGAATAAAGGTTACAGAGATAACATTTTGTCAGAAAGCATTACAGAATAAATTACAACTAACAGGTAGATACACAGATAGTTCATGTATTCAGGAGCAAGACAGCTGTCAGGTGCGCGCGACACAGGATGAGGAGAAGCTGTGGAATGGTATGTGGACAACCACAGGGTACCAACATAAAGACCTAGGGGCAACAGGGTGGTGAGAGACGCCCCCCCAAGGGTGGAAGGCAGTAAGCGGCAACCAGGCCCAGTCGAATACTGCCCTTAGCCAGCCGCAAGGGAGGGGGAGAGAGCTAAGATGAGGAATAACATGGCCGAAGAGGTCATGGGGCAGGGCACAGGCAGGTAGCAGCAGGCTTCAGGAAGTGCCAGAGGGAGGTTTTGAAGCACAAGTGGGAGGGGGAGGCTCGGACCTTGGGGGGGGGAGTTCCATAGCTTGGGTGCTTGAGAGGCAAATGCCCTGTCACCAGTGAGGGTGTGGGTCCTAGGGACCAGATGGGTCTGGGACACACAGGACCTAAGGTGGTAGGTGGGGGAGGCATGTTTCAAGGTGAGGGCAAGTGAGGCAGGGACAGAAGTACGGATGATGATGTCAATGAAGTTGCCCAAGGAGTATGTCCGGATTTGTCAGGGGGGAGCCAGTCAAGACGGGAGTAGAGATCGCAGCGGTGGGTAAGCCGGGGGACCGAGAGCATGAAGCGACAAATGTTATTGTATGTGGTATCCCATTTAGCCAGGCATGAGGAAGGGGCAGAGGCAAAGGCGACAAGACCATAGGAGAGGGTGGGCAGGAGTACCCCCCTGGCTAAGGCCAGCCACGCGGCGGGGGTGAGGCAGTCCTTGGCTCTGTAGGCAAGGCCTAGTTTACCATTTGTGGCATTGCATATGTTCCGGATGTGCCCAGCAAGGTCCAGGTGGGGGTCGAGGGAGAGTCCTAAGTACTTAACAGAGACTACTGTAGCCAGTGGGGAGTTACAGGCATCAAGGATTTTTAGGGGCGTCGTGCAGGAGGCAATATTGACTGCGGAGCCGAATAGCATTGCCTAGGTTTTCTTGAGGTTGATTACGAGTCTGTGCCCTTCCAGCCACTTACAGATTCGGGAGAAGACAGAGTTGAGTTGGGCATTGATGGAGGTGATATCGTGGGAGCTGGCCAACAGGACGAGGTCATCCGCGTACATGGTGAGGTGCCCTTCAGTAGCAACGGAGGGTAAGCCATTGACAAACAGGGAGAACAGGATCGGCCTGAGGACAGATCCTTGTGGGACTCCACAGGATACGGGCGGGGGTGGGGCGAGAGGGTATGATTGAAGCAGGTGAGTTGCATCCTATCCCCTAGGTAGCTGGAGAACCAGTCGAGGGAATGGCGGGAGAAGCCAAGGGTGCGAAGTGTGCCGAGGAGGAGGGGATGGTCTACATGGTTGAAGGCTTTGGATAGGTCCACGAATAAGGCCCCCGTGAGTTTACCCTGATTGGTGGCGGTCCTGATCCTGGTTGTATTTAAGCAATAATGCACAACAGGGCGTGTGTTGTGGGATCTACACGCCTTGTGTGGTGTGTCACGAGGTGCAGCCAAGTGACTTTAACCACACAAGAAGTGTGTAAATTCCACTACTACACACGCCCTGAAGTGCATTATTGTGACTATAAAATGAATCTGTTATGAAGAATTTGTAAAAAAAAAAAAAAAAAATGAATTGGGTTCAAAGAAAATAAATATTTGATCAGCTGGATCTTTACCACTTGTCTGTTTGCAGGATTTACACCTGGTCATGTGATTTGTTTTGACCAATGAGACTACAGGATTTTCAAGACCCATTTTATAATTAAGCAATAAGGCACAACAGGTTGTGGGTTACTGTGTAATAACATTACGCCTCAGGTGGTTGGAGCATGAGGCTGCAGGCTGAGTGCATTCAACACCCAAGAAGTGATGTTATTACACAATAATCCATACCCTGGAGTGCCTTATTGTTATTATACAATGGCTGTTTTTTAATAAGAAAAGAAAAAAGGGGGGAGGCAGTTTTGTATTTTTTGCCCCATTTTACATGTGTGTAGCTATATGTTTAAAAAAAAAAAAAAAAAAGCTATATTTTTCCACCAGTAGGTGGAGCCGGTGCCTGAATGAGTCCTTGATGACTTATCATTGTTTCACTGCTGAACTTCTGGTGCTGTGATATGTGACATTGCCCTCCCCGTTCGTTCGTTAGTTAAACTGGGATGTATAAATTTTTTTTTTTTTATTGTCTGAATTGTGTCTGTTTGATTCTGTCTGCGGTTGCCTAACCACTCTACATCTGCACTGGAGGACACAGAAGTGTGCACCGACTGACAGGATTTTGGCACAGAGGAGGACACTGAATCACCGTTTGTTGTCACTGAAACTTTCTGCAGTGAGTACACGTGGAGCACAGCAGGGATGGAGGATCCCTATTAGGGTTCATGTAAGCATAGAAAATAGATTTTGTTTTGAGGTTTCTTTTTCCTGGAACTGAGCAGCTAACGTGAAACGCGCAATTGGTATTTACATTCTGCGAGGTTCACAGAAGCCGCTGTGAGGGGTGTGGAACAGTGCTTGTGAAACTGATCTTGTGAGCTGACTGACTTGCGGGGACCGAGAGACTTCTGCTAATTCACATAGCATCGGTAAGTCACTCGGTCCAGCTGCTTATATATTGTTTTTTTTTTTTTTAATAGAAAACTGGTGGGGATAGAGGAAGCCTGACAAGTTTTTCAGAGTGGAGCAGGCGATGCAGGCCTAGTCATTCCTGTGTTGTCAGTGGCATCTGAGAAGCCGCTCATAAGGATAGTTTTACTGGTAAAAAAACAGCGGTTTGCTGGCTGCTTTTCAGTGGTGATTTGGGGTCCAACACAAAAACAGTCCTGGAACGAACAGTTGTGGCAGTGGTGGTGGTTGGGGGGGAGGAAGTGCTGGCATGTTTGACAGGAAAGAGTGTGGATAGTGGAGACAGGGTGCAGTGATTCTTTTCTCTTCGGTGCGGCCATGTGTACTGGACCTTAATACGTTGATGCTATGCTCATATAACATCACTGTTCCAGGCACACACTGACCAATCTGAGCCCGAGAAATGTTCTTGCCATTGTATAATTGTAACACAGTGATACAAACGTGAGCATTCTGATTGGCTGAGAGACCAGTAAAGGAGCATAATTACTATACCATAATTACACTGCTGTACTTCTTTCAGACCAAGAGCCTGTGTTCCTTATCAAATCAGTACAGTCTACATTGCCAAAAGCATCAGTCAGACTGCCAGTCACTGTTTACAGTTCTGAGATTCCTTTACTGTTAAAGGAACTACTTTGTCAATCTTGCAGTAAATTTACTGTTTTACTGCACTAACACAGTGTATCATATTTTTGCATAAAAATTACAAAGACATTTTTCTCACCCTGTGTGATAAGACACTTCACAGATGTATAATTGTGGGGGAATAATTGTACTTTGCTCTTGGGTGCTTAAAGGCACACTGCGCAAGTGCCTCGGTCCTAATGGCACCCTCAAGCCGTGCAATTACTCCCCCATAATTATACATCCTGACATGTCTTTCTGCATATTTACTGAAAGTGTGTGTGTACATGTACACTTGTGTGGATGTATGCATGAGAGAAACTGTACTTGTGTGAGTGGGCTCTACCTGTGAGTAAGATTCTGGGGGTGTGGGAGGCTTGAGTTTGCATGACTAATGCGTGTCTGTGTGTTCATGTGGAATAGCTTAGGGGTGGAGTATACACTGGCTGGACAGGTGCTTAGGGAGGTACAGGAAGAGCGTGATTTGAGAATTGGTGTCAGTAATAATCTAAAATTTAACTTTCATTGCAACCAAGTGGTAAAAAAGACGTGGGGTATCCTAAGCTGCATTCATAGACATATTAAGAGTAGGAGTAAAAAAGTTCTGCTCCCCCTCTACATTTCCTTGGTAAGGCCACATACCGAATATAGTGCACAGTTTTGTGCACCTGGAAATAAAGGTGATATAAAAGCCCTAGAGAAGATCCAGAGAAGAGCAACTAGAACAAGCATTTGTCAATGCTGAATGTTTGCTTGCTGGCATTGGCAGTGGTAGTGTAGAAGTTACAGAGCTGCGTAATAGGAATGGCAGTGAAGTATTGCACTGAAGCCAACCCCACCACCACCCTGCAGAGAGTGACAGGCATTGGGGTGTGCCTTTGGGTTGTCAGGCGTAACGGCCACGCCATTTCACCACACCCTACCCTGCAGACACTGACAAGTGTCACGGTGTTCCTTGGGGTCTTTGGCCCTTATGTGCGCCATTCCATCAGAAATCACGGTGAGATGGGTGCGATGAGTAGAAGAACGGGTGAACTTTGGGGTCAAGAGTCCAAGGCATACCGATGCCTCTCACTGGCTGCAGAGTGTGGAATGGTATGAGCATTACAGGCAAGAATCCCAAGTCAGACCCCTGATGCCTGTCATTCTCTACAGGGTCGGGCGTTATGGTTGGAAACCTTATACCTCAGGCATTCGTTGGTATTTTCACTCCAAATTTTCAACATGTTTTTGTGACCCACCTCGCGAACAGGGGAATATCAGTTTGTTAGCGCTGCTTATGCACAGCGACTACGGCATTGCTTTCTACAGGTGCAAAACATTCCGAACAGGATGTAAAAAATGACAGCTGTACTGTTCATGGGGAGGTGTAAAAAATGGCAATGTTGCAAATCTGCAGTAAAAATATTAAAAAAAAAAAAAATGGTGAAGTGACGAAGTGACATAGAAACTGTGCAACGCACACCGTAATATAATTAGGTCGGGGAATTTTTACAGCAGATTGTCAACTCAGGCATTTTGGTGCCTCTGATCATGAACAGTGTCACTGTGATTTTCTGTCCGGAACAATGATTTCCCACAGCGACCACGCATCTCTGCGCTGAAAGTGTGAAAACACACTTCGGCCATGTTGTGAAAAATGACAGCTGTACTGTTCATAAGGAAGTGTGGAAAAATGCCACTGGTGAAAATCTGGACTGAAAATATTACAAAGTCATGAACTTACGAGGGTGTGTGGAAACTGCAAAATGCTCACTCGTAACACAGTCATTTTATGGACTTTTGTCACCAAATTTTCAACATAGCCATTTTAAGACCTCGGCTCATGAACAGTGTAACTGTGATTTTCTTAATCTGTCCCAAACATTGCTTTCGCACACCAACAGCACCATTGTGCGCTACATGTGCGAAAACACATTTTGGGTGACATATGAAAAATGGCAGCTGTACTGTTCATAAGGAAGTGTAATAAAATGGCAATGTTGAAAATCTGGAGTGAAAATATTAAATTCGCAAACTTGCGAGCATGCATAGGAACTGCGCAACGCACGCTCGTAAAACAGTCATTTTTAGGAATTTTTTCCCCAAATTTTCAACATAGCCATTTTAAGACCTCTGCTCATGAACAGTGTCACTGTGATTTTCTTAATGTGTCCCATACATTGATTTCGCACATCGACTGCGCCATTGTGCGCTACATGGGCGGAAACACATTTTGGGCAAGATGTGAAAAATGACAGCTGTACTGCTCATAAGGAGGTGTGGTAAAATGGCAATGTTGAAAATCTGGAGTGAAAATATTGAAAATTCGCGAACTTACAATGCGTGAGAACTGCATAGCATACGCTTCATCATAATATTTAAAATTTTCCACCAGAATTTTCAAAATAGTCTTTTGAAGCCCACCTTATGAACATTGGCATGTCGTTTCGTTAATCGTTCCGGAAAGGTGATTTCGCGCAGTGGCTGCGAAATCACCCTTCGGGCCCGAGTAACGCCATGACAGTGCAAGAATTCATGAGGAGGGGTCCTAAAACCCCATGTTGAAAACTTGGTGCAAAAATTCCAAAAAATGCCTGAGATATGCAATAAAGTTGAAAAACCCCTATCTAGCCCATTATACAGCTTACCGGCATTTCCTCAGTTCGCGGTCGGCTTTGAAGAGTGCAGATGTGTTCCCGGTCCACTGAAGATCGTCGCACCGTGCTCCGGAGGTAAGTATGGGGTGGGGGTGTGGGGAGGCAGGGTGCGCAGTGGGTGGGTGCGGGTTGTGGGAGGAGGGGCTGGGAGACTGCGTGGGACCGTTTTTGCTTTACAAGTGTTTTTTTTTTTTAAAGATGGCCTTGGGACATTGCCACGCTGGGGTGAGCTCAGCTGGCGTGCACAAGAACGACTTAGGGGTGTGAAGCAGGCGGGGATTAGGCACCCCGTCTGCCATATCATCAGTTGCCACACTGGGGTGGGCTCCTAAGCGTGGCACTTCGGTACTTTCCGGGGTGAGGACAGTGGATTGGGCACCCGTCGGCTATCTGATAACTTGCCACGCTGGGGTGGGCACCCAGCGTGGCATTTGGAAGGTTTTGGGGGGCAGCACAGCCGACGGGATTGGGCACCCCGTCGGCTATAGAGTGTGCGTGGGGGGGCACGCGGTATGGCGTGTGTGTGTGTGTGTGTGTGTGTGTGGAGCAGCGCGCGCAGGCAGGCGAGATCTTATCGCTGCTCACTGAAGCATAGCTCCCCTTTCAACTGTATGCCACTGCATTTTGGAGCTTGTCATAGACAGCTCCAGCATGCATTGGCGGACAGGGGCCGCGCCTGCCAACACACTGACTGAATTGGAGGAGGGGGTGACACACCTGTGAAAACTCGGATGATGGCACTATGTTTCTTGCACATGCGTGCAAGCAAACATAAAAATGAGGGCAGTCCAGGGTATGAAATACGAGGAGAGACTGAGAGAACTGGACGTTTTTTCCTTGGAATACCGTAGTTTAAGAGGTGACATGTGCCTGGTCTGCCGGGCTGTGTCGGATCACGGGATTTGGGACTTACTTGGCCTAGAATTTAGAGACCAGATATATAACACGCGTGCTCATCCATTACAGCTAAAAGGAGCACGCTTTAATACCCAGGCAAGAAAACATTGGTTCTCAGTAAGAGTGGTTAATATCTGGAATGTACTGCCCATCGAAGTGGTAGGAAGCAAAACAATGATGGACTTTAAGCATTCCCTGGACAGTTATTTTCGTGAAAATAATATAACAGCGTATTACTAGATAAACAAGGTGAGCCAACTGGACCTCTGTCTTTATAGTGCTCCGAATATCTATGATCTGTGACCTTTGACATGGGTATGTAAGTGATGCTGTGTGTGTGTTGTGTGACTGCATTACTATGTGTTTGATTGTATGTGTATGCATACGCATGACACTGTTTTCACAAGTGTGCATGACGCTGTGTATATAACTGTAAATGTGTAATTGTGTCACTGTACGTGAGGGTGATGCTGCACGTGTAAATCTGTGCGCATGTACGGTAAATGTCTGTGTGTGTTTCTAGCATAGTTTGCTGTGATCTACTGCAGTTAATTCTGTTGACTACTGTGGTGAGCTTCTTGTAGAGAGCTGCTGGCTAACCTGTTTTATTTCTTTTTACAGGTCTCTGAAGAGCTCCTTCACAGGTGTGCTTTTCCCTCTGTTCCCTTGTTTTACTAATGGTTTGTCCTGTTCACCTTGAGATGTACTCTTCTATTAACAGATATCAAATTGGAAATATTATATTCATTTGGGATCAGATCACTCTTGTGAGGGACAGATGAGTCATCTGTGGGACCCTATTCCCTCAAATCCTTGGGGATTTCCACTTCTGGATTGGATGGAGATGCCTGAGCGAATCCATGGTGGTGCTGGGCTTGTGCTGAGCTGACTGGCCAATTTTATCTGTATTTAAGGGTTGACAGAGCCTGGTACTGGTGGCACTGGGGGAAGGACGTAGTGCCACCATCAGTGTGATCTGGGTTCATGTCCCTAGCTTGACTTTCATGCCCTGGCTTAGACACCAGGGCCAAGGGAGCTGCACACCTTACTGATTAAACACCTCCTTGAGTGGACCTTAGGCACAATGGGCAACCTTCCCCAGAAGATAAGGTGTGAGCGGGTGACATTATGTCAAGGTGGTGGGGTGATGGGGCTGTAAAGATGTGAAAATTGGACTGGCTTGCTGGATAAACTCTGTGCCTCACCCGCATGCAAATGGCTTGTTGTACAGCCTGCCTCCCTCACTGGATTCTAGAGGTGATGCGGACCTTGCAGAGGCAAAGCTATAGTAACAGATATGGGTGGGGTGTCACTGGGGATCATGGTATCTGAGACAAGGGATGCCCTGCACTGTGTCCAGGCAGGAGTTGGAGTGTCGGGCAGATTGTCCCATAGTATGGGCAAGTCCCAGGAGAATAAGAGAATTAAAAACATGATTGGATTGGGAGAACTACTTAAAGGTTCTGATAGAACATAAATGCTCAGACAATCACCTGATCCAAATCAGAAATTTTAGAACCTGTACGTTTTTTATTAAAGTATAAACACTATCATAGGCTTCATTACAACAAATCACGACCTATGGTCAGTAAAGAGAAACAATGCGGCAAGATAACTAGTCATTCCAGAAATAAATATTCAGTATTATAGCAATTATTACCCTGCCACTGCTACATTCACATGTTGTGTAACACTGCTGTGAGTTGAGTGACCACTAAATACAGTTCTTTTGTTCCCCCTGGGTCCTTTCTTCATTCTGAGCCTTTGTTCTGGGGGAAAGATGGATTAAAAAGTGAAATTTTTAACATTTATTATCAGTTGTCAACTCTGAGTCAGTTAATCAGCAGTGATTATCATCTTACACTAGATCCCCCCATATAACCATTGAAGTACGCTTATGCAACAAAAACGGGGTGGGTTTAACTTATAAAGTCATGCCGAAGGGTTTACTATTGAACAGAAATTGTATATGCTGTATTATAAACCAGTCAATTTATAACATAAAAGCACCGCGTCGCACTGTTATGGTTATAAGAGGGTCTTTTCCTGCATCCTTAGGGTGTGGGAACATCTCCCCTTTGGGTTGCAGTTCTAGGTACACTGAGGAAACACTCATAATCGTTGTTTATTTTTTTGTGCATCTCTGCAAACCATGCACACACTCTGAAGCATCACTCCAAGGATTTCACACCCATGATGCCGTGCTCTGGGAATGAGGCTTGAAAGTACTGTATATGTATGGTTTGTCGAGATGTGCCAAAAAACAAATAATCGGGATATTTCTTCTCTCCTAACATCTTTGTATGGATCCTACGTTCTGCCTTCTTGCAAACTGCCCCTGTATTGTGCTCACTCACTCCGAGTGTTCTAAGTGGTTTGGGACACTCGTAACCACAGAGGTGCCCCCAGGGCCAGCGGATGGGGGAGGAGGAAGTAGAGACAGAAAGAGTGACAATATATACAAAAATCAGTGATTGAGATACACTAAAACTAGGATCCTTTGGTTGTTGGGGCCAATTGATAGCACTGTATACATACTATTCTAATTTTTTTTTTTTTTTTTAGTGTTTTGGAGGCCTCTTAGTGGCCCCGTGGTAGCACACTGTGGTCTGGTACAGGTGATCTGGATTTGGGAGTGAGGAAGGGTTACTAGTAACTTAGAAGCAGGAGGCTGGAAATGGTGCTGGTGGTAGGGCTTCTGTGACCGGGGAGTGTGGAACAACATTCTGCATCCACAGTGACCACCTGGGACAGGCCAAGAATGGGTCATCTTCCTGCTGCAGGGGAAGGCTGTGGCTCGATCATGGAATGATGCAGCCCCTAAAGAGAGGCAGGAGGTATGAAGAGCGGGTATGGGGGTGGGGGCAGAAGCTGGACAATAAAAACACTCAGCCTGTCAGAATGCTAGTTGTTGTGTTGCCAGGCCTCACACACTTCAGTTGTCTTCAGGGGCCTGTGGTGATGGCACTGGGAGGTTAGAAGAGATAATATATTTTTATATTTATTGTTTCAGTCTTGTGTTATATGGTATATGTGTTTTCTCAGTATTCATTTTTGTATTAATCCTATCTGTTTTTATGTAAAGTGCCCAGAGACTCTGAGATTGTGTGCCATATAAATAAATGTGCCTTGCCTTGCCTATCCTCCCCTATCTTGCTCCTGAAACAGCTCTCAGAACTTGTTAGGGATTACCGGATGTCTGGTGTTATATGTGAAGGCATAGGGGGCATTTGCAGTGAGTTCTGAAGCTTTATTTTCCCACGCTGTGAGGATAAAGACACCTGTACTGTGGAGGAGACAGTTGGGGGGCAGGGAGGCAAGCGTACTGGGTGGCAGTCATCTTGCCCCAGTCTTGGATTTGTCTTCTATTACAGTAGGTCCTGGGAGCCAACAGCAGTCTGAAGTCACTCACTGCACTGACTGCTGTTGCATTTCGATCACTTGCAGCACCTTGCCCGTCTGGTACATCAGTGCGATCTGACCCTCTGGCCTCCTTGGAGGAAGTGCCAGTTCATGTGCCAGTGACCTTCTTGGCCCTCTGCAGCAGTTACTGTGGAATCAATGCAATCATGTCTACCTCTCTGAAGGTGGCAGTGCTGCTGTGTGCAGCCCTGCAGTCCTTTGGTCAGACTCGCCCGAAACACAGAGACCTCTGCTCATTCCTACACCTTGGTCACTGGTGCATCTGCTACCACTGGTCAATTAAGATGGTCCCAGATAACCTTTTCTTCAGTGCTTTCAGTAAAATATAGGATAATATTTTTCAGTGTTTTCAGTAAAAGATGGGATAATATTTCACGTTCAGGTGTCGCTGGAACAAGGAGCCAACACTGTCCATGCCGGGCATTGACGTCGGCTATTTCAGCAGCGTGTTTGCATACAAGGCCTGGAAACACATGTTACAGTCTGTCTTGACAGGTAACTTACTTTTTTTCAGAATTATCATTAAAATTTGTCATGTTTAGGCTGACCTGCTGGGCTAATGACAAAGTGCCCATCTGCAGTGCAAGGTACCTGGGTTACTGTCTGAGCAGAATCCCATTGGCAATGTGGAAAGGCTGTTGTGTAGTTTGGGAGAATCGCTCCATCTTTTGAGCAAACTTGCATGGCTCTCCACCACATATTTGCTTCCTAGTGGCTCAGTGGGAGGGAGGTGTGTGGCAGTGAGCCTGGGCTCAGCATTTACAGGCTGTTACGTGGCATGGGGTTGGCTAGACACTGTTGAGGCAGCACCAGCAGCCTTCCACTAATATGATATGACAGGGAAGGGCAGTTCAGGGCTTGGTTTGTGAGCTGCAGTGGAAGAGGAACTACTAAAATTAGCCTGTGGAGGAGTCTGGGGAAGAGCTGTGGCCCCCACAACTCACCAGCAACAGATGAGATGCTCTTTTCCATCTCTTCTAGAGCATGGTGTCCAGTTTTGGAGGTCGCACCTCAGAAAGGACATAGGGTGGAGGCCATCCAGAGGAGGGCAACTAAAGTGGTGCAAGGGTTGCATGAGAAGCCGTACAAGGAGAGACTAATGTATCTCAACATGTACACACTGGAAGAGAGGAGAGAGAGAGAGAGAGAGAGAGAGGTGACTTAATGGACACCTTCAGGTACCTCACAGGGGTCAACAGGGTGCAGAAGGGAAGTCACTTTCAATGACAAGGAGCACCTGGACCAGGGAGCATGCAGTGATGCTGGGTGCGTGTGAGGAAATATTTCTTCACTGAAAGGGTGGTAGACACCTGGAATAGATTGCCAGCAGAAGTGGTAGAAGCAAAAACAGTGGGGTTGGGGGGGGGTCAAGCATGTGTGGGATAGAAATAGAGGTGTATTAGGAAACAGGCAGGAAGGAGGGAGGTTCACTGGAGACCAGCTAGGCTCTGCGGAGACAGATTAGGCAGGGAACAGCTGGGCAGAATGGGTGGTGCAAATGGCCCTTTTGTACTGAAAAATGCAATGCTACTGTATTTCTATGTTTCTTATGTAGGACATTTGAGAAGTTTTAACAAATGGGTTATGAGGCAACATTCCTTATTTTAAGGAAAGGGGAAGCGGAAATTGTTTAACCCAGAGAGACACACTAAGCCAGAACTTGTTTCCAGGTGCGACCTGGGAGCACAAGGAAGTGAAGTGACTTGCCCAGGGTCACACAGTATGCAAGTGGGGGCTGATGGAATTCAACCCCAGGTCTCCAGGTTTGCATCTCAGTGCCCTTAACCAATATGCTATACTGCCTCCTAACTGAGGCCTAAGTTACCTATACTATGTAAGTGGTTCATAATACCTCTCTAGCAGCCTGTTGCTTGCCTTGCCACAGAAACAATTGAGACTTTGGTCCTTGTCTCCATATCAGGCGTGTGTGTGTGTGTGTGTGTGTGTGTGTGTGTGTGTGTGTGTGTGTGTGTGTGTATGTTCTGCCAGATAAATTTTACTGAAATTTGAATTCTTGTATGGCATAATAAACAAACATTATCTCTAATATGTGGAAAAATTACGTTTTACTAGTTACTTTTCACAGAACAAAATACCTGTTAAAAGTCGTTTTCTGGGTTTTTTACATATTTTTTAGTTTACCCATTTTTGTAAATGCAATAAGACTTACCAGGATGTGGGTTATTTAAGCAATAAACCATGACAGGGTGTGGGTTATGCTGGGATTTACCCATGCCTGGTGTGTTTGACCACAGGCGCAGGCTGAGTGACCAGATCCACACCAGAAGTGGGTAAATCCCAGCATAACCCACACCCTGGAGTGGTTTATCACGATTCTACAATATGCCTCTTTTTTAATGTCTAAAAAAGAAAGAGTTTTTTGTCTTTTAAATTGTTTTTAAGGATTTTACAAGTCCACCAGAAAAAATAGTCCTTTGTTGCTAGGGAGATTTGATTTCCGTACCTCAGCATGTCCTGTCCCTTCTAATCATAGCTGTCAGCTGTCTTTTTGATTACTGCTGACCTCCCTAATTTAATTCTGAAAATTGCTCTGTCTCTGCTGCCTGCATATAGAATCATAACAGTAGCTTGCTGCCCAGAAATGCCTAATTATCAGCTCCGGATACAGTTACCGTGGTGGCTGCAGAAGACAGAGCCAAATGTAGCAAAGACAGTTTCCCTGGTCAGAGTGCTAAAGCTACGAGAGGCTACTGCCGCCCCCCCACACACACACGATCCCCGTTCAGCATATTTTAACTGTCTGCCGAGTGCTGAATGGGGGAAACTCTTTAATTTAGTTCTGCATTGCAGACTTTTACCTTGCTGGCCACTGAAGACAGATCCCCGGACAAATCGAAACTCCTCTTTGACAGTTTGTCGGTCGGAGCTCTCCTTCCACAATCCCCGTCCAGCTACTGACAAATGCTGAACAGGGGAACCTATTTATTAAAAACTAAGTTTACAGCTTACAGAAATCACAGCCGAAAACCAGAGCCATGATAGTGGGCACGCGCCCATGCATATGCATGAGCGCGTGCCCACTATCACCGCTCGGCCTTTCAGCCTGATTTCTGTAAGTTGTAGCTCTTGTTTTTAATAAAGAAATAGTTTCCCCAGTTCAGCATTCGGCAGAGACTTAAAATATGTGATTCGCTGCATGGGGATTGTGCGAGGTGAGAACGAGCATCCTAGGGCTTTCAGCAGTTACGCTTTAGCGGGGAGTTAATATGGTGGCATTTTTTTTTATTTTGCGGGTTGGATTGATTTTTGGCACATGCGGCTGACTAGGTCTTTATCCGTGAGTTATGCTGGAATTTACTCATGGATAAAAGACCCAGTCAGACAATCACATTTCTACATTTTTAATTGTCATTGTATAATATGGGATAACTGCATTTCCAGGTGCTAAAGGCACTCCGCGTAAACGCCTTATGGCTTGCAATGCACCTGGGCATATCGTAATAAGCCACACCCTATTGTGTCGTATTGCTTACTGAATGGGGTGTTCTGAGGGATAAAATAAGGGATGTCTACCTAATGTGGGATAGGTGAGAGGAATGAACAGAAGAGTTCTGAGGGGTGAAATGAGGGACATCCCACCTAATGTGGGATAGTTAAGAGGTATGAGTGGAACGTTCTGATTGGTAACATGAGGGATATCCCTTTTCACCTAGGACAGTTGAGAATACAGAGGTGTTCTGAGTTGTAAAATGAGGTCATTCCTCCTAATGTGAGACAATTGTGAGGCTTCTCATTATCGAAGAGATACGTATTGAATACACCTTTATTGATCTTTTCCAGTCCCAGCTCAGCTTCATTTGGACCCCAGGACGGCACACCGATACCTCGTTCTCACGAAGAACAGAGCTAGTGTAAAACTTCGCAATTGCTTGAAAGAAATCCCTGATAACCTTCAAAGGTTCCAGAACTTTGCCAGTGTCCTAAGTATGGAGGGGTTTGAATCTGGCAGGCACTACTGGGAGGTCAGAACTGAGGGAAATTCTGATTGGATAATTGGTGTGGTAAAGGAATCTGTTGACAGGAAGAACAACGTTAACATGGCACCTGAGAGCGGTTTTTGGACCATACGACTTTATAACGGGGAGGAGTACTGGGCCTTGGACTTCACAGAAACCTACCTCCACGTGGCTGAGATGCCAAAGAGCATTGGCGTTTACCTGGACTATGAGAGAGGTCTGGTGTCCTTCTATGATGCCGACAACATGTCCTACCTGTACAGCTTCCTTGATAAATTCAGTGAGAAGGTCTTTGCATTCTTCTGCCTTTCTTCAAGTTGGGATGGTACAGGCAAAACAGCTCCACTGAGGGTGTCCACGCTGGGGCTGTAAACCTTGTTGGCTTTATAAGTGTAGTCTCAACTCTGACCCCCCTGGTGGCAGCTCCAGGAATTAAGAATAACCAGGACACAGGCAAGACATAGAAGTTTTCTTGTCAGGCACGTAGGCAGAATGCTGGTCTTGACTCTGTTGGCAGCTGGATGGATCCCTTTGTGGTAGAGGATTGAGTCAGGAAGTATAGACAGACCCAGAAAATGGCACAAGGTGCAAATAGCATTTTATTCAAAACAGAACAATAAGAAAACTCTTCTGTCGGATGACTTCAGGTTGGTAAACAGATGTGGAAAACTGATTTGACAGCTGCTTTACAACAGTTTTAAACAGAGTTCAGCAAAGTCTTCACTCCATATCTGCTCTAAAGTAGCCTGTTGGCATCAAAATTGTAGTCCCTGTTTCTAAGCAGTAAGAAGTACTAATTGCAGCTTCAGGTGTACCTGTTTTACTAGGTAAGGTCTTTCTTGTTCTCGGCTTCTTCAGAGTTCAGAATCTGTCAAGAGCGAGCCCCCGGCAGCCTTCTGTGGCTTTTTAGTGACTTTTTGGGGTGACCTCCCTGACCTTTTGTTCTCAAAACATCGCACTCAATTGATTGTCCTTTCTGAGTGTCCTGAGATAAACAAAAAACAACTCTAGCTAAGGCTGAAAAACATTAACCCCATCCTGTCTTATGAGTTATTTAATCTAATAAACTTCTACCATTTAGAAATTATATTTTCCCTACAAAAATGGAACCCATGTTCTCTTTTTTCCCCTCTATAAACAGGTTTCCTTAACCTCCCTTGTCTCTCCTATCATCTCACTATAGATACTATTCTTGGAATACAAAACATCCTTTCCTATGATACCTTTTTAGCAAAAATTCTGTTGAGGTACAGACAGAATAACATTCTGCAAAACACGCCTTTGCTGTGAGGACTTTCACAAGTATCTGTCTGAATTTGCTCCCCCTCCCCCCACCCGATAGGTCACAAAATGCAGTCTGTTATGGCTAGTTTTTCTAGGTTCAAAGCAGTGGCTGTTTTACAACCTGTTACAGCCTGGTCTATAGCTGCTAACACAGGCTTCTGACAGGTAGGTGTCAAAAGGAAGCTTGTAATTAGTTTATCCACTGGGTTAACGAGGGGGGAAACTCTTCTTTTCTCTCTGTTCAAATCCATGTTTCATGATGTTTTGCTGCTTGGCCTGTTTTCCCAAGCAGAAGTCTAAAACATATATTTATATCAAAACCATATGCACATTCTAGTAGATGGTTATCACGCCACTCGATAACCATATAACAGGAGTTGCTACTACAGGAGTTGCATTATGCTACTTTCCCTCTGTATACTCTTCCCTAAGGACGCATCCATGAGATGAGCAACTTGTTGTTCAGTGTGCCCTTCCTGGTGAAAATTTTCAATAAATAAAATAAACTACAATACAGTGTTTTCAGAAGTTTCAAAGTCACATCGTTATTACACTAAAGAGGCTGACCTTCAAACAGGTATTTCAGAAGGTGAGACTGTGTTATAAATTAAATGGTCTTAGAGATTACGCACAGTATCCTGTTGAAACATTTTCAAGCACTCCATAACTAGAAACTACTAAGGCATGAGAAGCACTATGTAAACTTTTAAAAGATTTGGGCCTTATGGATTCCTGGCACACCGTGTATCCGGAAGGGAGAGATTATTCCTTTTTTTCCAAAAGATATAAGACATACAATAGAAACATAGAAACATAGAAGTTGACGGCAGATAAGGACCGCAAGGCCCATCCAGTCTGCCCATTTCTTTTTCTACCTTATAAATGTGCCATCGGCCTTTGCTCTGTCAGTGACCTATCTATTCATAGTCATTTGTATTGCTCCTTATGCCTATCCATGCCTGTTTGAAGCCCTGCACTGTATTCATAGCCACCACTTCTTGTGGTAAGCTATTCCATGCATCTGCCACCCTTTCTGTGAAAAGAATTTCCTCATTCCCCTTAATCGGCCTCCTCTATTCTCATGCTGTGTCCTCTTGTCTGCTATTTTTCTTATATTTAAACATGTTAGACTCTTTCACCTTGTTTATGCCCTTAAGGTGTTTAAATGTCCGATCATATCACCTCTCTCCCTCCTTTGCTCAAGGGTATACATATTGAGCTCCGTTAATCTGTCCTCATATGTCTTCTGATGCAGTCCCTGCACCATTTTGGTTGCCCTTCTCTGGACTGCCTCAATTTGGTTAATGTCCTTGTGAAGGTGTGGCCTCCAATACTGCATGAGTACTCCAGATGGGGCCTAACCAATGTCTTGTACAGAGGAATTATTACCTCCCTCTTACGACTTATGATACTCCTACTACACCCCTAACACCCCCTAGCCTTACCTACTGCTTTAGAGGTCTGCTTGGATGATTTTAGGTCATCAGTGATGATGATGCCCAAGTCTCTTTCTTCCTTTGTGACTGCTAGCATCCCTCCCAGCCTATAAGTGGCTTCAGGGTTTCTCTTCCCTATGTGCATGATTTTGCACTTCTTTGCATTAAATCCCAGTTGCCACTCTTCTGACCATTTTGCTAGTTTATCAGATCTCTTCTCATTCTGCCCACCCCATCTGGATCATCTACTCTGTTGCAGATCTTGGTGTCATCTGCAAACAGACAAGCCTTACCCTCTAGTCCATCTGCGGGTCACTAATGAAGATGTTGAATAGGACTGGCCCCAGGACTGATCCCTGAGGTACCCACTTGGACTTGCATCTCTTCTGACTGTATACCATTTACCACCACTCTCTGTTTTCTGCCAGTCAACCAGTTTGCCACCAGTTGACCAACTTCTGACCCACGAGCCTACCAGCTTATTTATCAATCTTCTATGTGGAACAGTGTCGAAAGCTTTGCTGAAGTCAAGGTGGGCGACATCAACTGCTCCCCCTTGGTCCACCACTCTGGTTACCCAGTCAAAGAAATCTATGAGATTAGTTTGACAGGACCTTCCTTTTGTAAACCCATGCTGTCTTGGATCCTGTGCCCCTATGGATTCCAGGTGTTGCACTATCCTTTCCTTAAGGAGTGCCTCCATAATCTTGCCCACTACTGAGGTAAGACTGACTGGTCTGTAGTTCCCCGCCTCCTCCTGCTACCACTCTTGTGGGCGGGATCACATGAGCCTTCTCAGTCTTCTGGGACCTCTCCTGTGCTCAGAGACTCACTAAACAATTCTGCTAATGGCTCTGCTAGTTCCTTCTTTAGCTCCTTAAGTACCCTGGGATGTATGCCATCAGGTCCCATTGCCTTATCCACCCTGAGCTTAGCAAGCTCTTGTAGGACCCTTTCTTTTGTGAAGGGAGTAGTGCTCACCTCCCTCCCCCCTGTGTCCATGATGCTGAGCTGTGGGCCCTGCCCTACCTTCTCTTCAGTAAATACTGAGCAAAAGTATCTATTTAGGATAGATGCCTTTACAGGGTCCTCCTCCTCACATGCTCCCTTTTCTCCATTAAGCTTAGCAATACCCCCTCTGGACTTTCTCCTTTCACTAATGTATCTATAGAAAGTATTGTCACCTTCTTTTACTGTTTGTGCTAGTGTTTCCTCAGTTTGGGACTTTGCCTGCCTTACTGCCTTACCTGCTTCCCTTAGGGCAGTTTGGTATGCCTCCCTATCTTCATCCCGCTGTGTTCCCTTATATTTCCTGAAGGCCATCCTTTTGGCTCTGACCTTTTCTGCTACTGTATTTGAGAACCAAAGTGGTTTCCTTCTTCTTTGCACTTCCTTTTCTGTCTAACACAATGGGATGTTGCTTCAAGTATTGTATCCTTAATGCTTGCCCACTTTGCCTGTACCCCCTCACCTGTGTTTCTTTTTGCCAGGGCTAGCTTAACTCTGTTGGCCATCTTATCAAAGTCAGCTCCTCTGAAGTCCCATATTTTTGCCTTGGAATGGGATGGTTTAGATGTAGTAGCCAAATTGAACCATACCATGTGATGGTCACTGGCCCCAGGTGACCTTCTACCTGGAGATCTGTGATCCCTTCTTTGTTAGTCAGTACTAGATCTAGGATAGCCCTGTCTCTTGTGGGTTGCTGTACCAGTTGTTTGAGGCCCTCCCCTGCAGGAATCCACTATGAGTCTAGTTCTGGCAGATGTTCCTACTGGTATTGACCAATCTGTATCTGGCATGTTGAAGTCTCCCATTATCAAGAACCTCCCTTTAGCTGTCGTGTTTTGTATATCTTCCAACAGTAATGTGTCTATGTCCTCCCTCTGGTCTGGGGGCCTGTAGACAACCCCAGTTCTTATGGCTGTACCATTTCCTGTTTCAGGGTGACCCACAGTTCTTCTGGCTCCTTATGTGTATTCTGAATTTCTGTAGCTTTGATATTTTCATTAACATACAGAAGGCCTCCTCCCCCCCTTTTTGCACCTCGGTCTCTTCTGAACAATACATAGCCAGGTACCGAAGTCTCCCAAGTGTGGTTACTGGTAAACCACGTCTCACTAATTGCTACTATGTCCAGTTTAGCCTCTGACATTATTGCCTGCAGGTCTGGGATCTTATTTCCCAGGCTGTGAGCATTTGTGTACATGATTTTCCATTGGCCAGATTTTGGTGTGTTAGTTGTTGGGTGAAGTTTGGCATTACCCCTGTGCATCGTGTGGGAGACAAACCTTTTTCTTACCTGGTGATGCAAATGAGCGGCAAACACGCTGAATTCCTGTTTGACCACTAGCTGAGGGAGGGTGTTCTTCCCATTAAAGCGTGTGGGTGCTGCACCCCTCTCCCATTTGCTAGTTTAAATATTCTGCAAAGACGTCAAACTTCTGCCCCAATGCACTGACTCCCTCTTTAGTCAGATGCAGTCCATCAAATTTAAAGAACTTTCGCTCCCAGAACTGTTGCCAGTTCCCTACAAATCTGTGTCCTTTTTCCTGGCACCAGTTCTTGAGCCACGTGTTTAGCTCTCCTATCTCCCCTTCTCTGACCTTCCGTCCATCTGCTCCCTTCTCCCAGACTGGCAGGATCTCAGAGAAGGAGATGCAGGACGAAATAGATGATAGTTTGTCACCCAGCTTAGTCAGGTGTTCCTTGGTCTCCACAACTGACCGGCTGGCTGAGATCATTAGTCCCTATGTGTACTAGGACATCAATGTTTTCTCCTGCTTTGTGAACAATTTTAATGCGGTCAGTGTCTCTCCATGCTGATGTACCTGGGAGACATCTGACCATAACCCCTGGCTGGAGATGGTATCAACTCCCGAATCATGGAGTCTCCTATGATCAGAAGTTTTTGGTTTCCTTTGTGCTTGTTTAGTTTTGGTTTCCTGATTTGGGTGAGTATTGTTGTGCTAGCTCCTGTGCCGCAGTGTCCTGCTCTGCAATGTATTCTGCCTCTTTATTTGATTTCAGAGATAGAGGCAGATACCTGTTTGTAGTGTTTATATGGTTTTTGGAGGTAATGTTTTGGAGAGCAGAGAGTGATGGGGCACCTGATTTGCTCCTCCTAACCACCTGCCAACCTCCTGGACCAACTACCCTCTGCGGTCGAGGTTTTTCTGTTGGATGCTGGGGAAATGGCGGGTGGTTCTTATAATGTATTTCCTCTTCAATATGAAATTTGAGGCGTGCAATCTCTGCCCATGCTGCCGGAGCTGAGACCTCGATCTCAAAGGCCCAGCATGTAGGACAGTGTCCTAACTCCTGTAAGACTGTCCTTCTGAAAATTGTTCCACAGTACCTGCAGTTAATGAAATCCATTCCAAATAAGTTGCTGGGTTTGTAACCTAGTCAGAGTAATTAGAAGGAAAAAAAGGGAAAAAAATGCAAGTAATGGTTTAATTGTGCTTTGTTTAACTTGTTATAACAAGTTAAATTACTAGTGCCCCTGTAAATGAGATCACCTTGTGGAGGCCCCACTGATCTGCCCCTTCCTGCTCTGCCACAGGAAATGTCACAACTGTGGTACCCTATAAAGGAGTGTAGCGTGGGGTGGTTGGGGATGGGGTGGGTGGCTGGCCCTTCCCTGCCTAAAAGAAGAACCACAGACTGAAAGAACAAGGAGGTAAGAGCAGAAACAATCAGTCAACAACAAATGCAGTAACCCTGAAAGCTTATCCTAATGTTAGATAAAACTGTAAAACCTGTAAAGCACCACCTGTAATAATTTCAGAGAAGATATACCTGTAAGAAACACTTTGCTCCAGAAAAAATAAAGCAGTAACAGAAGATATACCTTTGCAAAGACAATTTGAATCAGAAGATTACAGCAGTAATCTGTTAGCACACACCTGTAGGCACACCTTGTAATAATGCAGAAGAAGGTATACCAGCAACAACAATTTGAATCAGAGAAAAAATAAAGCAATGAAATGTTAGCAACAAACAGTAGCAATCCCTGTGAGTAAAAAATAAAAACACCACCACACAGTAAATCTGCTTAGCCAAACTAAGTCTTAATCCTTCTCCCTTGCTCTGGTAAGTTTCTCTACTCTGCCTTTCAAGCAGTGGATACTATGGTGGCATCAGAAATTGATAACATCCATTTGTCAGACCATGCCCTGATTGATGCATCTGTTATGTTACAAACAGGGACATAGAAAACTTTCATGTAGAAGTTTTATTCGGCACAAATTAAAGACATAAACTTCCCAAGCTGGATCAAGAAAGAGATTACAGAAGTTTTCATGGTTAACGACAGTGGAGAGGTATCTCATATTTATTTATTTAGTTAGTGTTTGTTGACCGGGTAAGTGCACTAGACAAATCCTGCCTATTTTCATGCACGACCTGGGGGAGGGGGATACAGATGAATGCCAACTGACCTTGAACCAGATTAAGCTGTTGGTGGTATTTTTAGTATATTTAGGGTGCATTCAAATCCTACATAAGGACAGGATTCTAAGTTACTTGGCACAAAAGAAGAAAGAAGCTAAAAAACAGTTAACTGAATTAGAGAACAATCTTTGAAATTTGGAAAGCAAATATAAAGACCCCACCTCCCAAAAAATGAAAAAAACTGAGAATTGCTGTGGAAAATAGTCTAGCTAAAATTTGAAATAAGCACATTATGTTTAGATAAAGCTAAATGTGCTTTGTTTAGGACTAAGCAACAGTAATGGGAAGCAAGTGAAAAGGCAGGGAGAGTCCAGGCCTACAGACTTAAAAAGATACAAAACCAAACTCAAATTCCTGCTATTAGGAAAAAGACAGGAGAAATAGTACACACAAATATAGAGATTGGTGAGACCCCTGTGTCGTTCTATGGACAACTATATCCAAGTAAATATAAGGATATAGGCAACCCAGTAGAAGAATTATTTCAACATTTAAAACTGCAAAAACTATCTTCTGAGGACAGTGACAAATTGAATAAGCCAATTTCTGTATATGAAGTTATAAATACTATTAATGAACTACCAAATAAAATTCCAGGTTCTAATGGCTTTCTGGGGCGCTTTAAACTTATCAGTCAGAATACAGCAAAATATTTTCACAGAGCTCTGTTTATAGGCTCGGGAAACTAAGCAGTTCCCTCAAACAATGAATAAAGGCATATATATATATATATATATATATATATATATATATATATATATATATATTATGATAGATGAGGCAAAAATCCTGATTTATCGAGTTGTTGTTGTCCATTGAAGCGACTTTGATTTCATGCCGTTCGCCAATTGTGTCATTGGTATGGGTGATTGGGATTGCCAGCCCTAACTCTCACCCCATGACATGTGTAAAGCAGCAGAAGCATAGGAGAATGGGTGAGAGTTAGACCACGATCCCAGTGCGCACCCCAATGCCGGTTGGGGTGGTGTGGGGTCCAAGGGGTTTTAACCCTAACAGCGATTTCCCACCTTGTCGCTGTGGAACAACCCTAACTAATGCATTAAACAGAGTTTTTGCTCTAATTTCCTTTTCTTGAGAATGATAACGAGAAATAGTGAATGAGGCGTCCCTGCCCTGGCGGACTAGGCGGTGGCGGAGCTCCCGTCACATGATGTCTTGTGGCATACTAACAGGACAGCAACGCAAACAGAAATGCTAACAGTGGCGCACATGGTAACACAAGCTAATGAGAACAGAAAGGTAACAGCACATGGTGGCGTGAGAGGAACGGTCTGCACGTGATGTGTTGTCACATAGTAACATGGTGCCTGCAAACAGAAATGTCAATGGGCATGGTGGCGTAACTGAAACAGAAAGATAAACAGTACTGTAACAGAAATGGCAAAAATAAC
This sequence comes from Neoceratodus forsteri, assembly GCA_016271365.2. Lineage (NCBI taxonomy): Eukaryota > Metazoa > Chordata > Ceratodontiformes > Ceratodontidae > Neoceratodus > Neoceratodus forsteri. The sequence goes on from JADMNL010000035.1 coordinate 65,177,556, forward strand.
AGAAGCATAGCGCAAATGAAAAGCATAAAGGATAGCACATGGTGGCGCAGAGCGTCAGCGGTAAGTGAAGCGGATGCGGAACACGTAAGCGGAAAGGGCAACAGTAACAGTAATGTAAGCGCACAGGCTGGTTTTCCCCAAAACCTACATAGAGAAAGACAGAGTACAAATAATGTATGCAAAATAATGAGTATCGGCGCAGAAAATGAGATCTTGGAATACTAAATACATTATATCTCAGGAACCGTACCACGTAGAAAAAACATTTAAAAGTCATATTATTTACAGCTGTCCTGGCTAATTTGAATCTTAGCCCCATTAGGGGGCTAAGAAATTTTCCGATGAAAAGTCCGTATCTCGCACAGTTTCCGAGATACGGGCCCTAAAAGGTGGCGAACGCCGTAATGTTATCCTATGGGAAAAAAAGAAAAGTTTGGAGCGCCATAACTTTGCCTCCCTGTAATATTTTTTCACCAAACCACTGAAAGGCACATCTGTGGGCTGTTGGCTGTCTTCCCTCCAAATTTCAGGAAAAAAGACCAAACCGTTATTTTGCAGCAGGGTGCCAAAGGATTCCTGTAATGCTTCGGGCACCGTAATGTTATCCTATGGGAAAAACTGTCAACTTTGGAGTGCCGTAACTTTGCTGTCATGTAATATTTTTTCAATACAACACTGAAAGGCATTTCTGTGAGATGTCAGCTGCGTTCCCTCCAAATTTCAGCCCAAAACTCCCAACGGTTATTTTGCAGTGCAGTGCCAAAGAATTGCTGTCATTTTCCCACAGACTAGAAAATTACTGTCGCAATTTGCGAAAGCTTTCGCAAAAAAGTTCGACACTTTCGTGAAGCACGAAATAATTATGAAGTACTTTTTCCAGAAATTTGAAAACATATTTCTGGGTGTTTACCACAAAATAGACATGGCAGCATCCTCAGGGCCCATCTAGGTGAATACAAAAGAATTAGGTTGCTACAGGGTCCCAAATTTAAATGCCAACCATTTTCTGATCACCAGCTGAAAACAAAATGGCGGATTCTGCAATAACAGGCCCATTGCGAAAGTAAAATGCATTTGCGACACTGTCGAACTTTTTGTTAACTTTTTCCCATTGACTTATAATGGGAAACTGTTTTTGAATAACTTTTGAACCGTTTAATATTTTTCACCAAATCTTCAAAGGTACATCAGGACCCGGCTGCACGTTCCTGGAGATTTGGGCCAGTCACGCAAACCGCACGACCTGTAGGGCGTGACCATAGAATTCCAGAAAAAGCGTGAACGCACACAGAGATCACACTTAATAACTCTGCAGCCATATATCCGACCGTACAAACTTGGCAGATCCCAAGGCCTATGGTTCTTGATCATGTATTCCAAATTTCAGGCAAATCCGTCAAACGGTTGCAAAGTTATTAAGGTGCAACATTTTGGGTTTAACATAGAAATGGCTCCTCAACCCTAACTATAGTGGCACTACTGTGCCACTATAATATAATGTGTGTGTGTGTATATATGTATGTGTGTGTGTGTGTGTGTGTGTGTGTGTGTGTGTGTGTGTGTATGTGTATATGTGTGCGTGTATATGTATATGTGTATCTAATACCAAAAATAGGTAAAGATAATTTGGACTGGGCCAGCTATAGACCAGTTTCTGTACTAAATAATAATTACAAAATCCTGACAGCAGTTTTCGCCAAAAGACTAAAGAGTTTTATCCAGAAGCTAATTGGTAGAGAACAAGTGGGTTTTATAACTGGAAAAGTAGGTGCAGATAACATTCAAAAACTATATAACACAGTTTGGTATGCTAATAAACATAAAACGACCTCATTAGCTGTCTCTTTAGATTAGCAAAAAGCTTCAGACTCTATAGAATGGGAATACTTGCAAAAAGTACTAAATCCAGAAGCAAATGATTTGATACCTTTTAATGGACCAACATAGATGTAACAACAAGAACAAAGTGCTTTAGCTTTCGGACCAACCGGTCCTTCTTCAGAAGCTAATGGCAGTTGTTTTAAAAAATACAATACTTATAACAGCTAGATCATCAGAAAAAAACATAAAAAATCCCCATTGGTTCAAAATACTCATTTAAAAAAATACAGACGATGATATCAGAGAAGTTTAACAGTACCATACTGCCTTCAGCCAGGAGGGTTCCTGGGTCAAAGGTGCTTGGTGGAACACATACAAAGAAAGAAGAAACAGTACTAAAGGCATTTAGTTTTGGTAAGGACTTTGTCTCTGGGTCTCTATAATATACACACAACCATCTGCTGAACTAACCACTAATGGCTTTATATCGTCCCCCTTTCATCTTCAGAGAGGGACTAGGCAAGGGTGCCCCTATCTCCCGAACTATTCCTGCTATAGAACCACTCATCAGATCAGTAGATAGATTCTTCTATTAAAGGGATACTAGTTGGAAAGACAGAAAACAAAGTTTATACATTTGTGGATGACTTGCTCTTTACTTTAACCCATTATTTAGAATCTGTTGCAAACCTACAAAGGAAGTTTGAACAGTTTGGAGAAATTTCAGGCTTAAAACTTAATTGGGGAATAAAACACAAATCATGCCTATTTCTTGCCCCCCAAATAGTACTTGAAATATCTGCAGGGAAACATCAATATTGGAGTCCTTACAAACACGATTACTTATTTGGGACTAGAGATATTTAATAAACTGGGCAAACTCCTGGAAATACAACAACCTTAATGTATGTAAAAGACTGGTACTGGCGTTGACACTGGAGCCACAACCTTGTTAAATTCATCTATATTAGAGTATATAAGTATACACTGCCAAGAAAGCTGAGACTTTCATACCAAAATGCAGTATCTGAATTAGGGTCTCGCTATATGCATGTCACTAAGAGAACACCAGTTACTGTGATGAATCAGAATGAGCCTGCCATTAACTTTGCCAGATGCTTTGTCAGAATGGATACCTGTCATTGTGGGGGAACGTCTCTCTCCCATGTTAAGTAGAGGAAGCAGCAATGCAGAGATCACAACCCGGTCAGCACTCAGAGACAGTAGCATGAAACTCTCTCTGTCTTTACGTCTCGCTCGCGGACATAAGCTGTCTCGTTCATAGTTGCTCCTGCTTTGTCTCTCTCACTCGTGGATATAAGCGTCAGTATTGCTGATAGTCGAACGGTGCCATTGCAATGCCATGATCTATGTAGTTTGAAAATAAGAAATTGTGGCAGTATTAAGGATTGTGCAGAGCTTTGGCAGCAGCTCAGAAAATCTTGGCTATCTTGGTCAGAGGTCAGGCCACAACACTTGCAGTGGCTTGGATCTTAAATTGTCCAGTCACAGAACAGGATATTCAAAGGGATACAGCAGGGAGAGATCACAACCTGGTCATTACTCTGAGACAGTAGCATGAAAACTCTCTCTCTCTGTGAGCAGGGTGTCTAGCTGTCTCAGTCACTGTTTCTTCTGTTACCAGTATATAATAAAAAAAACGCTCTTGGCTTATACATGAGTCACTATGTTTTTACTGGGAAAAAAAGGCACAAGTTAGGGGGTCGGCTTATACGCGGATCGGCTTATCCGTGAGTATATACGGTAATCACAACCAATGAATAAGTACCTTGTTTATTCATGCAAAATGTTCCTTCTAACTCAAAAAATTAAGGGGCATGGGGTTTCTAACAGCAACATAGGTGGGGTACATCTTATTAAGGAAAGAGCCAGTTGCTGTGTGAGTTGCTCAAGGCCAAATAACTCTTTCATTAATTTCCATTTTTACCTGTGTACTACAACCTATAATGAAAGGATGGAATTGTGGGTTTAGCCACGTAGACCGAATCAGCCTCTTGAGGCCTAAGGATGCTACTAAAAGCCATATCCTTTGGTATTTAGGTAAGTGGGCAGCAGAGGACACATCCCTTATAACGAGGAGCAAGGGTTCAGGTGACACACTGCATTTCAACACTTTACAGAAAAACGATACGGTACTACCTTCCAAATAGGCATTAGTTTGGGACCATAGCAAAGGACATGGAATAAGCTGGCATTTTCCTCTGGACACCTCTAGCATTTCCCCTATGTCTACTTTACCATTACAGCTAAAGTGGGTGGTGTATAGCAGATGTTATGAAATATCTTCTATTGTAACAGCTGACCCTGTGGAAGTGCACATCTCTACAGTATAATATCGAACTGTGTGCGTAAAGGCATGTGGTGATATTTCAACAAAGTAGTCAGCTGTGAAATTGAGTCTTGCTCATGCAGTTAAGAGACCAGAATGCAAGGATGTCACAATAATATGATGATATATCACAGTGATTCCCACTGATGATTATAGAGACAATGTGATTATCATACAGCATCATATACTGTGATATGTTGCCTTGACTTTCTCATCTCTTACTGCTCTGGCAGCATGTCCCTCTTCAAGAGTGACTGAGATTCCCAATTCCCCAACTCTCCCCAATCACATTTTTATTATTGTTCCTGAAATTGGAAATGCTGCACATTATTGCAATAATCACTATTTTGTGATATGTTTTACATAAATATCATGATACTCACAATGTGTTATATGATGACATCCCTAAGAACAGTCATTCTCTGTTGTTCTAAATCACAAGAGGCCCGATTTTCCAAAGAATTTGATTGACACAAGGGACTAGTGTCATAAGAGTTTGACGCAGGTGGTGACTTGTGTCACAACTTGCGTTAAATGCAGTTCTATAAAGCATCTGTGCCAAATCCAATGCAGCTGCTCCAGGTCACAAGGGGGCTAGTGCCACAGAGCGATTGCAACATCCCTTTTTGGGATTCTGCAAGCCCCGCCATGGATGCAGCAAGGGGAACCACGTAGACCAACCAGGAGTTGGTCTAAGTGGCTTGCGCCAGATGGAGGTGATCCCCAAATATGCTGCTGGCTACATAGGGGGCACGGGAGGTTTCATTGGGGAGGTTGCAACTGGGCAGCAGCAGTAGTGATGGCACCTAGCGGGGTGCGTCTGCACGGTACTGCATGTACTGTATAGAGATCTCCCTTGGTGGTCTAATGGCCCTTCCATCCCCTTAATAATAGATACCCATTCCTGGTGGCTGGCAGTCCCCCCCCCATCCCCAATTCCCTTTATAGCAATTAAATTACCATCTCTAGTGGCCTAGTGGACCCCCATACCCCGATCCCTGTAGTATTAAATGCAGTCAGTGCCTGGTGGTCTAGTGGACCCCCACGCCCTGATCCCTGTAGTATTAAATGCAGTCAGTGCCTGGTGGTCTAGTGGACCCCACGACCTGATCCCTGTAGTATTAAATGCAGTCAGTGCCTGGTGGTGTAGTGGACCCCCACGCCCCGATCCCTGTAGTATTAAATGCAGTCAGTGCCTGGTGGTGTAGGGGACCCCCACGCCCTGCAGTATTGCCCACCACCCCACCCCCCCTTACTGATTTCCATGCTGGCGACCAGCACAGCCCTCCTCACACCACCACCACGGTTGGCCGCAGACTGAACTGTCAGGGCGTGTGTACTGTATATGTACGTGCTCACTGATTGACAGCGAGCTGTCTGTTTGTTGGAAAGGTGACTAATAAGAACAGCGATGGAATAAACGGTTGTAGTGTTGGGGTGTGCTGTCTCTTAGATGAGACGTTAAACTGAGGCCCCTTCTATCCACCTCTGGTGCTGTCTTGGTGGGTATCCAGGTGGAAGTAACAGAACCCAAGTCACATTTTGGAAGAGTAGGGTATTTTTTTTTTTTTTTATCAAAAATCAGAAACAGAAAAGAAACAACATCATTCTAATATGATATATGATCTACCGATCCCACCACAAATTTTCAAATAAAAAACAAACAAATATCCAGTTACATAAATCCATAAGCAAAGACTACATAACCAAAATATGATATAACATAGAAAGATAGAAATTGACGGCAGATAAGGACAGCAAGGCCCATCCAGTCTGCTCATTTATTTTTCTGCCTTATAAATGTGCCATCAGCCTTTGCTCTGTCACTGGCCTATCTATTCATACTCATCTGTATTGCTCTCTTATGCCCAGGGCCCCGATTTTTCTGCGGCACATCAGAGCAGAGTTCTGCAGCAGGGTTCTCATTTGCCGCCAGAACTTCTCGACACTCAACACCAATTTCTCGCGGCAATTCTCGGCATTTTACCCTTAATTTTTTCCTTTTTGTTTTTTTGCCATATCTGACACAATGCACGCCAGAACACAGTCATTTTATGGGTGTTTGTCACCAAATTTTCAACATAGCCAGTTTAAGACCTCTGCTCATGAACAGTATCACTGTGATTTAATTAATCTGTCCGAACATTGATTTACGCACACCGACTCGCCATTCTGCACTACAAGGGTGGAAACACATTTTGGGTACGATGTGAAAATGACAGCTGTACTACTCATAAGACAGTGTGGTGAAATGGCAATGTTGAAACTCTGGAGTGAAAATATTGAAATTTCATGAACTTACAAGCCTGCGTAGGAACTGCGTAGCATGCCGCTGGTTAAGCAGTCATTTTTGAATTTTTCACCAAATTTTCAACATAGCCATTTCAAGACCTCTGCTCATGAACAGTGTCACTGTGATTTTCTTAATTTGTCCCGATACATTGATTTAAGCACACTCGACTGCGCCATTCTGCCACAAGGGTGGAAACACATTTTGGGTGAGATGTGAAAAATGACAGCTGTACTACTCATAAGACAATGTGGTGAAATGGCAATGTTGAAACTCTGGAGTGAAAATATTGAAATTTCAACTTACGAAAGCTCTTCATGGAACTGCTAATGCACGCTGTTAAACAGTGATTTTTGAACTTTGGCACCAAATTTTCAATATGGGGGTTTTGGGCCCCTTCTCATGAATGATGTCATCGTCATGGCGGTATTCGTCCTCGGCGGTGATTTCGCAGTCACTGTGCAAATCACCTTCTCGAGTCTTAACAATGTCAGTGACAGTGACATCATTCATGAGAAGGTCCCAAAAACCTCATGTTGAAAATTTGGTGCAAAAATTCCCAAAAATGCCTGAGATATGCACAGTTGAACCCTCCTATCTAGCCCATTATACAGCTTACTGGCATTTCCTCAGTTCGCGATGCGCCTTTGAAAAGTGCAGAGCGTGTTCCGGTCCACGAAGATCGTCGGCGCGAGTCCGGAGTAGTATGGGGTGGGGGGTGTGGGGAGGCTGGGTGCGCAGTGGGTGGATGCGGGATGTGGGAGGGGGCCCGGAAGACGCGCTGGGACAGCTTTTGTTTTACAGGAAAGCGATGCGCGGGATCGCTTGCCACGCTGGGGTGGGCTCCCAGCATGGCTGCTGACTTTGTGGGCGTTCAGCCGATGGGGGATTGGGCACCCCGATCGGCAAAAAACAATTGTACGTTTGCCACGTTGGGGTGGCCCCATGGCACAATGACATGAAGGCGTTACTGACGGGGATTGGGCACCCCGGCCGGCAAAAAAAACTATTGAGGTGGCTTGCCATTGGGGTGGCTCCAGCGTGGCGTATAGCAGCATTTGGAGGACGATGAAGCTGGCGGCGAAGTTGGGCACCCCGTCGGCAAATGAAAGCGGACGTTGTTCCGGGCGGGCCAATTCAGCGGGTGATGGCAAATTCACGGATATTTCCGCTGGGTTTGCGTGATCCGCCGAATCGCTGGAAAACTCGGGGCCCTTGCTTATGCCTATCCCATGCCTGTTTGAAGCCCTGCACTGTATTCATATCCACCACTTCCTGAGGTAGGCCGCTCCATGCATCCACCACCCATTCTGTGAAAAGAACTTCCTCACATTACCCTTAATCGGTCTCTCTCAATCTCATGCTGTGTCCTCTTGTCCTGCAATTTTTCTTATATTGAAACATGTTGGACTCTTTCACCTTGTTAATGCCCTTAAGGTGTTTGAATGTTTCAATCATATCACCTCTCTCTCTCCTTTGCTCAAGGGTATACATATTGATCTCCTGTTAATCTGTCCTCATATGTCTTCTGATGCAGTCCCTGCACCATTTTGGTTGCCCTTCTCTGGACTGCCTCAATTTGTTTAATGTCCTTGTGAAGGTGCGGCCTCCAGTACTGCATACAGTACTCCAGATGGAGCCTAACCAGTGTCTTGTAAAGAGGGACTATTACCTCCCTGTTATGACTTGTGATACCCTTACTAATACACCCCAACATCCCTCTAGCCTTAGCTACTGCTTTGGTGGTCTGCTTGGATGATTTCAGGTCATCTGTGATGATGATGCCCAGTCTCTTTCTTCCTTTGTGACTGCCAGCAACTCCTTCCAGTCTATAGGTGGCTTCAGTGTGTCTCTTTCCTGTGTGCATGATCTTGCACTTCTTTGCATTAAATCCCAGTTATCACTCTTTACCATTTTGCTAGTTTATCCAAATCTCTTCTCATTCTGCCCACACCATCTGGATCATCTACTCTCTTGCAGATCTTGGTGTCATCTGCAAACAGACAAACCTTATCCTCCAGTCCATCTGCAGTGTCACTGATGAAGATATTGAAGAGGACTGGCCCCAGGACTGATTCCTGAGGTACCCCACTTGTGACTTGCATCTCTTCTGACTGTATGCCATTTACTACCACCCTCTGTTTTCTGCCTGTCAGCCAGTTTTCAACCCAGTTGACCAACGTCTGACCCACCGTGAGCCTACCCAGCTTATTAATCAATCTTCTATGTGGAACATTATCAGAAGCTTTGCTGAAGTCAAGGTAGGCAACATCAGCTGCTCCCCTTGGTCCACCACTCTGGTTACCCAGTCAAAGAAATCTATGAGATTAGTTTGACAGGACCTTCCTTTGTAAATCCATGCTGTCTTGGATCCTGTGCTCCTATGGATTCCAAGTGTTGCACTATCCTTTCCTTAAGGAGTGTCTCCAAATCTTACCCACTACTGAGGTAAGACTAACTGGTCTGTAGTTCCCTGCCTCCTCCTGCTACCACTCTTGTGGAGCGGGATTACATGAGCCTTCTCCAGTCTTCTGGGACCTCTCCTGTGCTCAGAGACTCACTAAACAGTTCTGATAATGGCTCTGCTAGTTCCACCTTAGCTCCTTTAGTACCCTGGGATGTATGCCATCAGGTCCCATTGCCTTGTCCACCCTGAGCTATCGAGCTCTTGTAGGACCCTTTCTTTTGTGAAGGGACTAGTGCACACCTCCTCCCCGTGTCCATGGTGCTGAGCTGTGGGCCCTGCCTTACCTTCTCTTCAGTAAATACTGAGCAGAAGTATCTATTTAGGATAGATGCTTTTACATGGTCCTCCTCCTCACACGCCCACTTATCCCCTTTGATCTTAGCAATACCCCCTCTGGACTTCCTCCTTTCACTAATGTATCTATAGAAAGTCTTGCCTCCTTCGTTTACTGTCCGTGCTAGTGTTTCCTCAGTTTGGGCCTTTGCCTGCCTTACTGCCTTCCCTGCTTCCCTTAGGGACAGTTTGGTATGCCTCCCTATCTTCATCCTGCTGTGTTCCGTTGTATTTCCTGAAGGCCATCCTTTTGGCTCTGACCTTTTCTGCTACTGCAAAGTTTAAAATAATTGATTAGCAGTTTTTTTCTTGGGACAATGCTAACTGTAGAGAAAGTATTTACATAGGTTTTCTAGAAGTGTTATGTATGTTAAACACAGTGAGGCAAGTGCTATGCATTTTCACAGTGTTTTAGCATTTTTATGAGCAAAACGCTAATCAATTTTTGGAGTTAAATAAAACTCTGTACTGTGTTTGAGAACCAAAGTGGTTTCTTTCTTTTGCACTTCCTTTTCTCACTAACAGAATGGGATGTTGCTTCAAGTATTGCATCTTTAATGCTTGCCCACTTTGTTTGTACCCCCTCGCCTGTATTTCTTTTTGCCAGGGCTAGCTTAACTCTGTTGGCCATCTTATCAAAGTCAGCTCCTCTGAAGTCCCATATTTTTGCCTTGGAATGGGATGATTTTGTTCTAGTGGCCAAATTAAACCATACCATGTGATGGTCACTGGCCCCAGGTGACCTTCACCTGGAGATATGCGATCTTTTCCTGTTAGTACTAGATCTGGGATAGTCCTGTCTCTAGTGGGTTGTTGTACCAGTTGTTTGAGGCCCTCCCCTGCAGGGAATCCACCATGTGTCTAGTTCTGGCAGATGTTCCTGCTGGTATTCACCAATCTGTATCTGGCATGTTGAAGTCTCCCATTATCTGAACCTCTTCTTTAGCGGTCATGTTTTGTATATTTGTATATCTGTGTCCTCCCTGGTCTGGAGGCCTGTGCAACCCAGTTCGTATGGCTGTCCCATTTCCTGTTTCCAGGGTGACCCAAGTTCTTCTGGCTCCTTATGTGTATTCTGAATTTCTGTAGCTTTGATATTTTCATTGACATAAAGGGCCACTCCACCCCCCACTTTTTGCACCTTGGTCTCTTCTGAACAGTACACAGCCAGGTACTGAAGTCTCCCAGTGTGGTTACTGGTAAAAATGTCTAGCTAATGGCTACTATGTCCAGTTTAGCCTATGTCATTATTGCCTGCAGGTCTGGGATCTTGTTTCCCAGACTGTTAGCATTAATGTACATGATTTTCCATTGGTCAGACTTGATGTGTTAGTTGTTAGGCGAGTCCGGCGTTTCCCTAATGCATCTTATGGGAGCGGACCTTTCTCTTCTGGTGATGCAAAAGAACTACAAACATGCTGAACTCCTGTTTGACCACTAGCTGAGGGAGGGTGTTCTTCCCATTCGACGTTTGGTGCTGCAGCTCTCTCCCTTGCTAGTTTAAATATTCTGCAGAGACATCAAACTTCTGCCCCAATGCACTGACTCCCTCCTTAGTCTGATGCAGTCCATCAAATTTAAAGAACTTTCACTCCCATATACAAACCAGAGCAAGAGTAGGAGATTTTCTCTGGTGCCTCGACCAACATTCTCCCTCCTGTAAAACCAGATCATGCAATTGTACAAAGCTGTGTGTGGCATTGATGTGCAAAATGCCTGCCACTACACATTCAGTCACTTTACTACCAGCGTAGCATTGCTAGTAAAGCACTTTGGGATACAGTGTGTAAGAAAAGCGCTATATAAATGCTGATTCTCCTTCTTGTACTACTGTAGTACAACAGCATTCCAACATCACTAATGTGGTACAGCAGCATCTGACATCACTACTGTGGTACGACAGCATTCTGATGCCACTTCTGTGGTACAACAGCATTCTGATATCACTGCTGTGGTGCAACAGCATTCTGAAACCATTACTTTGATACAACAACATTCTGACATCACTACTGTGGTACAGCAGCAGTCAGACATCAGTACTGTGATACAACAACATTCTGACATCACTACTGTAGTACAACAGGGATTCTGACATCACCCCTGTGGGACAGCATCATTCTTAAATCACTACTGTGGTACAACAGCATTCTGACATCACTAATGTGGTACAACAGCATTCTGATACCACTTCTGTGGTACAACAGCATCTGACATCACTACTGTGGTACAACAGCATTCTGACACTACTGTAATACAGCAGCAGTCTGACATCAATACTGTGGTACAACAGTATTCTGATGCCACTACTGTTGTACAACAGCATTCTGATATCACTGCTGTGGTGCAACAGCATTCTGAAACCATTACTATAATACAACATTCTGACATCACTACTGTAGTACAACAGGGATTCTGGCATCACTCCTGTGGGACAGCATCATTCTTAAATCACTGTTGTGGTACAACAGCATTCTGACATCACTGCTGTGGTACAGCAGCATTTGTACATCACTACTGTAGTACAGCAGCATTCTGACATCATTACTGTGGTACAACAGCATTTTGACATTATTACTGTAGTACAACAGCATTCTGACATCACTGCTGTGGTACAAACAGTATTCTGACATCTGTACTGTGGCACAACAGCATCTGGAATTATATAGATTTTCATACACAGCAACACCGAACCATATACTTCAGGCTTATTATATAGTACGTACACTGTGAAAACACAAGTGAGGAATTGTCAACAATCACAAATCTTCTAAACACAGTAATAGCCAACTTAAGAAAGCACGTGGAACAGTAAAGGTTCTGGTGCATGGGGAAAAAAAACAGGTAAATTCCAATTGAAAAGCAACATTTGTAACAACTTTGTATGTAAAATTAGAAAAGAAATTCAGAACTTCCAATAAAAAAAACAGTAACAGTACAAAAACATTTGCACAATCTTATGACTAGTAATGACACTTACTGAGTAGAAAATTATATAAACAATACCACACATGATAGAGCATGGGTTGTGCAGAACTAATGCATGTACTGGACAAGGTGTGAGATCTGAGGCCAAAGGCTGAGTGCCTTCAACCACCGGGGACATGTATTAATTCTACACAACCCCATGCCTCAGAATATGTTATTACACTTATAAAATGGTATTAGTTAGTTATTAAATAAAGAAGAAAAAAGGAAGTAAAATCTGAACTGTGAGCTAATGTGAAATTAATGCATGGTCATGTGACCAGTTTTAACCAATAAAATGCATGTTTGTTAATTTGCTCCAAGCTGTTTTATAAAGCTAATTGCAATACACTTCAGAATGTGGTTTAGTCAGTCATTACATGAGTTTAGTGGACTCAGCGCTGTACATCAGAGTTATTATATTTACATCAGAATCATTATCCTGGTACGATATTAATTATCCAGTCTGATGTGGGAGCGTGCAGCTACTCTTCTTTCAGTTTCCTATAGGTCAGATATTGGGAACTATCCACAAAGCTAAAGTACTGTAGCTAGTGAGCTATCCAAATTGTGTAAAGCATGTCTGGATCCGTTTGGATCACACATTCTGCAAGCTTGCTTATACCCTACTGGGTCAGGTAGTGTACCAGCCATGCAGTGCTTGCTATCCCCAGTACTGTCTCTGCTTTAAGTTAGATCAGAAATGTACTGTTTGGGTCAGACAATAGATATTAGGTCTAGATCTCAGCTGCATGTTGGCTGTTTTACAATTGGCACTTATTTATCCAGGTTGCATAGTAACTCTCCAGTCCAGCTATCAGCACCATAAAAAGCTGTTTGAGATTTTTGACATTTCACTCCTACCAAACATTGCAAATGGTATAAACATTATGTGAAATTCTGCATTTTGCGAAATTAGTGGTTTGGAACATTTTTTTCATGTGACTTGAGTTTTTCTCGATGACTTGAGGGCTTTTTTCCTCCATGATATGAGGACAGTACTTAATCGTACTTATTTACTTTTTCCCCCACAAGGAAGGACAAACTGACTGTTACAGTTTTTTTCCCCGTGACTTGTTCCCGCCCTCCTGGAGCTTGCCCCTCCCAGAAGTTAAGGGCTTTATGCATTGTAAGAATTTTACAAATGTGTGAAATATGGAAATTTGGCTTGCAGAAATTTTTTTTTTTTGCACAGCTCTGTTACATATTGGTGCCACTTAACCTAAAAGACTATTGGTCCCATGAATCGCTCTCAAGTAGCTAAAGTTTTGAATGCGATTAGCAGCTGACAGTTTTATGAAAATTGGCCACGTATGGCAAAGCAATTTCTAAAGTTACAGTAGTTGTTTTGCCACAGTGTCTGAGCTTGCGGTGGTCATGTGGGTTTCTGGAAGCCCAGCCCATTACTGAGCATATAGAAAGTTCTTCTAATAACTTTAACCAACCGTAACAGTGGGCTGGATGCAGGGAACATACTGCCGGCAATGTCACATTGCTAATGGCACACTGCTAATCATCAGACATAATGCAATACATGTACAGCATTGGCACCCTGTACCAGGGTGGCACTGCAAACAAATCTGGGGAACAAGGAGGGCTGTGTGATAAAAGATTGATGCAGCATTCGGTTCAGGAAAGTTCAGACACATCTAACAATATCAGGGGTATGAACACACAAAGAACAAAAATTGAATGGCTTTCTATCTGCCCTCCTCTGCATGTACTATAAATGCTATCTTTGGCATTAGTGTCCACTTTAGAGCTCTGTAGGTCAACCTCAGTTGCATGTTCAGTAGGTGCTTGCTTGGGTTACTGAATGACGAGCTTAATTGGTGCTCACTTGTGTCACTGAAGGACTGGCGTGATTGGTGTTTGATTGTGATGGTGAAGGACTAGCTTGATTGGTGCTTGAGTATGTCACTGAAGAACTAGCTTGACTGGTGTTTGATTGTGTCGGTGAAGGACTAGCTTGATTGGTGCTTGCTTGTGTTGGTGAGGGACTACTGTAGCTTGATTGGTGCTTGATTGTGTCTGTGATGGACTAGCTTGACTGGTGCTTGCGTGGGTTGCTGAATGACTAAGCTGATTGTGACACAGAGGGACTAGCTTGAATGGTGCTTAATTGTGTCACTGATGGTCTAGCTTGATTGATGCTTGCTTGTGTCGCTGAGATACTGCTTGATTCTTTTTTTTAACTTTCTTTATGCTTCATCTCCTGGGGACCTCTCTCTCTGACATCCCTGGGATCACAATCTCTACCTCCCACCCACCGAGACCTTAGACCTCTCCCTCGTGCCACCTGGCGCAAGCCCCCAGTGGAAGGACCGCCCTATTTGCCCAGGACGCTCTATCTGATTAGTGTAGAGTGGCGGGCTGTATGAGAGGTCCATGGAGAGGAAGTCAGTCTGGTGTTGGGAGTGTGGACCTGGTGCCGTCGTGTCATCGCCTGTCCCCAGGAGTGGGGATTTTTTCTTGTTAATTGCCCCAGGAGCGTGGACATTCCATGACGTCTACACAGTGGAGCCGTGGACATCCACTGTGCTCCTCCCCTTGCTTCACTCCTTGCATGCTGTACCCTCAGTCTCCACCAGGGGTCCTCAGTGCAGCGGTGATGCCCTGGATACCTCCCCAGGGACAGGAGAGCAGTCATCATATGCTCAATCCTCTCCCTCCCCTGCTGACCCCTAGTGCTCGAGCTCGTTCCTGAACTTGGGTCACCAGCGTGGTGCGAGGTGTGGCTTCCGGCACCTCAACCCTCAGCGCCACCAGGCTGGCTCGAGGTACTGGCTTGATTGGTTGCTTGATTTTCTCACTGAGGCACTATCTTGACTGGTGCTTCATTGTGCCGGTGGAGGATTAGCTTGATTGATGCTTGCTTGTGTCACTGGGGGACTGGCTTGATCGGTGCTTGATTGTGTTGTTGAGAGACTAGCTTGATTGGTGCTTGCTTGTGTTGCTGAGGTACTAGCTTGATTGGTTGCTTGATTTTCTCACTGATGGACTAGTGTGATTGGTGCTTCATTGCGTTGGTGAAGGACTAGCTCTATTGGTGCTTGCTTGTGTCGCTGAGGGACTAGATTGACCGGTGCTTCATTGCGTTGGTGAAGGACTAGCTTGATGGGTGCTTGACTATGTCACTGAGGGACTAGCTTGATTGGCCCTTTATTGCCATCGTGGTCGTGGGGTCAAAAACTGGGGGAATTCAAGAATGCATGGGACAGACATAAGGCAATTCTAGCGGGGGCTAGGAAGAAATAGGCTGTTGGTTAACTAGGATCTGCAGCTTATCCAGTAGGTAGGGAAATGGGCAGACTAGGTGGGCCAAGCGGTCCTTCTCTGCCATCAAAGTCTGTGTTTCTGTGTAAGCTTGATTGGTGCTTGCTTATGTCGCTGAGGGACAAGCTTGACTGGTGCTTGATTGTGTCGCTGACTGACAATCTCCAGGAGCTGAAGTAGATTGCCCTTTTTCTTCTTTGGTGGGGAAAAAAGATAAACAAGAGGAGAGTTCTGTTAAATTCTGTTGTACATGTTGTGTCTGCTCCAAAAAGCTTAAAGCATTGCATTTGCAATTATGTTTGCTGTTGATTTTTTTCAATTTTTTAGTATCTCCTGTGATTTTCCTACTGTTTCAGGTAATGCAGACTTGTTGCATTATACTGTGTATTTTAAAGAGCATTTGGCTGTCCCCCAGCTTGCATTTTACACACGCACACACACACACACACACACACACACACACACACACACACATTTACTGTGAGTTGTCACTTTGCTAGGGAAATTGACGCAAATTTGGGAACTTCACACTTTGTGATGATTTGTGAATTTCCTGATGGCTGCACTAACTTCACTAGCCCATTTTTAAAGAACAAAAATTTATTTTTTGAAAACTGTTGCAGCACTCCCTACCCATTGTGCCATCCCCAGTATTTCCCCCATACCACACAGAAACTTTAATATTTAGTTTCCCCCACCCTGCCACCCTCTTCATTGTAAACAGCCCTCTTTCCACTTCTGCCAGCAAAGTTTTTCACCAATAGAGATGCGATGAAGAAAGTTTTAGTGATTTACTTCCCTTCCCCTCACCCATGCACCAGAAGTGACAGCCCCAGCTCTCACACTGCACCGCACCTGATCATCAGTCAGAATCCCATACCCAAAACCCCTCCAGCCCCCATCTCCCTCTCCCTCTCCTCCAACTCTTCAGAAGCTCCAGTTTTGGTGTCCCTGTAAAAGAAGAGCACTGTCCCTCAATACAGATAATCTGCTTTATTCAGTGTATGCAGCTGTAATGCCTGGAATGAATGGTGATATCTTTGTTTATAGTAAAAGCTGATTGACTGAGGCTCAGCTAATCAGAAATTACTATAGGCAAATACGTCACTGATTATTCATGGTATTATGAATACTAACACTGACCAGAGCGGATGTCTCTGCACTGAGGAATGGTTTCTTCTTTTACAGGTGTACCAAATGGCTCGGGGGGGGGGGGTACCAGTTGATCTAGTCCAGTGGTGGGGGAGTTGAGAGGAATCAGTTTTGCCATGTGGGTAGGGGGAAGAAATCAAATTACTTAAACTTTATTCATCACTACTATTCAGTGTTATTTTGTCGTCTTAATTGCTTCTTGTCATTTATTGTTTTACTGCATTCACGGTGCTCCAAAACATAGTGACACCAATACAAATAAATCTGTCTACCTGCCATACTACCTACTTACTAGCTGCTGCACCATACTACTTAACCTGCTGTACCTACCTATCTGCAGTACCTACCTAGTTTATATATCTATCTGCTTACCTGCAGTACCGACCTATCTACCTGCTGTACTCAGCTACCTATCTACCTACTTACCTACCTACTGTACCTACTTACCTACTGTACCTACTTACCTATCAAAATACTATCTACCATCCCTACTTACCTACTGTACCCACCTATCTACCTAGTGTATCCACCTACCTATGTATTGTCTATTATACCTACCTACCTACCTACTGTACTCACCTATCTAAATACCTGTCTACCTACCTACTTACATAATGTACCCACCTACTTATCTACCTAGCTATCTATTTTACCTACCTAATGTACACACATACCTATCACATACCTATCTACATACCTACCTGCTACTGTACCTATGTTTCTTCCCTCTGACGAAGAAGCATTTAGGCCTTGAAGCAGGGGGGGTGTTTTCTCCAGGCTCTGAGAGCAAGAAGTACATCTTCATGTCTGCATCTACCAATGAGAAATTAAAGGTGATCTGAAATTGCAAACTGTGTGGTGGAGTGCTCCCTTTTTATGTTGACGTGCACGCATGCGCAAGCAACATGTTGTGATAGTAGCACAGTAGTTGCACTTTCAGAGGTTTGTCAGTGTTGTGGTGAATCAAAGGGATGCTTTAGTCGGTGTGTCTATCAGCCACCAGCCATATCAGCCACCAGCCAGCTGCCGATGACAGAAGTTTCAGAGAGTCCCACCAACCTGAAGCGAATCTGAACCAATGCAATGAGGGACAGGCTTGTCATTGCAGCGACAGATCTGACACGCCTCCAATATGTGACATACCCGGTGAAACATTGAAATACATATGGCGGCGACTCCTGCTGTCTGCTTCACAATCCCGACATCGTTCCCAGTCCCCGTCGGCATGCCCCCTCCCCCCTATTATATGGCACACTAACATGGCGGCTTCTGGCGCATACCACATTCCCTAAAAGCTGACATTGAGGTGCCCAATCCCCGGTCGGCATGCCCCTCTTAGTGTGTTTTCTTGCTTAAATATTGTCTCTTTTCTGACACCGGGATGCCCACTCTGCAAGTCAGATACGTCCCTCCTTGAATTGTGGCACACTGGGAGCCCACCCCAATGTGCCATTTTTTTTAACCTGTTTAAAAAAATAAAACCATTCCTTGCGGTCTGTTTTTTTTACCTGCAATGCAGAAAACGGTCCACCATTGTCTCCCTTGTCCCCTCCGCCATCCCCACCCACCCTCTGCACACCCACCTCCCTGCGCCCCCCTTATCCATACTTATTCTCCGGAGATCGGGAGCCATGATCTTCTCTGAAGGGACACTCTAATCTGCACTCTTCAAAGCCAAACTGGAACTGAAGAAATGATGGTAAGCTTTATAATGGGGGTTCAACTTAGTTGACATCTCAGCCATTTTAGACTTTTGGCTAAATTTTCAACATGGGGTTCTTGGGACCCACCTGGTGAACTTGTAACTGTCATTTAGTTTCTCAGCTCCGAAGTGATTTTGCGTTGCTGCATAGAATCACCTTTGAGGACTGATAATAAAATGACAGTGCCAGTATTCATGAGAAGAGGTCCCAAAAAGCCCATGTTGCAAATTTGGTGAAAAATTCAAACTGCATTACCAGCGTGCATGCGCAGTTTCTACTCACGCTCGTAACTTTGACAATTTTTTATATTTTCACTCCAGATTTTCAACATTGCTGTTTTTGCACGCCTCTTTGTGAACAGTACAGCTGTCATTTTTCACATCCTGCCTGAAACACGTTTTCGCACCTGTGGCGCACAATGGGTGTGATCACTGTGTGAAATCAACTTTCGGGACAGAGTAACAAAATCACAGTGCCACTGTTCGTGAGGATAGGTCCCAAGATTTCCATGTTGAAAATTTGGTGAAAGAATTCCCCCAAATGACCGCATTATGGACGTGCATTGCGCAGTATCTATGCACACTCGTAAGTTTTCACATTTTTCATATCTTCTCTCCAGATTTTCAACATTGTCATTTTTTTATACCTCCTCATGAACAGTACAGCTGTCATTTTTTGCATCCTATAAGAAATGTGTTTCCGCACCTGTGGCTCTGAATGGCACAGTTGCTGTGTGAAATCACCTTTTAGGATTGAGTAACACAATGATAGTGACACTGTTTATGAAATGGGGTCCCAGAAAGCCAATGTTGAAAATTTGGAGTGACAATACCAACTAACACCCGGGGCATTGAGGTTTCCAACCATACACCCACCCTGTAGAGACAGGTGTCGAGGACGTAACTTGGGTTTGTTGGCCATAATGTTCGCAGAATTCTACTCCCACCCCCTACCCTACAGCCTGACAGGCATTGAGGTGTGCCTTGGGTCTATCACTCTAACGTTCACCCCATTCTCCTCTGTTGCACCCATCTCAGCTTATTTCCTTATGGAATGGAGTGAACATAAGGGCCAAAGACCCCAATGCACACCCCAACACCTGTTGCTCTCTGCAGGGTGGGATGAGGTGGAATGGCATAAGCGTTATGGCCAACCCAAGGCCACACTCCCAAAGCTTTTCAGTCTCTGCTGAGGGGGGGGGGGCATTAGTTCAGTACTTCACTGCCATTTCTATTTTACATTCCTAACTGCTGCACTACCAATGCCAGTGCCAGCAAGCCAACATTTGGCATTGACAAATGCTTGTTTTGTTTAACTCCTGTCTGGCCTCTGATCAGAAAGAAGCCAGATTTGCCTGAAACACACCTTCCTTTTTCCTCCACTACCTACCTGCCTTTCTTCCTACCTACATACTGTATCTACCTACCTACCTACCTACAGTACCTTCCTGCTTACCGTATCTACCTAGTTATCACTCTACCTCCTACCTACCTACTGCAGCTAGACTTTAGGATGTGTTTCCACAGCAAATTTTGCTGCGTCAAGCAGTGGATGAGAGCATGGGAGTTGCATGTGTGATGCCATCTGGAGCTACTGGCTGCCAAGAGCCGTTCATGGTGTGGGTACCACATAAGGTAAGTGGTAGTTAGTAAGCTGTAACAAGCAGCACTCAAGACATCAGCAGCAGTTTAACAAGCAGGGGGCCAATCAGATGTGCGTATCAGCATTTGTGAGGCGACCTTCAACAGGTGGGTCCACAGCTTAAAATTTCCATTGCCCAGCAAGCTGGTGGGTCTGACCTGATGACCACTCCGAATTCAGCTTGGGAAGCAGCAGCTGTCATTGATGTGACAGACAGGGAGGGCATGTAAGGAGCTGAGGAAGCTTGTGTTTCAGGGAGTGAGTCAGGCTCTGGTGCAGAGGTTGCAGGGCAGGGGACTCTTGAGACCAAAGAATTTTAAAATATTGATGCCCACGGGGGAAGGGGTCCTAGCACTATGAAACCTCCCCTGAGTACACTTATATCAGGTATAAAAATGAGAGGAAATTGATGGAGAACATTTGTACAAAAAGCAGAATTACATGTTTTCCCAGAGACAGGAGACGATCAAGGATGGACTTGATAGTTGAACAAAAAGAACTTACCGAGCTTTTTGTAACATAAGAAACTGTACCGCTGGGAACAACAGGTGCCTTTCCATTGGAAACTGCTGGACCTGTCTACCATTCCGCAGTATTGCCGTGTTTGATCTCCTTCAGTGCCATAACCTTCAGCCCAGTTCCTATAGTTGCTGGCATCTCCATTTATCCAGGACCACTGGCCAAAGATTCTGCCCTTCCGCAGGCCTATCCACACCTCATCCTCACCACCATATTTGGCGTGGTGAGCTATCGCAGTCTGCGCTTCTTTGTTAGGTATGCTTACCAGGTCTGTGTACTCATTTCTGCAGTGCAGTAGCGCCTGTACCCAGGTTTTCTTTTCCTTGATCAGGTACAACTCTTTACCAGTGTCTGCAAGAAAAATTTCATTTAATTGGGATCTGACGTTGTTGCTGTCTCTCTCCTTCCCCCTTCTTTCCTTTTCCCCTTTTTCCCTTACCCTTGATAACCAGCATTGCCATGGCAACACCATTCCTCTGGTCAGTAGAGGGCAAGCATCTCCCTTTGCCACCCCAGTCTCTGTCAGCTGGTGGGGGTGGGGGTGGGAATGCAGGATTAACCACAGCCTCCCTCGCCTAAAGTTTAGCATCTCACCTCCATGTGCTTGGCCCCCAATTCTCCTCCTACTGTCCAACGAAAATTTGGTGAACCATGGATCATGGGTGCACCTTCAATCTTAGTTGTTCCTTAAAAGAAGTCTGTCACTTTATAGAAAACTATCTGAAACATAATATTTAGAGATAATTCAGTGTATATTTTTATATATGTTCCATATTTCTAGGTTTATTCTTCATAACTGTGTTAATTTTCCTGCTATTTAATCCCTGGCTGAACTCCCAATCCTCTGTCTGTGACACCATAATAATTTCCACAGCAGCACACACTGATATCACAAACAGCTGATTATGATTTCAGCTGAGGATTTAACAGCAGGTAAATTAAGCCAGGGGAGGATTTGAGGGTTGGCGCAAGCATGGTACTACCATACCCGACTAGTATTTTACAGCATAGTGCTTCCTGGTCATGATTATTTCTGTGGTCGTTTCACTACAAAACTATTAGCATGTGCTGGCCTGGTGGTGCAGAGGGTTAAGGTGCTGGCTGCCACATCTTGTGCCACGCCGGTGACCCGGGTTTGGGAATGACCTCGGGTCATCAGGGTGTCAGCGTGGGGGGGGGGGACGGAGTGGGATCGAGCATGCTGATGGGCCGCTCTCCTCTCCCGAGGTGGGGGCCACCCCCTCCGCAGTTCTGCTTCCACTGGGTGGAGGTCCAGTGGGTAGCGTAGGTGGAGGGGGAAGGCAAAAAGTTATGGGAGGTGGAAGGAGCTGAGCTGGCACTACGTGGTGTGTGCATGCCATCACATGCTCACATAGCCATGTGCCGGCGCCTTGGGGGGGGAGGGCAAGGGGAGAAAAACCTGCAAAAATACCTGTGTGTCCCCATCGCAAGTTGGGGAGGTGGCAACGGGGACCAAACAGTTAAAGTTAAAAAAAAAAAAAAATTTAGCATGCAAAGTTTAGTTTCATGATATGTTCTGCTATCTGCAAAAATGTATGTCAGTGGACCAAAAAACAAAAAAAAGTGTTGCTTCTCCTTCCAGAAAAATCCAAGGATCAATTTATTAGTTTTGTTCTGACCATACTGAGTTTCCAGATGTAACCCCTGCTTCAAGGTGGGGCTTCCAAAAAGGTTCAGAACCTCATGTGTTACGAGTTGAAGATCTTCAAGGAGTCTCATAATAGGAGCTGGGAGGAGCTTAGCTAGAGGAAATGGGGAGGCACTAAGAGTACAGATGGAGAGATCAAGACGTGTCCTGTTCATCTAGAGCAGTGGTTGGCCACCTGCAGTCTGAGGGCTGCATGCAGCCCCCTCCCCAGTGGTCAACCTGTGGCCCTCTCATCTATCCAAAAATACACCAGGAGGCTCTCTGTGCAAAGCTAGATAAGGGAGATAGGCTGAAGGCTGTGATGGACATGTTATATATAGCTCGTTTTTAATTTAAATGTAAATGTATAAATTTGGCTTGTGACTGTGGTAAACAGGGGTCTTGCAGCCCTTGGAGGTGTTTGAGGACCACACTTGTGGCACTCCTATTATCTTAGGTTGCCCAACACTGATCTAGAGTCTGTGGTGAGCAGAAGAGAGTGCAGCTGAGAACAGTGGGCCCAGCCTTCAGTCTGCTGTTCGGCCTCTGAATCTGCTGGATCAGGGTACATCTACTGGGCCTGAAGTGACGGCAGGAGTACCAGTTTTAGACCCAATGGCACTCAAGTAGAAATACTTGTGGTGCCCCTTCACCACTCCCACCACCTAATCTCTTCCCTCTTCGTGCACCCTGCATCCCAAAACTGGTAAAAATTCTAGGAATACAAGGGTGACAGCAACACATTTGTTTTTAATGTTAACACATTTTTCATTTCCAGCTGGTCTCTGCTTATGTTTTCTATATTAGTGTGCACCTTCTGTGCGACCATGTCGTTCATTTGTGCCTAACACCACTGCTGGGTGGCAGGGCTTCAGGTCTGGGAGGTCTGGGGATTTGACACAGGCTTCCTGTTGGGGGAAGTCTCAAGAGGATCAGAAGAGGCAAGCTCAAGATAATGAGACAAAGTACAGCAAAGAGACTCCTAGAAGGATAAGGTACTGGGTTTTATTCAAATGTTGCAGCAGGTCTCTTGATGATGGGTACTACAACTGAGGAGTGTACTGCAGGGGTACAGGAAGGAGGTATAAGAGAGCAACAAAACTTATTGCCTTACCTTCATGCTATTACAATACACCTCCCTACCCAGTCTCTGTGGCATTACACAGTGCAAGCAGTTCACCCAAACTCTTAGAACCAGAACCCCCCCACTGTTGGAAATCCCTAGACTTTGATATGAAATGGGAAGGAGATGTTTTTTGTTCTCTGCCCCATACCTGTGTAACTCCCTGCCCCCGTGGTCCTGGTCTGCCTTACCTTCACACAGTTAGAAAAGAGACTGAAATCCCTCTTCTGGACTGCAGCTCCCTGTAACAGTTTTCGTTAAATTAGATGTCCCCAACCCCGTCCCCCTACAACACTGCTGATACGTGGATCCTATCCAGTTCAACCTGTCATTCCTAATTAACAGTTTGCTTCCCTCGAACAAAAAACATTTGTTTATATTCATAGTTATTGAAGGAATGACAATAGTATGCATGTACTCCTGTATGTAAATATTCAGTCATTGAATGAGAATTGTATGTGTGTATTCTTAGCTATAATGTATAACTAATCTAATGTGTATAAATGTATACTTAATCCTGTATGATGCTGTACATTTCTGTCATGTACTGTATGTAACTAATTTTGGGTCGCCCCTGAAAAAGATATATCTTGTCTCAGAGGGCTTACCCAGTCACCAAACTTCAAATAAATAAATTAACAGAGGCTAACACTAGTGATAAAGAATTGAAGCACTCAGTAAAAATCTTAAGAGGCGCTGGCCCGGTGGCGTTGAGGGTTGAGGTGCTGGACTCCACACCTCGCACCACGCCAGTGACCCAGGTTCGGTAGCAGACTCGGGATGCCAGGGGTTCTCCGAGGGGAGATAGACTGGAGCATCTGACAACAGCTCACCTTCTCTGGTGGGAGGGATGGGGTTCATCCCAGTGTTCGCTGATCCCTGGCAGAGGCTGGGGGCATGCCAGCACATCGACACTTCAGAAGCTGGATTGGCCACAGGCGGAGGTCTGTGGACCAATCCACTCTGGAGTGGCATAGTTGGGGGAGGGTGGAAGCTAAGTATGTCAGCATTCGTGCCTGACGTCAAGGGCATACAGCTTCTACAAACAGAAAAGAGGGAAAAATGCCTCAGTGGAGCTGGGAAGCCAGAGTGCTGACCATGTCCTAATATGCTGCCAACCCACCCACTGCCTGGAGACCTGATGTGATTGCAAGATTCGGGGATTTGGCCTGCCTCCCGACTCCACCTGGGGGGTAAACTGAGGTTGGATGGAGGAATCCAGATAGGGAGGTGAGCTGGTGGCAGGGAGGAGGAGGTTCATGGGCATCTCCTGATGGGTGGCTCTGCTGGGCAGTAGGGGGAAAATAGAAATAAAAAAAAAAAAATCTTAAGAGGGAGACTCATTGAGGAGGGGGGTACAGAGAAAGGAGAGAGGTTCCCTTGTCCGGGACCTGGAGACACTGTACCATGTATAAGATCTCTCTGGAGACTATGCAGGAATTAAGTAGTGACTAGACAAAGTGAATTGCTTTTGAAGATCACCTAATGGATCCTCCTAGACTGGGTAAAGCAGAAGTGCCCAGAGGAACAAAGAAACAAGTCCTGATCCTATGTGGATAAAGGGGGTATACCACAGAGACTGCAACTATACAGTGGAGGAGTTAAGGAAAAATCCAACTGTTCTGGGAGATCCCATTAACCCTGCCTGCCTGGGGTGCTGGTGACTAAGTGTAGAGCACATAAAAATGAATCCTATCAGAATTGTGAAATTGCATCATGCCTCTGAATAGGATCAGTGGGAATGTGATGTGGAGCCCTGAGAGGGTTATGTAACAGCTACCCATGAGGGAGATGCCTGTTGTATAACAGGATACGATAAATTAAAATGTGTATTCAGAGCCAGAAAACCCCTGCTGTTTGCCAAAAGATGAGAGGGAGCCCTAAAACTCTTTGAGGAAGAGTTGGAAGGACATTAAAGGTAAAGCAGGAATGCATTACCCATACTGTCACAGTGAATATGCCCAGTAGACAGGGGGTGTTTACCATGGGGTTCAGATAGTAGTTTTTCTATTCTGTCAAAGAAACAGGGGGAGATTAATTGTCTTGAACCACCAAGAGGGGACTGGCCCACTGGCCTGGAGATAGTGCAAGACGTGTGTTCACATTGGAATCCAAAATAGGTTGGCTGGAGACTGGGGACAGCATGGAGCAGAGACACTTGGCTTCTGGGTAGGGAGGGTGCAGGATAGCTTGTGTAACCCTCCCTGGTGGGGTAGAGCCTAAGGCAGGATACAGTTAATTTCCCAGTAGGTAATTAGTAGGAGATAGGCAGGATGTAAAGTAAGGATTAACCCTGTGCTGCTCTTTTTTGAGCTTCTGCTGGGTGGGAGGTTGCCATGAGTGAGCACGATATAAGCGTGGGCACGTAAGCAAGGGAGAGAGGAAATGAAAGATCAAAAGAGAGAGAGGACTGGAGTGAGAGTGATTGCCCATTTGGTTAACTGGAGGTTTTTAAGCTCAGAAGGGAAGAAAGAGCCTGTGGCAGATTGTGGCAGTGGCTGAAGCTTTGAGGCTTGTGTGGTACCCCAGTTATACCACCTCTGGTGGGACTGGAACAAGAGGCCCCATTGGAACTGCAGCAGGAAAGTTGGGTGCAAGTCAGAGCCAAGGAGTGAGGTGACTGGGAGTAATTATGTGGAATATCCACTTTGTGAAGCCCTGAAGAGAGAGGTCAACCTGGTCCATGTGGAGATGTGATGGTGAGCCAGTCGAGGTGGGAGATAGAGGGAGCTGGTGGCTCTGAAGTGAGAGGTCAGCCTGTTCCGTGTGGAAAATTATTCAGGGAACAAAGGGAAAAGATGAACTGTGGACTGTAAAGCTGCCTGAAATTGGGGATGTCCAATTTTGCCCCTGTGGGAAACTATGTGAACTGTCTGTCAGTGTGAACTGTGAGACCATATTGGTCCATGATATGTGCTGCCTACCTCAACCCAATTAATTTTCTGCTGATGCAGTTGCAATAATTGCTTTATTAAAAGGGATCCTAATCATTTGTTCTACAAAGTTGTCTCCAGTTATTTCACTGAATGTTTACTGTGGCTAACACAGATTGCCTTTCAACCCAGCACCTGAAAAGCCTTGCGCCCCAGTGTGACTGAATACCTGGTAAACGTAAGCCTTTTTTCTGGTACTGTATCTGCTGTGTTTACCCCTTCCCCACATAACTGTGATCACCAGCATATCCCTAGACACTGGGGATGGGGTGGGCTACTCACAGGGGCTCATCTGGGATGTGTTTTAGAGTGCTTGGACAACCTTCATGACCTCCCAGACGTCCTGTGTGAAGAAGTTTCTAGAATGGACTTTCCGAACTGGCATTTGGAACAGTACGATATAGTGTTGGAGAAGAGTAAGAATTCATTCCTTTGGATGGAGCGTGGGTGCCTGGAAGTCTGGAAAAAGGGATCCTCATGTCTGGTCCATGTGAAGGATATGTAAATGGATTGTGATCAGACTGGATGATTGGACTGGCTGGGCTGCTGGGGTGGAGAGGTTTTCCTAGTGCCATGTGCTTCTGTTGTGGAGCAGACTTGAGGAGGACCATGGGGAGATAGCACTGTACTGTGGAACCCTGGCTTCTACTACATTTTGGAAAATGATTAAACAGAGAAAAATGTCTCAGGGGCCAGCAGCATTAGATGTTCCTGTGCCAGTACAAATGCTTCGTTGGATGTGTGAGATGGTGACTAAATCTTCCACAGCCAGTGAGCGTGCTGTGTGCCAGAAGATGGACTGCAAGGTTGAGCTGCACCGGTCTGTCATCGGTGTTATGGGGTCCAGGGGTCACGGGCATTGGTTCTCATCGCCAACCCCCCATCAGGCCAACATGTCTTTTATCTCCCTGTTTAAAGGATTGGAGGATATTTGTTCTGTCAGCAAGTCAGAAAGAGGAAGCAGGAGATATCATTTCAAGTACCTCACTGGAGAGACCCTTTGTACCTGCCTCAGCTGAGTAGCCCTGCTGCACAGCCACCAGAGCCAGCATGACTTATGACCCTGAGGACTTTGCTATGCCAGTCCAACTTGTCAAAGAGGAGCTGCCAGGGACCTTGGAGGCACCTAAGGCCCAGTCTCCCTCAATATCAGAGCCATCTGTAGAGCCTGACCCATGACAGCAGTCAGAGACCCAACTAGAGCACCTTGTGGAGAGACTCCTGGCTGAGAAAGGGGGTGTAGAGCAACCAGACCAGAGCAGCCCTGTGGCAGTGGATGTTGAGGAAGGGGAAGTGGATGTCAATTTCCCAGAGAACTACTGTAAGCCTCAGAGGTTTTACCCTCTTAAGAAATCGCTCTGTTCCACACTGTCCAGTGTTCCTTTGCCTAGTTTCACTGAGACAATTTGGCAGATACAGGAACAGGCACCATGAGAGAGAATTTCGAGAAGGGACATGGCTGCTGAAGGGACAGGCACCCAGGACTACCATTAGGAGTCTACCTGAGTGGTCATAGGCTGAATGAATTGTTCAACATCATGTTCAAGTGGAGTACCTAGAGTATGAGTACCCGTACCTGCCAGAGCAAGTATGGGATGAAATAGAGGGAAGAAAAAGAGACTGGGTGTTTCGTGGCAGTGTGAGCAAACTGTACAGGAAGCATGGACTTGACAGTAACAGCAGCACTCCAGCTTTGCAAGAGGCCCAGTGAATTGCCCCCCAGATCTGTTCACAAAGTGCTTACAAGAGACTGACCATTACCAAGTGCTGTGTCGTCTTGCAGGACATTGATGGAGGGTGTACCAAGTCTGCTGTTAAGGTGACCAACTTCTTTGGATGTCCATGCACAAAACCAGGCCCCTGGTTTTACTTTGCCAGGTGTGAGTGGTAAATGGATTGGAGTCACCTCCCCCGGACCTCTGGACAGCGAGTGACTTACACAGACTCCTGTTGGACTTATTGCAATAACTGTTTACTGTTCTCTTTTTCAAATACTTTTGTATTTGAGTTGATGGTTACCTGGCATGTATGAAGGACAGTATATGATGATACAGTGTTGCATGCCATGGGATATCTTGTTCCAGGCAGCTATAAGAAGGCTCCCTATCTGTGCCCTGTTGGGCTATTAGTGTCAAAATGCTTTAGACAGTAACCAAGTAGTGTTACAGTAGCATTTGGGTTACTGCAAGGTAGGGTGAGTTTGGGGCTATCTTGGCCAGTGGGTTGAACTGCATGAAGTTGGGCAGCCATCTGGGTTAGGCAATAATGTTATATTTAGTAGTAGTACAGGGTAGTTAAGGCTTAGCATGCTGCCCCATGGTACTTGGGCAAACTGCCCAGAGCATCCAGGTGGGTGGGTGGCCAAGCAGGAGCTCGAGGGTGGGTGGCCAAGTGGGAGCTCAAGTGGTTTTAATGAGTCATGCTGTAAGGGGCCTTGATTTTTATTTTTCCCTGTTGGTAGAATAGACTAGATCACCATGCTGTGGTGCATCTTGTAGCTCCATGGGTTTTTGATGGAGGGGAAGTGCACATACCCCTCAACTGGGGGCTCATTACTGTGGCTGTTTGAGCTTTGGGTGCTTGCTCTGGACAGCAAACATTTAAAGGGGGAGTTGTAATCTTCCCATTGGGGTAGAGCCTAAGGCAGGATACAGTTAATGTCGTAGTAGGTAATTAGTGGAAGATAGGCAGCCTGTAAAGTAAGGATTAACCCTGTGCTGCTCTTTGGGACCTGCTGCTGGGCAGGAGGTCACCATGGGAGGGCAGGATACAAGTGTGGGAATGTAAGTGATAGAAGGAGTGAGAGAGGGAGAGGACTGGAGTGGGAGCAGTTGCCTGCTCTGGTTAGCCAAAGGCTTTAGGCTCAGAAGGAAAGAAGTAGGGCCTGTGGGAGATTGTGATGGCGGATGAAGCTTTGAGCCCCTTGTGGGACCCCAGCTATATCACCCTGGTGGGACTGGAACACGAGGCCCTGCTGGAACTGCAGCCAGAAAGTGGGGCACAAGTAAAAGCCAAGGAGTGAGGTGACTGGGAGTAGTTCTGTAAGGTTTCCACCTTGTGAATCTCCCAAGTTAGAGACCAGCTGGTTCCATGTGGAGATGTTAGGGTGAGCCAATTGAGGTGAGAGTTAGGGGGAGCTGGCAGCTCCAAGTGAGAGGGTAGCATGTTCTCTGTGGAAAAGGATTTAATGAGCAACGGGAAAAAATCAACTGTGGACTGCACAGCTGCCTGAATTTCCGGACGTCCGAATCACTTCTGGGGGAAATGATGTGAACTGTCTGCCTGTGTGAATTGTGGGGCTGCAGTGGTCCAAGATATGTGCTGCCTACCTCAACCCAATTAATTTTCTGCTCCATGGAATTGCAATACTTGCTTACTAAAGAGGATCTTCATTGTTTGTTCTATGAGGTTGTCTCCAGTTTTTTCACTGAATGCTTACTATGGCCAACATGGATTGCTTACAGCCAAGCACCGAAGAGCCTTGCACCCCAGTGTGGTTGTGAAGAACTGGTAAATGTAAGCCTTTTCTGGTTCAATATTTGATGTGGCCACCCCCTTCCCATGGAACACTGACCACTAGAATATCCCTAGACACTGGCTAGGAGGTGGGATACACCTGCATTCATGTACTCCCTGTTAGATGTCTGAGGAGCAGCATTCTCTCCCAGCTGGAGAACAGTGCCTCCATAGTGAAGCTGGGATGGAGGACTTAACAGAACCAATCTCCATGAGGAACAGAACAGACTGGGTTTCCACGAGAGGATGTGGATGCTGATCATTGAAACATATAAAAGGTTTGGTGCCATTGCAGGAAACGTTCTGCCATGTGTTATCAGCACCATATCCAGCACACACTGTTTCATTTGTGGTTAAGAGATACCCCCTGCTCCAGTTCAGAAACACAAACTCATTTCCATCGGACCACTGCCACTGGCCAGTGCTGGTATTTTGGGGCAACCCAATCCAAAACCGGTGCACTCCTTCAATTCAACACCCCGACAGCAAAACACGAAAAATTTGACCTGTGTATTTAAATCCAAATGGTATATTTTCTCAAGTTGAATACACTCCAGGAACAAATTTCTCCACACAGAAAATTCTGATGGATTCTCATTTTTTCAGAGGTGTGCTATACATCTGGCATTGATCAAACTCATAATTCATAATTATTTGAAGGTGTTCAGAAGGCAGTTGTTGAGAGCTTGATGTTCCCAGCAAACAAAGCTCTGGATCATATTTTGTATTTACTTTGTTCAAAGTTAGAAATATCCTGTCCCAGAAGGTTTTATTCTAGGACAAGAAGCAATCGCATGTATCAGTGTTCCCCTATAAATCACACATTTATTACAAATAGGTGATAGAAGACTTGGTTTGTTGGCCAAGACACCTAGCTTTCACCTGAGCTCTTTCCTTCTAAGATTGCTTAAAAGCACAGAGCAGAGAACCTTACCAGAGCAAGGGAAAGGATTAAGACTTCTTTTGGCTAAACAGATTTACTGTGTGTTGTTATTTTTATTTTGTACTCACAGGGATTGCTGCTGTTTGTTGCTAACATTTCATTGCTTTATTTTTCTCTGATTCAAATTGTTGTTGCTGGTATATCTTCTGCAATATTACAAGGTGTGCCTACAGGTGTGTGCTAACAGATTACTACTGTAATCTTCTGATTCAAATTGTGTTTTGCAAGGTATATCTTCTGTTACTGCTTTATTTTTCTCTGTAGCAAAGTGTTTCTTACAGGGTATATCTTCTC
Source organism: Neoceratodus forsteri (assembly GCA_016271365.2). NCBI lineage: Eukaryota > Metazoa > Chordata > Ceratodontiformes > Ceratodontidae > Neoceratodus > Neoceratodus forsteri. The sequence continues at coordinate 65,208,529 of JADMNL010000035.1, forward strand.
TGAAATTATTACAGGTGGTGCTTTACAGGTTTTACAGTTTTATCTAACATTATGATAAGCTTTCAGGGTTACTGCATTTGTTGTTGACTGTCTCTGCTCTTACCTCCTTGTTCTTTCATCCGTGGTTCTTCTTTTTCGGCAGGGGAAGGGCCCAGCCACCCACCCCCATCCCCAACCACCCCACACTACACTCCTTTATAGGTACCACCAGTTGTGACATTTCCTGTGGCAAAGCAGGAAGGGCAGATCAGTAGGGCATCCACAAGGTGAGCTCATTTACAGGGGCACTAGTAATTTAATTTGTTATAACAAGTTATACGAAAACAAAACACAAAATCAAACCATTACTTGCATTTTTTCCTTGTAATTACTCTGACCAGGTTATAAACCCAGCAACTTATCTGGAATGGATATCATTAACTGCAGGTACTACGGAACACTTTCAGAAGGACAGTCTTACAGGATTTAGGACACTGTCCTACATGCTAGGCCATTGGAGATCTTAGGGCTCAGCCCAGGCAGCATGGGCAGAGATTGTGCACCTCAAATTTCATATTCAAGAGGAAATACATTATAAGATCCACCTCACCATTTCCCCAACATCCAACAGAAGAACCTCGACCACAGAGGGTAGTTGGTCCAGGAGGTTGGCAGGTGGTTAGGAGGGGCAGATCGGGTGCCCCATCACTCTATGTTCTCCAACATTTTACCTCCAAAAACCATATAAACACTACAAAGAGGTATCTGCCTCTATCTCCGAAATCAAACAGAGGACACTGCAGAGCAGGACACTGCAGCACAGGAGCTAGCACAACAAAACTCGCCCAGCTCAGGAACCAAAACAAAAAAAGCAAAAAGGAAATCCAAAAAACTTCTGATCATAGGAAACTCCATGATTTGGGGAGTTGATACCCATCTCCAGCCAGGGGTAATGGTCAGATGTCTCCCAGGTACATCAATGTGGAGAGATACTGACCACATTGCTAAAATTGTTCACAAAGCAGGAGAAAACATTGATGTCCTAGTACACATAGGGACTAATGATCTCGCCAGCAGGTCAGTTGAGACCAATGAACACCTGACCAGGCTGGGTGACAAACTATCATCCATTTCGTCCGATATCTCCTCTGAGATTCTGCCAGTCAGGGAGAGGGGGTAGATGGACAGAAGGTCAGAGAAAGGGAGATAGGGGAGCTAAACATGTGGCTCAAGGGCTGGTGCCAGGAAAAAGGACACAGATTTGTAGGGAACTGGCAACAGTTCTGGGAGCGAAAGTTCTTTAAATCTGATGGACTGCATCTGACTAAGGAGGGAGTCAGTGCATTCGGGCAGAAGTTTGATGTCTTTGCAGAATATTTAGACTAGCAAATGGGGAGAGGGGTGCAGCACCCCATATGTCGAATGGTCACAAGTACATAAGTAGATACAAGGTGGTTCCATGCCTAGAAAGACATGAGTACATCAGGTTACAGAGGTTACATAATTACAGTAACAGGGAGTACATAAGTAAAAATATACAGACACATAATTTAAAGCAGACTAGGCTGACAGGTTGTTAAGTGAACAACTTGAGATTCTGCAGGATATAGAGTGAATCAGGTAAGGAGCAGAGGATGATATAGTCTGTAAAATAATTAACAAATACTAACACGAGGTGAGAACTTGATGGGCAGCAGTTCTTTTGTCATAAGTGCTAAAGAGTGTAGTCATAAAGGAGGGCTAGAATCACTGGGGGAGGCTGAGGTGGGGACCTGGAACCTACTAGGGGAGTGTTAGTTAGCAAGAAGATAGGAGAGGCAAGGGTGGAGGTTAGAATGATGGTAGCAGGAAACAGGAGGGGAGAGTGTGGGAGAGTTCAGGTCTCACAGTCACAGTTCCTGTTTGTGGCGAGGCCACTGGAGTTTATCTTTTAAAGGGGCCTATTTTGTCCCTCTTTTGTGATGCTCTAGGCTAAGTGCATTAAGGCAAAGTGGTGCCCGGTATTCGTAGGACCGTTGGCCTTGTGTGGTTCTATGGAAAGGGATGCAGAGAGCTGAGTTGTTTGAACCTCTAGTGCATCTGATGGAATTAGGTCGGCTAAGGAGGCTTTGCAGGCCTGGGGTGGTAAATGCTAACAGACTTCTTGGTGAGCATGCATACTTGATACAGGAGGTGACTCTCAAGGTTGAGTCATTTTGTTTGAGTATACAACTTGCAGGTGTGAGTGAGGTGGGGTACACCTAGGACTAAATGACACGCTTTATTTAGTGTTGTTTTGATACGTTTCAAAACAGTTTGGGAGGCAGCCCCATATACTGTTAGACCATAGTCTATCACTGAGATGACTGAGCTATTTACAGCAGTTCTGAGCGCCTCAGAAGTCAGGCCTTTTCGGTGTCTGTACAGTAATCCTAGTTTTGCATTTGACGACTTTGAGACTATGTGTTGGTTAAACGAGAGGGTGCAGTCCGGTGTCAATCGTAGGTATTTAAATGTTTGAACTACCTCCAGGGAAGTACTCTGATTGTTCTGAATGCAAAGTTGGTGAGTGCGGTGTTTGTTATGTGATGATGCGAATAACATAGTCTTCGTCTTTTTTATAATTGAGGAACAGCTTCGATTGAAGGAACCAGTGCTCAGCCGCAGTGAAATTAGTCTGCATTTGCTTTTCCAGTTTGTAGGGGTCAGAATTACATGAATATAGGACCGCATCGTTTGCATACAGTAGTAGTTGGTCGTTTACCGAATGAGGGAGGTTGATTAAGAACAGGTTGAACAGTAGAGGGTCAAGGATAGAGCCTTGAGGAACGCCTTTGTTAGCACTAAGGATGTCAGAGAAGGTGTCCAGGATTTTCACTTTTTGGACCCTCCCAGAGAGGTAGCTTCTAAACCATGCTACTGTTGCAGGGGACAGACCGGTGTTGGAGAGCTGATCCAGGGCCAGATTGTGATTAACGGTGTCGAAGGCCTTGGTGAGATCAATATATGTTACCCCCACCAAGAGCCCTCTGTCTAGAGCATTATGGATAAAGCTGGTAAACCCACTAGAGCTGTTGTGGTACTGTGTTGTTTTCGAAATCCATGTTGTTGTTGACATTGTAAATGATCCTTGTCTTGATATTCCGTCAGTTGGTCACTCACAATTCACTCCAGGGCCTTGGAGAGTGGAGGAAGGATAGATATTGGGTGGAAATTTGTGGAGTTGGTCCTGTCACCACTTTTGTAAACAGGGGTAACCACTGCCACCTTCCAGATCTGTGGGAATTCACCTGATACCAAGGAGAGATTTAAGATTTTGGTGAGGGGTTTGAGAGTTATGTCCAGGGTGAGCCTAACTAGTTTTAGGTCCAGTTAAGTCAGAGCTAGTTCTGGATTTACCTAGTGCTTTTAAGATGTACTTTTTTGCTTCCATAAATGTGATTGCTCTGAAGTAGAGAGGCGGATGGGAGTTAGATTGGGTCTCCGGGTTTCGTTCGGTCCAAGTATCTGATTGGTGTTGAAGGAAGCTAGGGGGCAACACTCCGCCGAGGTCAGTAAACGCTTTATTGAAGACATTTGCTATGCGACTGTGATCCTGCATAGGTTGGTCCTCAATGTTCAGGAAGGTGGGGGGAGTTTTATTAGGTTTACCGGTTAGGGACCTGATGTTCTCCCAGAACTGTTTACTGTCACCACATGGGTTTGTCTTTTTAAAGTGAGTGTTTTTGGCCTTGCGAATAGCCCAGGTGCATTTATTCCGTGCAGCTCTATAGTTCTGGTAGTCTGTCTGGGTACTGGAGTTTCTTGCTTTGTACCACAAGTCGTCTGTATTTTTCATGAGGGTTAGTAGCTGGGTCATGATCCAGGGGCTGTCATAGTCATGGATCTTTCTATTGGTGTAGGGGGCGTAGATACTGCACACTTCATTGAATTTGCTTATAAAGCATTCTAGGGCAGTGTTGACATCTGTTTTGTGATCAATAGAGCTCCAATCTTGGAGGCTGAGGTGTGCTCTTAGAGCTCCCAACTTGCCTTTCTTCAGAAGTCTAGTAGTAATAGTTCTGGCTGGTGCCTTTGGGGCCTTATTTGACCATTTACAGATTACTGGGGAGTGGTCACTGAGGGAGTCTGGGAGAACCGTGATGGAGGATATTCTTTTTGGCCGATTTGTGACCACCCAGTAGATTACTGACCCCGTGCCTGTTCTGCTGTTATACCAAGTGGGGAAGTCTACCAATTGCACAAGGTTGAGAGTGGCTAATGAGTCCTTGTAGTGCACAGCTTCAGCAGAGGCCCAGTTGATATTAAAGTCTCCAACCATTATCCCCTCTGTGTTTGGTCCCCCTTCAGAAAGGTAGTTGATGACAGAATTGAAAGCGTTCATTGTTCCTTGGGAGGGACATAGGCCAAGACTATTGTTAGGTTTCCCGTTCTTGCCAAGTATTACTTTTATGGCCATCAGTTGAGCCCCACATTTGGTGTCACATAGGTTAAGCATTTGCACCTGAATGTGGTCTTTATCATATATAATACAACCACCTGCTCTTTTACCGAGTCGGTCTAGTCTGAATGCAGCATACCCAGTGAGTTGTATAGCAGAGTCTGGCACCCTAGGTGATAGCCAGGTCTCTACTATTGCAAGAATGTTGAATGTAGTTGGTTGGTGTAAGTTAAATTCTGGGTTGGTAGATGCTGAAAAGTGTAAAATTTATAATTGCCCTAGGCATGGTAATTTAGGTTTAAGTTGTGTATTAGTCAGAATATTTGCCCAGTTGGGGAAAGACCACTATCCTTCTCCCTTTACACACAAACTCCAATATCAGGGGGATTTTGATGAGTACAGTGTATACTCACTCAAAAATAAAATACTTCTAATCAGTAAACAGGATCAAGACATTATTGAGGCAGGGGATATTATTGGCTCAGAACATCATGAATTACCAGCCTTGTGTTTAGCAACCCCAGTGAGGTTATATCCTAGCATAAATCAATTACTGGCTATGTCTGCTTCTCCCGACGGTCATGAAAGTCAGGAAACTGATTTCCATGTACATGGAGAAAGCTTAAAAAGCCATGTCCTTGAAATAGCTCCAAACCTGGGCAAAACACATCTGAGTTTATTAAATTTAACAATGGTGAATACCTATTTCTCAAGATACCCTCTCCCTCAATGACTAACTCTCCACCATTATTTTCCTTGCTCGTGCTTTCCTTAATATCCTGATCCCCTTCCAGCTTCTTGCTGTCATTCCCATGTATTGTTTCCTCATGCTTAGACCTATTTTTCTCTCCTTCTCCTCTTTTCAAATCTATGCCCATTTCCTTTTTTACTAATACCCCTGCCTTGCCATTCCCCCTGCTTTGACATATTCCTTACTGCTTCTCCTTGCTTGACATTACTCTTCCACCCTCTTCTTCCTACTGTGTTCCATCCTCCATCCTCACAACCCATTCTTCCATTCTCATCCATTGTACACCTGCTAATTGCCTTCTCGTTCCATCTCCACATATTTCTACCACTATCATTCCATGCCCAATCACTCCAGCACCCTGGAGTGTATGATTCCCTTTGTGTGACCCCACCGTAACCCCGTCTCCTCACCCCATCTATCCCCCACCTACAGTATATGCAGATGCTGGGGTGTATTACGAGATGAATCTTGTCCAGAAGGAGGGAGGTGATCCTGCCTCTGCACAGGTCACTAGTCAGGCCACACTTGGAGTACTGCATGCAGCACTGGCATCCATTCCTGAAGAGGGATATCGGATTACTGGAGCAGGTGCAGTGCAGGGCAGCTAGGATGATCCAGGGTTTGGAGGATAAATCCTATGAAGACAGGCTAACTGAGTTAAATATGCACAACCTTGAGGAGAGAAGGGATTGGGGGGGGGGTATGACCAAGACCTTTAAATACTTGAAGAGGATAAAGAAGACAAGTACAGAAGGGGTCTTTAAATTGAGGAGGGTGGAGGGACACAAGAGGGCATGGTCTCAGATTGGAGGGGGAAGACATAGGAGAGAGAGATGAGGAGACATTTTTTCATGGAGAGGGTTGTGGCTAAATGGAACACACTTCCTGAGGAGGTGGTATCCTGTAAGATGGTGGGCTATTTTAAAAGGGAATGGGACAGAGTGAGAGGGAGGGTAACTGTGAGGGGGAAGGGAAGGAAGGGAGGGTGGATCAGCTGCAATGTAAGGGTGCTAGTTGCACATTTGAGCAGACTTGATGGACTATAAGGCCTCTTTCTGCTGGCAGATTCGTATATAATCTTCCTCTTCTGCAATACGATTCAAACTCTTTGTGCATCCTGTTTGAAGGTCCTAAGAATGTAGTTGATGGAAGTGAACCAGAATCAGTATACCAAGACGAGTTTCTAAATACAGGGAGAAAGGTACAGGATATCAGGGCATGTAGGCAATCCATTGTCCACTACACACCTGATTTACTCAGTGAAACTTTTCCAAGCATTGTGTAAAGAATAAGTCAGGTATCCTCTCCAATGTCTGGTGTTGCTGGGATTCATCTGAAACTCTGTATGACAGATTGTATGCTTTCCATGGTGCTAGCCACTGCCAGCTGACCTAAGGCCTTTATTTTTCGTTTCGTACTGTTTTCCAATCCTGCATCTGTGGTCTGGGGGATGCCAAGGGAGTCTGCAATCTTGGGAGTAACTGCTAGCCCTTGTCTTTAAATGCTAGTTGCAGCACCTCTTCTGGGGTATCATATATGTGAACCCCTTCCTTCCAAAACACCTACAGTTTGGATGGTGGGGTGTAGTGACATTCTTTTCTTTTAACATTTTAAGAATGTCTCTGTAGGTTGGCCTGGTGGCACTGAGGGTTGAGGTGCCGGATGCCGCACTGCATGCCAAGCTGGCGACCTGGGTTCGGGAATGAGCCCGGGATATCAGGGGTCAGCAGGGGGGAGAGAGGATTGAGCATCTGGAGGACTTCTCTTCATTCTCTCAGGGGAGGGCTACGGGGCCTGCTTGGCATCCTAGCAACCCCCGATGGAGATCAAGGGTAGCACAGGCAAGCCAGCCAGCATAAGAGGGGGAGTAGTGTGGCAAGTGTCAGCAGGATAGTCGTGCGGAGGCGCCATTGCACACCGCACTCCCATGGGAAAAATTACAAGGAAAACAATCCCCATCAAGGATCGCGGAGATGATGGGGGCTCCAGGGGCAGTATGCATATCCCACCGCTGGCCCATCTTCTCAGGGGACTGCTGGCCAACCCAACACACCCAGGTAAGACCTCTCTAATGTCAGAAAGGCTGTTAAGGGAGAACAGACCCATCCCGGGGGGTGATCTGGGAGGCTAGATCTGCCTGGGATGTCAGGGGAGTACCTTCAGGACCAGGGTTCAGGCAGGGAGTAGCAATCCTTGCCACGTGTGCACCCTGGAAGGATGCCTGACCTAGGAGGAGCATAAATAAAGTCAACAAAAAAAAAGGAATGTCTCCATAGACCTGCCACTGCCTCTGTAGTCTGTATCTCTGGAGGGTAATCAAGGTCAAAAGAAAGTCTAACTGCATTGTAAGAAACCTCTTTCTTACCCCAGGATATTCTAAGGATCTTCTCCTTCATGCAGAAGCTAGAAAATGTCATGATGACTGAGCTGGGACAGGCATTTGGATTAGCTTGCTTAGGCATGAGCACCCTGTGTGCTCTTCCAGTGTGAATCTCAGTTCCCATGTAGTAGTCCCAGGACTAAGTACATTGAGGGACATATACAGTACAGCTTTCTTCACACTGTGATGTATTTAGTGTTCACTAAAGGTAAGTTGCTGACACCACCGGAACGTACAAAGTAACTTTCTATTATTTTTTATTCGATTTATATTTTTGCCACCGGGTACCCCCTAGCCATGAGAATGGGCTCGCCCAAGGCTCAGCGACCTGAACCCTCAATCGGGGATGTCCCCCCCCCCCCGAGTGGGGCCACTGAAGTAGAACTGTCATGGCTGGAGGGTCGGGCACCGAGCCCCGGCTCATACATGGAGGGCTGGTGATTTTGTCTGCTTGTCTTCCCCTGGAGCTGGTAATGTGCAATGATGCTAGCGGAAGAGCGTCCATCCCAGCTGTACCCACGTTACGGCACAACGCCATGTCCCCCAGCCTCCACCAGGGGGCAGCCGACACCAGGACCAGCTAACCCCCCTCACCAGAGAATGAGAGCAGTCCTCCAGATGCTCAATCCTTCTCCTCCCCTGCTGACCCCTGGCGGTCCGTGCCGATTCCTGAACACGGGTCACCAGCATGACGTGAGATGTGGCATCCAGCTCCTCAATCCTCAGCACCAACGGGCTGGCTAGCAACTCCCTACTGTAATGAAAAAGCTTAAAAACATTAGATTTTCACTAATTATTTTTAAAACTTATAGTTTTCTAGTTATTTATTTTATTTTTTATTTTTCCCTGCTGTTGGTCTGCTAAATATCATAGATAATACAGCAGTTATTTCACTGAGACTTTCAAAATGTATCTTACTCTCCCCTGCTATCCACGGAATTGCTGTTTCTGACATCACAGTTTGTTGTCATGGTGAGCACTGTGATGTCATAAACCATTGCACGGTGAGGTTAACTGAGGATGGCAAATGTTTTCAAATGTTTTCTAAAACAGATTTTTTAGATGGACTAGCAAGATGTGCTGTAAATCTGGGAAAGGAACATTGAAAATAAAAAAAGTGTATTTGCTAGTAAATTGTAGCAGCTGAGACATCTTCTTTATGAAAGCATATGCAAATTGTAGAGTTGCTCTTTAAAATTCAATCTATCCACAGGGCAGGTACAGTGAGAGGCAGGTACAATGCAGACTTTCCCACTTGGTGACTGGTTTAGTGCTGGTGAATGGTAAAGGACTGGCAACACTGGAGACTGAAGGCCCTCTGTTTATCCACAGGGCCAGGAATACCTCTCAACTGTCCCTAATTTTCAGGAATGGCACACGACCCTGCAATCAACATACCTGTAAGACTTGTGAGCTCATTTCCACCTCGGACTGTGTGGTTACATCACAAAACAGACAATTCAAGGTGCATGGGAGTTATACATACACATCACATGTTGTTTATTTCATTCGGTGCAAGAGATGTCCACAAACAGATTATGTTGGAGAGACACGCCAACAGCTCTGTACTAGGATGAACTCGCACAGACATACTATTAGAACAAAGCAAACTGAAAAACCAGCAGGGCACCACTTCTCCCAGCCTGACCACTCAATTTCGGATATGTCAGTAATGGTCTTAAGAGGAAATCTCAAAAACACACAACAGAGATGAGCTTTTGAGATTAAACTTATTTTACATCTCAGTATGATAGCAGATGGGATGAACGTTGATCTGGATTTCATGGGACATTACAGAAACTGACATCCACAGACCTCGTCTTCTTCAAACTGGCATATTATGGGATTTCAGCATGTGTGGGATGTGGGTGCGTGTGTGTATGGGTATGGGTTGTGAGGTACGTGATATAACAGGTGTGGGGCTTGCTGTCACATTGAGGTAGGCCTCTGTTTAGACACATGGAGTTACAGTGTGGTACTACTCTTACTTCACACACATAATGAATATTAATTCCTCCTTACTTTTTATCTTCGCCCGGGAGTGGAGTGGAGTTGATTCCGTTGCACCATATTCAGATTACCTAGCCTGTTACTGTACATACAGTAGTGTTATTAGAGACTGTCACATATTTTTTTAACTCTGTCCATATTGGGGTGCGAGATCTCATTTGCATGGGTGTCCTGGACAGATATTTTTACATTAGGCTAATATTGTAGTGATTTGTGGAAATGTAGGTACGTTAGACCTCTGGTCTTACACACATACTTGATATTTACTTCTAGTTACCTTATCCTGGGTAGGGTGGCAGTTTTATTTCATTATAGTTCTATCCAGAATCCTTGGAAATGTTACTACACAGATAGGAGTACGGTTAAATAGTGTCATATTTTTGCTCTGTAGTTATTAGGATACACGAGCCCTTTTACTTGGGATTTCATGACAAGCTGAATTCCTTTGGGGAACAATTGCAGTGACTGATGTGAATTAAGGTTTATTAGGAGAGTGTGTGCATGTGTGCGTGTGTGTGTGTGTGTGTGTGTGTGTGTGTGTGTGTGTGTGTGTGTGTGTGTGTGTGTGTGTGTGAGAATCTCCTTAAAGCTAGTTATCCTTATACACACTGTGACACTCATAGCTTGATTTAAGAGTAATCTGCTCCAGCAGTGTTATCTCATGTCAATTAAATTTATATACAGTAAGATTCTTTGCATGTGTTTTGCACCAAGCACCTTTGACCCTGGGACCCTCCTGGCTGAAGGTAATGTGGTACTGTTAAACTTCTCTGACATCATCTGTATTTTTTAATGAGTATTTTAAACCAATGGGGATTTTTTCTGTTTTTTTCTGCATGTTCTAGCTGTTATAAGTATTGTTTTTTCTAAACAACTGCCATTAGGCTTCTGAAGAAGGACCGTTGGTCCGAAAGCTAGAGCACTTTGTTCTTATTGTTATATCTACGTTAGTCCATTAAAAGGTATCAAATCATTTGCTTCTGGATCTGTCCTAATTTTCAGGGGCGACCCTGATTTTGCCTCAGCATTTTCCTCTGTCCCTCATAAAATATGTGCTTTTATGGCTGAACAGTGGAGACTATAAGCACTAAATAACGTCAATCATTAAAGTTACAGACTTGTTCTTTAAAAAATGCATCTTACACTAATCCCCTTATTTTTTCAGCTTCCTGGGTGAGTATTGCCAATTTTTAAGATGTGTCCCTGAGTTGGGGTCTTTGTCCCTCATTTGCTTAAGCCCTGTCCTTGATTTATGAGGCAAGAAGTTGAAAGGTATGGGGCCAGGTACAGTACAGGCATCCCGCACTGTGATGTATTTAGTACTACTGAATGGCAAGGGACAGACAGAACTGCAGATTGAAGTCTTGTGTTTATCCACAGGGTCAGGTACAGGACTGGTGGGTACAGTGGTGACTTCTCCACACTGTGATTGATTTAGTGCTGGTTAAAGGTGATGGGAAGGCTGCACTGGAGACGTTCTGTAGGTCCTTTATTTATCTACAGGGCCAGGTACTGTAAAGAGCAAGTAGTGTGTGGACTTTACCATACTATGGTGTATTTAGTATTGGAGAAAGGTGTGTTACTGACAGCGCTGAGGACAGCAGGCCTGTGTTTATCCACAGGGTCAAGTGCAGGGTGGGTAGGTCCAGTGCTCAGTTCTCCACACTGTGATGGATTTAGTGCCGGTTAACACTGACGGGAAGACAGACTGCAGACACAGACTTTTTATCCACAGGGCCAGGTACTGTAAAGGCAGCCTAAGTGCACTGTAGCATATTTAGTGCCGATAAAAGGTGAGAGACTAACAACTCTGGAGACTGAGTCCCACCAAGGTTATTTCACTTGTAACTTAAGCTGAGACCCAAAAAACTCATTTCACTTGTGAATTGAAATAGGAACCACCAAACTTATTTCACTTATGATCCAAGCTGAGACCTGGCAAACTCATTTTACTTGTGATCTCAGCTGGGACCCACCAAACTCATTTCATGTGTGACCTGACTTGAGACTCACCAAAGTCATCTTACTTGTTACCTGAAACCCACCAAACTCATTTTACTTGTGACTGAAGAGCCACCATACTTATTTCACTTGCGACCTGACCTATGACCACATTAATTTTGCTTACACCAGAGATGAGACCAAACTCAGTTCACTTGTAACCTGAGCTGAGACCCATCAAACTCAAGTCAAGTCAAAGTTTATTGGCAGAAAAAAAACTTCATTGAGCAGACTCATTTACAAGGAGGTCCTGAGGCAATGGTGTGCAATGCACTTACAGTACAATATACACAAGGAGCAGTTACAGTTACAATACAGTATAACACAGTAATAAGCAAAAACGAATTTCACTTGTAATCTAAGTTGTGTCCCACGTGACTTATTTCACTTGTCACCTGATTGGAGACCCACCAGACTCATTTCACTTTTGATCTTAGCGGAGCCCCACCTGGCTTATTTCTTTTGTAACCTGATATGAGAGACTCCAAACTCATTACACTTGTGATCTAAGCTGAGACCCAACCAGACTCATTTCACATTGACCTGAACAGAGACCCACCAAACTCATTTTATTTGTGACTTAAGCTGAGACTCACCAAACTCATTTCACTTTTGACTGGATCTGAGATGCACCAGACTTATTTCACCTGTGACCTGACCTGAGACCATTGTGAGCTGCACTCAGTGCAAGAACCCAATACCGAAAGTCTGAAATGTTAAGAGTCTCTGGAAGAACGGAACTTGCAGCTCTACATTTGTGTTCGAATTTGAGGCTTGCCCCTTGCTTTATACATTATGGCTAGGTATCTTTTGAGAAGTCACCATGCTGAAGTGAATTTTTAGAAATCAGTCACAGCAGCACTACTACCAAACACCAGATTGTTACATTAAATGTAAACATTACCTTGGTAACATACAGCATGTATTACAGTGTCCTTGTAATTGCTGGGGAAATCATTCCATTGACCCGCTGGAAACATCCCAACACGATTCTCTTGTCCACCACTGTTATCTGGCTGATTTGGTGACCAGTACTGGTAGGAGGAGAAAGACCCGTCTGCCCATAGCCACTGGTTGGTGGATGTATTTAGGTACAGGCCTATCCAAACATCTTGTACAGGATTTTTCACACTTTTCACTTTCTCATTTTGCTCCTCATTTTGAATACTAGCAAGGTGTGCATTCTCAGCTCTGCAGCGATTTCGAGCTTCCATCCATGTCAATGCTTGATTCACCAAGTAATAGGTTCCTATGGACAAGTTAAACGTACCATCAGTGACGATCCCCAAAATAGAACCTTTTGCTTTATTTTATTCATTAGTTGTCAGGGCCAGTCAGCAGAGCAGACCCGTTCTTGTGATCCCACCAAGGGGAGGTTATTGACCTTTTCCCATAGATAAAGCTACCAACTTTCTGTGGTTTAAAACTAGGACGGTCCATCCTGACCATGCCCCCCCCTGCACCACTGTGTCATTCCCATTTGCACTGCCGCAGACAATGTTGCACACAATTAAATTCTGTTGCTTGCTCTGGCCATGCCACCCCACAGTAACACCAGTTACGAATATTCAGATTAAAACAATATATCATTCTGCTGCAGCAAGTTCCAAATCATGATGTACAGAAAGTTCATTAGAAGCAAACCTGTGTTAAATTATGATCAGACATTCGAGCTGCATGTGTTGCTACTCCTGACAGTCCCATCCAACCCACTTACACTCACCTCATTTACTGAGCAAACTTCACTTCAGTGACTCCCACCACCACACCAGTTTGTTTTCCCACACTTCTCTACAGCTGATCAAGTTCAGGTACCTTAGTTCCCTGCTGTCGGTCTCTTCTCTGTCTGGAGTCTTTCTCAGCTGCTGGCAGGCAGACGTACACATGTGCTTAGTTGCACCACTACCCAGTCTAACCTAACCCAACTGTGCTCCCACTGACACACTTGTGGTGCAGCATAGGCGCAGGGGTTGATGTTGCAAACCGTTCTGCAGCTAAAATAACTGTCACTCTGAATTAGCAGTCAGCAAAAAAGGGACAAAACTGGGACAAGTAAACAAAAACTGGGACAAAAGTGACATTTTGCAAAACTTGTGGGGACACTGGGACATGCTGCCTAAAATAGGGACTGTCCTGGGAAAATAGGGACTGTTGGTAACTTTACCCATAGAGTTTGCACAGGTTGGGGGTTGGACTTGTGACCAAAAATGGGTGAGGACTGTGAGATTTTATTTGTTGGTTGTTACATTGGTAAGAGAATTAAAGAAATATATTGGGTGTGGGGGTTAGTGTGCAGAAGAGGGTGAAGAGACCTCTCTAAAACTCATATTTTTTTGCCTACCCTTGCTTGGAGACCTTCTAGACCCATCCACAACCTCCCATGGTATTTACCTGTCCCCATCACACCTACAAGGCATTCTGCGCCATAGAAGATTCCATTGGGGCTACTTTTTTTTTTTTGTCCGTTTATCTGTTTATGCGCCCCCCTGCCGACCGGTCCCCATCCACCAGTCCCCTCAGCCCTATCAACCTGGCGTCTACTTATGTTTACCTTATGCAGTCAGAGGTGCCCAGCTGGCTGGGTGCTGAGCCTGTGAAGGACTGGAGTCACCCTACCAGTTGGAAATGTTTTCCCCCTGGCTTACTTCCCCAGTGCATAGGCAAGACGTGCATTAACATCAGTGGCAGTATCGCACATCCTCCCGTGCACGGCACACTGGACATCTGCCCCGCCTCCACTCTTCATATTAGCAGTGTTGGTGTGCCAACCCCCAGCTTCCACTAGGGCCCAAACTAACACCAACCACTGGTCCTCTCCCTCCCCAAGAGAGGAGAGCAGTCCTCCAGATGCTAGATCCTTTCCCTTCCTGGTCGGATCCCAGCAATCCGCTTGCACCATGAACATGGGCGGCTGGTGTGGCAGGAGGTAAGGCATTGATGCCTCAACCCCTCACACCACTGGGCTGGCACATTGGGTGTACTTGGCAGGGATGTTTTCCTCTCTGGTCCACAAATCTGGAGGCCAGAGGCCAATCAGAGTGGTGGGGTCCAAGTGTACCAGTGCCATGTTGCTGCACTTTGGGGTTTTCCACTTTGTTACTCCCAGCCGTCAAATGCAGCTGGTGAGGGCTCCATGGTGCACAGGTGCATATAACTGTGTAGCTGCACTCTGCAGAAAGATCAAGATCTCCCTCTCTCCCTCACTCAAGCTCCTCTGTCTGCACCACCACCTGTGGGCACCCATGTGGAGATGTTGCAGAGGAGAATGTGGCCATCCCTCATGGGAGGTAGAAAGCATCATGTAGGATGCTTAATCATGCATGCACATTGTAGGAGAGAGGGGCAGCCATCAGATACCAGATACACATACATGCACATTGTAGGGGAGAAGGGCAGCCATCAGAAACCAGATACACATACATGCATATTGTAGGAGAAAGGGGTAGCCATTAGATACCAGATACACATACATGCACATTGTAGGAGAGAAGGGCAGCCATCAGAAACCAGATACACATACATGCACATTGTAGGAGAGAGGGGTAGCCATCAGAAACCAGATACACATACATGCACATTGTAGGAGAGAGGGGTAGCCATCAGATACCAGATACACATACATGCACATTGTAGGAGAGAAGGGCAGCCATCAGAAACCAGATACACATACATGCACATTGTAGGGGAAAGGGCAGTCATCAGATACCAGATACACATACATGCACATTGTAGGAGAGAAGGGCAGCCATCAGAAACCAGATACACATACATGCATATTGTAGGAGAAAGGGGTAGCCATTAGATACCAGATACACATACGTGCACATTGTAGGAGAGAAGGGCAGCCATCAGAAACCAGATACACATACATGCACATTGTAGGAGAGAGGGGTAGCCATCAGATACCAGATACACATACATGCACATTGTAGGAGAGAAGGGCAGCCATCAGAAACCAGATACACATACATGCACATTGTAGGGAAAGGGCAGTCATCAGATACCAGATACACATACATGCACATTGTAGGAGAGAAGGCAGCCATCAGAAACCAGATACACATACACATACATGCACATTGTAGGAGAGGGGGCAGCCATCAGATACAGATACACATACATGCACATTGTGGGGAAAGGGCAGTCATCAGATACCAGATACACATACATGTACATTGTAGGAAAGGGGTAGCCATTAGATACCAGATAAACATACATGCACATTGTAGGGGAAAGGGCAGTCATCAGATACACATACATGCACATTGTAGGAGAGGGGGCAGTCATCAGATACCAGATACACATACATGCACATTGTAGGAGAGGGGGCAGCATCAGATACCAGATACACATACATGCACATTGTAGGAGAGGGGCAGCCATCAGATACCAGATACACATACATGCACATTGTAGGAGAGGGCAGCCATCAGATACCAGATACACATACATGCACATTGTAGGAGAGGGGGCAGCCATCAGATACCAGATACATATACATGCACATTGTAGGAGAGGGGGCAGCCATCAGAAACCAGATACACATACATGCACATTGTAGGAGAGGGGGCAGCCATCAGATACCAGATACACATACATGCACATTGTAGGAGAGAAGGGCAGCCATCAGAAACCAGATACACATACATGCACATTGTAGGGGAAAGGGCAGTCATCAGATACCAGATACACATACATGCACATTGTAGGAGAGAAGGGCAGCCATCAGAAACCAGATACACATACATGCACATTGTAGGAGAGGGGGCAGCCATCAGATACCAGATACACATACATGCACATTGTAGGGGAAAGGGCAGTCATCAGATACCAGATACACATACATGTACATTGTAGGAGAAAGGGGTAGCCATTAGATACCAGATAAACATACATGCACATTGTAGGGGAAAGGGCAGTCATCAGATACACATACATGCACATTGTAGGAGAGGGGGCAGTCATCAGATACCAGATACACATACATGCACATTGTAGGAGAGGGGGCAGCCATCAGATACCAGATACACATACATGCACATTGTAGGAGAGGGGGCAGCCATCAGATACCAGATACACATACATGCACATTGTAGGAGAGGGGGCAGCCATCAGATACCAGATACACATACATGCACATTGTAGGAGAGGGGGCAGCCATCAGATACCAGATACACATACATGCACATTGTAGGGAGGGGCAGCCATCAGATACCAGATACACATACATGCACATTGTAGGAGAGGGGGCAGCCATCAGATACCAGATACACATACATGCACATTGTAGGAGAGGGGGCAGCCATCAGATACCAGATACACATACATGCACATTGTAGGAGAGGGGGCAGCCATCAGATACTAGATACACATGCATGCACATTGTAGGAGAGGGGGCAGCCATCAAATACCAGATACACATACATGCACATTGTAGGAGAGGGGGCAGCCATCAGAAACCAGATACACATACATGCACATTCTAGGAGAGAGGGGCAGCCACCAGATACACATACATGCACATTGTAGGAGAGAGGGGCAGACATCAGATACCAAATACACATACTTGCACATTGTAGGAGAGAGGAACAGCCATCAGATACCAGATACACATATGTGCAAATTGTAGAAAAGAAGGGCAGCTGCCAGAGACCAAGAACATATACATGCACATCACACTGTAGAAAAGAGGTGCAGTCACCTCATACCAAGCACGCATACATGCACATTGTAGAAGAGAGAGGCAGCCATTGGATACTGTCATGCATACGTGCACATTGTAGGAGAGAAGGGCAGCTGCCAGATGCAAAACACACATACGTGCACAGTAAGGGAGAGAGGGGCAGCCACCAGAAACCAGATTCGCATACGAACACATGATAATTGCCAGCTGAAAAAGGCCTTATGGTTTACTTAGTCTGCTCAATTGTGCAGCTAGCAGCCCTTATTCTGCAGCTGCCCCTCCCTCCCTTGCTCACCTCCCTTGCCCCTCCCTCTTGCCCTGTCCTATCCCCTTTTGAAGCCACCCACTGTAATACTGGATACCACATCTGTTGGTAATGTGTTCCACCTGGCCACCACCCTCTCTGTGAAAAAGTGTCTTCTCATCTCCCTCCTAAACCTTCCCCCCTCCAATCTCGTATCATGGCCTTGGGTATCCCTCCCCTCCCTTAGTATGAACAGCCCCCCTCCGTACAAGACTTGTTTATTCCTTTCATGTACTTGAAAGTTTCAATTATATTCCCCCTTTCTCTCCTGTCTTCCAGTGAGTGCATGTTCAATTTTTTATTTTCATTTTATTTTAGTCTTTGGTAACCAGATAAGGCCCATTAGGCACAAGTGCCTGTTTTCAGGGGCAACCTAGGAGCACTGGGCAGTTAGGTGACTTGCTCAGAGTCACACAGTATGCAAGTGGAGGTTGTGAGAATCAAACTTAGGTTTGGTCTGCTGCATGTACCAAGCTCGTTCACACCTCGTTCCTCTAACTTCTAGGTTATAATGCCAGCCCAGCCCACTCTCATAAAGTAAGTCCCCCCAAGACCATGGATCTTCCTTGTCACCCTGAGCTGCACCCCCTCCAGTAACTTAATGTCCCTCTTCAGGTATGAGTGCCAGTACTGCACGCAGTACTCCAGGTGTGGCCTAACCAGCAGTTTATATAATGGCAGAATCACCTTCCCCGCTTCTTGAGGATATACCTCTAGCAATACAACCCAACATTTTGTTGCCATTTGCATTGCAGCCACCATTCTATATTGTGCTGAGTTGTTCATTGCTCCCGTAATGAGTACACCAGATCCTTCTCCTCCTCCTCAGTCACAGTTAACAGCACTCCCCCCCCCCGTTGGTAGTTCCTCTTAGGGTTTTTTGCCCCACAATGCAGCACATTGCACTTTCTGGCATTGAACCCCCTGTTACCAGGTATCCAACCAAGCCTCCAGCTTTAACAGATCCTCCTGCAACCCTTGCCATCCCTCTAGATCATCCACCACCACCACTCCCATCTTGGTGTCATCAGCAAACAGACTAATTTTGCTCTTGATGCCAACTGAAATGTCTGTGATGAATATCCCCAAAAACACTGTTCCTAGAACCGAGCCCTGTAGGACTCCACTAGTCACCACCCTTGGGGGTGATAGCTCCCCACCCACCACCACTCTCTGCTGCCTTCCTTGCAGCCAGTTCACAACCCAACCCACCATCTTCGCACCTGCCCATGTACATGTAGCTTACTTCCCAGTCTCCCATGCGGCAATGAGTCGAATACCTTACTGAAGTCCAGGTACAGGACATCCACCGCATGGCCCCTGTCCAGTTGTCTAGTTACTCAGTCATAGAACTCCACCAGGTTGGTCTGGCAGGATCTTCCAGTGACAAAGCCATGCTGTCTACTGTCCTGCAGCCCATTGGCTTCCAGAAGGAACATCAGCCTCTCCTTCAGGATTGTCTCCATCAGCTTACCCACAATGGATGTGAGGCTCACTGGCCTATAATTACCCACTTCATCCTTGTGGCCACTCTTATGGAGAGGAAGCACATCACACCCTTAATCCAGTGAGGCATTGAATAGGTCTGCCAGATGCCTGCTAGGACCTCCTCCAGCTCCTTCAGGACCCTGGGTGAACACCATCAGGCCCTGGTGCCTTGTCCACCCTCAGTGCCCTCAAGCCCGCCAGCACACTGTCCTCTGATTTTCCCATCGGTCACCCCCTTCCCCTCAGTTTCTGACCTCAGACCCCCCTTGGGTGTCTTCCCCCCTTTTTCTTTTGTAAATACTGAGTAGAAGTAGTTATTAAGAGCTTCTGCCTCTCCTCCTTCCACTCATCCCCCTTCCCTCCTAATCCTTCCTATATGGTCCTTACAGCTTATTTTCTCCCTGATGTACCTGAAGAAGTCCTTCTCCCCTTCCTTAATCCCCTGTGCCAGTCTGAACTCCTTTGATGCCTTGGCTACCTTTATAGCCCTTGTCACCTCCTTCACTTCCTGCAGGTACTCCTTCTCTCCTCCCTCCTTCCTGTTTTTTGTACTTCCTAAAGGTGGCTGTTTTCCTTTTACCTTTACCATGACCCCTTTGCTCACCCAGCTGGGTTTCTTTGCCCTAGCCAGGTTTCTTTGCCCTAGCCTTCTTACTCCTGGCTTTGCTGCAGGTTTTAGTTGCCTCTGTTGCCCCCAGCTTTATGAGCTCCCACCTCTGGTTAGTGTCCATACTAGGTTGAATTTTGGCCAGGTACTCCTTCACTACTTCCCCATCCTCCGAAGTTGGGTCTCCTGAAGTCCATCACCCTGTCAGATACTACTCCTTCCTTACCTATATTCAACGTGAACCATATCGAGTGGTGTTCTTCCACCCTCAGTTCCCTCACAAACTCCCTATCTGCCAGCACAAGGTCAAGGGTGTTCCCTAGCCTGGTTGGTTCACTGACTGTCTACAACAAGAAGTTGTACTGGAAGGTGTCCAGCAATATCTGCTCCCTTCTATTCTTGGTGGCTGGGGTACTCCAGTCCACTCCCAGTAGGTTGAAGTCCCCCACGATCACCACACTCCCCTTTCCACAGGCCCTCTTGATCTGTCTCGCTAGTTCCCTGTCCAATTCTTCAGTCTGGGAGGGCGGTCTGTACACCGGCCCCACCCTGAGATTCCTAGTCATTGCATCCAGAGTTACTCTGTACTGCCCTCCTCCTCCCATACACACTTCAGTCCTTCCCTCACATATAGTGCCTCCCCCTTTCCCTTTTGCTCTATCCCTGTGGAATATCCTGTACCCTGGTACCGCCAGGTCACAGTCATGGTACTGGGTGTCCCATGTTTCAATAATGGCCGCCCCTCTGCCATGAGGGTCTGAAGTTCCGCAGTCTTATTCCCTAGGCTTCTAGCATTCAAGGTGACCACCTTTCACCCTTTTACCTGCCCCCTCCCCCCGACATCCCATTCTAACATCCTTCCTAGTATTAGTCCTTAATCCCTTGTCTCTGTTATGGGGTGAGCGCATAAGTATTCCAATCCTGTGGCCTCTGCTTGCCTTTTGACCGATTGCCACCCCCCATTCCTAGTTTAAATTCCTAGCCTCTTCCATGTAATCACTTATCCCCTTTTTAACACTTTCTTACCCTCCTCTGTTAAATGCTGTCTATCCTTTGAATAAAGCCTGCTGTCTACCCAGGTCCCTCCCCAACCACATATGTGCACATTGTAGGAGAGAGGGGCAGCCACCACATACCAGATACTCATACACGCACATTGTAGGAGAGAGGGGCATCTGCCATAGAAACATAGAAATTTGTCGGCAGAAAAAGACCCCATGGTCCATCCAGTCTGCCCAAGTCCCCCCCCCCAGAAGACCTCCATCCTTAATTTGTCTGCCCCCTGTTTGTTAGGCCCAAGTACGTATCCCAGGCATTTTTAAATTGGTCCACGGAGTCAACCCATATATATACATATACATATACATGTACATATACCAAGCACACGTGTGCACAGTGTAGGAGAGAGGGACAGCAGCCAGATACTAAGCATGCATACATGCACATTGTAGGAGAGAGGGGCAGCTGCCAGATACTAAGCATGCATACATGCACATTGTAGGAGAGAGGGGCAGCTGCCAGATACCAGATATACATACACACACACATTGTAGGGGACAAGGGCAGCAAACATAAACAAAACAAAAAGAAACTTCCAGCTCCCTCCCTCTGCATAATCTCCAACCCCACCCTCCTTTTCCTATCCCTGTGTAAATGAACCCTCCCCCCTCCCTCTGCATGATTTCTAACCTCCATCCTCCAGACAATGACTACTCCAACCAAACCCCTTTCTAATAAACTCAGATTGTAACACTAACCCTATTGTAATCAAAATGTTACCTCTGTAACCCGGCTCTTAACCTAACTGTATCCAACTCATGCTGTACTCTGAGATCTGTATCCCAATATGATGTACATAGATACATAGATACATAGACAGTGTCGGCAGATAAGGGCCTATGGCCCACCCAGTCTGCCCATTTAAGTTTGTAAGTTCAGTTTATGTTTTCCAGGAAGTCTGTTGCCCCTTACCCCTGACCTCCAAATGTCTTGTGTTTTCTCCTTTGCAACTACTCTGGGTCGCCCCTGAAAAAGGGACCTTTGGGGCTCAGAGGGCCTACCCAGTTAATAAAATTAATAAATAAAAAAGATGTCCTGTCCCAGTGTAAATGAAAACCCCTCCTGCTACCTCCCTGCATGTGACCTCCAACCCCCACCCTCCATTTCCCATCCCAATGTAAATGAAAAACTCTCTTGCTTCCTCTCTCTCTCTCTCTGTGATCTCTAACCCCCACCCTCCATTTCCCTTCCCAGTTTAAATAAAAAACACCCCCCCTCCATGTGCATGATCTCCAACCCTCACCAGCTGCGTACCATCCCGGTGTAAATGAAAACCCTGTTGGTCCCTCCCTCTGCATGATCTCCAACCCCCATCCTCTATTTCCTGTTCCAGTGTTAATGAAAAACCCTCTTGCTCTCTCTCTGTCCATGGTGTTCAACACCCACCCTCCATTTCTTGTTTTAGATTAAAACATGAAAAGCAGAAAACTGTCCATCGATGTCTTTTGCAGCCTTCCTGATCCACCGACACCCCCACCCTCTGATCCCCCCATTCAGCACTTACCACCCCACACCTCCTCCCATACTCCTCACTCACCTAAAATAGGTCCAGCACTCTGTGTGGAAAACACATCCTTCTGCTTCAATGATGAATGCGAACTGAAGAAACAAGGTAAGTGTAGTTAATGTATATTTAGAAGATGGGTTGGCAAAATCTTGCTTTATGATTGACCGAGAGCACCCTCTACCCAGGTGGATATGAGGCAGCAGAGACCAGTAAACAACTATTTCCTGTACCAGCCTGACATTTTACGAGATCACTGTGCCTATGGTATTAAAAACATTTTACTGTTGCCATTTTTTCCTTTCTAAGCTAGCGAGTCACAACACCCCCAATCTATTGCCATGCGGTGTTTCACTTCACTGCCAACAATTAATAATTTACTACAATTGTTTTATTCTGTGTCCTTTGTCCTACCATATCAGCTCTCCTGATCTCACTTCAGCCACCCATCACACTTCTGAGTCTTCAATGAACAATGGATTGGGCTTAGCTTCCTTACAACCACACTCACTTCTGACTGATGCAGACACTGTGAAATGGTCTTGCCACCTCAGTGACAAAAAAAAAAAATTGTAAAATAAAAAGAAACCTGTACAGTGTGAACCAACTTGGAGGTGGTGCTAAGCTTTTTGCTGGTGGTGGGTGGGGTGCAGGAGGGGGAACTGGATTACTTTCCCTAGTGTTTTGTCCTCTTGCACACAGAGCAGTGGGGCAGGCTTTCTCTGTTTTTGATCTGGATCATGGCCATAATTTATAGTTTGCCTAATGTTTACTCCAGCTGGGGGGTAGTCGGGAGTGGAGGAGGCACAAAATAAATGACAAAGACAAACAATGAAAGTGGCACAGAAAATAAATGTGTCTCACAAACAACAGTGCCCTCTACTGGCAAGTGTACCAATTGAAGGACTAAATTACAGTAACATTTATTTGCATTACTTTTTACTAAGTTGTAAGATATTTTGCAATTTTTTTGTAGAGATTGTCACAAACGTGCTCCGCAGGTCAGGCCCTCTGCTCCCACAGTACCAACCTCGAAGTGTGATAGTGTGAAAAGGGGACAGACAGGGTAACCCTCCCATCTGTTTTGGACCCTAATCACCTACTAGCCTCAAGTCCTGGGGGTCAAATGTGAACCTTATGCTAGCACACCCAGTTAACAGGATCAGATATATTCACTTTGGGGAAATGCAATATCATCTTTTCACCCAGGGGCACCCAGCCAGATTTCCAAAAATGTAGCCTTATGACTCAGTATGAGACCTAGGTATATTCTTATCTTTTTGCAAGATTAGTAACACATTCAAGCCCTTAACAGCTGTCAGACTTAAACACAGGTTCAGCATTCACATGCAAAAGAACTGAGAAAGACCACAGGCAGCATTTTAAAGAAAATATTGTTTACTAAAAATTGTAAAACAGGTAAAATCAAACACAGAACAGTTATATCACTAACTTATGGTCACATAAAAAAATGGGAAGTTACAGAACACAAATATGCCTACCACAAATACTTAAGTTGTTGCCTAGCTAGACGTTACCATTAAGTGCCTTCTTAAGTCCAGAGAACTAAGTCTCCCCGAGTCCAGAATAACAAGCTCTGTTTCCCCTCTGATGCCTGTTCATTTCAAAATCCATCTCCCCACCCATTTGGTGAGGTCACAGTTAGATCCTCCTAGCTTTAACTTCTTAACATAATTATCCACAGACTGTATGTTAATTCTGTGAAAATCAGCAACTAGCCATTTCCAAAATATGGCAATATTTGATCAAAACATCCCCTTTTGTTACACAATTCCACAATCATGTCACTAGTTCTCTGCTAGGTGAGAAAACCCTAAAGAATCAGCCAGATGGCTTCCCTTCCTGCTAGGGTCATAAAATTCATATTTAATTTCCAGCTTCAAAAGCAGGAGCAGGTTATAAGGGGCAATAAACTGTCCCTCTGGAAGGAAGAATTTTAATTAGAGGTTTCCCTGGTCAGTTTAACACATCCTGCATATATTTATTTTACAAAAATTATACAATAATAATATTAGCAGGTTTATCATGTTACAGAGATTGTATAAAAATTTGAAGTAAGATCCATTTTTTAAGGGTGGGCGGTACTGGGCTATACGAAAATGTCCAGGGACTATAAGGCCATCCACCTGTGGCATCAGGCCTCATTACGCCCCGGGGCAGTCTGGTATTGCCTAGTGCCAGCCACCCTATTGGGAATTATTGCTTACTCAATGTGTTCTGAACTTGTACTCACAACATTGTCATTTTTTAATATTTTGACACCAGATTTTGAACATGGCCTTTTTTGGACCTCACTTCATTGACAAGGTAGGTGACATTTTTCAAATCTGGCCCAAACGGTGACTTTGCAGTCGCTCTGTGAAATCACGTTTCAGGCAGGATTTGAAAATGTTCACCCACCAGGTTCATGAAGTGGAGTCATAAAAAGACTATGTTGAAAATTCAGGGTCAAAATCTTAAAAAAACACCAAAGTTATGAAGGTACGTTGACATTTTTCCACAGTCACTCCTAACTTAAGTAAGTGTAAACATTTTGACCCCAAATTTTCAACATAGTCGTTCACCACCTCATGAACATAACAGGTACCTTTTTCAAATCCTGACTAAAACATGTTTTCACACTCGTGACATAAAATGATGTTGTACAACACTGCTCTGAGCCTGGGAAGGTACTGCACAGCGCTATATTGCACAGGTGATACCTTGTGATGGGCTGGGGAACCTTCTCACGCAAGGGGTTTATGTGCATGTCATGGCCTGATGGGGCCACATGCTGCATCAGAAGAAGTGGGTTGACATGACAAATGGGACTTGAAATAGTTCCACTATTCTACACAATCCATTTCCAAAGGGAACTGCACAAATAAAGATACAATTTCACAATCACAAAAAAGAAAATTCATGAAAAAAACTATGCTAATGTAGACAATTTCACTATTATAACTGGTCATTAATTTGTTAACTTTTGCCTTTGTGCTATCTATGCCCAACAACCACATAGCAAAATACAAGCAAGCAAACACCTAGCATTGACAAATGCTTGCATTTCTGAGGTATTTTTCTTTTTCTTTTTCCATTTGTTCATTAGAAGGTATTCTACCTATTTTTTCCAAATCTTTATTGAGCATGTATTGATGTTTAACTATGTTATTGATTATTGTTGGATATATTATTTGAAAATAAACATTTTATTGAAAGAAGAAGAGCAGTACTTTACCCATAGACTGACATATCTATTTCTGCTCCTCTTTAAACCTTGGTAGCACTGGGACCTCGCAGATTGTGATATCACAGGTAAGTGATCTGTCAGCAGGTAATTGACTCCTCTTGGCCAGTTGTGATGTCACAGACAGAGCGGTCATAGGGCTGATGATTTATGAGGAGGAGTAAGTAAGAAATAAACCACGACAGGGTGTGCATTATAGGATTTCACTCCAGGGGTGTAGTAAGGGAAGAGGCCAAAGGCAGAGTGCCCTTATACCTCTGGGAAATGCGTTTAAATCCTATGATGCACAGCCTGAAGGAGCTTATTACACTTATAAAATGGCTCTAAGTAGGTTTATTTGGGGAGGAAAATGAGATTTGGCACCTGACCATGCATTTATAGAGATTTAATGCACAGCCAAGTGATGTCTCTCGAAGCTCAGCTAATGAAATTTCTAGATTTTTATCTTGCCATTTAAAAAATAATGAATTCATTCTTTGCCAGTCAGGATAGTTCACTTCTAAACAGTCCAGGTACTCTTATAACTATATATTGAATAAATAACCTTCTTCATTCAGAATGAGCAGATTCTCAATATTGAGTTTGATTGTGACACCAGCGGCAGAAGAGCGAAGCTCGAGTGCCTTTCTGATATAACTGACCTAACAAGGTGTTGAGAACTGCAAGTTCTCGGGGGGCATTATTATTTATAATACATTCTAAGACTGTTTTGCAGTGTTTACAAAAAACTGTGCTCAGTTTCAAAGGATCAGAGTGACTGTTTTAAGCTGCCGATTTTAAATCAACGTGCAATGCTTTTTGTGGCCAGGAAAAGCTAAGCTCATGTTTATGTAATGCTGGGTGGCGCTGCTCAATATTGATTGGTAGGAATGTCAAACCTTGTTCTTCATGTTCCGAAATGTTGTGAAGAATGGATTCTACATTCTAAATCATGAAAAAACAAGGTTTGAAAACCAGCTGTAAAACAGGCTTAGAGTATAAATAGGTTGCCTCATGCACATACCAGGTAGTTCTAAAATTCTGAAGTTCTGTGTTGAGTTGGCACAGTCCATTTTCCAGAAAGGGATCCTCTAACATTTTGTTAAGTAAAACATTTTGATTTTCAACTCAAGTTTCATTTTTTTTAATGATGGTCTTTAACATGATTTATAATATGCAATGATAATGATATATAATAGTAATAATGATATATAATATAATATCTTATGTAATATATAGAGAATACTGGATGGGCAGCAATGGACAACCAGTATGTTCTGCCACAGAGGGGTTCTGATTCCATCTGACCTTGAGGGCAAAGCTTGAGAGGTCCGTGGGAATCAGAACTCTGAGATGGCAGAACACACTGGTTGTGCATAAATATGCTCATCCTATATTTGTTAGTGTGTATAGTATCATGTGAAATGCGCACACAGTGATTCTTTTGCTTTCAGAACAAAACTGACTTATGCAGTCTCTAGAGGTTTCAGAATGTTGTTGTGCCACAGAAGGGTACACTCACATTCCATGACCTTTCAATGGTGGTACAACAGCATGTTGAAAGGGATGGAATTCTATAAAGAACAATACTATATGCTACAATAATTTCTTCTCAAGTCCTTTGTGTGCCAGGAATGCTCCACTTCACTTCGCAGTTCTCTCACCCAAAGAACTCGAGAATGCACTCTTATAACCATAAGAGACACAGTAACTGTGCATAATATATAAACACATAATAGATTACATAGAAGTTGTTGGCAGATAAGGACCTCTTGTCCCACCTAGTCTGCCCCATCTTCCCTGCCTACTGTGCCATCACAGACCCTACTTGATCTCTGGTTGTCTCCTCCCTTTACCTTACTGCCAAGGTCCCCTTGTATCTCCTTCATGCATGCTTGAATCCCATCACCGTTTTGGCACCCATCATCCACTACCTTCCACTAGAAGGCTGTTCCAGGTGTCCACCATCCTCTCTGTGAAGAAGTATTTCTTCACATTTCCCCTGAGCCCCCCTCAACTTCATAGCATGACCCCTTGTCCTTGGGCTTCTTTTTCTATGGAAAATGCTACCGTCCTACACCTAATTAATACCTGTTAGGTATTTGAATGTTTCTGTCATATCCACCCTTTCCCTTCTCTCCTCCAGAGAGTACATATTCAGTTCCTTGAGTCTCTCCTTGTAAGGCTTTTGATGCAGGCCTTGCACCATTTTGGTAACCCTCTTTTGTACTGCCTCACCTTATCAATGTCCTTATTGAGGTGGGGTCTCCAGAACTGGACACAGTACTCAAGGTGGGGTCTTACCAGTGATCTGTACAGTGGTAGTATTACCTCTTTCTTCCTACTGGTGATACCCTCCCTATGCACCCAAGAATTCTGCTAGCCTTCCCCATTGCCTTGTCACTCTGCTTGAAATGATAGCCCCAAGGTCCCTTTCCTGTCTGGTGGTTGTCAGTACTTCCCCTCCCAATTGATACATAGCCCCCAGATTTCTGGGCCCCAAGTGCACAATTTTGCACTTTTTTTGCACTGAAACCCAGCTGCCAAACCCATGACCATTCTTATCACTTTTTCAAATCATCCCTCATCCCTCCCCCCCGGTGTGTCTACTCTGTTGCAGATTTTTGTGTCATCCATGAACAGGCATACTTTCGCTTCTAGCCCTTGCATAGTATCACTAATAAAGACAATGAAGAGGACCAGGCCTAGTACTGAGCCCTGAGGCACCCCGCTGGGCACCTTGCCTTCTCCAGAGTGGACACCATTTACCACCACCCTCTGAATCCTGTTTCTTAACCAATGTCTTATGCAGTTTATAACTTTTTGACCCACTCCCAGACAGGTCTGCTTGTACACCAGTCTTCTATGTGGAATAGTGTTGAAGGCCTTACTGAAATCCAGTTAGGCCACATCTACCACTCCTCCCTGATCCACTACCCTGGACACCCAGCCAGAGAACTCGATCAGGTTTGTCTGGCAAGAACCCCTCCTCAGTGAAACCATGTTGCCTTGGATCCTGTAATCCACTGGTTACAAGGTACAGTATTCCACTATTCTTTCTTTCAGTAGTGTTTCCATTACTTTGACCACTACTGAAGTCAAGCTGACAGGTCTGTGATTTCCTGCCTTCTCTGTTTCCATTTTTGTGATGTGGAACCACATCTGCTCTCCTCCAGTTCCTGAGAACCTCCCCTGCTTCTAATGATAAGTTGAACAGAGTAGTCAGAGGCACAGCCAGCACCACTTTGAGCTCCCTTAGTATCCTGGGGTGCACCCCATCAGGTCCCATTGCCTTGTCTACTTTTAATTTTGCTAGTACCTTGAGTACTTTCTACTCTGTAAAAGGACTGGTGTCCACCTCGCTACCATTTATACCCTTGTCCCTTATCTTTAGCCTGTTACCTCGCCTTCTTCTGTAAATACTGAACAAAAAGGTTTAATTTGTCTGCATTCTTTTGGTCTTCCTCCTCCTCACAAACCCTTCTTCCCCTTTTATCCTTTCTAATCACACTTTGGTCTTCCTCTTCTCACTTATATATCTAAAGAAAATGTTATCCCCCTTTTACTGACTGGGCAATATTCTCCTCCGTTTGTGCCTCTGCGTGTCTAACTGCCTTCCCTGCCTCCCTTTCTTTATCCTGGTAGTTTTTCCTATCCTTCTCCTTCTCCTTCTGTATCTTTTTGTACTTTCTAAATGCTAGTTTTTTTTTTGCTCTTAATTTTTATGCTACATCTTTAGAAAACCATAGTGGTTTCTTTTTTCTCTTGCCCTTGTTAACCTGAACTAGCATAGAACTAGCTACTGTATGTCAGTCTTCAGGTAGAGTACTGTTCCAGACATCACACCTAGTATTGGTAGGTAGAAAATCTTTTCGTTAGCAAAAGGGGAAAAGGGGGCAAAAAGCTTTAGATATGATTAGTTCACTATTTTTGAAAGTAAATGTTAATTTCAGGCATTACACTGGAGGAGTACTAAAAATGTTTAAAGATCAGCTGATGCCTTTAGGAGAACTTCATAAT
Organism: Neoceratodus forsteri; assembly: GCA_016271365.2. Taxonomy (NCBI): domain Eukaryota; kingdom Metazoa; phylum Chordata; order Ceratodontiformes; family Ceratodontidae; genus Neoceratodus; species Neoceratodus forsteri. The sequence goes on from JADMNL010000035.1 coordinate 65,237,961, forward strand.
ATTATTACACAGTTGATTTCATATTTTGTATTAGTTCTGTATTTCTCCTCTCCATTATTTATTAGTGAGGTTATTTGCATGAAAACAAGATCTTTGCTGTGAAGAGTTCATCTATTCCTGTTGCTTTCTCCCTACCCGAGATCATGATGCACTGCTTGTGACACAGAGAATAAACAATGGACAAGTGTGACATACATGGCTTTAATTCCATCAAGGGGTTTATGGAGCATAATAATTCATAAGGCTGCAGGGCATGTTGCTTCTGATATTCTATAAACCCCAAGATTGAATTGTCACTTTGTAACTCACTTACCAATCGTTTTATTTTACTTGCATTATAAGACTAATTCAACAATGCGGTAATAAACAGGAATCGCAATGATGATTTTGTGGCTTAGAAGAATCTGTCCAGGGTAGCAGCTCAGGTAGAAAAACAGAGAACACAAAGGAAAATGAGCAGTGTGGTGTTTGAAAATCTAATTTACAGAAATGTGGTTCACAGCTTGTGATAATTAATGGTATTTGATTGGCAGGGGGTGATGATCTATGCTTAGCAGTGGATTATCACAACCTGTGAAGCAGAATGTGATAATGCATGGCTAGCCATGGATTATCGCAACCTGTCAATCAAACTCCACAAATTTATCAGACTCGGAAAGTGCTTCCTCAACATGAATTATTGGCCTTAGCCATATAATATACTGTATATAGAATAATACATGGGGGAGAGTGCCTTGGACTGCTGCCGCCTAGCTGCACTAAGGCTCAGCCTTGAACGGACTTCCTTTAGGACCTGCAAGTGGCCCGGCTCTGCTTCTAGACAGCAACATCTCTTCAGCCTCAGACCACTGCCCGCCCAGCTGCACTAAAGCTCAGCCCTGAATGGGCTTCATTTTGGACCTGCAAGTGGCCCAGCTCTGCTTCTAGCTGGCTGTATCTCTTCAGCCTTGGATTGCTGCCTGCCCAGCTGCACTGAGGCTCAGCCCTGAATGGGCTTCCTTTTGGACCTGCAAGTGTCCCAGCTCTGCTTCTAGCCAGCTGTATCTCTTCAGCCTTGGACCGCTGCCCGCCCAGCTGCACTAAGATATGCTTCAGCCCATTACCTGGCTTATAAGCTGCATTAGAAACATAGAAACATAGAAGTTGATGGCAGATAAGGACCGCAAGGCCCATCCAGTCTGCCCATTTATTTTTCTACCTTATAAATGTGCCTTCGGCCTTTGCTCTGTCAGTGACCTATCTATTCATAGTCATTTGTATTGCTCCCTTATGCCTATCCCATGCCTGTTTGAAGCCCTGCACTGTATTCACAGCCACCACTTCTTGTGGTAAGCCATTCCATGCATCCACCACCCTTTCTGTGAAAAAAATTTCCTCACATTCCCCTTAATCGGCCTCCCTCTAATCTCATGCTGTGTCCTCTTGTCCTGCTATTTTCTTATATTTAAACATGTTAGACTCTTTCACCTTGTTTATGCCCTTAAGGTGTTTGAATGCCTAGATCATATCACCTCTCTCCCTCCTTTGCTCAAGGGTATACATATTGAGCTCCGTTAATCTGTCCTCATATGTCTTCTGGTGCAGTCCCTGCACCATTTTTGTTGCCCTTCTCTGGACTGCCTCAATTTGGTTAATGTCCTTGTGAAGGTGTGACCTCCAATACTGCACGCAGTACTCCAGATGGGGCCTAACCAGTGTCTTGTACAGAGGGATTATTACCTCCCTCTTACGACTTGTGATACCCCTACTAATACACCCTAACACCCCCCTAGCCTTACCTACTGCTTTAGAGGTCTGCTTGGGTGATTTTAGGTCATCAGTGATGATGATGCCCAAGTCTCTTTCTTCCTTTGTGACTGCTAGCAACTCCCCTCCCAGCCTATAGGTGGCTTCAGGGTTTCTCTTCCCTATGTGCATGATTTTGCACTTCTTTGCATTAAATCCCAGTTGCCACTCTTCTGACCATTCTGCTAGTTTATCCAGATCTCTTCTCATTCTGCCCACCCCATCTGGATCATCTACTCTGTTGCAGATCTTGGTGTCATCTGCAAACAGACAAGCCTTACCCTCTAGTCCATCTGCAAGGTCACTAATGAAGATGTTGAGAGGACTGGCCCCAGGACTGATCCTGAGGTACCCCACTTGTGACTTGCATCTCTTCTGACTGTATACCATTTACCACCACTCTCTGTTTTCTGCCCGTCAACCAGTTTGCCACCCAGTTGACCAACTTCTGACCCACCCCGAGCCTACCCAGCTTATTTATCAATCTTCTATGTGGAACAGTGTCAAAAGCTTTGCTGAAGTCAAGGTAGGCGACATCAACTGCTCCCCCTTGGTCCACCACTCTGGTTACCCAGTCAAAGAAATCTATGAGATTAGTTTGACAGGACCTTCCTTTTGTAAACCCATGCTGTCTTGGATCCTGTGCCCCTATGGATTCCAGGTGTTGCACTATCCTTTCCTTAAGGAGTGCCTCCATAATCTTGCCCACTACTGAGGTAAGACTGACGGTCTGTAGTTCCCTGCCTCCTCCCTGCTACCACTCTTGTGGGTGGGATCACATGAGCCCTTCTCCAGTCTTCTGGGACCTCTCCTGTGCTCAGAGACTCACTAAACAATTCTGCTAATGGCTCTCGCTAGTTCCTCCTTTAGCTCCTTAAGTACCCTGGGATGTATGCCATCAGGTCCCATTGCCTTATCCACCCTGAGCTTAGCAAGCTCTTGTAGGACCCTTTCTTTTGTGAGGGAGTAGTGCTCACCTCCCTCCCCGTGTCCATGATGCTGAGCTGTGGGCCCTGCCCTACCTTCTCTTCAGTAAATACTGAGCAAACGTATCTATTTAGGATAGATGCCTTTACAGGGTCCTCCTCCTCACATGCTCCCTTTTCTTCATTAAGCTTAGCAATACCCCTCTGGACTTTCTCCTTTCACTAATGTATCTATAGAAAGTCTTGTCACCTTCTTTTACTGTTCGTGCTAGTGTTTCCTCAGTTTGGAACTTTGCCTGCCTTACTGCCTTACCTGCTTCCCTTAGGGCATTTCCAATTTGCTCCATGAGTCTATAGCTGGGTCCCTATTGGCCGTTACAGCACTTGGCTCCACCATGATTGGACCTTGCTCTTCCACTATATGTTTTGCCTGACCCTCCATTTCATAGTGCTTAATACTTGCTGTACTCATATTTCAAACGGTGTCTCAGTTTAATCTGTTATTTTTACTGTGCAGCATTACATTTAAACTGTAATTGGGATGCAAATCTGTTTTCCACTGTGCATACATCAGAAGTGCAGATGTCTAGATAGTAACTGCTTTTGCCTAGCCTGATTGTATTCAGCTCAGTTGTACGAAATATTGCTAGTTTAAACTGCATTGCTCTGCTTGAAAGAATTATTGCCAGTTGTGATTGTTTTAAAAACTACTGCAATCTTCAACTGTATTGCTGCCGTCCCTGTCTGCCTTCTGCTGCTGATCTCCATCCCTCTGTCTCTCGGCCTACCCAACCCCTGTCTCTTACACTGCTTCTACTACCCCTCCTTTTTCCGCCCCATGCCTCTCGCCATCTCTCAACTACTTACCTTTGCCCAAACTAGCTCCCCTGTCCCCGCATCACCTGCCTCGTTCCCCAGCTTGCCTCTCAGTCCCCAACTCTCTCCTTCAGCTGTATCCATGCCCGCCTCAGTTCCTAACACCCCTTGGCTTCTATCAGCCTTTTCAATTATTTACCTGCTCCCAAAGTTGCTCCTCTGTCCCTGCTTCCCCTGCGTCATTCCACGCGCTTGCCTCTCAGCCCCTGACCTTCTCCCTTAGCTGTTTCCACACTCACCTGGGCTTGTATCAGCCAACCAACTTCCCCTAATTTTCTCCTGCTGAATTTCCAACCCTCTCCCCTAGAAGTACCCACGCATGCCTCAGCTTCTCTTAGCCAACCTTGGTTCTCCAATTTCTCCTGCCCTATCTCAGATTCCCTTACCTCACTACCCCAACTCTGGCTATCTCTCTGCCTTTTGTTTAACTCGGCCCTCTTGGCACCATAGCCTAGACGCCCCCTATAGGAATTCTTCCCTTAATCCCCTTGCTACACCCACCATTTTGCACCTAGTTCTCTCTATCATTGTTCTCCCTTGGCCCTTCCCTTGCTCTTATGCTGGCTTTTGTTTAGCCTAATAAATGAATACTAATCCCCTGCTCTATCTCCCCCCGTCTAGGCTCAGCCCTGAATAGGCTTCCTTTCGGACCTGCAAGCAGCCCTGCTCTGCTTCTAGCCAGCTGCATCTCTTCAGCCTCAGACTGCTGCCCACCCAGCTGCATTAAGGTATGCTTCAGCCCATCACTCGGCTTGTAAGCCGCATTTCTAATTTGTTTGACAAGTCTGTAGCTTGGTCCCTATTGACTGCTACAGCACTTGACTCCTCCACGATTTGACCTTGCTGTTCCACTATATCTTTTGCCTGACCCCCCCATTTCATAATGCTTTTAACGCTCTCTGTATTCATATTTGAAATGGTGTCTCAGTTTAATCTGCATTTTTTTCCTGTCCACCCTCCCCGACCCCAGTCTCTATTAAATGCACTTTAGACCCCACCCTTCCCTATCCTTGCTCCTTCTCTTGTCAATAACCTGGCAGACTATTACATTTAAAGGGGCAACTTCCAATTTTCTTACCTGGCTTTCTCCTAAGTGAACACTTAGGGGCTTTTGATCTTCACTGCTTTACCCCTATATCCTGCCCACCGTGGGGCCATCCCCTTCTGTGCCTCTACCCTCCTTATATCAGCTGACATCCACAGCAGCGGCTCTAGCCACATATGATTACCAGGGCACAGCCAGGGCACAACAGATGCTAGCCAGGGCACTTATATATTGCTACTATGGGGGAATCTCTGCACCATATGGGGCACCAACTGGTGCACAGCATTTTATTTACCAGGGCACGTGCCCTAGCGGGCCCTGGCATAGAACCGCCACTGGACATCCAATTCTTGTACTACATCAACATGTCTGCCCTTTTGACTTAACCCTCCTGGGCACCTACATCCATTTTATGTCCCTGACCCTGTTACATCCGCAGTCTTCTCATGAAATGAGGGTCCATACTGATGCACTATTGTCCTTAGGCCTATTACTTCTTACTCCTCCAGCACTCTCTTACCCACCGTGTATATTGACACCAACATCAGCCCCTTAATCTTGGATGGAAACCGCCTAAGTGCATTTGGATTCTTTACTTACCCATGCTGCCGTGACCGTTTTGCCAGTCATAAACTCTGGGACTTGTACCCTCCCTTGTGCCAGGGGCCGTTTGTCCACCACCCCAGCTGGCAACCCCCCCTTTCTCACTCTTCCCTAGGATTTTCTTCGAAAATGGAAAACTCTATGTGCAATGAACCCAGCGAAAGCTGTGACAGTAGTAACAACTAAAGGAATACCTGCGTAGGCTAGCTTTATTATTACTCACCAGTAATATTCACCCCAACCCTGGACCACCTCAAAAGTCATACACCCCCCCCGAGAAATGATGCGACACTTACAGTTGCATCCCTCAACATATGTAGCCTCCTCCCCAAACTAGACAATCTGAGTGTCTGGATTGCCCAGCACAACCCAGATATCCTTTCAATTGTTGAAATCATGGCTGTTCCCGAAAATACCTGCCAGATCTATCTCTATACCAGGCTATACAGTCTACAAGTAAGATTGCCTTACCAAAAGAGGAGGTGGTTGTGCAATTTATGTTAGAGACAGACTTCAGGGTCTCATCCTGCCATTGCCCACCACTGACCCCTCTGTACTTAACAACTTGCCTGCTAATTCCCGGTTACCGGAGACTGTCAGCGAGTGAGGAAAGAAGTGCTTGTGTCACAGAGGAGGAGGGGCAGACCACTTGAAAAGAACCATGCTGTGCACAACGCGAGCATGAGTGGCAGAAATAACACTGTAAAAAACATTCTTTGTAGAGAGCAGGGTTTTATGAAATTGTTTGCACTTTCCATTTGTTACCTAGTGAAGATTGTTGTTTCAGCTCCCTATAGCTTGACATCTAACTGACCTTCAGCCATTCTTACAGTAGTTAACTGAAAATCTGTTGCCTGTTGCCTTTGTTGTGAATTGTGTTGTAGGAATCCTGGTGCCGGTAAGCGGGGGAGAGGCTGCCGGTGCGGGTGAAGTGGCAACAGGTGTTTGAAGGGGGTTTGTTTTATTTACTTGGACAGTATTTTATATGCTTTAGATTGGGGTTTGTTTTATTATTTTTTGTTTTAATTTTGTTTTATTTATTTGCATGTTTCATCATGGGAACAATGTGGCTTAATGTCTTAATTATTATGAGACTATTTTGTATTGATGCAAGGAGTTTTCGTACTGGATAATACACCGTATCAGTATGTTTCTCCTGATTCTTTCAAATTTTCTAATACATTAATTGAGTCTTATTCTTAACATGAAAGTTGTATTTTTATTTTGAGTTCTTTATCTAAACAGAATGGTTAAGATTTAGGGAGTATTTATTTCACTAAACCACCCAATTCTTTATGTTTGGGATTTATTAGGCAGTTTATCTTGTCCCCTTTGGTCACAGGAATTTTGCTATCATTATCAGGTGATGTTGAACTCAATCTAGGGCCTGCAGCTATTGATAATGATCAAAACTTGAGTCTTAATGGGCTGTAGTTCATTCATGTTAATGTTTGGAGCTTTCTTAGTTAGAAGGCTGAAGTCGAGGCCTGGGTTGGGATTCATAAGCCTGATGTTTTTAGCATTACAGAGACTTGGCTAAAATCAAACATTACTGATGGATTATGTTTATTGGATAGTTATAAATGATTTAGGAAAAATAGAATGGGTAATAAGAAGGGGGGCTCGATTTTTGTTTCCTAATAGACTTGATGCTGTTGGGGTTGATGTGTTCTTATCGTCAGCGTTATGTGAATGGTTTCATTTAGAATTACTTACGATTGGCTACTTGTATTAAATTAGGGTTTTGTGTTGTTTATATAACCCCACTAAGGCTAGTATTAATGGACTGCATGAATTTTTGGGTTATTTTTGGCAGTTTGTTCCATCTAAATATGCAGTGCTAATGGTGGATTTTAATTTGAATTGGATGGGGGAAGTTCATGACCAACTTGAATTAATTATTTCTGGTGCTGGATTAAACCAAATCATATCAGATGTCACTAGATTGAATCAACGTAGCAAACACACATTACTTGATTGGATAATGACTAAAACAGTGGATAGGATAATAGATAGTGGGACTTATTCTAATAGTATTAGTGACCACATGCCAGTGTATTGTTTTTGGAGATTTAGGAAGATAAAGATACCTCCTAAAATAATTACATATAGAAATTATCGTGGCATTGATGTTGATAGTTTGATTCTTGAACTTGAATTGATTGATTGTTTTTTATTGAATGTCATTTCTGATCCTGACGTAGCTGTTGATTTTTTTTTCTCACTTCACTTTTACATATTCAGGATAGATTCTTTCCATTAATTAAAAGAAGGATTAAGGGCAAAGATAGTAAATGGATTACACCTGCATTGTTTTCTTTAATGAAAGAGAGAGAGAAATATAGGAAGGTTTATAAAACCTTTAATAGTGCTGAGGCCTTTAATCAGTATCGTTATTTGAGAAATAAATGTACATTGTTGATGTGTAAAGAAAAATCTGATTATTATCAGAAACATCAAATAAATTTATTAGGAGATTCTAAAAAAATTTGGGAATCTATTAAAAAAATTTACAGATCCAAACAAAAATAAAGGTATTGGTACTATTAACATAAATGGGGTTGCTATTTCTGATCCTAAGGAAATTTCTGATAATTTTTTGGAAAAATTCACTGATTTATCTAAATACTTGATTGATATTGATTTTTTCTGTTTCGAATGATTCTGAATCTAAATGTACTCGTGATGGTATTTCTCACTGTTTTAGTATGATACAACCACGTGAAGTACTTAAGTTGCTTTGGCAAATGTCCATTAATAAAAGTGCAGGATCAGATGGCTTAGAACTGCGGTTCTTAAAACTTGTTTTGGGCTGGCCCGTCGGCACAGTGGTTGGATTTCTGCTTGTGACGCCGGCAACCTGTGTTCGAGAACGGATCCGAGTCATCGGAGGGATGGCCGGGGGGGGAGAAGGATCGAGCGTCCCAGAGACAGGTCTCCTTCTCTGGGGGGAGGGCAGGTGTATGTCCGGTGCTTGACAGACCCCTAGCAGAGGCCCTGGGGTACTATAGCAACCAACATCTGAATGCAGTCAGAGGAACAGGATGGACGCTGGACATCATTGCATGTGCCTGCCCCCCCCCCATACAGCACCAAAAAAAATTTCAGCTGGGGAAACAGGAGAAACGGTACCCACTGGTCAAGTCGAAGGAGGCCCGTTGGGTGGTGTCTGTGGCGGTGGACTCCACAGAACAACTTGAACAGCTAGAACAGCTCACGGCCCTCGAGGAGGAGGAGGCGGCCCAGGCTGCGGCAAGCTCCTCCTCGGCTTCAGCCTTTATCCCACTCCATTTGGGCTCTTCCTACATGGCTTCTTTTCAGGAATTCTGCCAGCCCCCTCAACTAAAGGAGAGAGTCCTTCTGGGTCTCATACCTCTCGGTCCAGGAAGAAGGATCCAAAAAGGTAAGTCCCAGCATTGACATTCTTGGGAGTGGGAAAGATCCCGCTCCTTGGATCGTCGCCTCTCAGCTTTGGTTGAGGTTGCGGCCCAGGCAGCTGGTCTCACAGAGTTCCTGTCAGACCAGCCGGCCGAGATTCCTGTTGACAAGGCCAAGATTTTTCTCAAGCCCACCAACAGGTTGTTGACTGAGGAGGCTTACAACTCTCTTTCTCGGACACCGGTGCTCCCAGTGCCCTCCAAGGACTTGCCTCAGCTTGCTGAGTCGATGTCCTGGGTCAAGGACCCCGAACCGGAGGGGCAGCGGGTTTCCCAGGCTCCTTCCTTGGCCCGCCACCAGCACCGTCGACTGTCTCTGTCTCAGTCATCTTCTGCTTTAGGAAGGTCCCGCCATTGTCAGCGGTCCTGGTCCTGGTCCTGAAATGTGGAAAGCAGCACCACCGCTCATCCTCCTCAGCTGAGGAGAGGCTCTAGCGCAAATTCGTCAAGCGCTATGAGGACGTCATGTGGCAGCAACTTCTTTTGGCCGGTAGCAAGCCATCCCCAGCTTCCACACTGGCTATTAAGTGGCTGTCGCCTGAACGGCCAAAGCCATCTCCCGCCCCTGGTTTCTCGGTCAAGGATCCAGGTTCGGCACCAACTGCTCGGCCAAAACCGACTGCTCCACCCATTGTGGTGTAACCACTGCTTCCACAGCTGAAGACTGTGGCACCACCCAAGGATTCTCAGTTGGCTTAAGGTTTGCCCCATTGGTTGTCTGTCACTTTCACCCCCGATCATCCTCGGCATGTGGAGAGTGGATGAGGCAGTCAACAGCTGCATGCAGACTCTTTGGAGTCCGAGGACTCCTCGTTGCTTTCCCATCCAGTTGACCTGGAATCCTCGAGGGGTCTGTCTGTGGAAGAGAGCCCCACCTCATTCCTGGGTATTCTTTGACTCATCTAGGAGTCCACTGGGATGCCACTCGAACCCATGCAAAAATGGGGCAGATATCCCCTTACAGAGATTCTGGATAAAGGGGATTCTCCCATGGAGGCCTTCCCTGTGGCTGAGGCCATTGTGGGTCTGGTTCTAGAGCTCTGGCAACACCCGGCCTCCTGCCCTGTGCCTTCAGCCAGAATAGCTCACAAGTATGTGGTCCCTACCGGCTCCCTCTCTGGCTTCTCAGAGCACCCCTCAGCCGAGGGGTTGGTGGCTGATTTCTGTTTTCAGGTGTTCAGGAAACACAAGGGATGTGGACAAGCCCCCAATTAAGGAGTTCAAAAAGCTGGACTATTCTGGGAGGAAAGTGTACGCTGCCGCCTCTTTGGGCCTTTGCCAGGCTAGCTCTGCCATTCTGATGGCACATTTCTCTCACGCCCTGTTGGGCTCCCTGGATGAGATGCTCCCTCATCTCCCAGCCAACCTTCAGACCTTGGTCAAGCAGGTTTGGGAACAGGGAAGGGCAATGGCTAAACAATTGCTCCAGATGGCTCTGGACATTGGAGACTCCTGTGCCCGGTCAGTTGTGGCTGCAGTGGCCATCTGCCACTGGGCTTGGTTGTGGATCTCAACTTTTACAGCAGACACCCAACACAAGCTAGCAGATGTCCCCTTTCTGGGCACCGACCTGTTCGGGCCCGGGGTGGAGAGTCGACTCCAGCGCATTGAGAAATCCAATGCCACCTTAGGCTCGGTTGCATCTATTCAGAGGGACAAATGTCGCCATCAGCAGCGTAAGCCCTTTCGTTTATCCACTCCTGCGGCAAGATCCGCCCAGCAGCACCAGCAGCAGAGCCAGCAGGCTCAAGCTTGGAGCCCTAAAGCCAAGTCCATCGCTTCTTCAGTCAGGAAGCCTGGGGGGAAGGGCCCAGTAGCCCCTCGGCTGGTTCCTTCTCCTCCAAGCCTGCCCAGAGATGGGTTGCAGGGTGCAGCCCCCGACCCCATCTCACCCCCCCGGGGGTGCCAGCTCAGGCACTTCCTTTCTGCCTGGTCCACTATCACCAGGGACTGCTGGGTGCTGGAGGTGGTCAGCAGGGGTCTGCCTTTGGAATTTGAGCAGGTCCCTCCCTTTCAAGCCCGTGCCCCACGAGGGGCCACTGGATCCATAGCCTCCCTGTCTGCTCTCTGAGATGACATAGTTCTGCTCCTCCGCAAGGGGTTAGTCAGCAAGGTGGCGGATCCTCCTCCTTGCCCAGGGTTTATGTCCAGGTACCTCTTGGTTCCAAAATGGACAGGGGCTGGTGCCCCATTCTCGGTCTGCATGACCTGAACAAGTTCCTAAGGCCGTGCACCTTCCGGATGGTGACTCTGGCTCAGATCATACCATCCCTGGAACAGGGCATGTGGTTCTGCTCCCTGGACCTTCAGGATGCATAATTTCACATCCTAATCCATCCTTCTCATCAGCAGTTCCTCTGCTTTCGAGCAGAGGGAACCCTATACGAGTTCTGGCCCATGCCTTTTGGCCTTTCATCAGCTCCTAGAGTCTTCACCAAATGCATGGCAGTGGTGGCAGCATTCCTGCGGTGCTGAGGGGTCTGGGTCTACCCTTACCTGGACGATTGGCTGATAGAAGCCCCCTCCAGGTTGAAGGCGGAGCAGTCCAGAGATCTGGCCCTCTGGGTTTGCTCTCAACTTGGCCTCCTCATCAACGAGGCTGAGTCAGAACCCATGCCTTCGCAGGTGATTCAGTTCATCGGGGCAGAGCTTGACTTTCTCTGAGCCACAGCCTGGCTCCTGGTGGACAGGGCTGAGGTCCTTTCCTCCTTTGCCCAATCATTTCAGGTTGGGCAATTGTACCCTGCCTGGGACCTCCTGCACCTTCTGGGTCTCATGGCGGCCTGCACCAGCATGATCCATTGGGTCCGCTGGCATATGTGTCCCCTGCCATGGGGGCTGGCCCGGCACTGGTCTCAGCACTCAAGTCATCTACCAGCCAGTCACCATGACCCAGGACGTGTGGGACAGCCTGCAACTGTGGCTCATCCCAGCTCATCTGCAGGAAGGAATCCAATTTGTCTGTCCCAAGCTGACAGTCATCTTGATGACTGATGCCTCTCTGATGGGTTGGGGTGCCCATCTGGGGGAGCAACAGAGCCCACGAACTCTGGTCCCCTCAGGAATCCTGATGCCACATCAACCTGTTGGAGCTCCGAGCAGTCTGGCTAGCCCTGACCACCTTCGCTCCATTTGTCTGGGGTCAAGTGGCCCAGGTCCAGATGGACAACACCACGACCATGTACTATCTCAACTGACAGGGCAGGACACACTCCTTGCCTCTGTTCATGGAGGCTCTTCGCATTTGATCTCCTAGCCATTCATGTTGCAAGAGTCTTGAACAGTGTGGCCAATGGTCTCAGCCAGATAGGTGATGTATCTCACGAGTGGTCTCTCCTGCCAGAGGTAGTACAAGACCTGTCCTCCCATTGAGGCACACCTCAGGTAGTCCTGTTTGCCTCCAGGGAGAACACCAAGCTGAGGCTGTATCATGCCTGCCCTCATCAGCAGGGCTCGATGAAGGGGAATGCCTTCTCGAGGCCTTGGACCCCAGGCCTGTTTTATGCCTTCCCTCCATTTCCCTTGATCCACAAGATGCTCCTCAAGGTGAGAAGGGACAAAGCACAGCTGATCCTGGTAGCCCCAGACTGACCTTGCCAGTTCTGGTATCCAGATCTCCTGAGCCTCAGCTCCAGGCTCCTGAGGCAGCTTCCAGCCCGCCCAGACCTGCTCTCCATCAACAAGGAGAAGGTACTCCATCCAGACCTTCAATCTCTGCACCTGACAGCCTGGTTCCTGAGTGACTAGAGTTCCAGGCCTTGGGTCTTTCCAACGAGGTCCTCAACATCATTGAGCCATCCCATAAGGAGTCGACCAGAAAATGTTATACCTTTAAATGGAAGAGATTCTTCATTTGGTGTCAGGGCAAGGGGTTGGACCCCTCGTCCTGCCCATTGGCTAGCATTTTGGACTACCTATGGTCCCTTTCCCAGCAAGGGCTTTGGTCAGTGACCCTTAAGGTGCACCTGGCAGCCATCTCTGCTTACCAGGCATGGACCAGCAAGCAGTCGGCACGGGAGAAGGTGGTCTGACTCTTTTTCAAGTGCCTAGATTACATATCCCCTCTGCTGCATGAACCTCCACCTCCATGGGATTTACTGCTGGCATTGGCTAAGCTCATGGGCAAGCCATTTGAACTGATGCGCAGGTGTGACATCTCTCACCTGTTGTGGAAGTCCACCTTCTTGGTGGCTATCACATCAGCCAGAAGGATTGGGAAGCTCCAGGCACTTTCCATTGAATCTCCCTACCTCGTCTTTCACAGGGACAAGGTTGTCCTGTGCTCCCACCCAAAATTTCTTCTGAAGGTGGTGTCAGAGTTTCACCTGAATCAGGTGCTGACTCTGCCAGTGTTCTACCCGAATCACACCTTGGAGGCAGAGTACAGGCTCCATACTTTGGACCTGAGAAGAGCACTCACCTACTATAAAGAGTGTATGGTGGAAGTTCAGGGAGAGGTTCACCAGCTGTTTGTCACCTACGCTGAAGCCGCACCTGGCAGACCTGTAGTCAAGTGGATGATTGGCAGGTGGATCACTTCCTGCATTGATCTTTGCTACAAGTTGGCAGGCAAGGAGCCTCCCATAGGGTTAAGAGCTCATTCCACCCGCTATACTGCTACTTCAGTGGCTGCTTCTAGGGATGTCCCTATCCAGGATATCTGTAGGGCTGCTACCTGGAACTCAGCACACACACCTTCATTTTGCATTACCACATTGACCTCGAATCATGCCGGGTTGCTGGTTTTGGGACTTCAGTTCTCCTATCCCTGTTCCCTAAGTAGGGGGTGTGTGCCTTGCCTCCCTCCTCCTGGAGATCTGCTAGAAGTCTGCCAGCCAGTGTGGATTGAACAACATATCCATGTCCCTAGAAATACAGGTTACTCATCTGTAACAGGAGTTCTAGGAGTGGTACATGTTGTTCATTCACACGGACCCACCTAACCTCCCCGGCTTTGGTGCACAACCTGGCTTCAAGAGGGCTAGATCTGGCGCCATGGGGTGGAGCCGAGGGTTTTACCACCTGGGTGGGTGGGAGGAGCCAACTCGAAGACCTTCCGGCCCATCTTAAAGCAGCAAGGTACCTGCCAGACAGTGTGGATGAGCAACATATACCACTCCTTGAACTCCTGTTACAGGTGGTCTCAAGACACTGTTTGCTTAGGGTGAGGACAGAGCTGTGAGATTCCTCTCTGAACACCATAATAACTGGTAAGCCCAGTTATTATGGCATTTGAAACTACCGATGTAACCATGTATAAAAGGGGGTCACCAGTAATTATATTCAAGTTTTGTACTTCCACCCATATATTGTTTTATGTAATTGCTGAGGATGTTTTTTCTCCAGATTTCATTGTATAAAAAATGTCTTTAAATAAAATCTTTTGTCTTATTTTTATTTATGACAGCATGAAATAAGAAACTGAATAAACAGTGGCATAGTGTTTCAATATGTGTATTTGTGTGAATAGGCAACTTTATTAACATAGATATGAAGAGGCTGCTTTAAGTTAGCAAAGTTTAAGAACAGCAATAGCTTCGTTCTTACTCTGAAAATGGTAGCTTCTTAAATTAGCAGTAAAGAATTAACTTAATGGTAGGAAAATACTTTTAAGTGGAGGGAAACGTTTAAAAATTGTACTTTGTGTTTTCGATTCTTAATTACAACTATTTTTATTTGGTTCAGGTTGTTGTTGTCACAGCAATATGGTAATTAAGTTCAGAGATCAGAGTTGATAGTAGTTTCTGTGGCGACAAAATAAGAATGTGCGTGTATGTGAGTGTCAGATCTTAAACTGCCCGATACCGCTCTGAAAGGTTAGTGGCTACCAGAGCCTGAGTTACAGGGAGGCATGCTGAGCATTGGCACTTCGCACCATTATGCCATGGCACTCCACGCCTCCCATGGGGTACATGCACTGACAAAAACCACCGGCTCCATCAGTGATGCCCCACTCTGTTATCCCCCCACCCACCATGGTACCTGGCACTGACCTAGTGAAGTGTTCCATTGGGCTTGGCTCGATCCCACAGCCCCATCCCTGGGGGATAAGACAGGGAAGGCATCCCAGTAACGGGAGTCTGACAGACACTTCCCTTTCTCATTCATCAGGGGAATGCCGACTCAGCAGCTCAATCTTGGGGCAAGCTTGGGATGATCAGTGCCAAGTAAGTTCCTGGTGGGGGCCGGGAGTGAGGTCGGTAGCGGGGGCTGAGCTACGAGAGTCCAGTGATGAAAAAATAAGTTTTATTTTGTTGTTTTTATGGTTGCTTGTGCACATTCGCAAGAAACATTATGTGGCAGCTTAGGAGAGAAGCGGTTTGTGGAGGTGCGGCACTGTAGCAGCCAGAGGCACTACCTTTGGGGGCTTGGCACTGGTGGACCAATGGAGGCACAGTGTCCTGATGTCACTGGTCACCAAAAGTGCCAACAAGTACAGACGTCTTCCCTGCAGCAATTGGGGGCTGCCTCGTCATTGCAGCGTCACCATTACGCTGCAATGAGGGAATGACCTGTCATTGCCAACTAATATTATTTGAGAACATGGCAGCAACTTGCCGCCATGTTCACAAGCGATATTCATCAGCCACACTGCCGAGGGGGTGCCCAGTCCCCCTCAGCATCATGTGCCTCAAGAAAGAAATTAGTTTTGCTGACGGGGGAGTCCACTACCCTTTGGCATAATGGTTCCCAAAAAAAAATTCCGTTTATGCTGAGAGGGTGCCTAGTCCCCTGGCTCTTGTTCCTCCCAGCACCCATATGTGCCGACAGGGTGCCCAATCCTCGCCTGCTACAGCCCTAAAAACATTCAGGTGGTATTTTGGGAGCCCACCCAGTGCCCAATGCCCCTGTAAAGAAAACACTCCTCCATATTTACTCTCCAGAGTTCGATGCGACGATCTTCGATGGACTGGGAATACGCCTGCACTCTTCAAAGCTCTACCACTAACTGAGGAAATGCTAGTAAGCTGCATAATGGCATAAATAGGGTTTTTTCAACTTTTTGCATATCTCAGGCATTTTTGGAATTTGGCACCAAATTTCTCAGCATTGGGTTATTGGACCCCTCTTCATGAATTCATCTACATCGTATGCTTAATTGGTCATGAAAGGTGATTTCGCTGTCACTGCGCTGAATCACCTTTTGGGACCGATTAACAAAATAACAGTACCAATGTTTATGAGGTGGGCTCTCAAAAGTCTATGTTTAGCAAATTTGGTGGGAAAATAAAAAAAAAAAAAGACTGTTTCTGACGCGTTGCCAGATTTATTACACACTTATTCGTAACCAATTTTCATATTTTCCTCCATATTTTCAACATTGCCATTTTATGCACCTCCTTATGGACAGTACAGCTGTCATTTTCACATCCTGGCCAAAATGTGTTTTGGAGTTCAGGTGCTGAATAGCGCGGTCGCTGTGGGAAATCAGTGTTTGGGACACATTAAGAAAATCACAGTGACACTGTTCATGAGCAGAGGTCCTAAAATGCCTATACTGAAAATTTTGTGATGAAAGGCCATAAAATGAGTGGGTTACGAGCATGCGTTGCGCAGGTTCCATGCACGCTCGTAACTTTGCAAATTTGCAATATTTTCACTACAGATTTTCAACATTGCCATTTTTCTGCACCTTCTTATGAACAGTATGGTTGTTGTTTTTCACATCCTGGCTGAAATGTGTTTTCGCACTTCCGGCGCTGAATAGCGCAGTCACAGTGGGAAATCGGTGTTTGGGACGCATTAAGAAAATCACAGTGACACTGTTCACGAGAAGAGTGTCGTGGAGTTTAATTCAGAAAGACAGCAGGAATCATAAAATATCATGTAAAACACCCTGAGGTGCTGTTTTATTGCCAGGTTTGTACAGATAGCATTTTCAGATGTAAACTTTTGTCAGGTTACTATAAGAAAAACAATAAAGAGTATGGGCTGGGAGTTGAGCTAGGAGACCTCTCACTAGAACACTGCAGTTGGACCTTACAATGCCCTCTAGAGACCAGGAACTGAACCCATCACATGGTATGGCCACCCTGCCAATACCCCCTGGGTTTCTGCAAGTCCCTCTGCAGTCTGAGTATCTGCCTACTCAGGCCTCTGCAGCTTCTCACCAGTCTGAGTCCTCTCCCTTTGGTAAATTCCAGGTAAGCAGCTTCTAGCATCCAGGTAGCCCAAACCTGACCTTTGGAGGTCCAGGGCCAGTCCCAGGCCACAGTGATTCCTCCTTGCTTTTAGGCTTTACAGGACTTTCAACCTGAACTCCACCTTAAGCTTGCCTCACCTTCACCTTTGGGTAACCAGGATCTCAGTATTTCAACACTGCATGTCTCTCTCACATTTGGCTGCTTCTCCCTGAGGTTCCTCTCTGCTCCTCAGCCCAAAGTAAATCTAAATTGTAGGTTACCTGAGCATCCCTTATATAGGGCTCAGGTGCCACATGATTTATCAGTCATGTTCTATTAAACAGTTAAAGGAATACCAGATTTATAATTCACACAACTGCATTATTTTTCAAAGAAATATACAGGATACATATATAGGGGCAATTGTTACACAGTGCTAAACCCCTTACAAAAGCATAAACACAGAAACATACAAACAAATATCCTTTTCAGAAATTTCATCCCTTTAAACTAATCACTTCCTAGCAGGACCAGACCCAAGCCTTCCCTTTATACTAATGCAATTAAGGGCCAGCCCTTCCCTAAGGGAACATCTTTCTAAAATGGTTGTAGCTGCGGAGATAGCAGCAACAGAAACACAAATCCAGGAGCTTCTGAACACCCAGCTTCCAGGTACAAACTATCTTAAAAAGCATAGATTCTTCTAGAGGTGAACTCAACCTTTAACTGTTATCCTGCATGTACTTTTATAGTTTATACACATCTCTTTTTCTAAAGCTATCAAATGCTTCCTTATATCATATTTTGTTTCACAGAAATATAGTCTCAACTGTTTCCTAAAATCAGCAGCAGCAGCCTGCAAACAGCAAACTATTTAGCACAGGTATATTTGCCTGGATTTACTGCTCAGCACTTTGTTACACTTGTTTGGGGTTGCATCCTCCCATTATATAGCCAAACTGCCATGCTCAGAGTTTCTACAGCAAGGAGAGCTTTATTCATTTGTTAGCTGGCAGATTATACCCCTGGGCAGTTTCTTTTTACTCTTATTTAAAAGCAAACCCCTCATGTAATACTCTTATGGTGATCTCTATATACCAGCATGCCACTTTCTTTGGGATTGCAGAACACAAACTAAATTGAAGACTACCCTGATGGTGGCCAGTTAGTAAGGTTCAAAGATAAACAAAATATAAAGTACAACAAACTTACATAGAGGAAGGAAAAGGTAACTACAACTTTATTTCATTTCCAGAGACTACTGCATGCTATACATATCCCTAATTTGGCATCACGGGGTAAACTTTGTAGAAGCTGAGCTGCTTTATCCATCACCACAGTTTTCCAACTGGGGTAGGGTCACCCACCCTATCACAAAGAGGTCCTAAAATGCCTATGTTGAAAATGTGGTGATGAAAGTCCTTAAAATGACTGTGTTACGTGCATGTGTTGTGCAGTTTCCACGTATGATCGGAAGTGCGAGCATTTTTACTATGCCCACTACAGATTTTCAACATTGCCATCTCTTCATACCTCCCTATGGATGGTACAGCTGTCATTCTTCATATCCTGCCCAATCTGTGTTTTTGTACATGTGGTTGCAGAATGGCATGGTCACTGTTGGAAGTCAAAGTTCGAGACACATTGACAAAATCACACTGCCACTCTTCATGAGAAGAGGTCCCACGTGCTTTCATGAGGTGGGGTCACAAAAAGGCTATATTGAAAATCTGTAGTACAAATACTAACGAATGCCCAGGGCATTAGGGTTTCTAACCATAACGTGTCACCCTGTACAGACTGACAGGCATCGGGTGTGCCTTTGGATTGCCGACTGTACTGCTCGTGCCATTCTCCCCCAGCTCCCCCACCCAGTGACAGACATTGAGGTGTACCTTGGACTCTTCGGCCCCACAGTTCACCCCATTCACCTATGCCAGCTGTACCCATTTTAGCGTATGTCCTTATGGAATGGGGTGACTGTAAAGACAAACACCCCTAGACACACCTCAACATGTGTCGGTGTCTGCAGAACAGGGTGAGGTGACATAGCATGAACATCATGGGTGACCACCCAAACACATACCCCAGTGCCTGTCTATTTCTGCAGGATGGAGGTGGGGTTGGCATGAAGTTCAATACTTCACTGCCATTCCTATTCTGCATCTGTCTAACTCCTGCATTTCCAATGCTAATACCAACAAGCAAACATTCAGCATTGACAAATGCTTGTTTTACTTGTGTGATTGCTGTTTGATGGCAATTGTGACAGTGCTATGAGTGAGTCAGCACTAACGGGGCAGGAGAAGCTGGCGCTCATTCACTGTTATAACCCATGGGTTATAATGGCAAATTATAACCAGCTTCTCCTGTGAGGAAAAACATCCCCCAGTTATTACATATAACCCCCCTACAAATGGGGGTTCCCCAAATGTCTTCCTTGAGCTTGCCTAAATGCTCACTGCCAGGCTGGTGTCCTGTGTTTTAGCAGTTTAAATGTATTGCCAGAGAGTGTCTGTATAGCCTCTGTCTCTTTAAGAGCTGCCTGGATTGCAGTCATAATTAATCTGGGAGGGGACTGAGTGTTTCTATGCTCAAGTCCTGCCCGGGCTGCCAAATTACTGCTCCATTCTGCCATCGCTATTAGCACAGAGGGAGCTCTATTAGAAGATGTACTGTTCTTGTTTGCTGATCATTTATTGGAATAGTAATAATATTGCAGTTTGTCTAACCTGCCTTCTTTGCAGCACGGACATTTCTGTTTCTCTCCACCATCTTGGTCCTGGACTGCTAAATGGGCCAATCAGTACCTTTGTGGACTCTAAAATGGAGCCTGTCCCCAGGGGCTTTGAGGGAGCAAAATTCTATAGGAATTGTAGTTTTGGGCTTTTGGCGTCTAAATGAACCTAGAGGGGGAGCCCTTGTTGTGACTGACAGAGGAATCAGCCAATGGAACCTTTTGGATCCTGGGGAAAGTCACCGACTGCTTGCAGTTTCAATTCAGTCTGAGTTGGGACGGGAAAGAGGTAACAGCTTGAGTGATTCAAGCAGCAGCCCCTGCGTAATTCATGCAGGAGAACTGTGAAAGGGATGAGTTTTGGCCTGCATGTCTGCTTGCTGTCCCTGAGAGGGAAAATAGAGATGATTTGGACTGAATCCAAGTTGTGAGAACAGTTTAAACCACTGGACTGTGACCAGGCTTTAACCTGAAGAAGACCAAAGATTTGCTGAATGTGATCGGCCTGTCAGGATTTCCAGCCACCTCTGAACTCCTGGTTTGTGCAGAGACTCTGTAATTGTGACCGGATAGCAATCTGCCTGGTATAGTGGAATTTCTTACATGTAAATGTGCTGTATGCTGTTAGTGGGTCGTGATTTGGTTCCCCACTGTGTGTTGAACTGTATTCTGCTTGACGCAGGCTGCATTCAGCTCCAATGGACTGAATCTGTATTCATCTCCCTTCGGCTTGGGCCTTGCCACACTGGCCCAGCCAGAATACCTGCTGCAGAGAGAAAGCCATCAACAAGAGACCTGCCTGGGGATCAGCCCCCTGTTCAGTGCTTTGAACAGGAACAATGCCTCGGTGATTCATGTGGGCCCCCCTTCTCCTGGCAATCCAGCTCAACAACCTGCAGTCTCGATTTCATCCTGCCTATGTCCGGCATTGGGTATCATAAGTAGACATCAGGGTAGCTCCCTGCAACAACAGCTACATCTAAAATGTTGTCATCTGATTGCTTTGTTGTCTTTTCTGTCATGAACCTAGCCCTCCAGTTCCGGATTACAAATAGTATGTGTTGTGCATGTTGCTTTCTTCCATCACAGGGCCCCAACCAGTTGCAACGCAATGCCGGCCTACCCTGGGCAACGAGCCTGGCTAGCCCACCTTCCTCCTACCTGGGTACCCAGTGTGTGTGACTGTGTAGGGACTCTGAAGTGCACGCATGACTGTTTGACTGATATAGCCTTTAAGCAAATCAACCTGATTATGCCCCTCCCTTGTTCAAGTCCCCTGAATAAATCAGATCTAACTCTTTTTGCATTTAACCTGACTGTGGTTCCAGTTTGTGCCAAAAGTACTTTACTGTTGCTATTTGCTGTGCATAACCTTGTTTTACAGGGGATCTCCAGGGTCGAACTTGAGGAACCAGCCCTGGTGGTAAGTGCAAACAGTGTGGGTAATTCCATGGTGAATAAGGGTCATTGTGAAAGTGATTACTGTATATTGTTCAGGCCAGTAGAAGGGAAAGAGGGGGGGGTTACAGTGTCCCGGAAGGCTGTGCTCAGGTTAGCTTGACCACTAACAACCCTGACCTCCGGGTGGAGGCACCTGTTTCAGTACCCTGGCCCTTTAACCTGCTACTAGCCAAACAGGCAGGTGTAGTAGCCCTTGGGATAGCGCTACCTAGGGGTTACATACATCACAGTTTTTCCCATGGCAACAGATTGTGACGTCAGAACAAAGGATTATGACTTGAAGTAAAGAGCAAGCCAAAGAGGCAGATGAACCATTAGATAAAGATCATACAATCATGCAAATTTCCTCAGTAAAAATAATGGGAGAAAAATATGGAATATATATGGAACTCAAGGTAATTTGCACCCCCTAAATATTGCTCACAGACATGCAAACATGTCAGCAGAGAAGCAGGCCTTGTGGTCTGCTCGAGTCCTTGATTGTGGGTAGCCCATCATCCATAGACTGCCCATCCCACCTACCTCATCTTAAAAGCTACCCACAGAACAAGAGGCCACTATCTCCTCAGGCAGAGTATTCCATCTATCCACCATCTGGTCCATGAAATAATGTCTCCTGATTTTCCTCCTGAATCTTCCCCCATCACTCTTAGCTGGTGCCCTCTCGTATCCCTCCCATTTCTGATCTGGAAAATTCCTTCTGTGTTAACTTTGTTTATTCCCTTGAGGTATTTAAAGGTTTCAATCATATCCTGTCTGTCCCTCCTCTCCTCCAGGGAGTACATGTTCAACTCTCCCAATCTCTCTCCTTGTAGGACTTCCTCTCCAATCCCTGTATAATTTTCGTTGCTCCCTGCTGCACCCCCTCCAACAATTTGATATCCTTCTTCAGGAATGGGGGCTAGTATTGCATGCAGTATTCCAGGTGTAGCCTGACCAGGAACCTGTACAGAGGAAGAATCACCTCCCTATTTCTGGAGGAGATTCCTCTCACTATACACCCCAGCATCCTGTTAGCTTTCACTGCCACCTTTCTGCACTGGGCTGAGTTGTGTATACTGCCTGTTATGAGCACCCCCAGATCCTTTTCCTCCTTGATGCTTTTGAGCTGCACCCCTCCCAATTGATAGCTCCTCCCCTGGTTCCTAGCTCCGAATCGCAGTACCTTGCACTTCTTGGCATTTAACCCCAACTGCCATGTTTCCAACCATTCCTGTAGTTTTACCAGGCCTTCCTGTAACTCCTTCCACCCTTCAGAGTCACCCACCACAGCTCTCATCTTTGTATCATCCATGAAAAGACTGTTCCTACTCTGTATCCTGTATGAGATATCCGCTATAAATATTCCAAACAGCACTGGTCCCAGTACCGATCCCTGTGGTACTCCATTTGTCACTTCCCTCGGTGTTGAGAGTCCCCCCCCCACCCTCTTCTGCCTACCATCAAGCCAGTTGACAATCCATTTGATCATCTTTGATCCCATCTCTGTGTACTCCAGCTTCCCCCTCTGCCTCCCGTGTGGCATGGAATCAAATGCTTTGCTGAAGTCTAAATACAAGACATCCAACACGTGTCCCCCCCCCGTCCAGCTCCCTGGTCACCCAGGTGTAGTACTCAATTAGATTAATCTGGCAGGATTTGCCAGAGAAATGTGTGTTGATGTCTATCCAGGAGACCATTATCCTCTAGATGGGCTACTATCCTCCTCTTTAGTATTGTCTCAATGAGCTTCCCCACAATTGAAATGAGGTTCACTGATCTGTGGTTACCTGGTTCATCCCTCAGTCCACTTTCGTGAATGGGCACCACATGGGCAGTTCTCTAGTCTTGTGGTACACATCCTGTGTCCATGGAGGTGTTGAACAGGTCAGCCAATGGTCCTTCCAGGATCTCTGCTAGCTCCCAGAGTACCCTAGAATAAATGGCATCCAGTCTCGGTGCCTTGTCCACCCTTAGTGCCTTATGTCCTTCCAGAACCCTGTCCTCTGTAATCCTTACATCAGTCACCCTCCCCCAACCCAATCCCACCCTCCTTAGAGAGTATCTGCCCCCTTTCTCCTCCGTAAACACAGAGCAGAAGTACTCATTTAATGCCTCTGTCTCATCCACCCCCTTTTCCACCCACCCATCTTCCTTCTTAATCCTTACAATCTGGTCTTTGTTTTTCCATCTTTCTCCAATGTATATGAAGAAATCTTTTTCACCTTCCCTGATACCCTGTGCCAGTCTCAATTCTCTTGAAGCCTTGGCTGCTCTGACTAACCTGGTGACCTCCCTGGACTTCTTTGCATACCCATTCTTGTCATCCTCCCTCCCGACTCCTTGAGTTTCTGGAATGACCTTTTTTTGTCCCTTACTGGCTCTCTAACCTCATGAGTCAACCAACTGGGTATCTTTGCTTTCCCCTTCTTGTTCCTTGTCCTTTCATGCATCTCAGTGGCCTCCTTCAGCCCTTTTTTAATACACTCCCATTTCTGACTAGCATCCATGTCTGATTGAATTCCTGCCAGATACGTACCCAATATTTCCCCATCCTTCTAAAATCTGCCCCTTTAAATTCAATCACCCTGGTTCCCACACCCCTAGTTTCCCTACCCGTATTCTGTATGAACCACACTGAGTGGTGGTCACTCCCACCAGGGGGTCCTCCACCTCCAGATTACCTACCGCCTCCACATTTGAAAGTACCAGGTCCGGCATCCTCTCTAACCTAGTTGGTTTATATACCAACTGCACCAGGAGGCTGTCCTGAAATGCATCTAGTAGTACCTGCTCCCTTGCACTCATGGTGGTCGGAGTGGTCCAGTCCACCCCACGTAGGTTGAAATCTGCCGCCACCATGGTGTTCCCCTTCCTACAGACCCTTCTGGCTTGCTCAGCAAGCTCTCTATCCAGGTCTGCCCTTTGCACCAGTGGTCTGTATACTACCACCATCATCCTTAGCATCCTACTCCTCTAGTCCTGGAACTGCATCCATTGGGCCTCTGTTCTGCCTTCATCCCCCACCTCCCTTATGCACCTTATCCCCTCCCATACATACATTGCCATACCTCCCCTTTCCCCTTAGTCCTATCCTTCCTAAATATTCTATACCCTGGTATCCTCACATCCCAGGTCCTGGTACTGGGTGGCCCACATGTCCGTGATGGCCTCAGTGTCAATCCCCACTGCAAGGAGAGCCTGCAACTCAAGGGTCTTATTACCTAGACTCCTCGCATTTAGTGTGACCACCCTCCACCAAGTCTTCTCTCTTGCCCTTCCTTGGTATTCCCCCTCCTCTTCCCCCCATGCCCCTACCCTAACCTCCTCCCTATTAACTTGGGGGTTAAGCTTGTCTGGTACCCTCTCAGGAACCCTGCCTACCAGTAGTCCACTCGTTCCCCTGCTCCTAGCTTAAACCCACATTTGTTGCTATGTACACTCAATCGCCTTCTTTAATGCTGGGCCTCCCCTCCACACTCAAGTGTTGCCTGTCCCCTGTGTATAGGCCGTTATTGTCCCAGCTGTCCCCCATGCCCCCCACTACCTAATATCCCTTGGATCAACACCATTTCCCCAGCCATGTGTTGAGCTATCTGATCCTCCCCTTCCTTGCTGTACTTGTGCATGGCACTGGGAGTATCTCCGAGAAGGCCATCGATTCCCCTAGGTCCTCACACACCCTTCCCATTTCTCCAAACCTCTCCATCACAACTTCCACAATTTCCTATGCCAGGTCATTCATTCCCATGTGCACCATGAGATGTGGCTTCCTCCTACCCCTCCTTACACACTTCAGAATAGATTGCCCTGCCCGCCGTCAGCCCAGGTAAGGATTCTATCCATATACGACTATGTCTTTCCTCCTTACTGCCCCATCTTATCCTTTTAAGTATGGAATCCCTGAGCACTAGTATTCCCCCCCCTCATCCTTCCTTGCCCCATCCCCTCCCTCTCTTACTGAGGTACCTCACCCTAGAGTCCACACTATCTGTAACTATGCCCCTGCCCCTATTGCTTCCCCTTCCCTGTCCTACCCCCTCACCCTCCCTGTTGCTTTTCTAAACTTCCCAGTCCTCCCAACCCCCGTCCCCCTCCCTCCGTCCTGTCCTCCCTACCTGAACAGTTCCCCTCCCTCCCCTTTACCTCCACCCCTCCTCCAGCTGCCAGATTGATGCCTCTTGTGCTTTCCCCTCCTGTGCCCCTCCCAGAGACTCCCACCAACTTCCTCTACCAAAGTCGCCAGTGCTTCAAACATATTACCTACCCCACTGAGTCGACATGACTTGGCTCCTCCTTCCTGAATTTGGCCTTCCCTACAGTGTTACGTCCTATGTTTGGCTTCCTCCCACCCTCCCATCCTTTCCCTCAGTCCGAGGCTCTTCCCTTATGGCTCCCCATATCACCCTGTGTGGGCGGCCCTCCTGCCCCAGCAAACCCCCCATCCTCTCCAACTACCTGGCAAGTCACTGTACTTCTTCCTTGAGCCATCTTGGTGTAACCCCCTACAAATGGGGGTTCCCAAAAGTCTTTCTCAAGCTTGCCTAAATGCTCACTGCCTGGCTGGTGTCCTGTGTTTTAGCAGTTTAAATGTGATTGCCAGAGGGTGCCTGTATAGCCTCTGTGCACTGTCTGTTTAAGAGCTGCCTGGATTGCAGTCATAAATAATCTGAGAGGGAGCTCTGTTGAAAGATGTAACTATTTGCTGAAAATCATTTAGAGTGATAATGATAATGTAGTTTGTCTAACCTGCCTTCTTTGCAGCAAGGACTGTTTTGTTTATGTCCACTATCTTGGTCCTGGACTGCGAATTGGACCAACTCATTTCTGGTGGGACCTAAAATGGAGCTGGACTACAGGAGCTGTCTGAGTCAAAATCTGTAGGAACTGTAGTTTGGGGCTTTTTGTGCCTTTTGTACCTGGAGGGAGCCTTTGTTGTGACTGACAGCAGGATCAGCCAACTGACCCTTTTGGATTTTGGGGACATTCCCAAGCTGCTTGCTGTTAGAGGCAGATCTAAGTTGGGAACTGAAGAAGCAAGAGCTCAATACAGTCTCTGTGGAAAGGCCCAAGTTTTGGCCTGCATGCCTGCCTGCTGCCCCTGAGAGGGAGAAGAGAATCAGTTCGGACTGAATCCGAGTTTGTGAGAATGAAGTAAGCCACTGAGTTGCGACCAGGATCAACCTGAAGAAGACCAAAGATTTTGCTGAATGCGATCAGCCTGTCAGGATTTCCAGCTGCTTTTGAGTCCCCAGTTTGTACAGAGACTTTGCGATCGTGACTGGGGAGTGGTTTGCCTGCTACAGTAGAGTTCCCTTACATGTAAATGTACTGTGAGTTGTTAGTGGGTGGTGATTTGGTTCCCCACTGTGTGAACTGTGTTCTACTTGCTGGAAGCTGTATCCAGCACAAAACGGACTGTAACCGAATTTGTCTCCATTTGGCCTGGCCTTTGCCACACTGGCCCAGCCAGACTACCCACTGCACAGAGAAAGCCATTGACAAGAGACCTGCCTGGAGATCAGCCCCCTGCTCCATGCTTGAACAGGAATGATGCCTCGGCGAATCGTGTAGGCTCTGCTTCTCCTGGCACTCCAGATCAACCACCTGCAGTCTCAATTTTCATCCATCAAATTTTATTTGTGATGCACTTTTCAAAGTATCAAAGAGCAGATACATAACAGAATAACAATCATCACAATAAATATCAATATAAAAACAATTAAAAGGCAACAGGGTAACCTATTCAAAGGCTTGTTCAAATAAATATCTCTTCAGAGATGCGTTAAATGATTCTGTGGACAGGCACTCTCGAATTCGATGAGGTAGAGAGTTCCACAGGGTTAGAACCAAAAAGAAAAGGCGCTGGCCCCAATGACTGAAGACGAACCTTGGGAATCTCGAACAATCCCTCGTCGGTGGAGCAGAGTGGGCGAGAGGCGGTAGGGCCAAGGAGATCTTAGGAGTAGCTAAGTCCCTGACCGTGTAAGGTCTTATAGGTCAGCAACGTGACCTTGAAGGTGATTCCATTGCACTGGCAGCCAGTGCGCAGTTCGCAGAGCACAGGTGTGATATGGCCAGTTCTTGACAGCCCAGTCAGCAACCTGCCGCAGTGTTCTGTGCCAGCTGCAGGTAATGGAGATCCACCGCGGCAACCCTAGACATACAGCATTACAGTAGTCAAGATGCAAAGAAACAAAGGCGTGAACCAACAAAGGAAGGTCATTGTGTGGAACAAGGTGTTTTATCCAGGCTGTATTCCTCAGATGGTAAGAGGAAGACTTGACAACGACTGACACCTGTGCCTTCAACGTCTGCTCGTCATCAAGAATTATGCCCAGATTCCACACCTGTTCAAAAGGTCTCAACTGGTTACCCCCTAACATAAGATCAGAGGAGAACCCAGGAGTTAACTTCTCTGCACGGTGACCCAGGTCCACCACCACCAGCACCTCAGTCTTGTCCAGCCTTGGGTATCGTGAGTAATCATCAGGGTAGCTCTCTGCAACAACAGCCTAATCTAAAAGTGTGTCATCTTACTGTCTTCTTGTTTTCTTTTCAGGAACTGAGCCCTCCAGCTCTGGATTACAATTAGTGTGTGTGGTGCATGTTGTTTTCTTCCATCACAGGGGCCCCAACCAGCTGCAACGTTCCTGGCTAGCCCACCATTCTCCATCTGAGTACCCAGAGTGTGTGGCTGCTTACGGACCCTGAAGTGCATGCAAAACTGTTTGATTGATAGTGCCTTTTAACAAATTAACTGATTACACCCTCCCTTGTTTAAGTACCTTAAATAAATCAGATCTAACTCTTTTTTAGATTTATCCTGACTTTGGTTCCAGTTTGTGCAAGAGTACTGTACTGCTGTTATTTGTTGTGTATAACCTTGCTAATAGGGGGTCCCCGGAGTTGAGCCAGAGGAAAGCCCTGGTGGTAAGTGCAAATAGTGTGGTGTATCAGGGGTATTGTGAAAGTGATTATTGCGTATTGTTCTGGCCACTAGTAAGGAAAGAGTGGGGGTTACAGTGTCCCGGAGGGATGTGCCCAGGTTAGCTTGACCAGTACCAACCCTGACCTCTGGGTGGAGGCACCCATTTCAGAACTCAGGCCCCTTAACCTGCTACTAGCCAAACAGGCAGGAGTAGTAGCCCTTGGGATAGTGCCACCTAGGGGTTACATTAGTCTGTGACAGATTGAACACCCACCAAGCTCCCACAGGATAGTCTTCCAAACCACAGCCCCACATCCATTACAGCCCACTATTCGGCCCATGTTCAAACAGTATGATTAACAGAAGGTTCCCACCAAGCAGAGTTCAGTCCTCCTATAGTTTTATCAGCTATTAACTTTATTTCAGATAGTCTTGTCCCATACAGTACTAACTAATTTTTCTATCCTCTTTATGCAGTTGTGTCCCCACTTTCAATACCCTACCCGTTACACAGTTTCTTCCACCCAGAACACTCAGGGTTCGATAATACAACCCAATGTAACCTACCCGACCAACTAGTCAGTCTGCATACAATATTACTTCCTAGCTTGGACTGAATTCACAGTGTACAGTGTTCTGCGTACAATATTACTTTCTAGATTGGAAAAACCTTGTTTTCACAGTGTACAGTGCCCTATACTAGCCTTTACTTAATGCTATAATCCAGCCCTTTTCAACCTAAAGTACCTAACACAAAAAGAATAATGAAAAACCCATCGTCCACACTCAGCCTGGGTCCGAGAAGTCAGGGTAGTGACCAGCTTCTTCCTGGTTCTCTCTTTGTTTGGTTTTGCCACCCTTAGAGGGTGTCATCTTCCTCTACTCAGCTCCCACCCCGTACTACTCCCTGAAGCTGGCTGCTCCTATCATGACCGTTTAACAGAGATTGAAGTCAAGGTGGGTGGGAGGGAAGGAAAAACCCCTCTGCTTCTCATGCTGTCTCTGGTGGCTCCCCTGCCCAAAACTTCAGTGGCATATCCCCCGCTCCTTCCTGCTAGCTGCTCGTCCCTGCTCCCCTCCTCCCCAAATGCTCACTGTGTGCTGGAGCAGTGGCTGAACCCAGCCGCTAAAGTCTAGCCCTTGCTTGAATCAGGCATGGCTCTGCCGATTGGCTCCTGACCTTGGTGACCTGACTGGTTCCCAAGCGCCACTGATTGGCTCTTCTAGCACTGGGAACCTCTCTCGCTTTCCGCTCTATCCAAGCAGCTCCAGCAGTTCCCTTCCAGCTGCTGATGCGGCAAGAAAAACTCCTTCTGCTTCTCTGCCCGAGCGGCTCCTACCACTACCTTCCAGCCGCCAAAGGGGCAAGAAAACCCCATCTGCTCCTTACTCTGTCTCCAGTGACTCCCCCGCCCTAGACTTTAGTGGTACATCCCCTGCTCTCTCCTGCTGGCTGCTCGTCCCTGCACCCACTCGCTCACCCAAATGCTCACTGTTTTTTCAAAGTTTTCTTTGAGGCATCAGAAGCTGTTTAATAGAAAAATAGGCAATGATGGCAGAAAAAGACCAATGATCTGTCCTGTTTGCCTGGAGTTCCCTATCTGCATCAGGACCTACTGTCCATACAGGGTTTTATCCTTTCTTGTCCATCCCCCTGCTCCCCTCCCTACTGCTACCAAACTGAGCAACCACCAAACTCTTCACTCTGCCGTAGCCATGCCTGAAACCATTTATGGTGGCAGGAGAGACACCTGTGACCAAGTAGGGTCCAGGGCATACTATTAGGCAGGAAAAATAGGGCAGACTGGGGGGCCTAATGGTCTCTTTCTGCTAATACTTTATATGTTTCTATGTTCCTAGGCTTTTAGTGTCCACCAGCTCCACTGGCAGACTGTTCTAGAACTCCACCACCCTTTCTATAAAATAGAACTTCCTCACACCCCTCTTAATCTCCCCCCTACAGTTTCCACTCATGAACATGGGTTCTTGGCTCTGTACTCCTTCTAAATAACTCGTTTCAGTTCAACTTGTTCATCCCTTTCAGGAACTTGAAGGTCTCTATCATATCCCCCCTCACCTGATCTTCAGTAAGTACATGTTTAGTGCCTTCAAATGATCTTCACAGGATCTGCCCTGTTGGCACTAAATCATCATGGTCACTCTGTGTTACACCATTTCCAGCCTATCCTTACTTCCTTAGGTGAGTACTCTAGAACTAAGCACAGTATTCCAGATGCGGTCTCATCAGTGACTTATGTAGCGGTAGCAGTGCCTCCATTTTATGGCTGCATAATGGACCTATGCATGATATCTTGCTATTACACAGAAAGAGAGAGAGAGAGAGAGCAGCAAGTTCTGAAGCAAGTCATCTGATTCTGAACGAAGCACATTTTGAGTTGCAGTACAATCACTCCTTCACTTGAAACGCTGCTTTGCTGTCTTGTCTTCTTTAGTGCTGTCCCCACCCCCACTGCTAAACTATTCTTGCTAGCAACCTGCATGTTTGCTTGAAACTCCACAGCACAGCTCTGTTCTTATGTGGGAACACATTGCAGATGTGACTGTATGTACTGTGAGTAGCTGCAAGAGATAAAAAATAATTTGAAATGGAAGTAACCTGAATGATCTCACCTGAGTTTTCTGGAGACACCTCCACTGCTGTTTTTGGTGTCTCTCCCTTCCCTCTGCCACTGCACTATTTTCCTGTACTGGCCACTAGTAGTGCTGGCCCTTGTTAATTCCTCACCAGGGTGCAGAGCTGTTTCCATTCTATGAAGTTATCTGCACTAGATCCCGCTGTCACATTGGCACAGCCAACATGATATGTTGATGGCCACGGGGGAGCACAACACTTCTTTTCTCCCCTTTGTATATGTAATTATGTTTCCCTGGTTTCTAGTGGCACCCTGTCCCCCCAATTTCCATCCCTGCTCTCCAGTACTGTTTCCCTGGTGTTTAGTGGCACCCTCCACCCTTCTATCACTGTCCCTATATTGTTGTACTGTTTCCTTGGTGTCTAATGCCCCACCTCCGATCGCCATCCCCATATTGTTGTACCCTCTCCGAGTATGGTCCCTGTAATGCTGATTGTTTCCTGGTGTCTAGTAGGCCCCCCCCACCTTCCGATCGCCGTCCCTGTAATGCGCTATTGTTTCCCTGGTGTCTAGTGGCACCCACCACCCTCTGATCACCATCCTCATATTGTTGCACCCCCACTCCAATTGCAGTCCCTGTAATGCTGTATTCTAACCCCAGGTATTCTTCAATATCATTAACTTTTGTGTTAGTCTCCTGGATTGTACTGCCCTGGAGATAAATGGAACTTTATGCAACTAATGGAACATTAATTGCCTCATGCCACTGTTCAGATCTGCTGCCCTGCCAACTGTAGGCATTCCAAGATGCTCAGATTTCTTTCTCCGCCTGCCTAGTTGGTCACCTTGGAGACTGCTCCTCAGCGTTTACTGAGAGAACTAAGTTTTTGACAACAAAAACCATAAGTATTGTTTTTATTTTATTTCATTTCTGCTGCCCCCTATAGTTTCTAGTTTATTTTAGTGTCATTTAGTTTATTTTAGCTAGTTTTGCGGTTCCTCGTTGGTTCCCTGTAACCTGGTAAGGAGCTGTTTTAGTCTTATTTACATCAGCATTTAAATTGTTATTTTTTTTGTTTAAAATGTAGTGACTGTTTACTGCTGTCCGGTTTATTTGGGTAACTTTTTACTGGGATTTTAATGGTTTCCTCGAATTGGAAACCAACCGTGAGCTGTTTATATTTAAAACTTGAGGTTACTGTCTGGTTTCTTCTCGGTTCATGAACCAATACAGGAGACTCTAGACTTATTATTTAAGTTCTGTAGTTTACCATAATAATGTCTGATTAACCCAAGAAAAAGACCAGACCTACTGGATTTAAAAACTGTATTAAATGTCAGGAAATAGTCTCCAAGGCAGACAAGCATGACCTTTGCTTGTTTTGCCTGGGAGATGAACATTATGATGCTGAATGTGAAATACGTAAGAGTTTTCCGGAAACAAATTTGGAAAAACGTAAAAAAATATTTCAAAGGAAGAACTTCCACAGGATCTGTTTTGGATCCGAAGGATCTGAATGTTGTTAAAAATATGTCTAAAGATGTCTGTTCAAACACCCCTGAAAAAAGGTAAGATATCTGTGTAACTCCTAGGTGGTACTATCCTTATGGGCTAGCTACTTCCTAAGCTTGCTTTTGGCTAGTAGCAGGTTATGGGCCTAGGTACTGTATTGTGCCTTCTCTACCAGAGTGTCAGGGGTTGGTAGTGGTCAAATCTAATTCTGGGGTACAGTCTCTCCGGACACTGTAACTCTTTTCCTTTCTAGTGGCCTGAGCAATATATTTATAATCACTTTCACAGTACTTTCTTACACACCATACAAGTACTACACTGTTTGCCCTACCACCAGGGCTGGTTCTTGGCTCGATCCTGGGGATCCCTGTAAAACAAGGTTATGCAGAGTAAATAGCAACAGTACAGTACTCGGCACAAATTGGAACCACAGTCAGATTAAATGCAGAAAAAGTCAGATCTGATTTATTCAGGGACTTGAACAAGGAAGGGTATAATTAGGTTGATTGGCTTAAAGGCTATATTAATGAAACAGTTATGCATCGCTTTAATTCCCCACACAGTCACACCTCTGGGTATCCAGGTAGTAAGCGATGGGCTAGGCAGGACGACGGTTGCTGGGTAGGCCGCGTTGTAGCTGGTTGGGGCCTCTGTGTGAAGGAAACAACTGCAATACACATTATTTGTAATCATGAGCCAAAGGGCTCAGTTTGTGAAAGAAAAGAAACTAGACAATCAGATGACACACTTAGATTAAGCTGTTGTTGTTGCAGGGAGGTAACTTGATGATTACTCACGATACCCAAGACTAGACACAGGCTGGATGAAAATCGAGATTGCAGGTTGTTGATCTGAGTACCAGGAGAAGGAGCCCTACTTGAATTGCTGGGAGGTATCATTCCT
The DNA here is from genome assembly GCA_016271365.2 of Neoceratodus forsteri. Lineage (NCBI taxonomy): Eukaryota > Metazoa > Chordata > Ceratodontiformes > Ceratodontidae > Neoceratodus > Neoceratodus forsteri. The sequence continues at coordinate 65,270,874 of JADMNL010000035.1, forward strand.
GTTCAGCGTGGAGCAGGGGCTGATCCCCAGGCAGGTCTCTCGTTGATGGCTTTCTGTACAGCGGACAGTCTGGCTGGGCCAGTGTGGCAAGGCCCAGCCTGAATGGAGATGAACACGGATTCAGTCCATTTGAGCTGGATGCAGCCTCAGCAAGCAGAACATATTTCACACAGTGGGGAACCAAATCACGACCCACTGTCAGCACACAGCACATTTATATATAAGGGATTCTACTGTACCAGGCAAACCACTCTCTGGTCACAATCGCAAAGTCTCTAGCTAAAACCAGGAGTTTAGGGGTAGCTGGAAATCCTGACAGGCCGATCGCATTCAGCACATCTTCAGTCTTCTTCAGGTTGAGCTTGGTCACCAATCCAGAGGTCTAATTCAGTCCATCAAACAATTCTCTCCTCCTCCTCAGAGGCAGCAGGCAGACATGCAGGCCAAACTCAGGCTCTTTCCACAGTTCTCCCTTGCAGAACTACGCAGACGGCTGCTGACTGTCTCAAGCTTCTTCACATCCCAACCTGGATCTGACTAAACTGCTTGTCGTGCCCATGACTCGAGGCACAACGAAATGACTCAGAGACTTAGTCTGAATTAGAGCTTCTCTTATCCCTCCTTGTGAGGGAGTTGAAGGCAGGCAGGCCAGACTCAGCCTTCCCGCCAAGTCGCCACACTACCCCGCGGGGCAACAGCTCCTTGAGCTGGAGCTGCTCACTCTTCCAGCTCCAACTCATTTCTCCTCGAAACTGCAAGCCTTCTGGAACTTTTCCCAGTATCCAAAATGTTTGGTTGGCTGATTCCTCTGTCAGTCACAACAACGGCTCCTTCAGGGCAGTTTAGGCACCAAAAGCCCAAAACTACAATTCCTACAGATTTTGACTCCACTGAGTCCCTGTAGGCAGGCTCCGTTTTAGAGTCCCAAAATACTGATTGGTCCAATTCGGCAGTCCCGGACCAAGATGGTGGAGATAAACAAAACAGTCCTTGCTGCAAAGAAAGCAAGTTAGACAAACTACATTATCATTATCACTCCGATAGATTTTCAGCAAATAGTTAAATCCGTCAACAGAGCTCCCTCTGCGCAAGTAGCAACGGCAGAAATGGAGCAATAATCTGGTGGCCCAGGCATAACTTAACATGACAACACTCAGCCCCTCCCAGATTAATCACTACTGCAATCCAGGCAGCTGTTAAAGAGACAGCATACAAGGCTACACAGGCACTTTCCTTGTATCAATGCTTAACTGCAAATGCAGGACACCAGCCTGGCAGTGAGCATTTAGGGCAAGCTCGAGGAAGACTTTTTCAGAACCCCCATTTGTAGGGGGTTACAAAAATATTTTCAGTTGGGGCAGTTCCCGGGCAGCTGTTGAGGACAGAGGACACAGCAAGTCAAGGGGACAAGTAAAGGGCTTACCTCAGGTTGAAGTCATCCCACAGGATTTGCCTGCATGCTTGCTCTGCCTCCAGTGCCTAAAGATCCTTTCGGTTGCTGTGTGGTGCGGTCGGTGGTGCCATCGGGGCACCACGAAGCAAGGAAACATGCAGTTCGACCATTTTGAGCTTGTGAGTCCCATTGTTTTCTTATTTTTCCCCTTTCTTTACTTGAAAGTTAATTCTGGTCCCCCGTCGGCAGCAGAGAAGAGCCGCATTGTGCCTGAGAAGGTGTCGGCAGTCCGAGGCCCCCTGCCATCCTTCCTGCTGCCTGCTTATTGCCCTCCCACTACCAGCACACCTCCCACCTCCCAGTTGCCTCCTTGATCATCTGTTGGTGTGGGTGAGTCGGCAGCAGTACGCTGCATCATGCTGTCCTCCCATTAGAGGAGAAAGACTATTTTTTAAAATAAATTGTTTGCGCTTAGCGCAGAAGAGGAGCGGCTGAGTGCCATGGGGAGAATTGAATCAGTGGGACCCAAATTAATATTTAGGAGGGGTGGGTGTAGTAATGCCCACAGGAGGGGCCAGGAAGCAAGGCCAAACAAAGGCTCTTGAATATTCATGAGGGTGGGATTAAGAGTGGCAACCACAGGCAAGGTGGCAGCGCTCTCTGAGACCAAGATTTAAAGGGGGCCTGCTACAGAATAAAGGGCAGCGCAGGCCCATTTCAGAAAGGGTATCAGACCCATTACTGGGGCACAGGCCAGTTCAGAGGGGTGCGAAATACAGTTTAGCAGAGGAGCACCAGGCCTATGTTTCAGAAGGGCCAGGCCCATAATTTAAAGAGGGGTACCAGGCCTACTGCTTCAAAGGGCACCTGGCCCAGGTTTTAAGAAAGGTGCTAGGCCCTGGTAGTAAAGGGCACCAGGCCCAGTCAAGTAAAGGGCAGCCAGGCCCTGGGTAGTAAAGCATCAGGCCCAGCCGGTAAAGGGCAGCCAGGCTCTGGGTAGTAAAGGGTACCAGGCCCAGTCAAGTAAGGACAGCCAGGCCCTGGGCAGTAAACGCACCAGGCCCAGTCAAGTAAAGGCATCAGGCCCAGTATAGGTAGGGCATCCCAGCTCTTGGGGAAGAGGGCAGCAGGCATATGGACAGTGAGTGTAACCAGGCTAAATAGCTGGGGTAAAGTGCCTAGGGGTAGCTAGATCCTAACGAAGACAGACCCTAAGAGAAAAAGTGTCCAACTAAGGGCTGCTTAAGCTCACAACCTGTTACTTAACTAATTATCAGCTTTTGTACTGTTTCTTCAAACTGTTTATTCCTCCAGCATCTCAACTGTTCTGTTTATTGCATGAAGCACTGAGACTATGTTGTATAATATTAGGATTGTGGTAATTTACCCTGACAGTGAACAATTGCCCCGATTGTTGCAATTCTGGTGTATTGTGCTAAAAAAGTATCATTGTGCAGCATCAGATCTATGATTCAATCTTCAGCCTCCATCAACTCTGCACCATAGCAATCTTCAGCCTCCATCGACTCTTCATCATTGCAAGCTTCAGTCAGCAGAAGACCTCAGCAACTTCTTGCCCTTTTGTCCACCATAGTTGAAATCGACGTCCTTTGAAGAGTCATGATCGCTGTTTCCTGAGCATCTTGGAAGAAATACAATTGGAAAGTGCCTCGTCCGTCCCTCCCAGATGCCTGCCGGTAGATGAGTCTGTAGTGGCCACCGTTTCTTATTTTGTTCTTCATCTTTGTGGAACCCTGATCTTCATCTCCTACTCCTTTTTGTTTGTTTCATCCTGCATTACCAGTGCAATCCTCAGAGTAGTAGCTAGAGTTTGGTGGTCCTCCAAGCAGATCTGTCGCCAAAAGCAGCTCAGTAGTGTCTTCTTCATCCTTGGTAGTCCTTCTAGTGGATTCTTCACCAAGTCCAGTGTTTGTTGGGCAGTCCTAGTCGAGGGTAGGTGCCAGGAAAATCCACAGCAGTTCTTCTTCGTCCTTGGTAACCCTGGTCGAGGGTTGGTCCCGAGGAGAAAGCAGCAGATTCCTTCTCTGAGGCAATCCTGCATTTGGATTCCTTGCCACATTTTGGTTCTTCACCTTGGCAGCCCAGTTCAAGGGTTTACACCAAGAAAGAGCATTACCCCAAGTCAGGCAGTTCATGCTCTTGTATTCGGCAACCATGGAGAGTGGGTTGGCCGATGCCTATGGTCTGTTTACCACTCTTCATTCCCTTTGCAGCCTCTCATAGGTTTACTGGTGAGCTTGGCACCAGGCAGGAGGTCCCTTTCTTTTGACTCTCACTCTTCAGTTGTGCATGAAGATGACAGACATCTGCACCTAATAGACTTTGAGAGTGTGAGACTGTTTGCTGGTTGTATATTGAATGCTTGTCACATGATATGATAAAGTAATAAGTTATACTCTTGATGCATAGACCTCTGGATAGGGTATTGTAATAGGGATAAGAATATTATAGAGTGGCCTTACGTTGAGGTGAATGCTGTAGAGTGGCCTTAGGCCGACGTACATATAGAGTGATAACAGAGTTGAGTGATTAGAGTGGTAATGTTTGTTACTGTCTGTAAGTAAGAGTTATTACCTGACTTTCCCGTGTGACCGTGTCTACTTTCCCTTGGTATAAATAGAAGCCTGCTGGGCATCAAACTTCAGATTGTCTCCTGCCTCTCCTTAAAGGGTGTTTCCTGGCACCCAACCTTATTAGGACCACTGCGTTGTCTCGCCAGTCCACCTGCTTGAGGCGACGCTGGGTGTGCAGCTGGGACAGGCGATCTTCAAGGACAGCACCCCAGTTGATAAGATCCCCACACCATAAAAAAAAATGGGGGCATAGTCAGCAGGATTTAAATTTAAGGATTCTAAAGCTGGAGCTTTTGAGATAACGATGCAAGCAATACCCAGGTGTGGTAGTGAAATGTCCGGCGGGGATAACGCAACTATTGGCAATGAAGATATAGGGATGGAGGACAGAGAAAATATACCTCCCTCACCCCCTCATGATGCCATATTACTTTGGGGCACCGTGGCTTCCCAGTTCACGGGAGAGAAGGACGGAAATGGAAAGCAGTTTAAGGGAGTTTAGATCCAAGATGCAAGCCATGTTCCAGTTGTATCAGGTTCTGGAAAGACTGAAGGTGGAGATACTAATCAGACAGTTAAAAGGGGCTGCCCACAAAGAGGTACAATCATGGCCTGCAGGTGCGAAGACCACAGCTGATCAAATTTTGCAAAGGCTACAGCATATTTTTGACGCCCCCACTGTGTCTAGTCTTAAGATGACATTTTTCTCTCGAACGCAAAGGCCTCAGGAGACCCTTCAGGAGTATGCTCTAAGCCTCCAGGAGTTACTGAGAGCTATTGAAAGAGTAGAATGCCCAGAGATCATGGATCCATATCGGGTACTAACAGAAAAGTTTGTGGAAAGAGGTACTGGGTGAAGCCTCAAGAAGGGAATTGAGAATGTTACAGCTCCAAGACCCAGATGTGGATTTCCTCGATTTCCAAGGAAAAAAAGCCATAAAAGGTGCTAGGATCAAGTCAAGCATGAGAGGATGTGGTGACCTACCCACAGATGGTGACACCTCTCAGTGGGTAGCGTGAGAGGATGTGGTGACCTACCCACAGATGGTGACGCCTCTCAGTGCAGCATGGCCGGGGTATCCAATAGAGAGATTGGCACAAGAAGGCCCGTGGTGCAGGCAGCCAGCAAGTGAGGAAATGGTAGGTAAAGAGTGGATGTATTGTTGAGAGTCTACAAGTGAGCAACCAGGTTATCTTGTAGACACCAGACCTTTGTGTGGGCAAATGGCAGAAGCACCGATCTGTCCTATAGCTAACTCCTCTCATCAAAACTTGGACTTGTTGGAGCAAATAGCTACCTTGACACAAGCTACAGCAGAAGTGTGTCAGGAGGTCAAGGGGCTCAAAGAAAGCTGGAAAAAAGAAGCTGCCCAGATGCAAAATGAATGAGAAAGATGGCTTGATGAATTCCAGTACAGAAAAAGAGGAGAAGGAAGGCATCCCACTGATCAATTTGACTGTCAGGGCAAGCCAATATGCCGTAAATGTGGAGTCAGTGGTCATATTGAAAGTCGGTGACAGCAGCCTCCAGAACCTGTGGTGGTCTTAAACAGGGAATCTTCGGGGACGGGGACCAACCCTCGGAGAGTATTCAATCAGGTCCAAACTCAGTAATGAACCAGTCAAATTTCATTGGAAGGAGCCCAACTGTTCTGGTGTTGGTGGATGGAATTGAGTTAATGGCTCTGTTAGACACTGGATCTCAAGTCACAACCATGCAGGGGGGCAGTATATTCGCCGATATTGGAAGATAGATCTTCAGCCACTGCCTAAGTCATGGATAATGTTAATTACCAGTAATGGAGATGAAGTTCCTTACTTAGGATACCTAGAAGCAAGCATCCAGCTGGGGAAGAATGTGCAAGAAGGTCAAGGGATCATCAGTGAGGCAGAAAGTGATAGCTTACCACCCCTTATCCTCGGGATGAATTTCCTTCAGCACTGCCTAGAAGACCTAGTACAGGTTTTACGAATCCAAGCAAAGGGGTTTCCATGTGTAGAGAAGAGTTTTTCAACAAACCATATACCTGCTCCAGTGTCACCAATGATTCATTCATGAAAGCCGCTCTTGTGAAATTGGGAAAGTTCGAGTTTCCGGCGCCCAGCCTGTCATTCTGAGTCAGTCGCAGTGAGACTACCCTATGGTGTGGCACAAAGTAGGACCATGGCCAGGATTATGATGCCTTGGTTGAACCATGCCCGACAGAAAAGGAAGAGCCCATATTGGTAGCTAGAAGTGTGGCTACTGTTACCAAAGGAAGGATCCTGTGCGAGTCATAAACTATGGGAATCACGACATACGACTCCATAGAAACCAGCCGGTGGCTAAGCTGCATACTGTATTGCAAAATATTGTGGATCCAGAGGACGAAGTTCTGGAGAAGACCAAGATAGCAGACATCGGAGAAGAATGAGAGACCCTGTGTGACTCCGTACCCGCATGGATAAAAGAGATTAACCTGGGTAATCCCAAAACCATGGTGCAGCAGAAAAAGAATGTGATACAAGTTTTATTGAAGAATTCTGAAGCTTTCAGTAAGAATCCCCTTGACTTTGGGTTGGCACAAGAAACACAGTATTACATTCATACTCAATGACATCCACCCATCAGAGAGAGATTTCAACCGATTCCCCCGGTCATGTACCAACCAGAAAAAGAAATGATTCATGAGATGAAGAAGCCAAGGTGATAAAAGAAAATCATTGCCCTTGGGCCACTCCCACTGTTCTAGTTAAGAAGAAAGACGGCAAGATCGGTTTTGTGTTGATTACCGTACGTTGAACAGCATAACACATAAAGACTCCTACCCATTACTGAGAATCAAAGACTCTTTCACTGCTTTACAGTCAGCTGCAATTTTCTCACCCTGGATCTAACAAGTGGTTACTGGCAAGTATCCATGGCCCTATTAAAGACCAAAGAAAACTGCTTTTATTACTAATGGTTTATTCGAATTCACCCGTATGCCCTTTGGGTTGTGCAATGCCCCAGTAACATTTCAGAAGCTGGTGGAATGCTGTTTAGAAAGTCAGAATTTTGACATTTTGCTGTTGTACCTTGATGACATCATCGTCTATTCTAAGACCCACCAAGAACACCTGCAGCATTTAGATGGGTCTTTACCCGACTGATCTGATATTGTTTAAAAGTGAAACCTTCAAAATGTCATCTTTTACAGTCCCAGGTGAACTATCTAGGTCATATTGTGTCTGCCAACAGAGTGTCACCCGATCCAGAGAAACTATCAGCAGTGAAAAATTGGCCAGTACCAATAACAATACAAGGCGTCAGAAGATTTTGGGTTTTGTTGGGTATTACCAGAGATTTGTAGGGACTTCTCAGAATAGCATTACCCTTGAATGAACTCCTCAGAGGAACCAAGTAGGAGCAATTACCCAAAAGGCAACCAGTCAAGTGGGCCAAAAACAAAAAACAAGAGCTTTGAGCAAAAAACCAAATTCTTACACAGGCACCTATTGTATGCTGGCTTACCCTGATTATTCCAAACCCTTCGGCTGTACAGATGCAAGTAATAAAGGGCTAGTGCAGTGTTAGCGAGGAGCAAGAGGGCATCGAGTGAGTTATAGTGTATGCAAGCTGTGGATTGAGAGGGTCAGAGTGAAATGATGCTGTAACAGTTCACTTAAACTGGAATTTCTAGCCTTGGTTTGGGCAGTTACAGAAAAGTTTAAGCACTACCTAGCAGTCATGCCTGTTACTGTGTTTACTGATGATAACCCACTGGAGCATTTGAACACAGCGAGACTAGAAGCTCTAGAGCAGCGATGGGCTTCCAGACTAGCCAGTTACCAGCTTTGCCTAAAGTATCATTCTGGCAGATCTAATACTAATGCAGATGCACTATCTCGAATGCCTAATCTGGCAGAGAATGAGATGGATGAGATGCACCTAGAGAATAACGAGATGCCATCTTTTCTTCAGATATCCTCAGAAATTGTTCAGGCCTGTTGTTGCATCAATGCAAGGGAAGATGTAGAACCAAAACAAGAACCAGAGTGTGTAGACCAGCTGGCAAAACAGAGTAACCTGTGGGTACACCCGCAAGATCAAGACCTAGTAATTAAGCAAGTCAAGATGTATATTGCAACAAGACAAAAGATACCCCCTTAAAAACAAAAGAAGATGGATCCTGAAGCAATAAAGTTATGGAGACACAGGACTCATTTGACCATAAAAGACTTTAAGCTCATTCATCAAATCTGAGATCCCACCACTCACTGTGAGATCTCCCAGATCATTGTTACAACAAAAATTGCACGTGTAGTACTTGAAGCATATCATGACCATTCTGGACACTTTGGTAATGAGAAAACAGAGGCCATAATTAGAAAAATATTTTATTGGATTGGGATGAGAAGTGACTTATTAAATGGTGTGAAGAATGCCCAACCTGTAGTTTGAAACGCCCCAATAGAAGCAACAGCGAGCTCCTCTGCATCCCATAATTAATAAGGCACTTCTTGAGTTAGTTGCTTTGGATCGCCTCAAACTTGAACCAAGTGCCAGTGGACAAACATACATCTTAACCATGGTAGATCATTATTCCAAGTTTATGGTCGTCAGTGTGTTAAAGATTTGTCTGCCAGAACCACAGCTGAGACATTTGTAAAGCTTTTCATCTGTCCTTATGGGTACCCAACCAAGATATACTGACTGATCAAGGAACTACATTTGAATCACAGCTCTTCAAAGAACTCTGCACCTTATATGGCAGTAAGAACATAAAAACCACTGCATATCACCCTCAGTGCAATGGACTGTGTTGAGCGAACAAACCAAACACTACTAGGAATGTTAAGAGCACCCCCTGAATATAAACATCCATATTGGCCAACTTGGCTTCCTGAACTTGCTTATTTGTAAAACAATATGATCCACTGTTCTACTGGATGCACACTGCACTATCTAATGTTTGGTCCATGGTAGACTTCTTATGCATCTAGTACTTGAAGTCCAACCAAATGAATCACCTGTGACAGATTGGGTACAAGAGCATAGCAAGAGATTACAAGGAGTTGTAAGTCAATGCATGGAACAAGTACGACTTAAGCAAAACGTGACCTATGACGCTAAAGCCAAATGGACCCCATTACAGATTGGAGAACAGGTATTGCTCAAAAGACTTAGAAATATCATAAATTAGCTACCGGATGGGAACCAGAACCTTTCCTCATCGTCGAGATCCCCTCACCTGACCTACCAGTGTACAAGATTGAAAAAGAGACTGGTAGTAGCACAAAATAGTGCATAGAAATCTCTTAAACCTTGTACCTTCAGAGACAGTGCTCTAATCGATACTACAAGAAAAGCTACATCAGAGGAGAGGCAGGAGAACCCTACCCACCAAGTAAAGGAGATGGATTTACCGACAAAATGGTGCATCGATCCTGGGTTAGATATTCGCACGATGTTCAGATAATCACCTTTGGCAGAACCAATAACAATGCCAGAACCTCCTGATTTACCGAACCAGCAGTTAGTCCTGTAAGACCAGCAGCTTATCAGCCATGTTGATCTCAGAGATGTAATTTTGTATACCTCCTAGAGATACATTTTAGAAGCTCCTCAAATAGTACCTTCCTTCCAGGGATAGTTCTGTTCAAAGTGATTCCCATGACACGGTCACTTAGTTAAATAAATAATAAAGTTTCTGAAAATTCTAGATGCGTTAAGAATGTTTTAATGAAAGTAGATAGAGGTTTAAGTTAAATGGCAGAGTGGTAAGAGGTATTATAAACACCTATAGTAGTAATGTTTAAGAAATGTTATATAAAATGTTTAAAGGGAATACATGGGGGACATGTATTTTTAGGCAGGCCTGAATCTGTAATGCCCCAAAGTTGGGGCACCTCAGTAGAAAATAATAGTAATAAAGCCTAGGGGGTTTACAGGTGCCTAGGGTGCCTGCTGTAGGAGTGGTCTGCAGGGTACAGTCAAAAGGGGTCCCTAAGAGTAAAGTTTTCCCTCCTTGTAAAAGGGAAATGCTGGTAAAAATAGAGAAAAGTGCCTTGTGCACTAAAATATGTCAAAAGGCAGAATTTTTATTGCAGCTGCAGCAACAATGGCCTGGATGGAATGTTGTGCTGAGCTGCTCGTGCACAGCATTCCACTCCAGCCATTCTAGAATTAGAGGGAGTTTTAAGTTTTCAAAATATTTAAGTTGGGGCAGTTCCTGGGCAGCTGTTGAGAGAGGACACAGCAAGTCAAGGGGACAGGTAAAGGCTTACCTCGGGTTAAAGTCATCCCACAGGACTTGCCTGCATGCCTGCTCTGCCTCCAATGCCTGAAGATCCTCTTGATTGCTGTGTGGTGTGTGGTGGTGCCATCAGGGCACTCAGAAGAAAGAAAACAATGAATTTAGCCGCTTTTAGGCTTATGAGTCCCGTTGTTTTCTTATTTTGTCTCTTTCTTTATTTAAAAGTTAATTCCGGTTCCCCGTCCACAGCAGAGAAGAGCTGCATTGCGCCCGAGAAGCTGTCGGCCGTCCGAGGCCCCCTACCATCCTTCCTGCTGCCTGTTCGTTGCCCTCCCACTGCCAGCACACTTCCTGCCTCCCGGTCGCTTCCTCGATCGTCTGTTGGTGTGGGTGAGTCAGCAGCAACATGCTGCATCGTGCTGTCTGCCCATTAGAGGAGAAAGACTATATTTTGTAAAATAAATTGTTTGCTTAGCGCAGAAGAGGAGTGGCTGAGTGCTGCGGGGAGGATCGGGTCAGTAGAACCCAAATTAATATTTAGGAGGGGTGGGTGTAGTGACTCCTACAGGGAGGGGCCAGGGAAGCAAGGCCAAGCAAAGGCTCTTTGAATAGTCATGAGGGGTGGGATTAAGGGCGGCAACCTCAGGCAAGAGTGGCAGCAGGCTCTCTGAGCCGAAGATTTAAAGGGGCCCTGCTACAGAATAAAAGGGGCAACACAGGCCTATTTTGGAAAAGGCATCATGCCCATTGCAGGGGCACCAGGCCAGTTCAGTGAGGGTGCCAGGCCCACGATTCAGAAGGGTGCCAGGCCCACAGTTTAAAGAGGGAGCACCAGGCCCACATTTTGAAAGGGCGCCAGGCCCAGGTTTAAGAAGGGTGCCAGGCCCCCGGTAGTAAAGGGCACCAGGCCCAGTCAAGTAAAAGGCAGCCAGGCCCCAGGTAGTAAAGGGCACCAGGCCCAGTCAAGTAAAGGGCAGCCAGGCCCCGGGTAGTAAAGGGCACCAGGCCCAGTCAAGTAAAGGACACCAGGCCCAGTATAGGTAGGGCATACCAGCCCTTGGAGAAGAAGGCAGCAGGCATATGGGCAGTGAGTGTAACCAGGCTAAATAGCTGGGGTAATTACCTTAAAGTGCTTAGGGGTAGCCAGATCCTAACAAAGACAGACCCAAAGAGGAAAAGGGTCCAACTAAGGGGTGCTTAAGCACAAAACCTGTTATGAAGTGATTATCTGCTGTTGTACTGTTTCTTTGAACTGTTTATTCCTCCAGCATCTCAACTGTTATGTTTATTGCATGAAGCTCTGAGATTGTATTGTATACTATTAGGATTGTGGTAATTTGTCCTTGACAATGAACAATTGCTCTGGATTGTCACAATTTGCCCCTGCTCCAGGCAAGTTGCCCCTGCGGGTGAACAGTTGCTCTGGATTGTTGCAATTTGCCCCTGCTCCAGGCAAGTTGCCCCTGCGGGTGAACAGTTGCTCTGGATTGTTGCAATTTGCCCCTGCTCCAGGCAAGTTGCCCCTGCCAGTTAACAATTGCCCAGGATTGTTGCAATTTGCCCCTGCTCCAGGCAAATTGCCCTTGAAAGTGAACATTCCAGTGTATTGTGCTAAAAGAAGTATCATTGTGCAGCATCAGGTCTGTGATTCAATCTTCAGCCTCCATCAACTCTACACCATAGCAATTTTCAGCCTCCATCGACTTATCACCATAGCAATCTTCAGTCAGCAGAAGACCTCAGCAGCTTCTTGCCCATTCGTCTGCCGTAGTTGAAATTGATGTCCTTTGAAGAGTTGCGACTTCCGGTTCCTGAGCATCTTAGAAGAAAGATGACTGGAAAGTACCTCGTCTGTCCCTCCCAGATGCCTGCCGGTAGACAAGTCCATCGTAGCCAAGTGTGGTCATGGCTGCCTTTTCTTATTTTGTTCTTCGTCTTTGTGGAATCTGATCTTCATCTCCTGCTCCTTCTTGTTTGTTTCTGTCCCTGCATCACCAGTGCAATCCTCATGGTAGTAGCTCGAGTTTGATGGTCCTCCAAGCAGATCTGTCACCAAAAGTGGCTCAGTAGTGTCTTCTTCATCCTTGGTAGTCCTCCTAGTGGACTCTTCACTGAGGCCAGTGTTTGTTGAGGCAGCCCTAGTTGAGGTGTAGGTGCCAGGAAAACCCACAGCAGTTCTTCTTCATCCTTAGCAACCCTGGTTAGTACTGGGGAGAAAGCAGCAGATTCCTTCTCTTGTGGCAATCCTGTAGGTGGATTCCTTGCCACATTTGATTCTTCACCTCTGGCAGCCCAGTTCAAGGGTTTTGTCAAGAAAGAGCATTACTCAAGTCAGTCAGTTCATGCTCTTGTATTCTGGTAACCCCTGAAGAGTGGGTTGGCGATGCCTATGGTCTGTTTGCCAGTCTCACCATTTCCTTTTGCAACCTCTCATAGGTTTACTGGTGAGCTTGGTGCCAAGCAGGAGGTCCTCTTTCTTTTGACCCCTACTCTTCAGTTGTGCACAAAGACAACGGACATCTGCACCTAATAGACTTTGAGAGAGTGAGACTGTTTGCTGATTGCATATTGAATGCTTGTCACATGGTATGATAAAGTAATAAGTTATACTCTTGATGCATAGACCTCTGGGTAGGATATTGTAATAGGGATAAGAATGTTATAGAGTGGCCTTAAGCTGAGGTGAATACTGTAGAGTGGCCTTAGGCTGACACACATATAGAGTGATAACAAAGTTGAGTGATTAGAGTGGTAATTATTTGTTACTGACTATAAGTGAGAGTTATTCCCTGAATTTCCCTTGTGACTGTGTCTACCTTCCCTTGGTATAAATAAAATCCTGCTGGGCATCAAACTTCAGATTGTCTCCTGCCTCTCCTTAAAGGGTATTTCCTGGCACCCAACCTTATTAGGAACACAGCGCTGTCTCGCCAGTCCACCTGCTTGAGGCGATGCTGGGTGTGCAGCTGGGACAGGCAATCTTCAAGGATAGTACCCCAGTTGATAAAATCACCACACAGCCTTTAAGTAGAGTACTGTTCCATACATCACACCACGTATTGGCAGGTAGAAAATCTCAGTGTTAGCAAAAGGGAAAAGGAAAAAACCTTTAGATATTACTAGTTCTCTACTTTTGACAGCTGATGTTTCAGACAGTACAGTTAAGGAGTACCAGGAACATTTAGAAAAAAATCTTTATTGGCTAAAATGATTTATATTAGGAAATGGAATAGAATGAAACAGAATGATGGCATTTAGAATAACCAGTTTGTGTCATTATTCAGCAAGGAAGTCAGCAGGTGGGGGGGCATGGCTGACATAATTTGTGAGAAAGTTTTTCTTCATGGAGAGAGTGGTGGATACATGGAATAGTCTGACACATGAGGTGGTGGGAGAGAGCACTGTGGGGGATTTAAGCATGCCTGGAATAGGCATAAGGGAATCTTGGAGTTAGGGTGGAGGGAGGGAAAGCCACTGACCAGATAAGGTCAGAGGACATAACCAAATATTGGGTTATGGGTAGACTGGATGGGCCTAGCAGTCTTTGTCTGCCATCAATTTCTATGTTTCTATGTTACGGGAGAGTTGCAGGTTAAACAGAAGGCAGTGGTGATTATGCCAGATGTAGTTGGTAAGTATCTGGAATTTATGAAGCCATGAAAATGTTATAGCCCCCATTCATAGACTAGAATATAAATGCATAATGGCAAACAGTGGCATTTGACTGCACGAGAACAGGACAGTATAACAGAGAACAGTAGCTTAGATAATGATTAGAGTACAACAATAAGGAATGATATGGAATAAAACATTATTTCCATAACTTTGCAGGATTCTTACCATTGAAACATACAAATGGTTTGTGTTTCATTGCATGTGAAATTCTTCCATGTGTTACCTCTGAATCCACCACAGCTGTCATTAACAGTGTCATAGGGATTTTCTTTGTCCAGTTCAGAAACATGAAGCGCTCACCATTGGACCACTGCCACTGATTGGTGCTGGTATTGCGGAACAGTCCAATCCAGTGATTCCCTGTGTTATTGCTTGTCATATCCATGATCAGATTCATCTGTTTCTGACTGCGAATGGTGACGAGATCTGTGTAGTTAGTTCTGCATGTGTGTTGAGCCTCCTCCCAAGTCATTGTTTCCTTCAGGATAAAATATTGCTCATATGCCAAAGCTACGGTTAAGCAGAAAGCTGCAAGAAACATACAGAGTGTCTGAATTATTTTCATGATAGTTTATTTATTTATTTTATTTATATTTTCTGGTTTCCCCAACAACTGGCCAAGCTGCCACTGTCACCCTTCCAGCCATATATCAGTTGACCCACCTCTTGGCCCTCCATGACTTGTCTCCCACAGTGGGTCCCTCAGGTTTGCAGCATCCATTGCTCAGCCTTTCTGTATATGGTGGGGGTGGGGGTTGGGGGTCAGCTCATCAGGGCCAGAAAGTGCCCATCCCTAGACCTTCCTTCTGAAGGAGGGTGTATTTTTGTTCATGACCTGTGCCACTGCATGGTGAGGTGCATCTGTTTTCTCCCTCCCCATCCCCCTGGTGCTGTATACATACCATCCTTCCTCAGCAACCCTGCGGAGCAACTGACCAACACAAGTCTCTAGTCTGTTTTCTTGGCCCACCAGAAAAAATCACTGTGGGAGCACACAAGGCAGCAACCCATCCCCATCCAAGAAGTTCTGCTACCAGCAGTACCTAAGCACAGGAACCCCCCCCAACCGAAGGATCTTCAGTCTCTCTCCTGAACTCAGTTTGTCCACATGTAGCTCTACCACTGTACCACTGGACAGCCTCTGTTATGGCATTTTATGGTGATATCTGAAGGATATTGTTATGAACTGAAAACAGATAAAGGACTGATATGACTGAAATGGAGTTCTAGTCAGGTGAGGGGCAGGTTCTGCTAGAGGCAAATCAGTCCTAGCAGTCCTCTACTTAACTACCGCAGGTCCATGCAACCCTGAGAGCGAGGGTCAGGTAAAGGAGGTCAGCATCTGCAGTGATGTCCTCAGGTCTGCAGGGGACTCAGCTTTAAGATAACTCCGAGGTGCCAGACAAGACACTGCTCCTGTCCACCAAGAGAGTCATTCTGTAATTGTCAATGTAACTGGTAAGGCAATAAACGTGTTTGGCCTCTTTCCTATGCAGCAGGTACCAAGTACACTATACCTGGTTTGGAAAAGCTAGGTGGGTGGGTATTGTTGGGACAGTGGGGTGAGTGGCCCCTAGAGCATTTAAAGCAGGAGAGTAGGGGAACTGGTGTTGGAGGATGTGGAGAGGAGAGGGAGGCAGGTTGGAATTAAAAGGGGGATGGAGTAGGATGCAGCACCTGTGAAGTAGTCATTTTCAGGGCAGTCCTCTGCAGATGGTTGTGCTGCTCAATGTGTGATAGGATTGTAGCATCCACTGTGGAACTAGTCACAGCAAAAGATGAGCTTAGTCTTCTGTGGAGCAGTTTTGAGTGTGAGCTAGTGGACACAGACACAACTCCTCTTCCCCAATAGATGCCACAGGTCCTGACTTGGGAAGAGGACTGTAATCATAAGTGGGGGTGAAGAGTCCACTCAGGCAGAGGCTGGGCCCTGGGGTGGTGATGTTGAACTGGTTTGCTCACCCTTATGACTCAGTTTGTCCAGTCTTCCCAAGGACAGGACCTGGGCCAGTTACCTCTCAGGATACATGGCCTGTCACGAAGGTGACACCAGAAATGAGTATGGAGTCCAAAGGCAAGGTGAGGTCTACAAAGATAGTCGTGCTCAGGACTTCTTTTTTAAGGGGTTGGTGTGGATAGTGGGTGTGGGGGCCAGGAAAGTAGAATAGTTAGGTGCTTGTGTGATTGTTACAAGTAAATATGTGTGCTGCCTTGGCTTGTGCATTTGAGAAAGAGCAATGTGCTTCGGGACAGCCCAGGTTCCAGTTGTCTCAGTGGCACAGCTGGTTAGCGTAATCGGAATGGTATTCCAGGTGCCCTGGGTTCAAGTCCCAGCTGAGGCACTTACTTCTTTTTCAGCTCTCTATGTGTGTTCCATAAATATGCACACTACACTCCTGTGTGATTGTTTTGTATTTTACCCCTACACTAGGGTCTGTGACCTCACCACTCTTTCCTCCCTGTTCCTTGGACCCACGACTTCCCTGTGTTTGTACCAGAATTTTTGAATGATCCCACTGTCCAAGCTGCTACCATCTCCTCTGGCAGCACATTCCAGGCCAACACCATCCTTTCTGTGAAGAAGTGCTTCCTCACATCCCTCCTGTACCTTCCCCACCAGCTTTAGGCTGTGTCCTCTAGTGGTGGTGTTGTCTCTCTTGTTGAAGAGATCCCCACACTCTACTTTGTTTACTCCCTTCAGATACTTGAAGGTCTCTATCACATTCCCCTTTGCCTACTCTCCTCCAAGGAGTACATCCTCAGGGCTCCTAGAGTCTTTTTGTATGACTTGTCCCGCTGTCCCTGATCATTTCAGTCACCCTCCTCTGCACCCCTTTCAGCAATGTAATGTCTTTTTTCAGGTACAGGTGCCAACACCTCACTCCATACTCCAAGTGAGGTTGTACCAGTGACCTATATAATGACAGAATAACCTCACTGTCTCTGCTGCTGAAACCCTCATATGCATCCCAGCATCCTGTTAGCTTTTGCTACTGCCTTTTGCATTGAGCGGATTGCTTCAACATTGAGCGGATGAGCTTTCCTCATTGCATTGAAGGTGCCCTTCTGAAATCTAGGACTCTAGCCTTTGATCAGGCTTACTTGTCCCAAGAGCCAGCTCGAACCATATAGAGTTATGGTTGCTCGACCCTAGTGGTTTCCCTGCCCTCACTCCTCCAGTCACTTCCGAGTTGGTGAGTACCACATCGAGAATGACAGCCTACCTAGTTGGTTCCTTAACTAGCTGTACCACCAGGCAATCCTGCAGTGTATCTAACAGGCCCGAACTTCTGGAGCTTTTGGCTGCTGGAATGACGCAATATCTAGTAGGTTTAGATCTCCCACCACCAACACCTCTTTTAACACCCCCTTTCTAGTTCTGTTCCTAGATCCTTATTTCTGTCTCTTTCCCCTGTCTTGGAGCTCTGTTGATCACTCCCATTCATAGTTTCTTCCCTAAATATGTCATGAGCTGAACCCAGAGCTGCTCTGTTTCCCCATTACCTCCTGTGATGTTTCCATTCTCCAGTGCCTCTATGGCTTCCCTAATATATAGGGCAATGCTTCTTCCTCTGCCTTTTCTACCCCTTCTTTCTCTTGTATATAGCCTGGGACTATCGGGTCCCAGCTAATATTCTTGTCACCCATCGCTCCTCTGATTTCTACTAGATCCATCTCAGTGTCTGCAACCATTGGCTGGAGCTCACTAATTTTATATCCCAGCCTCCTGGCATTCAGGCAGATGTGCAGACTCCTCTCCATCTTTCTCCTGATCCCCTCTTGTTTCTTCCTATTTCTTCTCCCTTATTCTGTCGTAGCCTCCTTATTCATTTACTTATTTTCATGTTGATTGGAGGCCTTGCCAGCCCTTCCTGATTGGCCCATCCCCAAACCTAATTTGAACTTCCAACCTACTGTTATCCACCATGCTGCTATTAGTCCCCTGTTCAGGGGTGCCCGCTGGGTTCCTCATCTGCTCTCCCTTCTCAGTGGTTCCCCTTGCTCCCTCTCCCCCCACAGTCAAACTGTTCAATATAAACGGCAAACGTCTGCCCCACAGAGCACTGAACCCCTCCATCAGGTGAAGGCTATCATCCTTAAAGAGCTTCTTGTTCCAGAAGTTCCCCAGTCCCCCATAGTGGGATGCCTCTCCTCCTGACACCATCCCTTCAAACACCCATTAAACTCCTTATTCTCTTCCTCCTCAGTTTCTCCCTTCCGTACTCTAGCAAACCCATCTATCTATATTCCCTGATGGCTGATGCACCAGGAAGGCATCTAACCTTTCCACTCCCCTTCCTCCCCTGCCCACCACCGTGTCTACTCCCCTAATCACTGAGTCCTCAATCACTAAACCCTCCTGTGGACTTCCTCTTCCTCACTCCCTTGGTGCCACCAAGTCATCCTGCCCATTTCCCTGATGGACTTAGAGCCCCCCACGATGAAGTCAGGTACTGGAGCCTTCTCCAGGGGTCAAAGTGATTTTCTGTCTGAATGGTATGATATTGACAAACCCCTAAGGCTTTCCCTGCCACCTTCCCTTCCCCACCATCCTCCAGCCCCCCTGGGCCAGTCTGCCTGTGTTGGAGTGGCCGTGTGGGGGGTAGACCTCAACTGAGTCAGTGCTACAGCTAATACATCTTGTCACTTACTGCTACCAGCTGAGCATGGAGCTCTGCAAAGGTTCTGCAGATGGGGCAATGTTCCCACTTCCAGAGTATAGCCCTTGAGAAGTGCACCCCACAGTCCCCACAACTGACTACCTCCCCAGTGCAGCTCATTTCCACACTGATCCTAGGATACAAAAAAACAGAGAAACATAGAATTTGACGTCAGATAAGGACTGCTTGACCCACCTAGTTTGCCCATGTTCCCTACCTACTGTCACACTGTAGACCCTACTTGATCTTTGGTCCCCCCCCTTCCCTTGCTTTTAAGGTTCCTATATACCTATCCAAAGCCTTCTTAAATCCTATTGCAGTTTTTTTCCCCACCACCTCCTCGGGGAGGCTGTTCCAGGCATCCACCACCCTTTCTGTGAAGAAGTGTTTCCTTACATTTCTCCTGATTCTACCCCCTCCTTTCATTGCATGACCCCTTGTTCCTGCACGTCCTTTTCTTTGAAAAAGAAACATAGAAACATAGACTTTGACGGCAGATAAGGACCACTTGGCCCACCCAGTCTGCCCATTTCCCTACCTACTGGATAAGCTGCAGATTCTAGTTAACCAACAGCCTATTTCCTGCAACCCCCCACTATAATTGCCTTATGTCTGTCCCATGCATGTTTGAATTCTCCACTGTTTTAGACCCCACAACCTCTCCAGGAAGGCGGTTCCATGCTCCACCACTCTCTCCGTGAAAAGAATTTCCTCACATTACCCCTGGGCCATCCCTCTAACTTTAAATTGTGCCCTTGTCCTTACACTCTCTTTTTCTGAAGATGCTACCTCCTGGACTTTGTTGATTCCTTGAGGTACTTAAAAGTTTCTATCATGTCCCCCATCCCTCCTTTCATCAAGGGTATACATATTAAGCTCTCTCAGTCTCTCTTCATATGGTTTCTGATGTAGACCCTGCACCATTTTAGTTGCGCCTCTGGACTGCTTCCATCCTGTCTATGTCCTCATGCAGATGAGGTCTCCAAACTGCATGCAGTACTCCAGATGGGGTCTCACCAACTGTCTGTATAGAGGGATAACCACTTCCCTTTTTCTACTTGTGATGCCCCTCCCTATGCATCCCAGTATCCCCCTGGCTTTCCCTACTGACTTCTCACATTGCATACCCACCTTTAGGTCATCTGATATGACTACACCCAGATCCCTTTCCATTATTGTTGTTGTTAGTACCTCCTCTGCTATTGTGTACTCTTCTCCTGGATTTTTATTTCCCAGGTGCATTACTTTGCACTTCTTTGCATTGAATCTAAGTTGCCATATGTCTGACCATTCCTCCAACCTTGCCAAGTCCCTTCTCATCCTTGCTACCCCCTTGTGTATCAACTCTGTTACAGATCTTTGTGTCATCCGCAAAGAGGCATACCTTTCTTCCAGACCCTCTGCAATGTCACCTATAAAGACGTTAAGAGGACTGAACCAGTACTGAGCCCTGAGGTACTCCAATTAGTAACCCCTTTCTTCAGAATGTGTTCCATTCACTATTACCTTGTGTGTCCTGTTGTGCAGCCAATTTTCACTCCAGGCTACCACCCTGGAACCCACTCCCAGGCTGGCTAACTTGATTATTAATCTTTGTGTGAGATTGTGTCAAATGTCTTGCTAAAGTCTAGGTAGGCCATATCCACAGCCCTCCCTGGTCTATTACTTGGTCACCCAGTCAAAGAAATCAATTAGATTTGTCTGACATTACCTTCCTGCTGTGAATCCATGCTGCTTTGTCCAGTGCCCTGCTGGCCTCTAGGTACTCAACAATTCTTTCTTTCAGAAGTGATTCCATAATTTTCCCCACCAGTGAGGTCAAACTAACAGGTCTGTAGTTTCCTGCTTCTGCCTTGCTCCCACTTTTGTGAAGGGGAATCACATCTGCCCTCCTCCAGTCCTCAGGCACCACCCCATCTTCCCATGATTTGTTAAAAGTGTGGTCAGTGGTGTCACTAGGTCCTCCCTTAGTTCTTTTAGGATTCTAGGGTGAATCCGTCAGGCCCCATTGCTTTGTCCACCTTTGAGTTTTGTAGTTCTTTCAGTACTCTTTTCTTTAAATGGACTGGTATCAACCCCACTATCTAGAGTGCTTCTACTGTTTGGTTTAGGTAACTCCTCCTCTTCTTTGTGAATACTGAGCAAAAGTATTCATTCATTATCTCTGCCTTTTCACTGTCTCCTCTGCCCACCTCCCCTCCTTTACTAATCTTCCCTATCCTCCCTTAACCTTTCTATGTTCCCTAATGTACCTATAAAAGGTTTTATCCCCCTTCTTAACTGAGTTGGCTATCCTTTCCTCGGTTTGGGCCTTTGCTTTTCTGACTGCCTTCCCCACTTCTTTCTGCTTTAATTGATACAGTTGCCCGTCGTGTTCCATCTGTGATTCCTTATACTTTGTGAATGCAGCCTTTTTCTCCTTAACCTTCCCTGACACTTCTTTTGAGAGCCATAGTGTTTTTTTATTCCGCTTTGTTTTCTTTATTTGTTTCACACAAAGGCTTGTTGCCTCCGTGATGGCAGTTTTGATTTTTCTCCGTTGTTCTTCCACCCTCCTTTCTGGCCATTTGCTAATGCATTCCTCAGGTATTCACCCATTTTGCCAAAGTCAGCCCTTCTAAAGTCCAGTATCCTTGTATTTGTATGGCTTGTCTCCATGGTTGTGTTTATTGTGAAGCACACTGTGCAGTGGTCGCTTGTTCCCAGGTGTCTACTGACTCTGAGTTTGTGATCCTCTCTCCATTTGAGAGTACCAGGTCTAATATTGCTCCCTCCTGAGTG
This sequence comes from Neoceratodus forsteri, assembly GCA_016271365.2. NCBI lineage: Eukaryota > Metazoa > Chordata > Ceratodontiformes > Ceratodontidae > Neoceratodus > Neoceratodus forsteri. The sequence goes on from JADMNL010000035.1 coordinate 65,292,196, forward strand.
GGTTCCACCACTAGCTGTCTAAGGCATGCTCCTGTAGGGCATCGAGAATGACCCTGTCTTGGATGTGGCTCCGTCCATGTTGCCAAGTTAACATCTGGCATATTCAGGTCCCCCATCAACAGTATCTCCTTTTTCAGCCATTTTGAGAATGCCTCTATCATTTTCGTCCATTTCTCCCTTGAGACGGGGCTGTATACAACCCCTGTGGACTGTGATGCCATCCTGGATTCCTCTGAACCTTATTTATACCCTTGAGGTATTTGAAAGTCTGTATCATATCTCCCTCACCCTCCTTTCCTCCAGTCTGTACATATTGAGGTCCTTCAGTCTCTCCTCATAGGGCTTTGATCCAGATCTCGCACTATTGTAGGTGTGTCCTTCTCTGACTGCCTCAGCTTTGTCTATGTCTTTTCAGAGATGAGGACTCCAGAACTGGACACATTACTCTAGGTGGGGTCACACGAGACTGATACAGAGGTATTACCACCTCATCTGCTGGTGATGACCTCTCCTGTGCACCCTAGCATCCCACTGGCTCTCCCACTGCCTTGCCACACTGTTTGGCCACCTTTAGGTCATCAAATATGATAACACCAGGTCTCTTTCCTGTTTGGTGGTCGCCAGTACCACTCCCCCATTTTGTACTCTGACACTGGTTTCCACACCCCAAGTGCGTGATTTTACATTTGTGTTGAAGCTTAGTTGTCACTTTTAAGACCACCTCAAGCTTACCTAGACCTCTATTCATTTTTCCAGCCCTGGAGCATCCACTCTATTGCAGATTTTTGTAGCATCTGCAAAAATACACACCTTTTCTTTTAGTCCCTCTGCAATGTCGCTTATAAAGATATTGAAGAAGACTGGTCCCAGTACTGATCCTTGCGGCACCCCACTAGTCACCCTCCGTTCCTTGGAGTGAACTCCGTTTACCACTACTCTGTCGCCTATCCTCCAACCAATTTCTTACTTAATTTACCAGTTTTAGTCCCACTCCTAGACTGCTCAGCTTGTTTATGAGTCTTTTATGTGGAACAGTGTCAAGGCCTTACTGAAATATAGGTAGGCTACATTCACCGCCTCCACCCGCTCTACTTCCCTGGTCACTCAGTCAAATAAATCTATAAGATTAGCTTGACATGCTTCCCCTAGTGAATTAACACTGCCCTCAGATCTTGTAAGCCACTGGATTGAAGATATTCCACAATCCTTTCTTTCAGTAGCGATTTCATTAATTTCCTACCACTGAAGTCAGGCTGATTAGAAACATAGAAACATAGAATTTGATGGCAGATAAGGACCGCTTGGCCCACCCAGTCTGCCCATTTCCCTACCTACTGGATAAGCTGCAGATCCTAGTTAACCAGCAGCCTACTTCTTCCTACCCCCATCCCCCAGAATTGCCTTATGACTATCCCATACATGCTTGAATTCCACCACTGATTTTGACTCCACAACCTCCTCCGGAAGGCCGTTCCATGCATCCACAACCCTCTCTGTGAAAAAATACTTCCTTAAATTACCTCTGAGCCGCCCTCCCTCTATCTTCAAATTGTGCCCTCTTGTTCTTGCACACTCTTTTTGAAAGATGCTACCTCTTGGACTTTGTTGATTCCCTTGAGGTACTTGAAAGTTTCTATCATGTCCCCTCTCCTCCTTTCCTCGAGGCTATACATATTAAGCTCCTAAGTCTCTCTTCATATGTCTTCCGTGCGACCCTGCACCATTTTAGTTGCCCTCCTCTGGACAGCTTCCATCCTGTCTATGTCTTTATGAGATTGGGTCTCCAGAACTGCACACAGTACTCCAGATGGGGTCTCACCAACTGTCTGTACAGAGGATAATAACTTCCTTGTTTTCTACTGGTGATGCCTCTCCTATGCATCCCAGTATCCCCCAGCCCTCTTTGCTGCCCTCTCACATTGCCTGGTGATTGGTCTGTTATTGCTAGTCTCCTCCTGTTCCCACTTTTTGTGAGGTAGCATTACATCTGCCCTCCTTCAGTCCCCTGGGACCACTCCAAACTCACTAAAAGGCCTACCTTCTGTAAGGGGTCCCATATATTTGGAGTTCTTTATATACCTCCTTTACTTAATCCCTTAACCCTGGTTAATTGTAATTATATATTTGTATTTGTATAATACATGCATACATTAAAATAAAATATACAAAATAACTGGGATTGTTATTTCCTAGGGAACCCCATCCCGGTCATACTTTTGCTGCAAACACGTGCCAGATTTCGCAGGCGCGTATGCCCAAGCAGCAACTCTTCCCTCGCTAAGTGCCAGCCACCAGTCCTTAGTGCCGGATCTGCCATTCAGCGGTAAATTAATAAAATAAATAAATAAAAAAGTAAATGGGCACTTCAAGTGATAACATGAATCTTTTTGTTTTTTTAATAAATACAAAAAAGTAAGGGACACCTTCTGATTCAGCTGCCTTCCTTTCCAACCACATGGAATGTGTCAAAACCTGACCGGACTGCACAGAGATGTTTTTTTTATATATTTTATATAGTTGCTGTAGAAAAAATTATCCCCAGCAATTATATAAGATAGGCATGGGTGAGTGTTTAACTCAAGAGTTTACACCCACAGTGTTGAATGTTTAAATAAACCCTCTAGCTTTGCTCTCGGGTTTATGTAGCATTCAACACCTTGTAACACACCTTGGGTGTGTGTGCGTGTGTAAAATCTCATTAAACACACCACCCCATGCATTATTGTATATGTAAATTTCTATTTTCCTTGTATCATCCAAATGTAACAACAAATGTCAATATTCTAGAGCTCAGCGGCTGCTACATCAGATGTTCTGTCACTGTCAACTGCACTTTCATGTGTCGTGCAGCAGGATGTGACTAATATAGTCCTGCAGGCTTACCTGCCAACAGGGAACCAATTGCTCTACATTTCCCTGCGTCCATGGCTATTCTGGGCAACCTAGAAAGGAGCAAAAGTAGTAGTATTAGTGGTGGTGGTGGTGGTGGTGGTGGTGGTGGTGGTGGTGGTGGTAGTAGTAGTAGTAGTAGTAGTAGTAGTAGTGGATTTTTACTGCACCACCAAGGCTGAACTAATACACTTTTATATACCAGAAAATACCTTTAAACATGCAAATTGTAAAAAACAAACAAAAAAATGAAAACATCACATATAAGGCAAGGCACATTGTCAGAATTTTTAGATTATGCATCGGTGATATCAGAGCATCTAAGTTCACAAATAAAGGTACACATTTTAATACACAGTTAAGGGACTATATGGTGCAGACACTGAATTACAAAAACCCTCCTAATCTGCTAAATACATTCCCATAATTAGTAATGTTATGCCTCTACATATATGTCAGGAGGATACAATTTACAATAAAAAGAACTCAAGCAGCTAGTTTACAAAAATTTGACACTGCATAATAATCTCTTAGTGCACCCATGCTTCACTTCTTAGCCTTTGTTGCCAAATTCTGGTTTGGACTTCTTCCCTCCTATCTATCTTTCCTTCTACCTTCAGCCAGTCCCTTCCCCTACCCGCTCCACTCCAGATCATCCCGTTCTTTCTCCCTTCCCCACCCTCACTCTACAGCAGGCCAGTCAGCTTTCCCCTTCTGTCTTCCTTCCCTCTGGAACCAATTTTCTGTTTCCCTACAGCAAGCCGCCTTGGTCCCAGCATTCAAGCACTTGCTCAAAAGTCCGCCAGCTGCTCCTTGCCTCTGCCCCAACTATCTCTTCCCCAAACTAAGCTCTGCCTAGCTACACTCCATCTTTCATTATTATTTGATGCAATGGACTAAGGTTTCCCAACCGGGGCTCTATTTATTGATTTTATCCAAGGCATTTGACTTGGTCAGCCATTAACTTCTCCTAACTAAACTTCACCTACTTGGACTGGATGGGCTCTCTGCTACATGATTCGAGAGCTATCTGCTCAACTGAACCCAAAAAGTCTTATGGAGAAGAACCCAGTCTAGTGCTAAACTGGCAATCTCAGGGTACCCAGGGCTCGATCCTTGGTCCTCTGTTATTTACTCTTTTGTCAATGACATAGAGCTGGTTGGCGGGAGGAACAACTTTATCCTCTATGCAGATAACACTGTTGTCTACTGCAGTGATCCACTTCCTAGAGTAATCTGTGCCGACCTCTAGCCAGTCTAGCTGCACTGGAAGCCTGGTTCTCCTCAAACTCACTTGTAATGAATGAAGAAAAATGAAGGCAGTCCTATTCGATCCAGATGCCTTGGCTCAGACCGTCATGGCATCTTTCAGCTTCATACTGCCCAAAGGAAGAGAATAGAGGTCACAGACAAGATCAAGTACCTCAGGGTCCGCTTGATCAGGCGATGACCTTCCAGCCTCATACTGACTCTGTTGTTAAGTCCACTCACCAGAAGTTAGATTTCTATAGGCTGGGTGACTCTCTTTCTCTCGAGGCTTGTTGTGCAATATCTAACTGCACCCTACTCCCCTCCCTCCTCTATGGAGTTCCCCTGCTGCATTCGCTAAGGGAGGGTGAACAAAGAAAGCTTACTACGCTCTACCACAGGGTGGCTCATTTCACCACCAACTCCCACCCCCCCAAGAAGGCACTACTGCGAGGTTCATGCTGATCTCCACTGGCCTGCTATGTGACAAAAACTAGCCTACTCCTCTTTGAGCCTGACCTTCAAATTTACCACTGCTGGCCCTCCTCCTCACCTGCATGGGCTGTTAAATCCCAAAGTCCAGGGCCGGGGCCTGAGATCCTCCACTGGCCATCCCCTAGACATCCCTCATGTCCGAACTAACTATGGCAATTGCTCCTTTAGGTACACTGTCCCAAATTTATAGAACCTTCACCCTGTTGAATTGGCTAATTGTTGTACTATTCAGGGTCTTAAGTCGGGCCTGAGAGTATACCTGCTAGAGCTTAGTCTCTGTGGCTATAACCGCTAGCCTGGAACTTAGTCTTGGTGGCTGAAACTTGCTTGTCCTATGGCAGTCGGGCTTTCACGGGTGGCAATATATCCTGCATATTGCTGTTACCACCTCTCTCCTAAAGCATTGTTGGTTAAGATGCATATGTCTGATTTAATTTGCTATGTTATTATGTGTATGTAACTGACATGCTCTGTAATGTACTCTATATCCTATCCAATGTATACTCCAGCTAGTGTGTACTCCTACCAAAGTATGTAATAATCTGTACTCCTGCCAATATATGTAATTATTGTCTGTAACTAATCTGGGTCGCTTCCTGAAAAGAGACCTCTGGTCTCAGTGAGCTTACCCGGTTATCAAAATCTAAATAAATAAATAATGCTTAAACCATTGTACTTTTTACCCTATTGTGATTGCAAAACTACTCTTCTGAGTCCCTGAATTCTGCTGTATTACACTGCTTTTATTATGTCTTTGCATTGTATTTATATTTTTATGTCACCTTCTTTGCATCTGTTAATATTTATACCATTCCCCAGGTCGCACCTGGAAACGAGCCTTGGCTCAGTGTGCCTTTCCCGGTTACCAAAGTTTAAATAAATAAATAAATAAATGACTACAGGCATTCTTTATTTCAGACTGTGCTAGCTTGCACAATTGCAGGCTCCTGTACTTTACAGGATTTGAAGGCATCTACAGGAACGCCTTCTGACTTGAACTAGTTATACAGAAAACGAGAGCAATTTGGTTTCCACTAAAATAATGTAATCTACAAGGAAAAGCAGTAACATTGCCATTGAGTTACAGGGAAAATGTCAAATCAGTCTGGGAACACTGCAAGCGTACACATCTTGTGAGATATACAATAGACTCTTGCATGGAGATGGGGATCTTTAACCCAGATTTGTCCACTGCCTGTGGTATGAAACTAGACACATTCCTTTTTGTTTTCTTCCCTCTTTGTTTCAACTCTTTTCTTATTCCTGTTTCTTTAACTGCCTTCTCATTGATCCAATGAAGTCCCTGTAACTCACTGTCCTGTTTCCAAATGGACTAAAAAAACTGTTTATATGGCTCTTCCTATTTCTAACATTTCTAACCTAATATACTTCTCATCGTGAAAGACTCCTGGGCCTGATATTCAAAAAGGCGCAAAGCGCAGCATAAACATTAATGCTGCACCTTGCAGTTGCCCAGTTGTCCAAAAGTGATATATTCAGCGGAATAGCATGCCGGCACTATTTGACTGAATCTAGGGTCATGGCAGTCCAGCACTAATCCACTTAGCACTGCGAAGACATGTCTTCTGAAACTGGGCACCACAGTGGCTGGTGCCCATCCTAAATTTCTGATATTCAAACGGACCCAAGCAAATGAGCTCATTGGGCATGCAAGGCACTAAGGGGCAGTTTGCATTCTTATTATGGGCTCATTTGCATAGGGAGTCTGGCGGTTTAGTGTGGTGCCACCCCCCACTTGCCTCATCCCAGAGCACTATCCCTAGTGCCAGTGGCCCACCCCCGCAGATTGCCATCCTGATGTAACATAGTATACTGTTCCTCACGCTAGTGGTCCTCACCCACTGATCACCGCCCTGATGTTTAAAATAAATAATTCTCTGGTACCCAGTGGTCCCTCCCCCCACCCGATTACCTGCCTTACATTCATATATAGTTTCCCTGCTGAAAATAAAGTTACACCATTTTCTGGTGTGTAGAGGACCTCCCACCATGGTAGGTAGTGGCCCTGCACCCCATTCCCCCTCGATCCTGACCCTGAGACAACTGGCACAGCCCTCCGTGTTCCACCAAGGCTGGCCATCGACCGGGCTGTCAGTGAGCGTGTACTGTAACAGTATGTGCTCATTGACAGCCCTGTTGGTTGGCTGGCCATGATGGTGAGCAGAGGGGTGTGCTGGTCACTGGAACCGGGTCAGGATGGGGGGGAAGCGTGGTGGTTTGGGGCACTACCAACCAGGTGGGGGGGTCCTTCTAGACACCAGGGAATATTGAAACTTTATTTTACAGGGATCGGGATGGAAGGGGTCCACTAGACACTAAGGAATGGTGTAACTTTATTTCTAGGGGACTGGGATGGAGGGACCACTGGACACCAGAGAACATAATGGTACATAGTGGGCATGGTACTGGGTAGAGGAGGAGCACTGTACACCAGGGAAACTATATATGTATGTTAAGCAGGTACCTGGTGGCGGAAGGACCACTGTACACTAGGAAATTATGTATATATGTTGGGTGAGTGATTGAGGGAACCACTGACAACAGGGAAACTATACATAGTTGTCAGTTGGGTGATTGGAGGGGAAGGGATGACTGGACACCAGGGAATAATTTATTTTAAACACTGGGCCGGCGATTGGGGGGATCACTAGCACCAGGGATAATGTACTCTTTAGTATCAGGCCAGTGATTGGTGAGGGGACCACTAGACACTAGGGACTACTGTGTATGGGTCAGAGGCCACTGCATTTCCTCCACCAGTTGCTACGGTTGTGCAGGAGTACGTCAGGGTTTGGATCAGCAGTATGTGTGCTGTGCAAGGCGACCAAGCCAAATGGCTTTGTGTGGCACACACACTTTGAATATTGGATTGTGTCAATATTCAGGTCTGTACCCCTTCATTTGCAATACACCCCCCTCTGAATATTGCCCAGGTACAAACCCTGTTTGCCTGCCCTAACCAGGCTTTTGAATACGGGAAATCTGTGCAAAGCATGCAAACTGGGATTTGCGCCCAGGCAAAGTTTTGAATATCAGGCCCCTGATTAACTATAATCCTAGTCACGCTACTCTGAGGTGATTCTATCATCTCACTTTTATTATGTTCTAAAAAGAATGTTCTCTGTGACTAGCTCCATCTTGTAATCTCTCCAGTCTGATGTAGGCAAGCAAGGTTTGCAGCTTTGATGTCAGAACGATGAGATTACAAGAAAAAAAATACATCAGGCTATGCATTATAAGGGCTCCTATACATCATAGAATGTTTCAGCTCAGACATGCCCATCTGTAACCACTTTTTTTAAGAGGAGCTAACCAAGTCACGCAAATCATTAGTGACAATTGGTCCCTGCTGGAACTGGACTCAAAATTACAACAGCTTTTTATGGAAGGTCCAAATAGTGTTCAGGAAATGTAAAACTATTAAGGATTTGGTTTTTTAAAAGTTCTCTGCCAGGTCCAGAACAAGAACCAGTACGAAGCAACATTCATTCTTTACCTCCCGTTAGGCAACTTTAAATGTGGAAAATGCACCTATTGTAGTTATAGCCTGACCTGCAAAGCATTGTGCACCCTAGAAACACAGTTTCATCCAGATTAAAGATTTTATTAATTGTAGCAGCAAAGCAACTGTGTATCAATTGACTTGTAGTTGTGGGACCTTTACATGTCGAACTGCATGCCAGTTCAAAGTAAGGATAGGGAATATGTCAGAGCCATGGAGAGGGGACACCAGTTGTACTGTAGTTAAACATGTACAAAATACACCAGGAATAGTACAGAATATCAAATCTTCAGGCATTGAACAAGTAAAAGTTGGTCCTGGGAGGTGATATTAAGAAATTAATAGGAATGAGGGAAAGTTATTAGATTTATGAATTTGGAGCCAGAGATCCACAGGGGGCTAAATGATAGTATTGATTTGGCACTTTTTTAAAGAAGTTCAGGTGCTAAAAAACAAGTGACATCTATTATTTGAATATTTAAAGTGAAAGATGTGCAATAAAGTTAGACTGCAGATGTGAGTGGAGAAAAATAACTACTGCCTTACAGTTAATCGAATGCATTTAAGTGGGTGCCTGAGTCTGAGTACTACACTGAAAAAATGAACCTGTTGAACTAAAATAAAATATGGAAGTGTAATACTTGAAATAGACATGATATTATACAGTTAAATGATGTGTTCACAACAAGTTACTTTATCCTCAGTGGTTGGTATGGCTCAAGTTTTTTAAAGTTTTGTTTATAATCAGTGTGGCGTGTTTTTAAAATGGTCATATGATTCTTTTGTCACTATCTTTTCTTATTGGGATCTGTGTCATCCCACCTTGTGGTATAAATAGGGCACTTATAGATCTATGTATTGTATGTCTAGATAACTCTGAAGAAGCCTGGCAGCACACCAGGAGAAACATTAGTGTGATTTTAGGCCAGTGGACCACTGCATGGTTTATTTTCACTATAAATAAATTATTATTATGACTGTTTGAGACTGTGAGTCATCGTAGTGCCTTATCTATGGGTACTTCACTTTGTTCTTTGTTCTACATTTCAAATAAGAAGCAAGAACCTACTGCTACTGCCCCAGGCAGAGATCTATAGCAGATTGTGGGGGATGATCTCTGAGGCACTCCACATTCCTGACATCATGGGTTGTATACACCCGATAGGTTGTCTGATGCACATGTGACTAAAAATAATCCTTGCCCTTCTGGTGGTCACTGGTCTGTTGTGATCAGTTCTAATTGTGCTTCTGAAAAAGATGGTCGCACTCCTACAGAGCCCCAGACTTTATTTACAAATATCAATTCATCGACAAGGTAGGAAAATAATGTAGTCGAATACCCAATATGTGACACAGAATATGTCAGCCGTAGATTGTACTATTCAGAAATGTTACATTTAAAAATGTTAATTTTATTCAGCCTAGAACTGTTTGCGTCTATTACCACGTCAGGATTCTCAGACATGGCCTCAATAGTCAGAATCTCCCCTTGCCCTGGTGTAATGGTGTGTACTAGTACACAGGTGTTGTCAGAGGTATTATTAGAGGAAAAGGAGGGAAGTGGTGGAAAAAAAAGAAGAGGAAGCTAAAATCTTTTTCCCAGATAGCAATACTGAGATAAAAGGCACATTTATTCCATTTTATTTAGGGAGGCAGTATAGTATAGTGGTTAAGGGCACTGAGCTGCAAACCTGGAGACCTGGGGCCCAATTCCAGAAGGAGATACAGCAACATAAGGTGAGGACTCAAAACCCCATGTGTATCTCGCTTCACACGCTAGGCGATACGCCAGCGCCCCTATTACAAGAGGTGAGATGCGCCATGGTGTATGTGGGCTATGACAATCACAGGATATGACAACACCACGCCACAGCCTGCAACACCTGGTGCAACTGCGGGTTATGACAGCAACATAGCCCATTTCCAGTAGGGCGGCTGTCATAACCCACAGTTGCAATTACAAGAGACGCAGTGGCATACCTAAGGTATGACAGCTCAGACCTGTCTTAAGTTGCATCCAATGGCTGGCACCGTCAGATGCCGCAATGCGGCACACCGGCAATGGTGCCAGGTTAACCCCCAAGCCCCCACTAACACACTTCTGCCCCCAACCCCCCGGACACCTGTGCCATACGTCCTGCCCCTCTCATGCCTCCTGGTGTCTGCCAAGGTGGTCCAGAGCAGGGGGGGGGGGCTGCCTGTCACTGCCATGAGTTGCGACAGCGACCGACACATCATGTGGGCTACCACCACACACGTGGTGTATCTCGCATGTTGCAAGTGCCGGGACCCTGCCGCTTCTGGAATGCGGCGTAGGGTCCCTGGCATAGGGGCACCTGGCGTAACTCGCAACTGCTTGCAAGTTATGACAGTCATCTTGGAATCAGCCTCTTGGGTTTGAATCCCATCATTCCCCACTTGCATACTGTGAGACCCTGAGCAAGTCACTTAACTTCCTTGTGCTCCCAGGCCACACCTGGAAACAAGGTCAAACAAGGGCTGGCTTAGTGTGCCTTTCCTGGTTAAACAATTTCCCATTTCCCTGTCCCTTGTTATTCCAATGTGTTTCAGTCTCTGTAGCTCTGACCACTACAGTGCCAACACACATCTACTCAGTCATCCAGCTGCATCCATCCAGGCTCATGCTGTATTGTAGTCAGTGTCAGTGGTAGGGTTTGTGGATGAGTGGCACAGTGTTATTAGGCATCAGGAACCTGGGAGGAACATCCTTTCAAACCAAAGATGCAGTGTCAGTGGCAGATGAAAGCACCTCTGAGGAGCCGCTATGGGAAATTAACCAAAAGATTCTATGTGACCCCATGTAGCTCCAGCTCACAGTTTCTGAAGCAGGGCATGAGCCATAAGGGCAGTGGAATTGAGTAATGGGGGGTACTGCGGGGCTGCACCAGTGCAGATGGAGAAGTGTGTTAACATGTTAGCAGAAAATACCTGCACTAGTGCACAAACCCAGAAAAACAGTGATTGCAGTTTGCCACATCGGAGCAGCCACAAAGTGTAAGGATGTTGTTCATATGGCCTGATCTGCACTGATGCATTTCATCTGCACCAGTGCAGATCAGGTCATGTGAACAGGCTAAGATGGCATGTGCCAAGGGTAAACAGGCCTAAAGATGGTATGTGCCAAGGGTAAACAGGCCTAAAGATGGTGGGTGCCGAGGGTAAACAGGCCTAAAGATGGCAGGTGCCAAGGGAAGACAAGCCTAAAGATGGCAGGTGCCGAGGGTAAACAGGCCTAAAGATGGCAGGCACCAAGGGTAAACAGGCCTAAAGATGGCAGGTGCTAAGGGTAAACAGGCCTAAAGATGGCAGGCGCCGAGGGTAAACAGGCCTAAAGATGGCAGGTGCCAAGGGTAAACAGGCCTAAAGATGGCAGGTGCCAAGGGTAAACAGGCCTACAGATGTCAGGTGCCAGAGGTAAACCGGCCTAAAGACAGCATGTGCCAAGGGTAGACAGGCCTTAAGGCGGCAGGTGCCAAGGGTGGACAGGCCTTAAGATGGCAGGTGCCAAGGTGGAACAGGCCTAAAGGCGCGGTGCCAAGGGTAGACAGGCCTAAAGACGGCAGGTGCCAGGGGTAGACAGGCCTAAAGGCGGCAGGTGCCAAGGGTAGACAGGCCCTAAAGGCGGCAGGTGCCAAGGGTAGACAGGCCTAAAGACATCAGGTGCCAAGGGTAGACAGGCCTAAAGATGGCAGGTGCCAAGGGTAGACAGGCCTAAAGATGGCAGGTGCCAAGGGTAAACAGGCCTAAGGATGTCAAGTGCCAAGGGTAGACAGGCCTAAAGACGGCAGGTGCCAAGGGTAGACAGGCCTAAAGACGGCAGGTGCCAAGGGTAAACAGGCCTAAGGATGGCAGTTGCTGAGGGTAAGCAGGCCTAAAGATGGCAGGTGCCAAGGGTAAGTAGGCCTAAAGATGGCAGGTGCTAGGGGTAAACAGGCCCAAAGATGGCAGGTGCCAGGGTAAACAGGCCTAAAGATGGCAGGTGCCAAGGGTAAACAGGCCTAAAGATGGCAGGTGCCAAGGGTAAATAGACCTAAAGACGGCAGGTGCCAAGGGTAAGCCGGCATAAAGATGGCAGGTGCCAGGGGTAAACAGGCCTAAAGATGGCAGGTGCCGGGGTAAACAGGTCTAAAGATGGCAGGTGCCGGGGTAAACAGGCCTAAAGATGGCAGGTGCCAAGGGTAAACAGGCCTAAAGATGGCAGGTGCTAGGGGTAAACAGGCGTAAAGATGGCAGGTGCCGGGGTAAATAGGCCTAAAGATGGCAGGTGCCAAGGGTAAACAGGCCTAAAGATGGCAGGTGCCAAGGGTAACAGGCTAAACAGAAGCTGAAGCTAGACTCAGAGAACAGAAGAAATTAGTTTTGGAGGAAATGAGAAAAAGTATTAGACATGTCATCTCTTGGCAAAGTCAATAGAAGATTTGATGACTTTCACAAAAATGTTAAGCTTTGTCAATTTCCAAGAAAGGGATGGAAACATGTATTTCAGCAGTTAAGGATGATGTACAGTAAACCCGATGGAGAAGATAATTAAAAATCTTCTTGATATTAGAGCCAGATGTGATAACTTAAAACTATGAAGTGTACCAGAGGAGGTAGAGTGGTCAAACCTTTAGTTTATTTTGAACAATTGCTGACAGAATTCCTTAGAAGAAAATTTCCTGATCATAAAATAGAATTGTACCAGTCCCATTGTGGACCCTATAATTTAAATTATGAAGGAAAATCACAATGGTTTGTGTTCATTAAGCTACATAATTTTTCAGACTGTGAGGCAATATTCAAAAAAGCTAGAATGGACAAAGGCTTGTGCATTAATGGAAAGCATATTCAAATATACCCTGTCTTTCCTCCTAATCGTTATAACTGAAAGGAGAAAGCCCTGCTGCCCGATGGTGCTGAGAGTTGAGGCGCTGACGCCACACCCCGCGCCTACTACAGTGACCCAGGTTCAGGAGTGAGCATGGGCTGCGGGGGTCAGCAGGGTTGGGAAAGGATCAAGCATCTGACAACAGCTCTCTCCTCCTCTCCTCTCCTGGGGACAGGTGGGCATGTCATCCCACTCATGCCGAGGACAGTGCCAAAGTCAGAGGCACAAAAACTGTGACATCGTGATCGTCGCAATTCAATGCAAGACACGTTCACAGCCGTGAGGGAAAGTTCAAGAAAAATGTGAAAAATGGCTGTAGGCTCTATAACATTCCCTCCAGCATGCCGACACTGCTGCCTCGGGGACCATCCGTAATTGCTCAATCCAGATATGTTCATGGGAGGAGGATGACCTCCCCTTCTGCCCTGTCACAGGTGAGTGGGGAATCTGAGGGGACTAGGGCTTAGGGTACCAAGGGAGCAGTGACCAGGAGACTGGAGGAGGACGATCCCTGTCTACACTCCGAGGAGGCTAAACACAAAATATAAAAAATAACTGAAAGGAGATCCTTTGATAAAGTCAGGAAATGCTGCTGATTGGCATTAATATTCGTTTATCTATAATCCCCTGCAAAACTAAAGGTAAAATTAGTGGTTGTAGTGAGAAAATTTATCCCACGCATAGGAAGTCGCCTATCAAAAAGCGGCAGTAGCTTATTTTTTCAGAGACTCATTCTTCAGAGCATGATTTCCATTATTTACTAATCTATATTGCTCTTGGGAGGGGTGCATGACTCATTTAAAAATTATTTATGAGAGGTAGCGATATTATTTACAAGAGTGCTAAAGAAAAAAATTGTTTCAACATATTTGGACATGGGGAGTGTATATACTATTAAAATCGAGGAGGGACACCAAATACATACATGCGTGTCAAGGTGCCTATCGTGATGACCCAGCCATTAATACCAAATTTATTCTTGAGTACAGCTACATTTCCTTTCTTATGTATTAACAGGGACTTGTACCTGACACTAGCACAGATAGATAGATCTTTGGGTTCCGGGAGACCACAATCTATGCTGCTAAAAACTTTCAAAATGTATTAAAATAATTTAATAGCTATATTTAGATATTATAATCCTGATAAAGAACAATATTCATTTTCTTTGAGGGCTGCGATACTGTTTCAAGACTGGATAGCTGCTTTATATCTAGTGGTTTATGCACAACATTTCAGACATGGAATATGGCAACATCCATATGTCTGACCGTACTCGCTTTTCTTCCCAGTAGATAACCATCAAATTGAAGTTAATGATTTTGTATGGAGATTGGATAACCTAAAAGATGACATGTATATATGAATGGTTTGAAACGCAGTCTCAGAATTTATAGAATGTAATGACCCTCTAGAAACTAGTTATAATACTTTTCGGGACACCTTTAAAGCTATGGTTAGGGGAGTCTCAACTGAAAAGGCTAGAGAAAGAAAAACTTCAGTGAATGTGCGATCCCAAAGGAGCAACAAAATGCACAGGCTGAAGTGGAGTTTGTTCCAGTCATTAACAGACATGAGGCCGGTTCTCAAAGTTCTTAGGCTGACGCAAGGTGCTCAAGGCAAACATAAATGATGCAGATGGCACTTACATCAAAAATTGCATCCTGTTACAAGGTTATCACACGGCCTTCATTTCAGCCCAAACTACTGAATGGTTCTATAAATTGGGCATGCCTCCCCATCTGGCTCCTATTGGAGCATCATTATCGGGCACCTTCCCAGCAGTGGCCCTGTATAGTAGGAAGAATTTATACTCTTATCTCCTCCTTCCATCCTGCTGTCAATTCAGTATTGGCAGTGAGTCCTAGCTCGCCTAGGTCATGATCCAGCACCCTGGAACTATATGCCTCTCTGGAATAATCGAATCTTGCAAGTGGGTAATAGTACAACCCACTGGAAAGTATGGGAGGCTCAGGGTATCTCCTTAATACAAGATTTATTGATCTCAAACTCTACCACATTCAACACCTTTGAAGCATTAAAATCCAGATTCCACCTCCCGGCCACACATTTCTGGAGATATCTCCAGATCAGGGATGTCATATCTCATCTACCTAACTCCCCCAAAATTAGGGGTACCACAAAGACCACGCCTGTTTGAGCATATGGCAACATCACTCTAGGCACAGAGCCAGTGATATTTATACTGCCTTTAGAGATGCCATTGCAGACCCCACTCAGTCAGCAAGAACTCATGGGAGAAGGACCTCAGTCCCCATTTCTGAGCACCAATGGGGCCATGTGGGTAAGAATTCATCTGGCTCTGCTGAGATGGGCGCATCTGCCTTATTATGAACAAGACCCTCCACAGATGGTATAGAGACCCAGCCAAACTTAAAAAGATGGAACTCATTCCAGCCGATACCTGCTGGAGATGTGGCAGCCAAGGGGCTCACCTGTTTCATATGCTCTGGGATTGCCCCAATCCCAACAGTTTTGGGCAGCAATCAAGATATGTGCTGTCAGGTATTTCCCAAATAGTCTCCGATCCCTCCTCCTCCTCCTTGGGTGTGCCTGTCCTAACATACCAAAGCACAGTCTGAGGCCCAGTGGATCACTACAGGGGCTATAGCCAAAAGACTTATCTTAACGGAGTGGAGATCCTCAGATGTCCCAACCTTCCATGAGTTCCTCCTTGCACTATCTCAAGGGGTGATATTTGAAAGACTAGTTTTGCTGGGGGCACTTTGGCTCAATTTGAGAAGCGCTGGCAGCCCTATTTATCATCCAAGTATTGTCATGACGTCCATCCCCAGGCTGGTACATGATTTTCTATGGCTCTCTGATTCTGTTATTCTCTCCCCTTCCCTCCCTGCACGGTATAGATTACCCCCTATTCAGCCCCATATCAATGCTCACACTTGAACCTCAAGATCAGTTTGCCTTTAGTTTGTTCTTTTTTCCTTTTCCTGTATATAGTTAGTCTTTCATGCCTGTTTTAGGACACATCATTGTCAACTAGGTCAACCTGGGCCTCAAGGCTTTAGATACTGTTTTATTACGGGCTACTATCTCCTGCCCCCCTTTTCTAGGGGTGAGGAGACCCACCTGGGCTTGACAATTTCTGTAACCTGAAATATCCTAAGTTCTCTATACTGTATTGTTTTTTCTTTTTTTTTTTTAGGACTATATTAGTTATATCCAGTACTACCAGCTTTCATGTTTAATTTAGTCCTTTGTTGCTTCTGTCCCTACCAAATGTTGTGGTATGGTTCAGAATATTGTCACAATCCCATGTGCATATGTATGTGTTCTGTTTGAAAATAATAAAATCTTAACAATTAAAAATTGCACCTGAGGCTATTCTGAAAAGTAGATTGGAGCAAACACAGGCTGCATGCACCAAAGGGACTTGCACCAGCCTTGTGCCACAAAATGGGATGGAGTCACGATACTAGGGGGCTTGCGGCAGATGCAGGCTGCCATATCCCCCAATTTGGTATTCATAAAACCCTTCCAGAAGGCAAATGTCTAAGGGTACTTAGAGATCCTCCTGGAGGGTTGTGAACTGTGCCAATGTGGCACTCCCCCACTCCAGCCCCATATTATAATAATAATTATTCCTAGAAGGTGGTCCTGGTGCCCTCCAAGCCCTGATGCCCTGTAATATATTAATAAATATTTCCTGGAACCTAGCATCCCTTTCCAAG
Organism: Neoceratodus forsteri; assembly: GCA_016271365.2. Classification (NCBI taxonomy): domain Eukaryota; kingdom Metazoa; phylum Chordata; order Ceratodontiformes; family Ceratodontidae; genus Neoceratodus; species Neoceratodus forsteri. The sequence goes on from JADMNL010000035.1 coordinate 65,308,949, forward strand.
CCCTGATCCCCGTAATGTAATAATAAATTCACCCTTGTGGTCTAGTGACCCCCCCAAGCCCCAATCTCCCGTATTGTAATATTAAAGTATCTCTAGTGGTCTAGTGGCCTCCCAAGCACTATCCCCCATAATGTAATAATGAATTCACCCTGGTGGTCTAGTGGCCCCCCAAGCCCCAATCCCCCATAATGTACATAAAACAATTCATTGGAGGTCTGGTGGACCCCACCTCCACCCAGGCAGGCAATATCCCACAATCCCACTTCCCCCCAATCCTGAACCCTGAGCCAGTGACCGGCACAGCCCTCCTCTCACCTCCTGGACCAGCTGCTGACTGAACTGTCACTAAGCACTGACTGTATAGTGTATGTGCTCATTGAGTGACAGCTGTCAATCAATTAGCACGTACAGTATTCATTGCACACTCAGTGACAGTTCAGTCGATGGCAGGCCGTGGAGGTGAGAGGAGGGCTGTGTGGGTTGCTGGCACTGAGTTCCAGATTGGGGGGGGCAGGGTGGTGTGACACTGCTTGCAGGAAGGGTCCACTTGACCACTAACAAATTGTTTTATGTACATTATGGGAGCTTGGGACTTGGGGGCCACTACACCACCAGGGTGAATTATTACATTATGGGGGACTGGGGCCTGGGGGGCCACTAGGCTACCAGAAATATTTATTGATACATTACAGGGGATCAGGGCTTGGGGGGCCACTAGACCTCCAGGGACATGTTATTATTATAATACAGTGGATTGGCACTTGGGGACCACTAGACCACCAGGGTGAATTTATTATTACATTATGGGGACTTTCTGCGGCTTGGGGGTGGCTAGGCTACCAGGAATATGTATTACTACATTACGGTTGATCAGGGCTTGGAAGGGTCACTAAATCACCAGGGATACTATATTATTACAATATGGGGGCTTGGAAGGTTACTAGACCACCAGAGTGAACTTATTATTACATTATGGGGAACTGGCTTGGGGGGCACTAGGCTACCAGGAATATGTATTATTACATTAAGGAGGATTGGGCTTGAGGGTCCACTAGACCACCAGGAATACTTTATTATTACAGTACAGGGGATCGGGGCGGGGGGCCACTAGACCACCAGGGTGAATTTATTACTAGAAAATGGCAAAGTAAGTCCTGGCATTCTGATTGGCTAGAAGACTAACATTAGCAGGCAGATATTTTTCAATACAGCCCCTTAAAAACAAGTTCCAAGTGCATGCATGGCACACCGGTGGTATCCATGTGCCACTTGACAATTCAAAATCAAATAGCCACCATTTTTTTCCACTAGCTAAGTGGATGTCTAACTGAGGAAGGCCCCTCCCCTCAGAGTGAGAGAAGTCACCTCCCCTACAGCCCCATACAGCCAAACCATCAATTAAAAAAAAATGTTTTCAAACTGCAACACACTTTCAAAAAGGGACACAGTTATTCATGGCTCCCGGACCCTCAAAAACTGGCTGTTGTTGTAGTCTGACCTAGCTGGTAAGGAGTTTGCACGTCATGGCAGCCACATCTAACAAAGTGCTGCCTGCACTCCTCGGTCTGCACTCGTCTCAGGCCACTAGCAGTATCGTTCCTTTTTATCTAGCTCCTATGCTCTACTCATAAAGAAATCACAGTAGCAACACTTAAAAAAAAATGAATTTCCCGGACATCTGTACAAAACACAAAATTACTTCCTTTTTTTTCGATACCTGAATAACTTTCCCAGTCTCACGTGCAACAGACATCGCTCTCCCAACATCACTGCAGACCACGATTTCTCTGGACAGCAACGCATTAGCTTCTTCTCTTAGTTTTAAAACAAATGGCCATAAAAAGTAGTGTGTCCTACAGTAGTCTCTGCCGCTGACCGCACTCACACACCCTGTCTATTTTTCCATCCTGATCACTTTGGCAGCATGCCGATTAAAAAAAAAAAAAAAAAAAAAATACCTCCTATTGCCAGTGCTGGGATGGAGGTGAACAAAAAGAAAAGGCAACAAAACAAAAAGTGGAACAGTGAACCAAAGCTGCTGCTTCCACAATGGTTGGGGAGTGTTGTGTGTGTGTGTGTGTGTGTGTGTGTGTGTGTGTTCTACCAACAAACATAAGCATACTCGTTATGGGTGGGGGGTGTAACTGCGTACAACCAACTTTGTTTCTAATCATAATCCAGGTGGAGGAACTATTTTATTTTAAAACTTCTATTAAACTAATTTTTGCTAACAGTTTTTTATTTTTTTACAGTGCCATTTTCTAAGTGAATTAATACCCTCAATGTGGGTGGTATTGGGGAATGGCAGACCTTCCAGGGGCTATAAGGCCCTCCGCCTGTGACATTGGGCCTGATTATGTCCCTGTGCAGTCAGTATTCCCCAATAGCACCCACCCTGTCGGGCATAACTGCTTGCCATTCGGCAATCAGGGCTGGAGGAGGGCCTAGACTACCAGGAAATGTTGTACAGGAGACATTTGCCGCACAGCTGCCCGCTGGCACGCACCTCCCAGGTGTCCCTCTGTTTGGCACACCACTACAGCTGCCGTAAGCCATAGGATTTGCCACCGGACCCTACCATCGAGAATTGGGTACAGGGTCCCTTGTGCACTGAATTGGTGCAAGCCACCTTTAGCATGGCATGCAGTGACTTTTGGAAAATTGAGCCCATTGTCTTTTATATAGGGTCACTAAATTATAAAATTATTACAATCAAATAGCAACTGGCAAGCTCAGGAATACTACTATGAGCTAGATCTAAATACTATTTTTCCGCTGAACTACCTCATAAGTTATCAGCACTACAGCTGAGTGCGGAAAAATCTATTTCTCAAGTAATAAATTTAGAGATCTGAGGGTAATTTATATGTTCACAATGCAGACAGATAAATCATGTACTTGAAAAGTATTATAGGGACTTATATAAAGTAGAAAATAGCACTGATAGGAAGGTATTAGATGCTTTCTAAGCTCTGTTGCTATGCATGATTTTCTAGAGAACAATCAGAAAAATACATTAGTTCCATCGAAACTTCAGAAATATTAGAAGCTATGTAAGAACTGAAGGGGTCAAATTCTCCAGTCCCTGACAGTATTGTACATGAATTCTATAAAACCTTCAAAGAAGAAGTGGTCCCCCATTAAAAGAAAATTTTTGATCAGCTTATTGAGTGGAAATTTTCTTCATCCTTGATAAAGCCTGGATTACCCTTACTTTGAAACCCGATAAAGAGCTGGAAGATTTTAAATCAGACGATCGATTTCACTATTAAATAGTGATTATAAGCCAGAGTGTCTTGGCAGCAAACAAGATGGGCACCTAAATTCTAAACTCGATACCACATGTCATCATCCTGACCAATCCAGCCTAACTACTGAATCTACCTGGTGATAGAGTGAACTCCTAAAACAAAACTGGATAAACATCTCAACTGGTAAATAATAGAGGAACAGTTGTCCACTGGGAGTGGAGACACACAAATGGGCTTATGGCCTTGTCTTGTCTACTAGTACCAAGTAATACCTAGCAACATGTCATACAGTCCAACAGGGCATCGCCAGCTTAGCATTTTGAGGCTATTCTGAGAAAATCGGCTCAGAAATGGCAACAGTGAGGATATGTTCTCATCAGCGTTCAGGCACAGGCAGCAGGCTGACTGTTCCAACAGGCACTCAGTGACAGCAAATTTTTGATCAGCTTATCGAGTCGGGGAAATTGCCTTTATCCTTTGATGAAGGCTGGATTACCCTTATTTTCAAACCCGATAAAGTGCCAGAAGATTTGAAATCATATTGACTGATTTCACTATTAAATAGAGAATAATGGATGGGGAAGGGGTTGATATGAGAATTTAATGCACTCCTGAGTTGTGGGATGCTACATAAACCCCGAGGGCAAAGCCCAAGGGGTTTATCAAAGCATCCCACAATGAGGGTGTGCATTAAATTCTTATATGAAGCACCCTCCCCATCTTTTATTTTTAATAACAGGCCAGCAATTTTCTCTAGCAGTTTGTGAGACTGTTTGGCCCCACCCACATACAGAATGCTGGCCAATGAGGCAGCAGCATAGTTTGACTGGCATGGCTCATGAATGTCATAACAATAATCAGTTGTTATGGAAAATATCAACCTGGTCAGTACATTGAGAGAAACTGCTGACCAGTTATTATATAATGATTATAAGCTGGGTGGCTTAGTCAACAAGATGGCTTTACTAAATGCTAAGCTGTCAATACCCCACAACACAGTCCTGAGCAATCCATCTGAACTACTGAACCTTCCCAGCAACATGTCAAATAGTCAACCGGGCATTACCAACTCAGCATTTTAAGACAGTTCTGGGTAAAATTGCATTGGAAATGGCAACAGCAAGGAAATGCTATTGTCAGTACTCAGGCATGGACAGCTGGCTGACTCTTCCCACTGGTACTCAGTGATGGTGGAGCAGTCCCACAGCAATGACTGAAACAAAACAAAACTCAAGCAGTTAATGGCTCAGATAAATAGACCGGAAGTCTCAGCACAGAAAACAAGCTCGGACATAGTTAATACAGCTCAGTGAGTGAATGTTGCAGAAGAAAGGTGTCAGACACTGAAGACCACACAGAACAGCTCACAACTCATTTTAGAAACCAATATGTAAACTACTTGCTGTGTAATGTTCTCCCTGAAATACTAGGTGATCAATGCCCAGGTAGCATTGAAATTGATCACTCACATCATTTCCTGGCTACCCTCCCAACCTGGCAAGTAGGTCAGTCCACTTTTGCCTGTTTTTTGATTCATGGATGAGGATGACATCATGAGCTGGCTAGACTGAAAGGAAAACTGAAATGGAAGGGTATGCCATCAGGATCTTGCCTGAATTTTCTCAAGAACTCTCTGCACACAGGAAGGCCTTCCCCCTGCACACAAGGTCCTTATAGACCTCAGGATCCTTGGTTCCATGTCATAATGGCAATCACAGAATAGCGATTGCCATTAAGTCATGTACATCGCCAAAATGAATTCGGTGATGCACTCGTAGTGAGGGAGAAAAGAGGTGCCGAGAGACCTATGTGTTTTGTTTTAATGCAGGGGCTTTGCCTCCACCCCCTACTTATGGATTCTCAACCCAGGGAGTGCATGTCGGGGATGAAAATGTAAAAATTGAAAGCTGCCACCGGTAAAAATAAACCTCGCCAAACCCTGCACCCTGCACCTCCCAGCCAACCACCCTCCCCACTACACTGGCGGACCAGCTCAGCAGCTGCCCACTATACCCCCTCCCACATACCATCACTCCCCTGCCTACTCCCCCAAGTGTGTGCGCACAGGCGTATATGTGCGTACTTCCCATCACCATATGTCGCCCATCCCAGTATCCAAGTCAGCCTTGCCAGGTAGCCCTGAACACAGGTGCTGTAATTGAGTCACTGTTTTTGTAGGTGCCCAATTGCGAGTCGCCTTGTTCACGGGTTACCAGGATCTCTACATTTCTACTACTCTGTGGCCTTGTGCATTATGAAAATGGAGTTGTACATCAGTCTGAAGCCCTAGAAATGGCAGAGCATTCATCTCCAAAACATGGCCTCAGACAGACTGGACAAAATACAAACCAGCACAGAGGAACAGCAGAAGGAGCACAGAGGCTCATGCTATGGACACTATCACAGCAAACCATACAATGCTGGAATATGGTCCCACTCCCTCCCTCTCATAGTGGATGGCCTCTGGTATCCCTCCTACAAACAAAAGCACTGCACTGGGAAACATTAACCAGGAAAGAAAACACCAGGACTGGTCTCCCAGGCCTAGATGCAGGTCAGTCTACAGCAGGGGTTCTCAAATGGTGAGGCCAGCCTCTGGGAGACCCCAACCTGTTCCAGGGAGGCTCAAGCAAGTCTGAAAAGTACTGTATTTAAATTTTGAGTTTTATATGTTTGTGTGAAGAGATGATGCAAACTGAAAGAGGATAAAAGTAGGTGAATTTAATGTATTTATTTTACTAATAGATGACAAGGGAAGGTGAATCAGTCAAGGCTCATTTCAGGTGTACCTGGGAAAGGGTAGGGAGTGAATACATTTCAAAAGGTAACTGCAAAACAATTAAGAAATACACAATGAACAATAGTGCAAACAAATATGAACAATAAACTAATAATGAGTGGTGATAATTGATCAATTTGTAGCCTGATGGCAGAACAGCCCAAATACAAGGGTTGAGCATAGAAAAGCTAAGAGCAATAGCAGGAAGGAGCAAAGTAATCCCAGAGAAGTTGCTTATGAGGAGGAGAGGCAAAGTATGTAGGAAGGTTATTTCATATAGAGAGGAAACAGAGAAAGTAGTCTGACCCAAGAAGGTACTGCAACAATGGGTAACAATGGTTCAAGAATGAAAATAGCGGAGCAAGTAGGTTGGCTGGGGGGACAATAAAGCTGAATAATAATATTTGTCTGTTTTATTTATTTGTTATTCAGATAACACCTATGAGCACAGGAGCTCTTTTCAAAGGTTCCACATCAGTATAAGACAAAGAATGTGAGCCAAGTACTCAAAGGGGTTCCAATTTATTTATGGTGTACTGTGCAGTACAGTATGTTATTTTCTTTAGGGAGGCCAAGATTATTTCAATTTTGGGGAGGCTCAAAATCTTTTCCGTGGATTTGGGAGGCTCACTGTGACAAAGTCTGAGAACTATTGGTCTGACAGTCAGGGATTGCAGTAGTTTGAGGCTGGGACTGCAGTCTGAAAATTGGATTTGAGGCAGGTGAATCTGAAGAAGTAAATGGGATCCTGACAAAGAGAGTATAGCTAGCTGAGGGAAGCTGGGTTTGAATTTGCAAATGAGATGTATAATGCTGCCTGCACTGTTTAGCTAAAGTGCAAGAAAAGATCAACAGTATGATGCCTGTTATGAGAGTTTCTTGGAATGACCACCCTTGTGAACTACAGACACTAAATATATGGACTTATGGACAACGCATGGACATTGAAATACTGGACCTCATGGTCCACTGACTTCACGTTTTCCCCATGGGATACTGCTTTATCTATTTCAAATAACTCCATGGAGTAATCATGTTTATTATTAGAGAATCATTTGCTGTTTTTCAACTGCTGTTTGGACTTTCAATGCCTTCTCTGCTTTGCTGTGTTGCTAACCAAGTTGCCTCCTAGCCCAGCTCCCTATGGAAGAAGCCTGCTCCCAGTGCCAAGAACAAACTTAAGTCATCTATAAAGTTTCTGTTGTGGTTTTCCTTCCCGTGGACACAACTCCATTACACCCCTTGACACTGGGGAGGTGCTACAGCTGTTTAGAAACAGACTCCATTGTTGCAGTATTTGCCATGCAAAACAGACTCCTGTGATCTGAGAACATAAACTTGGAAGTGCAGGTGTTTGCTGAGACATCAACTGTGATGACATGAAAAGCAGTGACGCACATGGAAACAATACGAAATATCAACAATGCAAAATTCAGTGACTCCACTTACTGCAGGAAACCCATAGCAAGGGCAGAGAGAGGCAGGGACTCGGATTCAGGTCCTGCAGTGGAAAAGTGGGGAAGGACTGCTGCTATGAAAAACTATATTGTGCCTAAATTTTTGTAAATTTTTGTAATTTTTTTAGTGACGGGGAAAGGCACATTATGCTCTCCCGACTGTGACAGTAGTGCCTATCCACTTACTGTTCCCAAACAGAGTAGCGATAGGGCAGTACCACTACCAAATCAAAATACCACTGATATATCACTCGCATGCACGCATGCATTTACTCATGCAATCACGAATGCTCACACTAGGGATGGGCAGAATCAACCCCTCCCCGATCTCTCAGTGTTCAGCAGATCCGGGTAAGTCAGGACTGTACTGAAGGTGTACAGGGTCTGTCTTATTATGCTGTTCTCCACTTTTCAGATGGTCTTAAATTTGAAAATATCTCTTGGCTCATCCTCCAAGCCCAGCCGCCCACTGTCCACAAGAAACAACAAAAAAAGCTGTTAATCCCCCCCCCCTTGGCTCTCCCACCTGCCTCTGGTGTGTGCTGTCATGCAAACACAATGCTACAAGTGCACATGCTTGCAACAGTGCTGTAGCACAAGTTGAAGAGAACGGGAGCGGCAACTTAATGAGATGGCGGCTGCATCAGGTGCATGCAGCAAGGCCAGGGAAGGAAGGTTTATTGATAACATGCCAGCATGTTTCTTCAAGAGGTAATTTGCAAGCAGAGAGAAAAGTGTGTCCCTAAATAGATCTTTGGGACAACCTGTCAAGATAGGACTAGGAAGAAATGCTGTTGTGGACAACCGTCTGTGATCTTCTCTTCAGGTAGTGTCTTTTCCATGTGAGGAGGTTGCTTCTTATGCCTCGGCAGCCCTTTTGTAGTGGTCGATCATGAATGATTTACCAGACTGAAGCCATTGTGAGGTGGATAAGGATTTGCACCTACAGACAAACTGGGGACTCGAGGCCAAAGTGTCATTTGTCATCTTTAAGGAGGCTTTAATGGTTGAATAGTGGTGCAACTTGATCAGGTTGGATGGATTCAGCAAATTTCACTTGTGTTAGTTTTGCAGAATGCAGCAGAAAAAAACCCTGCACTGTTTGTGAAATTCATGAAATTAGTCAAAAGGTACAAAGCATGGGATTGCATGGAAAACAAGCATTTGTCAATGCCGAATGTTTGCTTGCTGGCATTGGCAGTGGTAGTGTAGAAGTTACAGGCTGCGTAATAGGAATGGCAGGTGAAGTACTGAACTGAAACCCACCACCACCACCACCCTGCGAGAGTGACAGGCATTGGGGTGTGCGTTTGGAGTCGTCCGGGCATAACGTACGCTATTTCACCACACCACCCTGCAGACACTGACAAGTGTCACAGTGTTCCTTGGGGTCTTTGGCCGTTATGCACATCCCATTTCATTAGGAAATATGGTGAGATGGGTGATATAGGAGAATGGGGTGAACTTTGGGGTCGAAGAGTTCAAGGCATACCTCGATGCCTCTCACTGGCTGCAGGGTGTGTAATGGTTATGAGCATCACAGGCAAGAATCCCAAGTCACACCCTGATGCCTGTCATTCTCTACAGGGTTGGGCATTATGGTTAGAAACCCTAATACCGCAGGCATTCGTTGGTATTTTCACTCCAAATTTTCAACATGTTTTTCTGACCCCACCTCATGAACAGGGGAATATCAGTTTGTTAGCGAAGCTGCTTATGCACAGTGACTACGGCATTTAGCATCACAGGTGCAAAAAACATTCTGAACAGGATGTGAAAAATGACAGATGTACTGTTCATGGGGGAGGTGTAAAAAATGGCAATGTTGCAAATCTGCAGTAAAATATTTTTAAAAAATGTGAAGTCACGCACACATAGAAACGGTGCAATGACACCCATAATATAATTAGGTTGGGGATTTTTTACAGATTATCAACTCAGGCATTTTGGTGCCTCCGATCATGAACAAGTGTCACTGTGATTTTCTTTATCTGTGCCAGACAATGATTTCCCAGCTAATTATCAAGATCTCGCTGAAAGTGTGAACACACTTCAGCCATGTTGTGAAAATGACAGCTGTACTGTTCATAAGGAAGTGTGGAAAATGCCACTGGTGAAAATTTGGACTGAAAATATTACAAAGTCATGAACTTACGAGGGTACGTGGAAACTACACAATGCTCACTCGTAGCACAGTCATTTTATGGACTTTTGTCACCAAATTTTCAACATCGACATTTTAAGACCTCTGCTCATGAACAGTGTAACTGTGATTTTCTTAATCTGTCCTAAACATTGCTTTCGCACACCAAGAACACCATTGTGCGCTACATATGCAAAAACATTTTGGGCGACATATGAAAAATTGCAGCTGTACTGTTCATAAGGAAGTATAATAAAATGGCAATGTTGAAAATCTGGAGTGAAAATATTAAATTCGCAAACTTACGAGTATGCATAGGAACTGCGCAACACACGCTCGTAAAACAGTCATTTTTAGGAATTTTTTCACCAAATTTTCAACATAGCCATTTTAAGACTTCTGCTCATGAACAGTGTCACTGTGATTTTCTTAATGTGTCCCATACATTGATTTTGCACATCAAATGTGCCATTGTGCGTTACATGGGTGGAAACACATTTTGGACAAGATGTGAAAAATGACAGCTGTACTGCTCATAAGGAGGTGTGGTAAAATGGCAATGTTGAAAATCTGGAGTGAATATATTGAAAATTCGTGAACTTAGGAGCGTGCATAGGAACTGCGCAATGCACCCTCGTAAAACAGTCATTTTTGAATTTTTCACCAAATTTTCAACATAGCCATTTTAAGACCTCTGCTCATGAACAGTGTCACTGTGATTTTCTTAATTTATTCCATACATTGATTAAGACACCAAATGCGCATTGTGTGCTACATGGGCGGAAACACGCTTTGGGTAAGATGTGAAAATGACAGCTGTACTACTCAAAAGAAGGTGTGGTAAATGGCAACGTGTTGAAAATCTGGAGTGAAAATATTGAAAATTCACGAACTTCAAGCCTGCGTGAGGAACTGCATAACGCACACTGAAAACAGTTTTTGAATTTTGCACCAAATTTTCAACATAGGGTTTTGAGCCCCTTCTCATGAACAATGTCACTGTCATGGCATTATTCTGCGCCCAAGGTGATTTCACACAGTGACTGCGCGGTGACTGCGAAATCACCCTTCAGGCCCGAATAACGCCATGACAGTGACATCATTCATGAGAAGGGTCCCAAAACCCATGTTAAAAATTTGGTAAAAATTCCAAAAATGCCTGAGATATGCACAGTTGAACCCCCTATTCAGCCCATTATACAGTTTACCGGCATTTCTCAGTTCGCGGTCGGCTTTGAAGAGTGCAGACGTGTTCCGGTCCAGCGATGATCGTCGCGCTGAGCTCCGGAGGTAAGTATGGGGTGAGGGGGTGTGGGAGGCAGGGTGTGCAGTGGGTGAGTGCGGGTTGTGGGAGGCGGGAGACTACGTGGGACCATTTTTTCTTTGTTTTTTTTTCTTTCTAATGACGACGAAGGACGTTGCCATGCTGGGGTGGGCTCTCAGCGTGGCACAAGTATGGTTGGGGGGCCATTCAGCCGACAGGGATTGGGCACCCACGCTGAATCACTTGCTTCATGCTGGGGTGGGCTCCCCAGCATGGCTCTCCTGTACTGGGGGAGTGAAGCTTATCGGGATTGGGCACCCCCATCAGCATAGCATGGGGGAAGACAGAGAAGCCGACGGATTGGGCACCCCGTCGGCTATTCTATTGAAGTTGCGCTGGGCTGGGCTGGGCACCCAGCTGTGGCATTTGGGAGGCTTTTTGGGAGGGACGCAGCACAGCCGACGGGGGATTGGGCATCCCCATCAGCTAGAGAGTGTGTGCGTGGGGGGGGCAGCACGCAGTATGCATGTGGGCCTGTGTGTGTGTGTGTGTGTGTGTGTGGGGAGCTGCGCATGAGCAAGCGATATCTTATTGCTGCTCACTGAAGCATAGCTCCCCCTTTCAACTGTATGGCACTGCATTTTGGAGCATGTCATAGACAGCCCAGCATGCATTGGCTTACAGGTGCTGCGCCCAAGCAACACACTGACTGACTAGAGGAGGAGGTGACACACCTCCAAACTCAGATGATGGCACTATGTTTTTGCACATGCGTGCAAGCAAACATAAAAACCTGAACATAATGTATCTAGAAAAGAGAGTGGCAGAAATTCAATTAACACACTTCGTTTTTTTTCTTTTTAATCAGTTCATTTATAGGGTAAATATTGTGAATTAAATGAATGGAAACAGCATTTTTATTTACTTATTTATTGAATTTTGTTGACCCGGTAGGCCTACTGAGAGTAGAAGTCCATTTTTCAGGGGCAACTGGGGAGGGGATACAGATGGTAACCAACCAAACTGAACCAGATTAAGCTGTTGGTGGTATTTTTTAGTGAATTTGTTTTGCAGATGGGAGGAGGGACAGTGGTATTTATTTGTATTGGGAAAGGATGGGAATCAGCAAATAAAGTGCATACAGTGGCAGGGTGTACCTACACACAGTACTAAGGCAGTGTGGGTGTCACCAGACAGGAGGGATCAGGCGGTGCTGCATACGGGTGTGGGAGGAGTCATTATAGGAGTGATTGTGGGAATATGCATAATTATAGGGCAGGACCGGGGTCTTGAGATGTGTTTAATCAGAGGTACCCCTCCATGCCCTCTACCAAAAGGGTAAGAAAACAAACACAAGTGGATTATCCATAGATATCAGAGAAATGCATTGAATGGAGTCAGAAACATAGACTGCAAGAAGGTAAGAAAAATACTTTATTTTAATGTTTTACTGCAGTTGTGATTATTTTCAGGTATTTTCATAATTTTTCTGAAGGTTCTGATTTGAAACAGAACCAATCAGAACTCTGACATGGATTTTGATCCTTATAATAAGGGTCAGGACCTTTTTGGTCCTCCCAACCTACATACACACATGCACACACAGAAATGGTGTTGTGACATGGTGACAGAACACTGGATGTTACTAGATTTTTGACAGACAGGATCTGAATGGGAAATTCTATCTTTAACACTAACAAATGCTTGGTGCTGGTGCCCAAGGCTCAACGAATCCCTCCAAAACTCATCTCATTCCACTTTCCTCTTACAAGGGTCAGTCCTAGGGCAGGTCCTTTTCAGTGAGTTTATAAGTGACAGAGGGGATAGTGTTAAGGGAAAGATATGTCTCTGCAGACAACACAAAGTTAAGCAGCAAAGTGGATAACAAGGAGGGGAGCACGGAGTTGGGCCAAGATCTGCAAAAGCTGGAGAGGGGTCCAATATTTGACATCTGTTTTTCAATACTAAGAATTGCAAGTTAATGCAAATTGAGGAATAACCCACAGGAATGCTGGATGGGGGAGGGGGAGTCAGATATGAGAAGAGAGATCTGTGAATTATTAGTAGCTACAGCTTCAAAATCTCTGGACAATTATGCAGTGGAGCTGACAGCAAGGTGAACACAATGTTGGGGTATATAGACTGAGGCTACAACAGGAGAAGGGGTCAAGATCATGTCCCTGTACAGGACTTTGGGAGATCACGCCCTAGTAATGCTGTATGCCTAGTTCTGGAACCCACACCTGAAGAAAAGACAAGGACCGACTGGTGGCGCTGTGGAATAATACTTCCAGGATGATACAGTGACAGCAAGGCTGGACATATGAGGAACAACTTGCAGAGCTCCATGTGTACTTGCTAGTGGGCCAGGAGAAGAGGGAGGTTATGACAGAAATGTATGAGTTTCTCATGAATATGAATAAAGTGGATAATAAGAACCTGTTCACCAGCAAAACAAACATGGCTACGAGAAGTCAAAATTGAACACGGGGGGTTAAGATGGATGGTTGGGAGAGATTTAGGGAGCTTAGAAAGAATGAAGGAGATAGTGAGTAGTGAGGGGGAGGAAAGCTAGTCCCGTATGCTGGTAGGACTACAGGACTGTATATAAATAATAATAATGGCAACTTTAAAGGAATGACTGGATGGACTGCAGGGCTTTTCCTGTTGTCACCTTTTATGTATTTGCATATTTCCCAAGGAGTCCCAGACTTGTGGTCAGTGTCTAACATAGTAACATATATAGTAACATAGTATTTGATGGCAGATAATGACTGCTAGGCCCACCTAGTCTGCCTGTTGTCCCTCTCCACAAAAGTGGGAGCAGGGAGGAGGTGGTAAATTACAGGCCAGTCAACCTAACCTCAGTTGTAGGTAAATTGCAGGAATCATTACTCAAGGAAAGAAATGTGTCGACCTGGAATCCACGTGTAGCAGGATCCAAAGCAGCATGGATTCACTGCAGGTAGGTCTTGCCAGACAAACCTGCACACCTGACAGATTTCTTTGATTGGATGACTAGAGTGATAGATTGGGGTGGATGTGGCTTACCTGGATTTTAGCATGGCTTTGACACCGTCCCACTTAAGAGGCTAATAAACAAGTTGAGCAGACTCGAGTTGGGCAAAGAGTGGTAAACTAGGTAGAAACTGGTTAAGTAGCAGGACACAAAGAGTGGTGGCGAACAGAGTTTAGTCCAAGGTTAGGGAGGTGACCAGCAGGGTGCCTCAGGGTTCAGTATGGGTCCTGTCCTCTTCAATGTCTTCATTAGAGACATAGCGGAGGAGCTGGAGGGAAAAGGTATGTCTATTTGCAGATGACACAAAGATCTGCAATAGGGTCAATACTGCAGGGGGTGGAAAGAATGAGAAGGACCTAAGCAAGCTAGAGGAATGGTTGAGAGTATGGCAGTTGAAAGTCAATGACAAGAAGTGCAAAATTATGCACTTGGGGAATGAGCACCCATGAGAGGTGTACTCAGAGGGGAGGGAAGGAGATGCTGACAGTCACCAAACAGGAAAAGGATCTATGAGTATTATATCAGATGACCTAACGGTGACAAGACAGTGTGAGAAAGTGGTAAGGAGGGCCAGTGGGATGCTGGGGCGCATAGGAGGGGCATCACCAGCAAAATTGCCATTTTAGATCACTGGTGAGACTTTATCTGGAGTACTGTGTCCAGTTCTGAGGCCACATGTCAGGAAGGACATAGACAGAGTGGAAGCTGTCCAGAGAAGGGCTACAAAGATGGTGTATGGGCTATACCAGAAGCCATTTGAGGAGAGGCTGAGAGACGTCAACATGTATCCACTGGAGACATATACTTTATTGGAGGTAAATACTTGGAACACATTTAAATACTCATGAAAGGCAATATAGCACACTGGGTTAAGGCTATGAGCTGCAGAGCTAGAGATCTGGGTTTGAATCCCACAGCCACATAGTGCATACTGTGTGATCCTGAGTAAGTCACTTAACTTCCTTGTGCTCCCAGGTCACATCTGGAAACAAGCTTTGGCTTAGTGTGCCTCCTGGTTAAACAATGATCCCTTACCTCAAGGGTATAAATAAGGTACAGGAGGGGAGCCTCTTTCAGAAAAGAAAATGTGCATGAACAAGGGGTTGTGATATGGGTCTGGAGGGAGGTAGAATCAGGGTAGTGTGAGGAAGTATTTCTTCACAGAAAGAGTGGTGGATGCTTGGAACAGCCTCCCCACAAAGTTGGTGGGGGCACAGGTGGCAAAGATATTCAAAAATGCATGGGAAAGTCATAAGAGGACCATATTGATGGGGAAGAAAGGGTAGGTGAGAAACGCTGTTGAGGGTAGGAATAATATGCAGACTAGATGGGCCAGGTGGTCCTCATTTGCCATTAAATCATATGCTTCTATGTTTCTGTGGTGTTAATTAGCACTTCAGATTTTACTCTGGCCTCTTCAGTTTTTTTACTTGCATTGCCAAAACTCCTGCAGAAGGTGCTTCAGTCTGACATACCTGAAGAATATTTAAAACTATAGGTATTGAAAGCTAATATCTTTAAAGAGCTACTGACGCCTCTGAGAAAACTTTAAAAAACATAATAATTAGGTACAATTCTGCCTGCATTTCAGTTATATTTTATATATTTCTCCTCCTCATTATTTATTACGAAGGAAATTTGCATGACTATATGATCTTCCTCCCTTAGAGTTCCTTCAGAGTCCATCTGCCTCTTTAGCTGACTCCCTACTTCAAGACACAATCTTCTGTTGTGACATCACAATCTATTGCCATGTGAGTAACTGTGATATCACAAGCAGTGCTCTGTGACTTCAGGTAGGGAGAAAGCAGCAGGAACAGATGAACTCTTTAGGAGCAGAGATCCTTTTTTCATACAGATGACCTCAGTAGTAAACAATGGGGAGGAGGAATACAGCACTAATGGGAAATACAAGCTGGACTGTGTCTAAATATTAGGTTTATTAAAGTTCTCCTGAACTTGTCACCAGCTCTTTAACTTTTCATTAGCTTAATAAAGGTATTATCTTTACCCAGCAAAAGGATTCTCTTTTTGTTTCTTTCCTGGGTTTTGTTGCTGACACGGCAGAACCCTAACTCAGTTTCATGCAGATCTATAAAGTTCAATACTGCACAACAGAAACAGTATCGATAAACCATGTGCATCGTCAATAAATAACAAGAATGCAGGCAGGTGAAACACAGGATTTCATTGACAGGAAAGCATATTGATAATTACAGCACTTTCACAAATTGGTAAGGCACTACGATAAAGGTGCAGCAAAAATGGATGAACTGGAGGTAAATGCCAGGGTTCACAGAAACACAGAAAATAAGGACTAAATAAGCTTCTTAAAGACCCCCTGACAGCTTCTGGAGACTTTGAAAAACATCATTTTAATACCACAGTTCAGGTTATAGTAATATATATCTTCTGAATTTAACTTCTTTTATCTTAAAACTAAGCCTGTCAGCTGGAAACAGGATCCCCCTTCCCCAAACTTTATCTGCTTTGGCTGCTTATCTTACCTGGGAACACAGGGCATGTGCATATGGCTGTGGGGAAGGTGCAGCTCAAAATAAGCCACAAATGAGAACACAAAAAGGTCACCCTCAGATGTACAAATCTGAGGTAAAAAACAAAAAAATCAAGTAGTGATTTGCTGTAAAAACATTTATTTGTCACATAGCTTTGTGGAAGCATAATACTGAAATCCTAAACCTGCCCTGGTATTATTATCCCTTGTGACCTCACAATTGTTTGTTTTGGAAACAAATATGATGTCATAAAAGGAGCGATCCTGTTTTCATGTTAATTTGTATAGCTAATAACAAGCTTTTGTTCAATGATCAATTGCTTGCTTGTGTCTGCTGTGAATATTTCTTGGTAAAACAAATTAATGTAAACAAAAATAAATGGCTCAGAAAAATGTTACCCACATGTTGGAGCATATGACAGGAGGATTTGTGGCTTGGGAAAAGGAAGCAATATTATCACTGCACAGAACATGGTTACACTTTATTTTAAGAGTCACTTAACTACATTTTAGTTAAAGCATAGTTACTTGTAACTACCTCACAATTACAAAGTTAGTTGCATGCAACAAAACCTGTAACTACAGTGTAATTACCCTGTTGCATGTAATTAATGATTACTTACATTGAAACAGACACTTACTGTAAAATAATCCTTTCCTCACTCACCATGTATATGCTGTAGTCTATAGAAAGTTGGTTCTGCATCAGTTTTCTGCCCCTCCTAACCTTGGAGTAAACTAGGAGCCCCCCTGCAGTCCCAGAGATGCCACAGAACAAAACCCATTCTGACTGAAGGCCTACAGTGTCTGCACTGGACAACATACATAACTATGCTCACTACATACTTCAGAGCACTTCATGTCCATGTGTCCTGTTTCCTTCCCATTAGATGATGGCAGCTGACAATTATTTTGGTTTTGCAGGGATGTGTTGCTCAGTTTGAGAACTGGCCACACCCCCGCTTCACTACATGAGACTGTGACTTAGAAGGCTGGTACTGTCACCACGCTTCAATCCAAGTGCATCTCCGAAGACTGAAGCAAGTTCTCTGCAGAACCACTCCACTATGTTAAGGGTTAAATGCTGCTCCGCTCCTGTTCTTGGTTTGAAGCCTAAACAATAACAAACTTACTAATGACTATGGCATGCAAATCGGGAACAGGAGCCAAGCAGCTTTAGGATTGGTGGCTCCAGATACTTTCTTTGTGCTCAAACAAGCTGTGGTGTTTGAGAGCCAGCTTAGTGGAGATGGGAGACAACCTTGTGTTGGGGGTGAATGCTTGCTTCTGTGGGTAGGTGGGGGGGAGTGAGCTCTGACTCTTTGGGGTGGGGGTGAGGGCCGACTTGTGAGGTTGGAGGGTGACATCTGTGTTCTTTATTTTCACTGAAAGGGAACCTCTGATCCTCCCTAGTCACAAAAGAAACTCAAATGAGGGAGTAGTCAGTCTCATACAGGCTATAAAACAATTCAAGGAATTCACAGGAACAGATGACCACTCACCAAATGATTCAAGTTTTAAAATGTTTTCTTTTATTGTGTGCAGTTTTGGAATGTCCATGTACCCCTTCCTCAGTGTGGAGAGCATTTCTAATGGTCAAATTCCATATATACACACTCCATTTCTTTGAGATGATTTGCAAGCATGCAACCTTAAAGTGAAAACAGCTTCATCTCCTCTTATTTTCTTTATTTAGTTTGCTATCTTCATTAAGTTTCTTGTTCCTTTCTGGGCATTCTCAATGGCTCTACACCCTGAAATGTTGGTGGGTTAGAGTGCTTTCTGTAGTGCACACAATAAAAAGATAATTTTGAAAACTTGAATCATTTGGTGAGTGGTCATCTATTTCTGTAAATTCCTTGACAATTTATCTTTGTTCCCACTTTTCCTCTAAAATGAAATAAAATACTTTCTATTTTCTATACATTTGCATTCAGCACCTTCAGGGATCTGTGAGCCACACCTGCTCCCCAGAATGTAAGTACTTTCTGCACCAGTCCCTCCCTGCCGAGCCGCTTCCTAGGTTAAAGTTTAAAGCTGCTCCACTGGTGTTCTCAGTCCAGAGACCAATCAGTAACAAATTTACCCACTGACTGTGGCTTGTGGTGGGGAAACTCCGGTGGAGGGGAGAGCACCAATCCATGAAAGGCACACTGAGTGGAGGCGCATTTCCAAGTGTTACCCAAGGAAGGGAACAGGATAAAAATACATACAGCAAAACATAAATAAATAAACATAAATAAACAGAATGAGACAAGCAAAAGAGTGCAATGAGATACAATCTTAAATACATGAACAATGCAAACTGTGAGGTCTGCAGTATAAATAATGGAAGGGTGCAGGATAAAAATACAGAAAGTAAAAATAAATGAGTCGTATGCTTGGTGGTATCCTGTCAATAGGGGCATGGGAAAGAGGGTGCTGTAACGTGGGCACCAGCAGCAGTGAGCAAGTGATCTGTGCATCCAGGACTTGCGGGCGTGGTGCGCTGAGCACATCACTTTGCCTACTGCTCCCCAATATGCCATGGGGTAGAAGTAATTATATTTATTTCAGTGAGGGTGCAGGGGGTGCAGCTGACCATAAATCAGTTATGCACTCTGTGTCTGTGGCATGATATCCTGGCACTGTTACTTGCTGTCCTTTGACTACACTCAGCTTTCCCGAACCGCTTTTGTTTTCACCTTAAAGTGGGTGACCCCATATATTCTATGAAAAGTTTTGCCCATCTCTAATAAGAAGAAACAACTTACCGTTACCACCACAGGCAGAGATCTGCAGCAGACTGTCTTGCTTGCTGGTTGAAAGAGTCTGTCCCTTACTGCTGTACTGCTGCAGTGTGTGTCTTTACTGGGTTATTAATGATGTCAGACACCAGCTATGGAGAGAAGTGCCCCCCACCTTGCTGTCCATAAACAACGGCATCAGTGATCACATTATTTAAATTGGAAAAACCTCAGGTGGAGCAGGAAGTGAAAGGTAAGAAAGTGTTGTGTGGAACAAACAAACAGCCTCTTTAGCAGCTACTGTTTTTTCCTGGAAAATGTTTATTCTGAGAATCAGATGCAAAATGAGTTTGAGGTGGCTGTCAGTTACAACAAGGGGTGGGCAGAACCTATCCGGAACTCAAATGTAGAACCAAACATTACCTTCTCATTACAGAACTGTTCCTGGATGTATCAGTAAGGTGAGTCTCTATGCTCTGAGGGACGGAGACAGGGCATGGCCCACCCCTTGCAGATCTTCCGCAGCTGAGGACGCTGTTGTAAGCTATAAAGGAAGTTTCTTGCCATCCTCCTGGCCTGAGGAAGATAGGTTCTGCCTCCATCCCAAGGCAGGGCTTTTTCCAAGGCAGCACCTTAACTGGTGGTATTACTCTATCATAAGTCCCTTTTTGTACATATTTACTGTTCTAACTCCACACCACTGTGGAGCCTTACTCATGTGATTTTTACAGGGCTGCAGTACTGCCTAATGCTCACCCCATTCTCCTATATATCTATATAACTTTACATCATCTGTATATAATGAAATTAAATGTATATGGTCTTTAATTGCTATTCCTTTTATTTGGGATGTGCTTGATAGCTGCAGCTAACGGTTCCTGATAAGTTGTAAAAACAACGGAGAGTGGGCAATCCTGTCTAGTCCCTGTTGATGGGGAGACTAAGGCAGATAGTTCTTGATTCATTTTTGTTCTCGCTCTGTTGTTTTATAAGTAGCATGAATGCAGTTTAGAAATTGTTTGGCAAGGTCAAAACTTTCAGCCACCTGAAATAAGAAAAAACAGTATACCTGGTACAGAGCTTTTTGTCGTCCAGTGATAGGCTCATTGAGTTTTCTTCTGAGCAGATGTCAAGAATATTGATTGAACATCTGATGTTATATAACAGCCTTCTTCCTCAATGAAGCCATTTTTAATCTTCCTCAGTTATACATGGCGTAACTTTTCTGAATCTATTATTTTGTAAATATCTTGTAATCCATATTTAATAGAGATATTGGTCTGTATGACTTTCTGCATGTCATTCGTTCATCCGTTTTAAGAATTAAGGATAGCGCGGCTTCATTGAAGGAAGAAGGAAACTCATCAGGGACATCTAGCTCTACGAAGAGATTTAACAGGAGTGTGCCAACACCTATTTAAACTTCGTTAAATATTCTGATAGAAATCCATCGAGGCCTGGGGATTTACTATTTCAATCAATCAACCAACCAATCAATTAATCAATCAACAAATCAAATTTTATTTTACCAGTCGATAAACACCACTGACAAGACTCATTTACAAGGTGGTCCTGGAGTACACAGATATACAGGATAATAACAATACATGAAAGGAAGTGAGGTAGATCAAACAGTTAAGCAAAAATGTAAGGGGTGCAGGGACATTTGTAGCAGTACAGGTAGTAAGAACACAGTAAATTATCATATACATACAAGAGAAAATTACATAGTAATGCAAATATTAAAAACACTAAGACTTATCTTCCACAAACTGTACTAAGCAAACAATCAGCTGGATAAGTGCTAGTCAATGATATGGCACAGCAATGGTAAGCTAACCAAGCAGGGGATGTCAACGTGAGTAGTTTTCGAGTGGGATAGGAGGCACAGTAAGGACTGACCTAAAGAGACGGCAAATGAGGAGAAGGGTGAGGTGAGAGGAGTCGGAGACCTGGTGAGACAGGTGGGAGAGGACAGCAGAAGAGGGATGGTGGTAAAAAGGAAGGGCCAGAGAGATTGGGGTGAGAGGAGAGTTTTTACTGTGGCGGGTCAAGAACCCGCTGCTAGTTAGCAGAGGACGCAGGCATCTGTAAAGCGTAAGCAGAACAAGGTACAGGAGGGGGCAGACTAGGAGAAGCAGGCTCAATTTTCCATAAAGGAGTAGCTCAGCAGGGTCTGAAAGGCAGGCAGCCCTGCTAGCTTAGGGAGTTTTAGTACACTTTGTGGGTTGTTCTAGAGGAAGAGATGGAGGAAGGCATGGCTTATAGAGGCTTCACCATGACGATTCTAACTCTAGGGGTGTCAAGCATGAGGTAGGAGTATCTTCGAAGTGAATATGGACCCTCAGCAAGGACAAAGAGATCAGTGACATATTTGGAAGCATGTTGGTAAAGGGCTGTGAAGGTCCAAAGTGCACTTGTTTTTTATTCTCCTTTTTTTCAGCGACTGCCACCCAATTTGGGCATAGAGGGTGCAGTGGTGTGTATTATAGGGGGAGTTAATAATGAACTGGATGGCCCTGTGGGAAAGGGTATCCAGCTTTGCTACGAGAGCCATTGGGCAGTGGCCATATATGAAGTCTGCGTAGTCTATCAGCGGGAGAAAGGTAGACTGCACTAGTCTTATTTTCGCCTCAAGATTTAGGAGATGCGTGATGTAAAAGAGGATGCCTAGCCTTTGCTTTCCTTTTTTGGATAGCTCTTCTAGGTAGATGGCGAAGGAAAGTTTCTGGTCAAACCAAAAGCCCAAACATTTAACCTTATCCACAATTTCAAGTGACTCCCCTAACAAAGTCCGGATCTGAAGATTGCAGGCTGCAGTGAGGATAGCCATCATGCGGGCATGTGGGAAGAGAAACATGGCTTTTGTTTTTTTTTTTGCATTAAGCAGTTTCAAGTGGAGGAGGTTGTGCTGAAGAATTTTGAAATCATATTGTAGGTCTGTACATGCAAGTTCAAGTGAATGAATGGCGACATAGAGCACGGTGTCATCCGCGAAGAGGAAGACACCGCTGTGTTGAGACTGGAGTTAATACTGTTAATGTAAATGGCAAAAGTAGTAGCCTCATTATCGAGCCTTGCTGGAAACCTCTTAGCAAACTTTTTTCGGGGACGTGGTAAGTTGTGATTTAACTTTTTGTTGCCTTCCAACAAGGTAGCTGTTGAACCATTTTACCACAATGACGTCAAGCCCAATGTTAGGTAGCATGGCGAGGAGTATGTCATGATCTATAGTGTCAAATGCCTTACTCAGATCCATACAGATTCAGTCTTTGCCATATTGGTCCTTGTGTGGTGCTCTGCTCTGCTCTGAAGATGGTGGAATGAGTGAGTGGAACACCAAGGTCCGAATTACTGTGGATAAGATAAAAGTTACCCGGATAAGGAGAGGCAGGAGTCATCCAAGAGATTCAGTGCCTAGAGGGTATTTATTCAGTACCAGTGGGTAGGGAGACACAGTCAAAAGAGAGGTAGGCACCACAACAACAGGGCGATAGAGATAACAGAATATAGAGAATACTAGATGGGCAACTGTGCAGAACCAGTGTGTTCTGCCACAGAGGGATTCTGATTCCCTCTGAAAGGTCCATGGAAATCAGAATCCTGAGGTGGCAAAACACACTGGTTGTGCATAGAGTTGCTCATCCTGTATTTTTTATAGTGTATAGTACTGTGTGAAAAATGTGTTTTGTGAGTTCTTTTGCTTTCAAAATGAAACTGACTCATGCAGTCTCTAGAGATTCTTGAGTGCTGTTCTACCACAGCAGGGTAGAACAGCATTGCATGACACTGGAACTGTGGTAGAACAGCATTTTGAAAGGGATGGAATTCTATGCAGAACAACACTCCACTATACACTATTACTTCTATTTATCATGGTTAAAATAATTGCAAAAAGGATTTTGAGATGCACCTTGGCCTATTGCCACTTACACTTCTAAAATTCCGTTGTAGTAACCTGTAAGTGCAACTCGTACTTAGATGGAAATCAGGTGTTACACATTACCCACAGTGTCTGGTTTGACAATGACCACATAATCATCACAAAGTCCAAATGTCTGAAGTCTTCATGCACACGTCATTCTCCATTGGTAGCTACAAGGAAGTAAAACAGAACTGTAGAACACTTAGGCACAATTCCCAGCACAGACCTAGTCAAGGCCACTGGGGTGGTGAGAGGTTCTGTAAACAGACCATAGGTTTCTCGCAAACCCACTCTCCAAGGCTGCCGAAAGAAATAACCAGAGAAGCTGGTTCCTGGAATAAACCCACTTTGGGCTGTCAGGTGCAACACTGTATGCAAAGGATTTCTCAGCCAAAACCCACTTCTAGGGCTTCCAAGGATGAAGAGAAACCAGGAGATGTGTGGCGATGAATCCACTGGAGAACTACCACGACCTTCACGATGCTGCAGCACCCCAAGGGCCAGCAAGACTTCGAAGGATCTCTGATGCAACCAGGAACCAGAAGGATCTGAACTGAAGATGGCTGATTCTGTAATCTTGTCACAAGGAAATAGAACAAAGCAAGGAATGGCGGATGCGTCCCACACTGGGCTTCGACGGACTTGACTTGCGGCGAACGACCAGGGGGGCAGACCAGGTTCTTCCGGGATGTGCATACTCTTCTGCGGAGGGAGACTAACTTTGGGACATCCGGATCAGGAACCAAACAAAACGACACTGGCACGGCAGTCATGGTGCACTTAAACTTCGACGAACATAACTTTGAACTGTAGAACAGAAGAAATGGCAGGTGCAACTTGTACGGATGGCGACAAACTCGACTTTGGCGAATGGCATGGATGGAGCAGATGACCTGATGGTCAGAAACTTTCTGTGAAGAATGATGATGGAGACGCCTTTCTGGGTAGAGACTGATTCTGGACACGAGAACAGCAGACCACACCATGGAACATCAGTGTGGTAGAAGGTTGAGACTATCCCATACGTTGGCCACAATGTAACTATTAGATGCACATTCTCACCATACCAAGAGAGCTGCATGGTGAACAAATAATTTGCCAGGAGAAGGGGCAAATTATAACTTTTGAGACAATTATTTACTTGTGGGGCAATTGTTCCGATGCCAGGGCCAATTGTTCAGATGCCAGGGGCAATCGTCCAGATGCACAAGGCAATTGTTCAGATGCACAGGGCAATTGCTCAGATACCAGGGGCAAATAACCACAATCCTAATGTTGCAATGCAGTCTGGGTGCTTTTAGCAATTACACAGTCTTTCAGATGCTGTAGCAGTAAACAGTTGCATAAACAGTACAGTTGCTACAGTTACTTTGCAGCAGATTGTGAGCTAAGCCCTCTTGAGTGGACCCTTTTCTTGCTTTAGGGCCCTCCTGGATAGGATCTGGCTACCCCTGAACCTTGGCTACAAATACCCCAATCCTACACTAGGGTGTACCTCTTGCCACTATACAAGTCACTCTGAACACTGGAAGCCTAAATGCCTTACTTGCTATGGGACCTGTATGCCTTACTTACTACTAGGATGGCTTGCCCTAACTCACTAGGCCTGGGCTGCCCTTACTACCACTGGGCTGACTTGTCCTAACTCACTAGGCTGAAGCTGCCCTTACTACTACTGGGCTGGCTTGCCCTCACTCACTAGGCTGGGACTCCTTACTATTCAAACAACATGAAGTCTTGCTATATTATAGACATTAGCAGTTTGTTACCAGCTCTAGAACTGCCCAGAGTGAAATGGTTAAACCATTCCAAAATAGAATTTTGGCACGAGAGCAGCTCTATCTGTGTCATTTCAAACTTGAACTGTCAGATTCTTTACTCCGCCTCAGTGAACAGTCGCCCAGAGATTTCTCCTTCTGCTGGTTCATTTCTCGGTTTAAAAAGTGTTATCTCAGTTGGATTTAACTGAGAATAGTTTTATTTAACCACAAAACCGTTTGGTTCCAAGCTCTATCTGTGGTAACCGTAAGTAAATGAAGGTTTTGTCTGTGTGGAACTTGAGTTATCGGTTGGTTTTGAACCGATCAGTGGGTTAAAACTCATTTAAAACTAAAAGTTACTATTTTAAGTGCGGTTCCCGTTCTTATCGGTTCTAAAAAGCTGATTTATTCGTTTTTCCAATACCATGACACGGTTAGGAACCGATAAGGGTGTCTTTGCCTGGCACTGCCGCTAAAGGGCAAGTTTTTGGTTAGGCTGGCATTATCTCTGAGAAACCCAAAGAAAAACTGGGCCCACTGGTTTCAACACTGTGATGTTTGTGGGAAGTCTTTGCCAAGGCTGACCCACACACCACAGTGTTTATTGTCTGGGTTTGACCACCTCCAGTCAGACTGCCAGGTATGTAAGAATTTCCTGCAGCCACCCTGGAAAAAGATTGGGCAGGCTCAGGGAACAAGAGGCCAAAAGTCCGCTGACCCGATGGCCAGCCTGGTTCGGTGCCAACCGAACCAGAGGAGTGCCCTCTGACCAGGGCCAGACTTCCTCTGGCAAAGAAAAGCTGGTTCTGAGGAACCAATTCCAGCAAAGAAAACAAGAAAATCAGCAGGTCTGGAGTCCAAAATTCCTTCTCCAACTGCTGCAGAGATAGCAAAGCCATACAAATTGTCCAGTCACTGTCTCAGGGTCCGTCCAACCACCACTATCTGGTAAAAGGTCGGTTTGTCCGGTCCCAGTGGTTCAGGATTATGATATTGAAGAATTTTATGAACAGAGGAGGGAGGAGGATTATGAACAGTATGAATGTGGCTGGGAAGGTCTGGGTGTGCCCATTGAACCGGAACATCTCCCCAGACAGACCTTTAGAATCTCCCCTATGCTGTCTGAGTCCCATCTCATTTTATGTTTTATAAAAAAGTTGCTGAAACCCTCCAGCTTCCTTTAGAAGAGGCTGTGGATGAGCAAGAGGAGCCTGATTTTGTAGAAATGATGGATATTCCAGAGTCTAGGAGATTGTCTATTCCTTTACATAAGTCTTTTAGGAAACAAACAATAAAAATTTTAAAAGCTCCTAATTCTGTGCCTCCTGTAGATAAAAAGATGGACAGAAGGTATACATTGTCAGGCCCTGATACAGAATTCCTTTCTCAGCAATGCAGTCATTTGGAGTAGTTCAGGCTGCTGCCTGTGATAAACTAATATTCCTTGGCTTCACATCCTCCTGACAAGGATTCCAGGAAGATTGATGCCATGGCAAAAACAGTATAGGCAGCCTCTCTGGGACTCAGGCAAGCAAATTATATGGCTTATGTAGCTAGGTATCAGAAATCTAGATGGGATACTGTTATGCAATTGGCCAAGCAGGCCCATGGCCAGCTGGCTAGTGAACTAGAACAGGTGGCTGCTGATGGCATTGAAGCCTCTAAGGTTCAGTTTCATGCTGCTGTGGATGTTAATGATGTTTCTCTAGGGTCATGGCCACATCTGTAGCTTTTCGTAGGTTGGCCTGGCTCAGTTGTACTAGTTTGTCACAGGATACCCAGACTAAGGCTATGGATTTTCCTGTGGTGGGAAATTTTCTGTTTGGAGAGCAGACAGAGAATTACATGAAGAAGATGGATGAATATAGGACTACCTACAAGAGTGCCCAGGCTAAGGGGTGGCAAGCCACTCCTCAAGAGCATGCCCCAGGGGTAGGGGTAGGCCTTTTCAAGAGCCTTTCTACCAGACTCAGGCCTCCTCTGCCTTTGCTCAGAGGGGCTTCTTCAGAGGCAGGGGCAGACGAGGGGTGGGCAGACCTGCTCCCACCCCCCAGCCTAAAGCTCCTGCGAAACAGGCACCCTGATGGGGTGCCCAGGGCCGATTCTCCTGTACCAGTGGGGGGCAGGCTGGCTTACTTCAGTCAGAATTGGGCTTCTTTAACCTCAGACAAGTGGGTTCTGGAAGTAGTAAGCCAGGGTCTGGTTTTCAGCTTCAAAAAGTTTCCCAAGTTGAGAAGCAGACTTTTTCTACCTGCAAGTGCTTCAGAGACCCTCACTCTGGAAACAGAGGTCTCATCCCTGTTAGCTCTCAGAGCAGTAGAAAGGGTTCCTTCCCTGCATCAGGGCAGGGGTCTGTATTCCAGATACTTCCTTACCCCAAAAAAGACAGGAGAATGGCGGCCCATTTTAGATCTCAGATATCTGAACAAGCATCTTTTGAAACCAAAGTTCAAAATGGTAACTCTGGCAATGATTTTACTTTCCCTAAGGCCAGGACTGGCTAGCCTCCCTGGACCTCAAGGATTCTCTTTCCATGTCCTAATCAGAAGATCCCATCGAAGGTACCTCAGATTCAACTGCCCTTAGGTCATTACCAGTTCAGAGCAATGCCCTTGACCTTACCTCTACTCAAGGGTATTCATAAAGTGTCTAGCAGTGGCAGTGGCCCACTTAAGGAGGCAGAGGATTGCTGTTTTCCCTATCTAGACGACTGGCTCATTGTAGGCCAGTCCCCAGAACAGGTAAAATCTCACCTGCAGGTCACCCAGCAGCTTCTCACCTCCTGGGTTTTCTACTAAACCTACCAAAATGTCGTTCTGGAACCAGTCCAGGTACTCACCTTTATAGGGGCAGAATTGGACACAAAGCTAGCCAGAGCCTTTCTTCCCCAGAAAGGGTAAGGAATTTAGTGGCTCTGGCCTCTTCCTTCACTCTGCAGGTCTCGACCAGCAAGACACTTCTCTGCAGCTCCTGGGCACATGGCTGCATCCACAGCTGTTGTGCAGGGAGCCAGATTTCAGATGAGAGACATTCAGTTTCACTTGAGAACCTTTTGGTCTCAGAGAAGAGACCCTTTCCAAGTTGGTCCCAGTGACTGAACCTTGATCCTAGCTCTCCAGTGGTGGCAGGATCAGAGCAATTTAAGAGCGGGGTCCCTTCATTTCCCTTCTCACGACTTGACTCTCACTACAGATGCTTCCCTTCTGGGTTGGGGGAGCCCACATGGGCGACCTTTCCACTCAGGGTGTTTGGTCCCCAGGAATCTCTGCTCCACATCAATTTGCTGGAACTCAGAGCTGTCTTTTAGCTCTTCAAGCTTTTTCTGCATCTGTCCACGACAAGGTGATACAAGTCAGAACAGACAACACCACAACAATGTGGTACATCAACAAACAGGGGCACTCGGTCTTGACCTTGTGCACGAGGCAATGAAGTTGTGGTCTCTGGCCTATTCCTGAACACTTCCCTCATAGCAGTTCATCCTCCAGGGAAGGACAATGTCCTAGCGGATGCCCTCAGCAGGATTTCCCAGGGCCATCACGAATGGTCCCTGATCCTCAAGTGCCGGGGTAGTTTTGCCAAGTGGGCATCCTCAGATAGATCTTTTGCAGCCCCAGACAATCACAAACTTCCTCTGTTCTGTTGCAGGCCTCCAGTGCTGGGCTCAGTTCCCTGGATGCCCTTCTTCTGGATTGGAAGGGAAGTTCCTCTATGCTTTCCCCCCCTTTCCTCTCCTATTCAAAGTACTAGTCAAAATCAGATCTCAGCCTTGCAGGGTGATTCTGATTGCCCCGGATTGGGCCAGGCAGCCCTGGTACCCACTCCTTCTGTCTCTGACAGTCCATCTTCCCCTATGCCTCCCCAGGAATCACAATCTGTTGACTTGTGCCCAGGGAAGGGTTTGGTATCCGGACCTCAAATCCCTCAACCTCAAGGCCTGGCTCTTGAGGAGTTAGAGTTTGCTGATGTACACCTCTCTCAGGGTGTTCTTGAGATCCTAAAGGCTTCCAGAAAGCCTTCCACTAGGGCTACTTATAGTTCTAACTGGAAAAGGTTTTCCATTTGGTGTGCTGGGAAAAATATTTCCCCAGAATCTGCTGAATTGCCCTTTTTGTTAGATTACATGGTACATCTTAATTCCTTGGGTCTCAGACCAGCTACCCTGAGAGTTCATTTGGCAGCTGTGTCTGCAGGAAAGTCATCCCCTCTTTCCTCTCATCCTGTGTTTTCCAAGTTTTTTAAGGGGTTACTCCATACTAATCCTCCCTTTCGGGAACCGGCCCCTGCTTGGGACCTTAATGTTTGCATTGCCCAGTTAATGCAACCCCCTTTTGAACCTCTGTCTTCTGCAGAGCTTAAGTACCTAACTTGGAAAACTGTTTTTCTAGTGGCTATCACTTCTGCCAGACGCATAAGTGAATTGAAAGCCTTGTCAGTGGAGACTGACTTTATTTCTTTCCAAGGGATAAGGTAGTCCTAGGACTAATAGGAAGTTTTGCCTAAGGTGGTTTCAGATTTCCATCTTAATCAATCTATCTCCTTCCAGTATTTTTCACTGATCCTCCTCTTCGGGTGAGAGGAGGTTGCACACGCCTGGATGTTAAGGCTCTTAGTTATTATATATAAGCGTACCAAGGTCCTGGTTGAATCCTCAACTTTTCACTTACCTATGGTGAAGTTGGGAAAGGCAAACCTGCCACTAAGAGATCAATAGCCAGGTGGATTGTCTCTGTATCCAATTTTGTTATCAGAAAGTGGGCAGAGCCCCCAGTTTGAGGGCTCATTCTACCAGGGGTACGGCTACTCTAGCTGCTACCAGAGATATCCCTTTATTAGAGATTTGCCAGGCTGCTACTTGGAAAATGGTACACACTTTACCAAGCATTACTCCCTGGATGTCCAGGCCAGGAGAGATGCTCGGTTTGGCACAGCTGTTCTTCAGAGCCTATTCCTAAGTAGGTTCTGCCCTCCTCCATGGAGGTACTGTGTGTATTCTGCTAATGTCTATAATATAGCAAGACTTCATGTTGTTTGAAGAAAAATTACTCACCTTAGTAATGTTGTTTCTTCTAATGGAGTCTTGCTATATTATAGACCTCCCCAACCTGCCCCTCTCAGAACCTCTACTTGGTGGGGTCGTGCAACAGTGTGGGCACTACTTATGTCCTGTTAGCATTTTGTCCCTTTGGGACTTTGGGGGTGTATATTGTGCGGTGTGTGTGTTTTATTATACTTATGTTCTATTTTCATTATTAGAATGGTGTTAGTATTTCTGGTCCCCTGACTTGAGTCTTGGGTGTTGGGACCATCAATGGTTGTTATTATTTAGGTAGCCATTTGGCTAGTGTAGGTTACAGCTTCCACACAGACCTTAGTGAGTTTGGCTCGTAAAGATCTGACAGTTCAAGTTTGAAATGACACAGATAGAGCTGCTCTGCGTTAAATTCTATTTTGGAATGGTTTTAACCATTTCACCCGGGCAGTTCTAGAGCTGGAACAAACTGCTAATGTCTATAATATAGCTAAGACTCCATTAGAAGAAACAACATTACTAAGGTGAGTAATTTTTTCTTCTGGGCCTGGGAGCCCTGCTTTACATTGGGCCTGGTACTCTCTGAAATGGGCCTGGTGCCCTTTACTGCAGGCCTGCCGCCCTCTTTACCTCAGGCCTGATGCTCTGCTTCGCATTGGGCCTAGTGCCCTACTTTACTGTGGGCCTGGTGCCCTCTTTACCTCGGGCCTGATGCCCTCTTTACCTCGGGCCTGGTGCCCTCTTTAACTCGGGCCTGATGCCCTGCTTTGCATTGGGCCTGGTGCCCTACTTTACTGTGGCCTGGTCACCCTATTTCATATCATGGGCTTAGCGCCTCACTGTAATGGGCCTGATGCTCCTTTAATTCTGCATGGCCCCTTTAAATCCTAAGGCTCTGTGAGCCTACTGTCACTTCTGGAGTGAGTCACCTCCTAAGTCCTTCCCCTCTCATAAATATTAATAGGCCCTTGATTTGCCTCACTGTGCTGGCCCCTCCCCATGGGCGTCGCTGTCTCCTGACCCTCCTGAATATTAATATAGGTCCTAATGGCCTGACTGTCTTGCAGGCGCTCTGCTGTTTCCCCAGGTGCCTACTGTGCCAAGCAGAAGAACTAAAAAACAGCACAGTCTCTCCTTACAGTGGTCAGCATCGCTTCATGTGCTGCCTGCTGACCCACCACTCCTCGGGCTGCTTTTGTGCTGATCAGGAGGTGTTCTGGCAGTGTGAGGGTGTGCAGGCAGTGTGAGGGGTATTTAGGGGCCTTGGGAAGGCTGACAGAACGAACAACGATGCGGCGCTTCTCTGCCACTGGCAGGGGACGCAAATTGAACTTTAAACTAAATAAGGGGCAAAATAAAGAAACAGAAGGGGCTCAGCCCAGAACAGCCAAACTGGTCACTTATTTCTTCATGGTGCCCTGACGGCTCCACCGAACACGCCACACAACTTCAGGGCAAACAGCAGCTTCTCGGTGGCTTCACTAGCTGGAGCCAGACCAGGCATACAGAACAGCCCTCGGGAAACGGCTTCAGCCCTCCAGGTAAGTCTTCCTGGTTCCCCTTAACTTTCTGTGTCCTCTCCTCTCCACAGAAACTGTTTAATTTTTGAAGATAAACCTTCTGGTTCTAGAGTGTTTTGGACTGGAATGCTGTGCATGAGCAGCTCAGCACAGCATTCCATCCAAGCCATTGTTATGTGTGCTGCAATTAATTCTGCTGTTTGACAGTGTATTAAGTGCACAGGGCACTTTTCTTCATTATTTACAGTGTTTCTCCACTATGGGAAGGGGAACTAATTTGTGAGGGGCCCTCTTTTATCCATACCCTGCAGTCTTCACCTGCAGCAGGCACCCTGGGCACCTGTAAAACCCCTAATGCATTTGTTTATTTTCTTTTTCTGTGATGCCCCAAGTTTGGGGCATTACACTTGTAAGAACAGATCCAGAAGCAAATGATTTGATACCCTTTATTGGACCAACATAGATGTAACAAAGAGAACAAAGTGCTTTAGCTTTCGGACCAACCCAATCCTCCCTTGGAAGCTTAATGACAGTTGTTTAGAAAATCCTATACTTTTAACATCCAGATCATGCAGAAGAAAAACAGAAAAATTTCCCCACAGGTTTAAAACACTCATTTAAAAATAACACAAGGCGCATCAGGGGCGCTGAAAAGCTGAACTGGTACTTTTCAGCTTTTCTGATGTCTTGTGTTATTTTTTAAATGAGTATTTTTAAACCAATAGGAATGTTTTCTGTTTTTTCTGCATGATCTGGGTGTTAAAAGTATGGGATTTTCTAAACAACTGTCATTAAGCTTCCAAGGAAGGACTGGGTTTGTCCGAAAGCTAAAGTACTTTGTTCTTTTTTGTTACATCTATGTTGGTCCAATGAAAGGTATCAAATCATTTACTTCTGAATGTGTTCTTACTCAGATCCAGAAATAAGGCACAGCTATGTTCTTTGGCATCCAATGTGATTTGCCAGGCGCTCATCACTTTTGCCAGTGCGGAATTCTTACTGTGGTTCTGCCTAAAGCTGGATTGGAGTGGGTTTAGGATATCGTGTGATTCAAAAAATTCTCTTAACTGGGTTTTAACAACTTTTTCTAGGAGTTTAGATAGAATTGGTAGCAGGGATACAGGCCAATAATTATTGAGATCTCACAGACAACCAGATCTGAAGAGTGGAATGATGTGCGCTATCTTCCGTTGTTGCGGAACGGCACCTTGGGAGAGGGACAGGTTAAAGAGATGGATAATGGGAGTGGTCAGCAGACGGTAACTCATCTTTAGAAAGGAGGGTTAAATTTGGTCTGCACGGTGCTTTTTGTGTTCAGGTCCAGCAGGAGGTTTTCAACCTGCTTGTGTGAGACTTGGCTAAAAGAAACTTATTCGGACAGCTAGGGGCAGAAGTTAGGAAATGGGGCTAAGTCGTCCAGCTGGGTGAGTAGTTTACATGTGGGGAACTGTGAAGCTAACCCAGTGGTAGCAAAGTGGTTGTCTAGCTGGGCTAGGATATCCTGCTCATCAGTTAGGGTGATATTGCCATGAACCACTTTGGTGGGGTAGGGATGAGGCATGGCTATGACCCGGCATCGCTCAGTAGCTGCCAGAACTTGCAGCATTATTCTTAGATGACTCTAAGGCAGATTGAAAACAGGTAGCTTTGTGGATCTTGTATGTAAGCAGTCCAGTAGTAGTAGTTTGAAGGCAGATAGGAAATACATAATTGCAAATACTGTAATGCTGCCTCCGAGAGAAAAAATGGGAGAGAAGGGGACACAGGAGGCAGTTAAATATAAGGGAAAGGAAAGCCCTTGGGATCTGAGATTATTGGGGGGGGCAGAAAATTGAATAGAGGATTTACAAAGACACTGAGGAAGATGTAAGGTATGCACACCTCTAGATGCCAAAACAGAGCAGTGTTGCAGGTGTAACCCCCCTCTACAAATGGGGGTTCCCAAAAAGTCATCCTTGAGCTTGCCTAAATGCTCACTCCCAGGCTGGTGTCCTGCATTTTAGCAGTTTAAATGTGATTACCAGAGCTTGTATGGCCTAGTGTACTGCCTTTTTAAGAGCTGCCTAATTGCAGCATGAGTAATCTGAGAGGCAGCTCTGTTGAAAGATGTAATTATTTGCTGAAAATCATTTAGAGTGATAATGATAATGTAGTTTGTCTAACCTGCTTTCTTTGTAGCAAGGACTGTTTTGTTTGTTTCCACTATCTTGGTCCTGGACTGCAAATTGGACCAGACAGTTCTGGTGGGACCTAAAATGTAGCCGGACTACAGGAGCTGTTTGAATTCAAAATCTTAGGAACTGTGGTTTGAGTTTTTGCGCCTTTTTTGCAACTGAAGGGGGAGCTCTAGCTTTGACTGACAGCCAGATCAGTCAACCAATTCATTTGGATCTGGGGAAGTCCGGGCTGCTTGCAGTTTTCAGTTAGAACTAAGCTGGAAGCTGAGCAAAAGGAGCTGAAGGTTTCTGAGCAGCAATCGTGGGGTGGATTCGCATGGGAGAACTCTGAAAAGGCTAAGTTTTTTGCCTGCATGCCAGTGTGCTGCTCCTGAGAGGGAGAGAAGAGAATTATTTTGGACTAAATCCAAGTTTGTGTGACTAAAGTAAGCTACTGAAGTGGGCCAGGCTCAACCTGAAGAAGACCGAATATTTTTGCTGAATGCGATCGGCCTGTCAGGAGTTCCAGCTACCCTAAGCTCCGGTGTGCAGAGACTTTGTGATTGTGCCCGGAGCGCTTGCCTGATACAGTAGAATTCCCTTACATGTAACGTGCTATGAGCTGCTAGTGGGTTGTGAGTTAGTTCCCCACTGTGTGAACTGTGTTCTGCTTGCTGGAAGCTGTATCCAGCCCAAAACGGACTGCACCAGACTTGTCTCCAAGACTACCCACTGCACAGAGAAGCCGTCGGAGAGATCTGCCTGAGGGATCAGCCCTCTGCTCCATGCTTGAACAGGAACGATGCCTCTGTGACTTGTGTGGCCCTGCTTCTCCTGGCATTTCAGATCAACCACCTGCAGTCTTGATTTTCGTCCAGCCTGTGTCCAGTCTTGGGTATTGTGAGTAAATACCAGGGTAGCTCCCTACAACAACAGCTTAATCTGAGTGTGTCATCTGATTGTCTTGTTGTTTTGTTTCCTTCTGAACTGAGCACTCTGGCTCCGGATTACAAATATTGTATACTGTGCATGTTGTGTTTTCCATCACAGGGCCCCAACCAGCTGTAACCTGGCATCATCTCTGCTCCACCTGGGTACTCAGGTGGACTGTGGGGGACTCAAAGCGCATGCACAACTGCTTGATTGATATAACCTTTAAGCTAATTAACCTGATTTTGCCCCTCCCTTGTTCAAGTCCCCTGAATAAATCAGATCTAACTTTTCTGCATGTAATCTGACTGTGGTTCCAGTTTGTGCTAAAGTACTGTACTGTTGCTATTTGCTGTACTTAACCTTGTTTTTCAAGGGGTCCCCAGGGTTGAGCCAGAGGAACCAGCCCTGGTGGTAAGTCTCAAACAGTGTAGGTACTTGTGTGGTGTACAAGGGTATTGTAAAAGAGATTATCGTACAGTGTTGAGGCCACTAGAGGGAAAGAGGGGTTACAGTGTCCCAGAGGGCTGTGCCCAGGTTAGCTTGACCACTACCAACCCTGACCTCCAGGAGGCACCCATTTCAGAACTCAGACCCCTTAACCTGCTACTAACCAAGCAGGCAGGGTAGTAGCCCTGGGATAGCACCACCTAGGGGTTACACAAGGCTATCAGAAGGCAGATGTGCAGCTAATAGATGGGGAGAAGGTGAAGATGGGTGGGATTCAACTATACTTAATGTGCATCGGGGCAGGGGTGGATGGGCAGGATAAAATTCAAACTGTCTGGGAGAGCTTCAACCTCTGGGCACTCTATATCAGCAGAATCTGTACTTGGCTTGAGTCTTAAGCGGTAGCTGGTGGCTCAGAAGGGTGAAAGCGGGTGGTCTCATGATTCAAATTGCGGTGGTGGTTGAGCGGGTCCAGCCTGACCAGGGCTTTCTGTATGCCTGGAGGAAGAGGGTGACAAACAATAGCTTAAAATGGGGGGAGGATTGGCAAGGACAAAAGGCAGAGTGGGGGGTGACCCAGATGAGAAGAGAGAGAGAGAGAGAGAGAGAGAGGGGAGAATTTAGGACTACAGACCAGAGGAAAAAAAAAGAAAAAAGGTAGAAAGGATTCCATTTCAGCTGAACACTACTTTAACTTCCTTCTTCAAAAATTCAGTGTAAATAATACAAAAAAATTCTACAGTTCAACTTGCAAGCTCTGACAAACAATATTGCATGTACAAATGAAATAGACTGATTACGGTTCTACAGCAGTAAAAAGAAATACACAGCAGGAGCCCAGCTACTGAAAATCACTCTGGGAGTGAGTAGCCAATCGAAGGGGGGCAGTGACAGCCAATGGAATGGCTTGCAAAATAGTGCCATAAAACCTCAAACTGTCCAGGAGGTTCTGACCTCCAGGCCTCTGTATTGCAGAATCTGTACCTGGCTTGATTCTTAGAGGCAGTTGGTGGCTCCAGAGGGTGAAGGCGGGTGGTCTCATGATTGTGACTCGAACTGCAGTGGCGATTCAGTCCGGGTCCGGCCCAATCAGGGCTTTCTGCAAGTCTGGCTTGAGTTTTGTGGTAACTGATGGCTTCAGAAGGGGAGAAGGCAGGTCTTGATTTGAACCACGGTGGTGGTTTGATTTGATAAAAGAATTGATAGTTTCTTCAATTTCTGTTAGTGTAAAATCTTGATTGACTTTTCCTCTATCCTCTGGTGGAATTCTATGGAAGAATGATTTCCTTTAAGAAACTACCATTTTTGCGGATCTGGAGAATGTTCTGGCATATAAAGATTATTATAAAAACTCTTAACAACATGTAACCCCCACAAATGGGGGTTTCAAAAGAATCTTCCAGGAGCTTGCCTGAATGCTCCAAGTCTGGGCAGTGTTCGGTGTCTGAGCTGTTTAAATGTGATTCCAAGTGAGTACTATTTGAGCCTCCATGTACTGTCTCTTTAAGAGCTGTCTGCTTGCAGACTTAATTAGTTTGTATGGGGGACTGTGTATTTAATGCTCAAATCCCGGCCGAGCTGCTGCCAATTACGCCCATTTCTGCCGTCGCTACATGTGCAGAGGGCCTTGTTGAAGGATAGAACTGTTTGTCAGAAATCATTTAGAGTGACTGAGAAAATGTAGTTTGCCTAGCCTGTCTTTATTTCAGCACGAACTGTTTCCCTTGAACTTGCCACACCCAACCTCAAGCCAAGACCCCTAGTAACTACATCCTATTTCTTACAAAGAGGTCCTCACTATTCACCTTGTTTAAACCCTGAGAAACTTGTCTGTTTCAGTCATGACCCACTGCTCCACCTGGCCTCCATGTTAGGAGCCCCCAGCCATTCCTTGTAGGATCTTCTCTGCTGGCTCTGGGTCACCTTGCTGACCCTTTGCTGTTCCGACTCTAGTCTGTCGATGGCCTCCCTCAGGAGTGGGCTCCAGAATTGAGCACAGTACTCTAGATATGTTGTGGTAGCAGTATAGCGTTGTGATTTAGGGCACTGAGCTGCAAACCTGGAGACCTGGGTTTGACTCACAGAGCTCCACTTGTATACTGCGTGACAATGGAGTAAGTCACCTTAACTTCTTTGTGCTCCCAGGTGCATCTATGAAACAAGCTTCAACTTAGTGTGCCTTTTCTGCTTAAACAATTCCCCTTTCCAATTACAATAAGCAGCAGATGAGCATTAAGCTGTTAACTACAGACTGAGACCCCGACAGGAAAGATCCTACTAAGATATACCATGCTAACCTCCTCAAGAAATGGGTTAAAGATTGCCAAAAGCTGCTTTGCTAGTTTTACCAGAAACAGATAAAGAAGATACTGATGTAGCTTATGATAGACTGGAGCAAACTATAACTGCTGATGCTGTAAAGGTGAATGTTTCCTTAAACCCTGAACAAACTGCAGAAATTCATCATGTGTTAAAGACATTTAACAGTAATTTTACCAGAGTACCAGGCCGAGCAAAAGGGTTGAGCATGTACTAGTGCCAAGGAATGCTCACCCTATTAGGCAAAAGACTTACAGGTCACCAGAGCGGTTAAGAGCTGACTTGGTTAAGGAAATACAAAAAATGAAAGAACTGGGTGTCATAGAAGAGATGAGGAGAGCTTGCTCATCTCCAATGGTAATTGTAAACAAAAAGAAGGGGGTGTTAGAATCTGCCTTGATTTTAGGAAACTTAATCAAGTGTCGAAGTTTGACAGTTATCCTATGCCCAGAATAGATGATTTGGTGGACAGACTGGAGAGTGCAAAGTATATCAGTACCCTTGATCTCAGCAAGTGTTACTGGCAAATCCGTTTAGCTAAAGAATCCAGAGACAAAACTGCGTTTGCCACGCCTGTTGGATTCTAACAGTTCATCACCATGTGATTTGGTTTACGTGGTGCGCCAGCTGCATTCTAGTGGTACATGGATGTAATTTTATCACCTCATACTGGTCATTGTGCTGCGTACCTGGATGATGTTGTGGTGTACAGTCCAGACTGAAAGCAACATGGAACACCTACGAGCAGTTGTCCAAGCTATCAAAATTGCAGGTCTGACTATTAATCCTACCAAATATGCATTGGGCATGCAAGAAACCAGATATTTGGGCTATGTGTTGGTAAATGGAAGTTAAGCCAGACATTTCTAAAATAGAAGCTGTAGCTATCAGCTCTGTCCTTAAAACAGAAAATGTCAGGTAATTTTAGGGCTGGCTGGTTATTATCAGAGATTTGTTCCCAACTTTGTTGAGTTAGCTACTCCCTCACTGAACTCATGAAATAATGGTACCCAAACAATGTGAAATGGACCTCAGAGTGTGATGAAGCTTTTCAGGCCATTAAGGCTGTATTATGTTCAGCCCTGTTTTGAGAAGCCCAGATTTTGAGAAACCATTTTTGTTACAAACAGATGCATCAGAGGTAAGTCTAGGTGCAGTCCTGAGTCAAAATATAGGTGGGAAGAACATACCGTTCTATACATAAGTAGAAAGTTGCATGATAGAGAAAAAGGTACTCCACCATTGAAAAGGAATGTCTAGCAGTAAAGTGGGCCATGGAGACCCTTAAGTTTTATTTGCTAGGAACTGACTTTGTACTTACAACAGATCACAGTCCTCTCTGTTGGCTTAACCAGATGAAAGATAAAAATGCCAAAATCACAAGGTGGTACCTGGCAATACAGCTATTTAAATGCAATGTGATACACAAATTTGGTAAAGAGAATAGCAATGTTGATGTTCTGTCAAGATATGGATCAGGAATTGAGGGTTCCGAAGGTTGAAAAATAAATGTATGAGTTTAAACTTTACTGTTTGCTGTACTGTTATAGAAAAAAGGAGCGAGAGATGATGTACGTGTGCTTAATTTCTGAAAGTTAGAAGCTAATGTTATTAGAGAATTAACAGAAAGTTTGAAACCTAGTTGATAAAACAGGTTCCTCTTAAGGAGGTGGTGTATGTGACAGGGTTGAATAGGACCCTGTCCCAGTTGTTATGGAGAGTTTGAATGGAGGGATCTGTTCTGTTCTTTCATTTCCTGTCTCTTGTCTGTCTGGTTGCACAATCAGATTTTCCTGTGAGACCTAGGACTTGAATCCCCTTGACAGTCTCACAAATTCTTTGCCTCTCAACCTTCCCTTGCTGTTCTGTCTTTTTCCCTCCCTTGCATATCTGCTGGTATAAAAATATATGTAAATCATTATGTGGAAATGTAACTGATATTGGGATCCCTTTGTTTAAAAATGATCTAGTGTTACTGTTAAAATGTATAAAATAATAGTTTGAGATGATTGCAAAAAACTATTGGGAACTCAAGGGGTTAACCCAAGAGCAGTTTTTAAGCCCTTTTTCAGAAGAGCTGTGGAGAAGGGGCCTCAGACTGGGACATTGTGTTCTTGTAGCACCTGCTTGAAACAAGAACATTGGAAATTTACAAGAACATTTTAGAAAAAACAGGATGCTTGTTAAGGAGGGGGTTGCAAGGACTTATAAAACAGGGCTGCAGTTTCTTGCAAGAGACACAGAGATTGAAGGAAAACTCAGATGGATCTTCTATTTATTTTGCCTTTGTAAACCGTTATACTGAACAAGTTTATTTTTTTATGTTACTGCTAGTACTAATAAACACTTTTTGCAAATTCTACAACTGCTTCTGGGTTTTCCTATAGCTTCCTGACCTGTGCCTCGGTGACAAGAGGCATATGTGAGTGTACATGAAATTTATTGAGAAATTGAACAATGCATATTCTGTTATGACACCATGACCACAGGAAATGGGTGGAGTGAGGGATCGTTTGATAAAAGATTGATGGAAAATCTGATTCCAGAAAGTGCACTGACATCTAGAAAGATAAGTACTGTAGGGATGGAGAACCACAAAAGCTTCTGAGGTCCAGAAAGAGTCTGAGAAGCAATGACAAATTTTAATAGTTATCAAACCCTGATCAGAACTTCCAGAACCTTTTAGAGTACAAAAATAGTTTAAATCCTGATTTCCGTACATAATCTGTTGCCCATGAAACAAAATAGTAAAAAAAAAAACTTGGAAGTGGTACTACAGTAAGTACAGTATTATTAATGTCACAGTTTATTTATTTGAAATTACTCCAAACATGATAACCCCATCAGATGTAACATCTCATTTACATGGGGGTCCAAGGGAGGACAGCGTCAGTCAACAGGTTAACATAGTCTAACAGGAATAGTTACATAAAGCTGAAATATTCAGAAGAAAAAACTGCATATGTAAATATATCCAAACAGTAATCAAAGCAAGCTAACAAAATGGGATTACAGAGAACAAAGAGCACGAGCACTGCTATGCAACATGACTGTGGTCAGGAAGAGGTTGAGTCTGGGCCAAAACAAATACAGGGACTTCTAATGTGGCTGGAAAACTGGAATTGAACACTTGCAAGCCAGAAACATTCCTCAGCTAGGAAAGGAGCTTGTTCTAGATGCCTGGTGTTGCAAATGCAAAGTATGCCAAGGCCTTTCCGCAAAATGCTATGCGTTTCGTCCAGGAAATTGAGAAGGCAAGTGATGCCACTGAATGAAATGAGTAGGCACTGCTTGACAGCGTGAGGTGGGCTAGGAGATAATCCGGGGCTTTTCCTTGTGTGCAGTAGCACAGCAACGAAAGCCAGCGATAGTCATGCCAGTCTGAGGGACTTGGCCATTGAAACTGGTCATACAGTCAGCAGGCATTGATGGGAAGACCATCCACAGGAGGGGCAAACCTGCGCAGCTGGGACAAACGATCCCGAGGCAGCAGAGTGGGTATGTTGGTAGTACTCACAGTTAGCCAATCAGTATCCCTTGATTATCACCAGTGTGAGTAAGGCTACTTTATACTGATCTGACTCGCAACGTCCTTTCTTCATTCACATCCAGCCTTTTTCCAGACATTTTATTCATTTTATTATATTATTTTCAACTTTCATCACTGTCTGCTACTTCCAGATAAAGACCTTCTTGGGAAGTATATTAAGCTCCCAAAATCAGTGTTTAAAAAACTATCAAAACTTTATCTGAACCTTTACAGAAGTTCTGATGAGGCTCTTTTACAGAAAATGGCCCTGGTTCTGAACATATCCACACCAGCTCTTCCATAAGTAAAGATCAGGATGTTGACTCTCAAAAAGAAGAAAACATTTTCTTATCAGCCCACTCCTATGTGTGCTGAGTTTTGCATTAGTGTCAACCGTCTGTGTTTGGTTCCTTCTTGGCTACTTGAGGGCAAATCAAGGCAAATTCTATTTGTAAAGTGCCCTTTCCCATAGGTTCAGGGCTCTATACAAGCAATAACAGAAATAAAAATGTATACATACATTACAAAATCATAAATAACACTCAATAAATAAAAACTTTACATATTAAAAGCTAACTGGGAAATGCCAGAGTAAACAGTTATGTTTTTAAAGAGGCTTTAAAGGCCTTCACTGAGCAGGCAGTGCAGACGTTCCTGGATAACATGTTCCTGAGCATCAGAGCCATAACACCAAAAACCCTGTTCCCGGATTGCTTCAGATGAGAAGGGCCTTGAAGGTCACCATGCACGTGCACCACCACAGAAGCAGCCAATGCAGCGCACACAGAATCAGCGTGATATGGTTCCTCAGAGATGTTCCAACAATCAGTGAGGCTGCAGCAGTCTGGACCAGCTGCAGACATCACATCAAACCTCCAGATACCCCTAAGTATAGAGCTTAGAAATGACGAAAGCATGAACAGTCATTACAAAGTCAGATGCAGGTTGATCCTGGCAATGTTACGAAGATGGTAAACATTAGATTGGACCACTGCCAGCCTGACATTCAAAAATGACCTAAGATTCTTTACCCTTCTACTGCTCTAAATGATTGGCCACCCAACCAAGAAAGTGTTACTAAATGAACTGTCATTGCCGAACCCCACTGAGCTGGCTCAATCATCTTGACATCCATCTTCCCTGGATTAAGACATAGCCAGTTTGAGGCCATCCATTCACTAATCTCAGCAAGATACTGGCCCAGCACCAAGGAATCTAGAACCCCACCATGTATGCAAGACACGTATAGCCGAGTTTCATCTGCGCAGCAGTGATACTCAACATCATACTGTCTGTTGATCTCACCCAGTGGCAGCAGGTACACAGAAAACAGCATGGGGGCATGGATTGTGCCTTGAACACCACAGGAGTGTGCAGAAGCCCCCACATATGAAATCACCTAGGGCCACCTGCTGCATTC
This sequence comes from Neoceratodus forsteri, assembly GCA_016271365.2. Classification (NCBI taxonomy): domain Eukaryota; kingdom Metazoa; phylum Chordata; order Ceratodontiformes; family Ceratodontidae; genus Neoceratodus; species Neoceratodus forsteri. The sequence continues at coordinate 65,351,144 of JADMNL010000035.1, forward strand.
TCCCTGTTATGTAAGACTCAAACCAGAAGAAAACTGTGCCAGGTGAGACCCACATGATTCCTTAGGTAATCCAATAACATTACATGGTCAACTGTGCCAAACACCAATGAGAGATCCAAGAGAATCAAGACAGAACATAGTCCTTGATCCCTCGCCATGAGGATATCATGAGTCACCCTGTTGAGAACAGTCTCCATGCTATGACAAGGTCAAAAACCTGACTGGAGAGGTTCATAGATGTTATATTGCTCCAGCTGACACCCGGGCTGTTCCACCACCACCTTCTTGATAACCTCCCCAAAAACAGAAAGATCTGAGATAGGTCTGTAATTCATTAGAGCACCAGGGTCCAAGGATGGCTTTTTTAAAAGGGGTCTAACCACTGCCTTTTTCAAGGCAGATGACGGAAAGACATCCTCTGTCAATGAACACCTGACAATACCAGTGATAACCGGACCCAAGGAATCCTAGCAGCCCAGAAAAGCCAGGTTGGCCCCAGCCCTAGCATACAGCATATGGGTTTAAATCCTATAATCACCCAGAGTATCTCCTCCACAGTAACTGGCCAAAACTCACCCCAGGTAGACTGATCTACATCTCTCATAGACTGACCACCACCTGCCCATGACAGACCACTTTGAGGAAATACCCATCTGAATGGAGGTCAATTTGTAAGAGAAAAATGTGCAAAACTCCTCGCATTTCTCTGCTGAAAAAGCTTGAATGGACAGGAATAGTCAATCCACCTGCCTATGGTACAAAAGAGCTGAGCTGGACAGTTTTTGCCTGTGACAATCATCCTTGATAGGAACTCCATAAAATATTAAATATAGGAGTTGAAGAAGAAGATCTTATCCTGACTGGTGTGGTATTTATCTCACTTCCACAGATATTCTATGACAAAAGAAATTTTGTCCTAAAGTCATTATCATTTGAGAAACATACACCAGATAATTTCATTTGGAACAAGAGGATATATAATTTGTTGGTCTTCAGGTAGGTTCACCAGACAAGAGGTTAACCTGTTTTGTCAAACTTTAAAAATAAAATGTGCCAATGACAATTGTGACATATATTCAAGTAAGAGCCAATATAATATTTATTCAATGACGGGTTCCATCACCAGCAAGCAGAACACATTTAGCTATTTTGTGGTAAAGAATTTTCATTCTATCTAAATTAGTTTTCAAAGCAGCATCAACCACTATTTGACCATTGTCAATAATTGGTAATAAATTATGAAGTGCAATTTTCAGATGAAATTCATGAGTGAGATATTTTCTGAGACGATATAGTTGACCATGTTTTTGATGCACTCTGTCAGTCATGTTCTTAATATGAGGACCAAAAGAGAGCCTTGAATCAAGATGAAGACCAAGATACTTATATGCATCGTCTGTTTCAACTGAACTTAACATAGAAACATAGAATGTGATGGCAGATAAGGACCACCTGACCCACCTAGTCTGTCCATTTCCCTACCTACCTATAACTGCAGATCCCAACTGATATGCAGCCTACCTTCTCCTTCCTACCACTAACTTCTGTTTACAATCTTGATTGTGAAATGTTTCGAAAATGTCTCAAGTTTTGGAACTGTACTAAGCAACATAGCATGTGTTTCTGAAGTGTTAAATACCAGTTTGTTCTTCATGAACTTTACATATAAATTCTGAAAACCTTATTGAAAATTAGTATTGACTTCATCAATGTTTTATTAGAATGGGAGAAAAGAACTGTATGATTGGGGTATAATAACATTTCTGCTAAAAAACAAATCCTAAGGACATCAGTAATAAACAATGTGAAAAATAAAGGCCCTAAGACAGATCACTGAAATTTTACATGAATCACCAATTTATCTGAAAAATGAAACTCAGTTTTACAATGTGTGTCCTGTTAGTCAAATAATCAGAGATCCAGTTCCAAGAAGATGTACCAAAGCCCAAGAACTTCAATTTTTGTAACAGTATACCATGGTCAACAAGATCAAATGCCTTGGTCGGGTTCACGAACACCGCACCTGTCATCATTCCTGTATCTAATGCTTTCATATACAGTGTTCGTGAATGTGACCAAGGCAGTATGTGTCCTGCGACCCCTATGGAAAGCATGCTGGTCATTGCACAGGAGATCACACTGTTCTAAATAACCCATACATTGTGTATGAACAATCCTTTCTTGTATCTTTGTGAGTGTAGCTAAATGGAGATAGGGCAATAATTATCAACAACCAGAATAGAACCCTTTCTATGTAATGGAAACAAAAGGCCATTTTCCATAGGTTGGGCACATGTTGTGACTCAAAGGATACATTTAGTAATGTTGAGACTGGCTAGGCAATAGCCTGGGCTGCCAATTTAAAAAATGTAGGCATGAGACTGTCTGAACTGGTTGTTTAATCAACTTTAAGTTTAATTAATTGTTTAAGAAATTGGGAACTTGTAACCCTCTTAATGTAGAATGTAGGTTGAGATGGACATGAAGTTTCACAGACATTGAGTTTAGTGCCATTCTCATTGTACAATCACAATATGGCACTCCAGAGTGTGTGTTGTTTGTGGTATCACCACTTTCTGGGTGGTTTGATGCTCTCGACTTTATCTCATGCCACACCACCCAAAGCATGGCAGTATCCCATCATGACACAACCTCTTGTGATTTGTTGCTTTGCTAAACACCAAAAGTAAATTGCAATGTATGGCCAAACATGAAAACACAATTGATCAATTCCCAGTGATCACAAATCTCTAAGCTAAACAGTAGAACTGTGCAATAGTGAAGATTCTCACTTGGTGAGATGGCAAAGGATGCATGTTACATCATATGATGCTAGATCTCTGGGAAATGGGGCTCAAGAGCAGTGGGGAGGTTATGTGACAGTTCAGGAAAGTTCAGATGCAGAGAAATATCAGGGGCTTGACATCCCCAATGAGCAACAGTTAAACGTTTTATTTTCTGCCCTTCCTACTCATTAGTGCATGTGGTACTATGTGGTAAATCAAAGTCCTTATTTTGTTGCTTCAGTGATGCCCAAAGGTGTCACCATCATTTTCATGGACTAGCTTCAATGGAGAAAGTATGTTTAATTCATTTCTGGGGAAAAAGAGACAAAAAGTCAGTTCAGTTTAAAACCAAGTGAAACCAAAGAGTTGCAGCAGTCACCATGAAGAATAAAGTCCTGAGTCAAAGTAATTATCCATGTATTCAAGGTACAAAGGTGGGTAAAACAGTTCAGCTGTATACAGCAGCAATACAGCGATGTGCAAATGCCTATAATATTTCATTCTATAGAGCTTTGTCAAAGGTAGGCATCCTCTGCTGTTCATTTCCTTATAAAGCACCCTAAAAGTATCATAAGCCAGCATTTAAATGAACAGCAGAAAGTATACATGCTAAACTAAAGATCAATTTTCCATGCAAGTATCCAACACAGAAAAAAATTCAAAGGAAGAAGTTAATTTACCTGGGTGGCCATTTTGTATCAGGAGAATCAATGGATGGTTCGGACCTGACACGGAGCTATTGGGTACAATGAGTTAAAAACAGTATCCAATAGAGTTACTAACCTAAAATTACAAAAACGTCCCTTTTTAAAGTACTGTATATATGGTACTGGAGTGTACAGATGCAGCAAAGTTGGAAAAGATTCCTATAGTAAATAGTCACAAAGGAATTTATCATACTTTATACTCATCCAAAAATATACTATGCACATAAGCATACCACCTAGCATCCAGATGGTGCTAACAACACACTGGACCCATATGCAGTTGCTGTGCCTAGGCTCACAGAATATCATACAGTTGTCTTTTACTGCAGCCTGGTGTGTAAGGCAGCTTCACCATAGGTAGGATGCAGAGAGAAAATAAAGAGAGCATGTTTGGTTTGCTTTTGTGCTCCATTTCCCCTAAGTAAAGATGCTCCCTGTCTTATAATCTGTTTCACCCTGTTGGAACTTCCGTTTTTTTTTGGGGGTTGCAGCACTGATTTTTCTCATCGGCTTTCTGGAGCTCAGATTTGAGCTCTGGGGTATTGGAGCAAAGAACCCTAAAATACATGTCTCCGCCATTGCCAAGTAAGACAGAAGGGGTAATGGGGAGTAAAACGCTATATGAAAAAAAAAAACGTAGTGTTTCCCTCCCTCTCTCTCTAAGGTTCATACTAAGGAAAGTACAAGAGCGAGAAGGCCGAAGCCCATGATGCTTCTATACTAATCCAATATATAATAGGAAAGGTCATACCCATTGCTTATAAGGCCATCTAGTCTGTTTTTGAAAATACTTTTAGTTTCACTAATGACGACATTAAGCGGTAGTCTATTCCATGGACCAACAACTCTAATAGTGAAAAATATTTACGACTTGATCTCAAAAAGGTTTTCTGACTAATTGTAAAGGATGTCCCTAATATTGTGATAACAGCTTTTAAATTCTAAACCAAGTTCACACAAAAGATATGGGTCTTGAATTATGTCATATAACAACATAAGATCACCACGAAGCTGACGTGTGGATAGGGGCATGAGTTTAAGGCTGTCTAGCCTACCCTCATAAGAGATATCATACAGCCCAGAAACCTTTTTAGTAAATTTTCTCTGAACTGTTTCCATTAAAAGGCCTTCAGATTTTTTATGTGGACATCAAAGCTGGGAAGCATATTCCAAATGTGGTCTGACGTATGCACGATATAATGGTAGCAACACTTCATGCTTCCTTGATTTGATGTTACGTCAAATAGACCATACAACTTTATTGGATTGTTAATAATGCTATATACGTGTTTATTATAAGATAAGTTATCTCTCTAGAGAATTTCATCCACTTCCTTCTGCTGCACGTCTTTGAAGATCAGTTGCATGAGTTTGATTGATGCTCATGTGATGTCCACCCTCCAGTCCCTCTCACTTTAGATACAGAAGAATTTCCATGCCTGTGCCAGCAGTGCAGGCTAGTGGTACATCACACAGCCCCATGCAGGAGACCAGGGACTGAGTCCCAATCTGGACTCCCCATCCCTGGGTCATAGGTAGGGCTGGGCACGGTGTTCAGGCATTGCTCTCCAGCCCCATGGAGAATAGCAGTGCACCCCCATTAGATGAGTCCTTTCTACAGTGTGGGCATAAGCAGCATGGGAATGCTGTGTGAACATGTACTGTCAATCATTACCCCGCCCAAAGTATGACACAGAATGTGATAGGCTGTTGTCTGGGGAGGCAAGGGGAACACGTACCCAGGGGATAGGGAGTGCCTTACTCTGCAGCAGTGTGACACAGCCAGCGCTGCCCACCCCAGATAGTACTGTGTTGCAGAATGACTGCCACTCCTGGAGGCACACTTTGGCTCACCTCTGGCGGCAGGCTGCACATGGGCTGTCTTCTAGAACCCTGCTGAACCTTCAGGGAATCGGTCTGTGACAAGGTGTCATCTGTTGGGCGGAAGCTTTGCAAGGAAAGCTACACTGTAGGCTTCAGTTCAGTTGATGCCACAGCTTCTAGAACTCAAAAGTAATTTAAAAAATTTATATTGGATGACAAAAGGGCAGCATTTACAAGGGACCCTAAATAAGGGAAAATTAAGACTACAGTACTTCAAAAGAAACCCATGAAACAGGACAGTGAGAGTGCTACATGGACTTCACACCATGCCCATGTTGCCAACCATATTAAAAATGTAAAAAAACAAGGTTTATGTTCCGTGTAAGTGTGGATGTGTTCTCCTATGAAGTAGGCAAGAGGATAGAATTAATGGGGAACATTCCTGAACCATGACCATTATACTTTGAAAGCACCTGAAAAGCTCTTTTAAAATGAGGCACTCAGCTTACCTATAGCCGGCAGCAGTCCAGAGATATTGATGATTAAATCTGTCACATATTGATACTACACTGCCACCATTTTAGAACACTGTGATATCACTGGTGATCAAGCTGTGGCGATGTAGTATCAATATGGGGCAAACTTAATCATTGATATCTCTAGACTGCTTCCAGCACCAGAGGAGCCTAATATCTCATTTAAAAGACCATTTCACTATCTTGCAAGCTATGTTGGGCACTGTTCATAAATGCTTCCCTTCAAGAGGATGGCATTGCCAGGTAAGCAGAACAACTTGATGACATGTACAGATGAGAAGACTACAGGGTTAGAATCCATTGTAGTCCAGCCTTGTATTGGTGTCCCATTCTTCCATATGCCCAGCTGCACTGAAATGAATAAACTTAAAGTCCTGTACAACAAGATTGGATGCTTTGCCTCACCTACCCCCTTCTTTACCTTGCTTTTAAAATTATTAAAGTCCACAGACACCCAGGGCCAGATTTTCCAATGGCGGCGCAGGGCTTGCATCCAGCCCTCCGCCTTGGGACTCCAACTTTTGTGGTGCGCCATCCCCCTTTGCCGCAACTTCACCTGAATTTCCATTCTCAATGCAGTTACCACAGTTTCCATGATTTACAGCTGCTTGCGCCAGTGCTCTGGCACAAGCACCGTAACTTAGACCTGGACAGATGGCGCAAGCAAGCCCACACTTTTCTGGTCTAAGGACCTATGCCGGGCGCAAGGGATGGAAAGTCCTGAATGTCACCCAGCAAATTACTGTGTGAGTAATATTAATTCTTGAAAAATAGAACTAATCAATCAATCAATCAATCACTTTATTTAACCAGGCATAAACACCATTGAGCAAGCTCATTTTCAAGGTGGTCCTGGGCATTAATACAATACAGTACACTTCATAAGATTACAATTATGGTGGACAACGGTGCAAAAAAAAAAAAAACATTGTGCAGGTGCTGGTCAAGATGGGCTATATGTACGGTCAACATAATTAACATGCAAAGGTACATAATGATAAGCTTTACCGAAATGAGAAGAGACAACAATCCCATATAGTCTCCGCTAAGTAAGAGCTCATAGCTAAATGATACAAAAATAAGGAGGTATTAAGGAATAGGGTAGAAATTGGGGTGAAAGAGTAGGCAGCCAAAAGGGAGGCCAGAATAGGTAAAAGGTAAAGAATAGGCATCCTAATGGGCAGGTTGTCAGTCAATTCTCAAAAATGAATATTTGACCGTATTTTGGGTATACATGTTTGAGGGGTGTGTGTGTGTGTGTGTGTGTGTGTGTGTGTGTGTGTGTGTGAAAAAGAATGTGTGAAAGAGAGAGAGAATGAGAATTAAGCAATAATATGACCAGGGGTTACTATAACAGTCTGTTAATCACCCCCTTGGGGCATAATATGGCACAAGGCACAGCCGAGTACCATATTGCCCCAAGGGCGTGATTAACTGACTGTTAATCTAACCCCATGTCATACCTTATTGCTATTATTATAATTAGAACATTTTAAAAATAATTATGCTATCATCTGGTTTGAAATAATGAAAATGTGTGTGTTTTACTAAAATAGTCCTTCTGCGCAGATGCTGAAATGTTGAGCTTATCAACAATGCAAGTTGTGAGTGGTGTCCATGGCAATCCTCTTGCTTCTCTCCCAACTGCCTTCATGATGATTTTGTAAGGCAGTATGTACAAAATATGAGTTTTAAGACTACATAAGCATCTGTATGGCTGTATGTAATTTGATTTATGAAATGAGCCATCAAAGTATTATTTTTACATGTTTTTAAAATCAGAACATTGACTACAGATGTGTGGAGTGTTGTCAGACCTGCATGCCAAGCCAGCTCCAATGCACATGTCCATAGTGAACATCATGACTGTTAAAATCCACACGTCCATAGTGAACACCATGACTGTTAAATTCCACACGTCCATAGTGAACATCATGACTGTTAAATTCCACGTGTCCATAGTGAACATCATGACTGTTAAAATCCACATGTCCATAGTGAACATCATGACTGTTAAAATGCACATGTCCATGGTGAACATCATGACTGTTAAAATCCACGTGTCCATAGTGAACATCATGACTGTTAAAATCCACATGTCCATAGTGAACATCATGACTGTTAAAATCCACATGTCCATAGGAGCATGTCGTTTCAGAACCCATAATAAAAAGATAGTGCCACGTGAAAGAATAAGTGCCATAGTGTTACATCTGAACTCATCGGTTTTCACAACTAATGACAGCCGTGCATTCACTGCCTTATATAGATTGTCGGCTACCCACATGCACAAAAATAATTTCTGCATGAACTGTTTTCACTGCCTCTGATTTGCACTTCTTCAGGTAGGTTTCAATAAAGACATATAGAAAGTTGCTTTACTGTTATTCTATTTATGTGTTCAATGATCTGTGCCTGAATCAGTGCAATGGCAGTTCTGTTTGAATTATTTATGGTGGCTGGTCCCAGGGAGGTGACCCAGAAGCTGCAGTCGCTCCGATGTGATCCCTTAACAGGACAGCCACTCACAGCAGCATACTGCAAATACAGACATTGTTTTGCATCTGTCTTTAAAAAAAAAGTTTCATTCCCGGCCATTGTTTTTAAGTTCTGCCCTGAACTATGATGTGGGTTTAACAGCTGCAGTGTTGTGTACTGCGATGCTGTGGCCTTAATTCGGAAGAAGCGACAGCCATGTTTGTTTTTCTACTGTGGCTCCGGGCATGAGCTGGCACTTATTATTTCACTGGGGAAATTCAGTGGCAGTAGTAATCAGGCTGGAGATGGTAGGTAATATGGATTAATGTATCCCTATGGGAATTGTGCCAGCCAATCGGATTGTGTACATCAGACTCACCTTATAATAACACTGCATTTTGCTCCAGTAACAGGTAACTGCTATTCAGCATGAGGTAACACATTTCAAAAGGTAGCCTTATTGTAGCTTGTTTTTCTTTCCTTAGCTGCCACTATATATTTACAGATTGCTTCCATTTGATCTTTTAGATCTTTTCTGGTATACAAAGAGTGTTTTTGTACTACATCCTAGCAGTATTGCCTAGAGGTTAGAGTAATGTGCTGTGTATGAGCTTTGTACATCCAGGAGACCTGGGTTTGATTCCTACAACCTCCACTTGCATACTGTGTGACTCTGAGCAAGTTACTTAACTGCTTAACCTCCTCAGAGCTCCAAGGTTGCCCTTCAAAAGATGCATTGTACCTAACAGGCCTTACCTGGTAGCCAAAAGAATAACAATAAAAAGGAATCCAGTGCAAGAAGGGCCCACATACAGGTTATGTGGGTGAAGCTAGGCAACCCTTTCAAACCAAAACAAACTCACACAAGCACACCATAAAAAAAGAGTGAAACACCACTGGAGCAGCATTTCTCCCCAGTCTGATCACTCCACCTCTGACCTCTCTATCCTGGTCCTCAAAAGACACTTCAGTAATACATAACAAATGCAGGCTTCTGAGCTCAGACTTATCAGTCTTCTGGGCACTGAAAATAATGGGCTTAATATGGAACTCACTTTCATGACTCATTACAAATTGTAACTGACAATTGCATTTTTACATTTTTGATTCAGGTGCATATGCATACCCTATATACAAGTGTTGCTCAGATGGATCCGGACAAATCCAGATCCACAGATACCTGACCTTTGTGGCAGGATAGTGGATCTGCCGGATACTTCCACTATCTGCCTGTGGATCCGGCTATTGGATCCCTCCATCATATGATGGCCAGATCCAGGGATATGACACTGGATCCCTGGATCTGGCACCAGACAACACGGGGCCTGATCCGGGATCTGACTTTCATATTCAGCCGGATCCGGGACATATTCAACTCAAACAGTGCCGCTATCCGCCAGATTACTGGCGGATCCATGGTGGCACTATCCGAGCAACACTACTATATATTGTATTTATATATTTATAGTCTCTCTCCTTTGCTATTTTTTATTGTGCCTTATAAATGAATGTGATTTTATTTATATGTTTGATCATACTTTTCATCTACATGTGCTACATTCATATGCTTATGTATCTTTATGTAGCACAGATACGTATGTTTTATCCTCTCCCCCTCCCAACACACACACCATTACCTGATGGACTCTGTGTAGTCTGAAAGCTTGTGTTCTGAAAAATTATTTTTGGCCAAATAAAAGGTATTACATCACCCACTGTATTCACCTGTATCATTCCTGTGATATACAGCATGGTTGAATTGTTCCTATTTCGTGAGTAGAATGTAGATTCTGTAATATACTGTTTCAGCATGTGTTTATCTCTTCCTGCATCGCCCAAGGATATGCCCTGCTAGCAGAGATATACACTGATCAGACAGATTTATTGTTATTTGGATGGTGGGGAAGGGTCTTCCCTGGTTGTCTCCCCTTTTCCCTCCTTTGCCTTGGTGTGAGTGCTGCCTCTGTTGGCATTGACATGCAATGCCCTAGTAAAGCATGCTCCATACCCAGCTGCAGGAGGTCACTGCAGCACTGATACTAGCCACCAACTCTCCCCTGCTGAGGCACAGTTCTATGAGACAGCTACCTCACCCTAGCCTGCCTCCTGATGCGGCAGCCAGAGCTTGCTCCAAACTTGTGTCACTAGCACTGCACTAACACACTGCTGCTCAGCCACTGGGGCAGTCATGTAATATATTTAAGCAATAAACCACTCCAGAGTGTGGGTTATGCTGGGATTTACCTATGCCTGGTGTGGTTTGGTCATGAGGCTGCAGACAGAGGGCACTGGGTCATAATGTCACAAGACATTATGCCGCTACAATATACAACACTGCCAGTACAATGCAATATATTGCCACTGCCACTCCACCTCTGTTTCTGTCTCGAATTCTTCACCCCACCCCCTTGCTGATGGTCTTCCAACAGCCTCCCCCCTGTCACTCTCTAGCCCATTTAACTTGGCCTCCTCTTTTATTTCCCACTATGGATCCTGCGCTTCCGTCTGATGGCAGTATCAAGCGCCAGCAGCCTTCTCCGGTTGAAACTCCGCCGCTGCACCAGCTACATCTGACTCACTCTACCCACCCTCCTGGAACTTGGAGATGGATCACGACAAGGTACAAGCGCCATACACCACCGAGCCCAGAACTTTGCCGCTTGACTCTGATTGGTGTGGTGTTGCTGCTGTGCCCGTGATTGGTCCTGGCAGCATTAGGCTGAAAGGCTATTGGAGCGCCTGGTTTCTCCAGTATTGTAGCTCTCCTAGCTTTTCTTTTACTCTGTGTTTTAGTCCTGCCCCCACCCCTCCCAGGCCACCTTAAATACTCTCTCTCTCTCACCCCTCCCACATGGGTATCCTTCCCCCATTGGACCAGTCCTTGCAGCTTAACCACTTCTTTCTCCTCACAAGCAGCTCACACTTTCTTCTGCTAGCACTTCCCATAACAGTGACTACCTGGACACAGGAAATTGACCATGCCCTGCCTAAACTGGCATATTAAGTCGCTCATAGTAGCAGTGTTGATTTTAGTGCACTGCCCATTTTTCCCTGTTCCCACCCACTATCTATCTCTCCTACAGTAGCACCTCCCTATGACATGCACTACACACCAGGAATGACTATGGGTTCACATAATGTCAGTACCTCGGCCAGCTGCACCCCATTGTGGCACATTGGACACCTTGTTAAACTTAATGCAGCCAGCCCTCTGGTGCACCTCCAGCAAATGCTTGTAACCTACAATCTAACTGGTCCCTCACCATCTTTTCAATCAATGCCTGTAGCCTCCTCAACAAGCTGGATACCCTTCAAACTTGGATACAACTACACAAGCCTGATATCCTCTCTGTTGTCAAAACTTGGCTACACCCTAGGATCCCTGACACTGCAGTCTCAATCCCAGGCTACTACATATTCAGACAGGACAGGACAGGACTGCGAATTGAGGCGGAGGCTGTGCCATCTACATTAGGGACACATATGGGGCACGTCATCCCCTCCCCAAGGCTCCCTTCTCAGATCCTCGCCATTGAAGTTCTACTTGGAGCTCACAATAAAAATCTCACCGTAGTCTCTGTTTACATACCCCCCCACCAATGACCAAGCCAGTGGCTTCAATTGCATCATGGAATACCTAAGAAGCCTGCATCACAACTCGGAGATAATTATGCTGGGCAACTTTAACATAAACTGACTTTTGCCTGAGGCCTGTGTTTATAAGGATGCTATCTCGGCACAGCACCTCTCACAGCTTGTCCCCCGCCACCACCACCAGGTGCAACAACAGGACAGGGATGTTCACCCTTCTTGACTGGATTCTGTCAAACCGCCCTGAGCGAATCTCTCAGGTTTCAGTACTCCCTGACTCAATAAGTGACCACTCACCTGTCATCTGCTCCTGGGCTAACAAGCTCATCAAGCTCCCTCCTAAGCTACTTTACACCAGGGTACTTAAGCAGGGGCATCTCCAGCTGCTAAAATCCCATCTATGCAACCTGGACTGGACACCGACTGAAACATTCAATGATATTAACGAAGCGTTGGACTTGTTCATCAACCGCTTCACTGTGGCCTGTGATACCTATGCAGCCCTGGAAAGATTAAGGTCAAGGTAGGGAAAACCCATGGATAACTGCTGAGCATGTGGCACATCTGAAACACAGGGATCACCTTCTGGTACTGTGCTCGGGCAACAACCACGCCGTGGGAATGTACAAAAAACAGAAAGTCGCTAGAAACAACTGCACCTATGAGATTCGGAATGCTAAATGCAAATATTTCAAGGAGTCACTAAACATCTCTTGGGGGTAACGGTAAAAAACTTCTGGAATAACCTGAAAGAACTCACAGGCAAGGATCCAAAGGCACCACCCACTATGCTCAACATCGATGGATCACTAGTGTCAGTGGCTCAGTAGGTAGCACACTCGCCTCTGAGGCCGGGAGATCAGATGGCTGTGGGTTCAGTTCCCACATCTGGCACTTGGGTTAATATCCCAATACTGACACTGTAGTGCAGCATGAGAGGGGTGCTGCACTTCTGAGGTGCCGTCTTTCGGATGAGACGTTAAAACCGAGGTCCCATCTGCCTGGATTGGTGGTAGTTCAGATGGATGTTAAAGAACCCATGGCACTTATCAAAAAGAGTAGGGGAATTTCCCCGGTGTCCTGGCCAAATTTCCCTCATTCACTAAAAAAAATACCACCAACAGCTTAATCTGGTTCAAGGTCAGTTGGCATTCATCTGTATCCCCCTCCCCCCGGGGTCGAGCCTGAAAATAGGCAGAATTTGTCTAGTGCACTTACCCGGTCAACAAAAACTAAATAAATAAATTACCAACACTCAACCTTGGCACTGTTTCCAACACTTTTAACAATGCATTCTCCAACCTGGGCAGTGTCCTTCCACCAAACTTCTTTGATGCCCCTTCATCAGCGACACCCCATAACACCGCACCGCAGTCACACACAACTCTGCAGTTCTTCTTTAAAGAGATACCAACTCATGTAGCCAGAACCTATATCAGCAAGGCCATCTGAAATACTGGGTACAGTGGTGACTCCCTGGATCTGAAGCTGATCTCACTTGTCCTTGAAGAAATCCTTGAACCCCTTACAAAGCTCTTCAACCTCTCCCTTAGACTTGGGCAATTCTCCTCACTTTGGAAACTGGCCACCATCACACCTGTACATAAAAGCGGAGATAGGGCCCTACACACCAACTACGGGCCTATCTCCTCCCCACTCCCTTATCTAAAGCCCCAGGGGTTGAAAAGCTCCTTACAGCCCTTAACAGTACTCAGCATATACTGTACACGGTTCCCAACAGGTAATCTTCCAGGTTCCCAGGTGCAGAACTACAATGGGCCAGTGGGCATTTATGTACAGGGCACCTCAGTGGTATAACACCCTTAACAAGGAAGCACTTTCTTCTACTTTGCTTGGACCCTTCAAAAGGAATCTCCGACTCTATCTCACCTCAACCACGCAATGTGACTGCTTGTCCTAAGTAACTGGCTCTCCGTCTCCCTGGTAATTTCTTACCTGCGGCCTGTAACCCTTAACAGCTAACCTTCCTATGGCACCTGCCTCCTACCCTATTCATGCCCTCCCCACCACCACCTCACTCTGCCCTCCTTCTTTCACATCACCTCCCTTCACTAATGCACCCTCCAGCATCTGACCCCTCTCCTCCTTATCTGCTTTCACTACTTCCAACCACCCTACACTCCGACAGGAGCACCTCTGCCTGCCTACCTCTTCCGGTTTTCCCACTACCCTGCACACCCAAACTGTCCCTCTGATCGCTTTTTTTGTGTTACCCTGAAACTTTATTTAAGCTGCCCTCTGTATTTTAGCAACAAATATGACTGGAACTGTAATTTGTGTTAGACTGTATACGTTGTCTGCCTTTGATTGTATGTTACCCTTCATCCTCTGACGTGGGACCTTTGTAAACAAGCAGTTCTTACTCAAAGGTATTTGCAATCCTACAGTTTAATAAAATAAAAATAAATAAATAAAATGTCTTTTTTTGCAGGGATCCACCCCGCACCCAGATTCACGAGGGCGTGCCCAGAACCCCCAACTAAAATATCCAACTCCGAAAAGTTTAAAAATTCATGCATCTGGGACTGGGAATCAAAAATCCTGTCCCAAACACACTGCTTGCCTTTTTGCATCCTCTTCCTCATCCCTACCACGCTGTTACTGTTGCACGGTTTTGTCATATGCTGTCGAGCATACGACAAAGGGACACAGTAGACAGGCAGAGTGACCAAATCCACACCAAAAGTGGGTAAATCCCACTATAGCCCAGACCCTGGAGTGTTTTTTGTTTGCGATTATACAATGTTCCTCTTTTTTTGGTGACCCCAAAAATATATATATATATTTTTTTATTTTAAACTATTTTGTTGAATTTATTGTTGTGCCAGAAAACAATTGTTCTATGTTGGTGGGAACTGTGCCATTCAGCAGTGTGAATGGAGCTATAGAGGCGGAGCTGGCAGGCGTCAGCATGAGTGGATGCCATTCAGTAGTGTAACAGGCAATGAAGTGTGGCAGTCTACATTTCTGCCACGGTTCATAAGAGTCATTCCCTGGATCTATTCAGCTCCTGGGCCAGTAAAACTTACTAGGCAGTGTTTATCTTGTCTCTGCCCTCTGCCTCGGCCCCAGAACACTGGAGAGGTTCCGAGGTCAGAGGGTGCCAAGCAGCGGCAATGACCACATATTTGAAATCCGGAGCTCTGGTCTACATTGCACTCCTGAACTGCTGTGACTGCCCTATTGGTGTCCCTCTTCACAGTCCTGGGACTGGAGGGTGAAGAGATCAGGAGAGGGGGGGGGTGAGGAATCATGTCAGGTAAGCCCCAAGGAACACACAAATTTAGTAGGCAGGGTTGCAGTCCTCCACTGTGGTTTTTAGAGAATCTAACATGACAACTTTAATGTTTTCATTTTTGGGGCAGGGGCAAATTGTTCTTTATGTGGTTATTGGATATACAGCTGTCTGGGTCTTTATCCGTGAGTTATACTGGTATTTACTCACAGATAAAAGACCCAGTTAGACAATCAGGTTTTGTTTTTCAAATGTGCCGTTGTATAATAAACTAAAAGGTCAAAGTCCAGTAAAGAGCAGCGGCTGGCACAGGGGATACATGGAGGTGAAAAGGGGTTCTTCCGGTACATTGGGGAGCGGAGAAAAACTAAGGGCCATCTCAGCGGATTGAGATCAGAAGGAGGGTGGGTGACAGAGGCGAGAGACCAGGCAGAGGTATTAAATGAGTACTTCGCCTCTGTGTTCACTAGGGAGAGGGATGGGATATCTACAAAGCAAGGCATGATGGGGGATAGAAGCGGCATTGAGTGGGATCAGGGGAGCAACAGAAATGGAGCAAGAGGGAGGGAGAGGTACTCCAAGGGTGTCACATTAGGATAAGGATAAAAAGGCCAGTAAGGTGGGAGGCGGATGATGCTATCTCCACTGAAAGAGTGCGGTTAGTCCTCAAGGCCCTAAAGAAAGACAAATCTCCTGGGCGGATGGCATTCATCCGAGTTACTATGGAAGTGGTGGACATACTAAGCTGCACCCTGGTGGAGCTCTTTAACAGGTCACTTGAGACAGGGAGGGTACCTAGGGATTGGCGAGGCATGTGGTGCCAATCCACAAAGGGGGTCGAGGGAAGTACCAGGTAACTATAGATCCACCAGTTTGACCTCGGTGGTGGGAAAATTAATGGAGAGTATACTAAGGGAACGATTGGGGGTGTGCTTGGAGGAGGTGGGAGGTCTGGATAGTTGGCAACATGGGTTTGTGCCAGGTAGATCATGTCAAACCAATCTTGTGGAGTTCTATGAATGGGTAACATCAGAACTGGACAGGGGAAAGCCTGTGGATGTATTATTCTTGGACTTCAGCAAGGCATTTGACTCTGTCCCCCACAATGGTCTGGTGGAGAAACTGATGGGATTGGAGTAGGCCCTTTGATGGTCAGATGGATTGAAAACTGGCTAGCTGGATGCACCCAGAGAGTAGTGGTCAGTGAGCTCTTGAACCCTACAGAGGGTCGGTGGCGGGAGTACCGCAGGGCTCAGTCCTGGGTCCAATCCTGTTTAATGCATAGATATTGGACATCAAGGAGGGTATAAGATGTGAAATGAGTCTCTTCGCTGATGACTCCAAGATGGGAGCAGTAGTTGAGGGGGAAGAGGGGAGGTTGGCCCTGCAAGGGGACCTGGACACCCTGGAAAGCTGGGCTCATACATGGAAATTAAATTTCAATATCACCAAGTGCAAGGTGTTACATCTTGGTCGGGGAAACCCTAAACACAGGTACACCCTGGGAGGGAAGGCGCTGGAGGCCTCAATAGGGGAAAAAGACCTAGGGGTCATGATGAATGCATGTATGAATAACTCTGAGCAGTGCAGGAGAGCAGCTAGCAAGGCAAACAGGATGTTGGGATGCATCATAAGGGGATCACCTCTAGGAGCAGGAAGTGATTCTGCCGCTGTACAATGGACTGGTTAGACCACACCTTGAGTACTGTGTACAATACTGGAGACCACACTTGAAGAGGAACATACAGCTCCTGGAGAGGGTACAGAGGAAGGCAACTAAGATGATCACGAGGACTAGGGGATTTGGATTATGAGGACAGGCTTGAGGAGCTCTGCCTGTTTTCATTGGAGGAGAGGAGAGACAGGGGGACATGACTGAGGTCTTCAAGTACCTCAAGGGAATAAATAGGGTAAACATGGAGGGATCTTTAGACTAAAGCAGGAGGTATCACCGAGGCGTGGTTTGAAGTTGGAAGGTGGAAGGGTGAGGGGGGATAAGAGGAGGTTTTTCACTGAGAGGGTGGTGGACCCTTGGAATGCACTGCCTGGTGAGCTGGTTCAGAGATCCACAGTGGAGGGCTTCAAGAGAGTGTGGGACAGACACAGAAAGTGGATGTATTAGATGATGGCCTGGCCCAGGGTGGTGGGGATGGATGATAGGGGTTTCTGGAACACAAGGGGGGGAAGGCCTCGGCACCCAACTAGGGATCTGAGGTTCAAGCAGACTCGATAGACCGTAAGGCCTAATCTGCTGGCAATTAGTATGTTAGTATATTTCAAGCCAGGAAGTGACTCTGCTTGCGTGAGGGAACTGGTAACAATTTACTAGACTATCCTTTTCTGCTTCTGAGAGACGATCTCAAGTGTGGCCCATTCCTTTAGTGAAAAGGATGAAAGTACAATTATTCTTAAGGTCTGCAGCCTGTGCTGACACATAGGGA
The DNA here is from genome assembly GCA_016271365.2 of Neoceratodus forsteri. Taxonomy (NCBI): domain Eukaryota; kingdom Metazoa; phylum Chordata; order Ceratodontiformes; family Ceratodontidae; genus Neoceratodus; species Neoceratodus forsteri. The sequence goes on from JADMNL010000035.1 coordinate 65,368,763, forward strand.
ACCTGTAAACATGCAGGGCTAGAGGGTCCAGTAGTGCTACAGATGCATCACTGCATGAGCAAGTGTGTAAGTGGAACAATGACAAATAATCATCCGTGACAGTCACAGGGAGATAAACAGAGATGCAGTATGTGAAAGTAAACCAGAATTTTTTTCAATATACTATATTGATTTTAAAGAAAAAATACATACAAATAACACAACAAGTAACAATTAAAGAACAGGGAAACAGTAAAACACTACAACAAATACACTAAGTAAAAAGTAAAGTATGTTTCAAAAAATCTTTTGCAGACACTGGAAACACTTTCTAACAGCAACAACAACAGCAACAACAAAAAAAAAAACATTGCCAGTACAGTGAATTTAAAAGTAGAGCAAAAGGAACTCACCATGCTCTTTATAACACAGGAAGCTGTACTGGTGGGAACAGCAAGTGCCTTTCCATGCGAAATTGACAGATGTATCCATCATTCCACAGTGCTGAAACGTTGGGTCTCCCTCAGTGCCATACCCTTTAGCCCAATTCGTATAGTTGAGGGGGTTCCCATTTGCCCAGTACCAGTTACCAAGGAGTCTGTCCTTCCGCAGCCCTATCCACACCTCATTCTCACCTCCATAATTGCTGTACTTTGCCACAATGCTCTGGGCCTCTGGGCTAGTTATGCTTACCAGGTCTGTGTACTCCTTTCTACAGTGCAGCAGTGCCTGTAGCCAGGTTTTCCTTGCCGTGATGAAGTATAAATCTAGAGTGTCTGAAAGAGAAATTTCATTTAAAGGGATCCAAACACCTTCCTCCATCTTTTCATTCTATCATTTTTTGTTCCTCCCCCTCTTATCCCCATTATTTTGCACTGAAATTGTTGTCTTTAAAATTATTTTTCTATTTTGAGCTCCTCATGGCCCATGGGATCATGAGGCTGGTTTCCTCTTATCCTGAGGCCAAGATGACAGAAGACCCCATACACAGTTGCAGTGGCGGATGGCTCTAATCTCGGGCACACAGAAGGCCATTTACTGCTAGTCACTAAAACCACGACACACAAGGAGGAGGCCCAAAAAGGATATTCAGGAAGTGCAAGTTTTGCAGAACGAGTCATAGCAGAAGAGACTAAACTTCCCAGGAGCCTGTATAGGTGCATAACAGACACAAGCACACACACGCGCACACACGCACGCGCACACACATGCGCGCGCACACACACACGCACATGCACACACACGCGCACGCTTACTTGGTGCTACTTTGTTGGTAAGTCTGCTGTGGGTTTTTTATGAAGTAGATATTCTTTCAAAGTCCTTCTTTTGTTGCTAACCTATCTAAGCTACCTCTCGGTTACAGAGAACCATGTCTAGCTACCATTCTGACTGAGGCCCGGTGCCTGAGTGAGCTCTCGTGCTGCAGCCAAGTCCTGAGCGTACACAAAATGAGGTTGTGAGTCATGTGACTGCCTCTCTGGCAGACTGGTAATCACGCGATTTTAAATAATGCATAAACTGCAGTTCATCTGTTTGTCAGTTTGACTGATTTGGTAGATCCATATCACTCAAATCAACTGAACTAAAAATGCGACTTTTGGCCAGAGAGTTCATGAGAATTGAACCCCCAATATTTCAGGTGTTCAAATCTCTGATAGTGCAGAACTTGCAGCTCTACATTGTTCTTTTAGTCTTAGGCTTGCCCCTTGCCCTATACATTGCAGCCAATTATTTTAGCAGAGTTACCACGCTGCTATAAATTTGCCACAGTGGCACTGCCATGAACATGGAAACATATGAAAATAGCCAGCAGAAGACAGCCTTATGGGCAATCTAGTCTGCCTGATTGTGGAGCCCATTCTCCAGCAACTACTGTGGGCTTGGTCACTACTGCCAAACACTGCTCACCTACATGAATATTAATAGAGGCATACATGAATACATGAAGATTAATGGAGGCAGTATAGTGCAGTGGTCTAAGGCTCTGAGCTGCAAATCTGGTGACATCCAGCAGACCAGATCTGGGTTTGAATCCCACAGCTTCCACTTGCATACTGTGTGGCCCTGAGCAAGTCACTTTACCTCCTTGTGCTCCCAGGTTGCTCCTGTAAAAAAGCTTCCAGCTTAGTGTGCTATACCTGGTTAAACAACTAAATAAAAAAAAATAATATATCAAATGTAAAGACTACCTTTGTAACATACAGCAGAGAGGGTATAATATGTGGGGAAATCATTCCAGTTTTTGTTAAGCGTCACCCACATTCCAACCCAGTTCTCGTTGTTACCAGCATTATCCGGCTGATTTGGACCCCAGTTCTGGTAGGAGGAGAAAGACCCATCGGCCCATAGCCACTGATTGGTGGATTGATTTAGGTACAGTCCTATCCAAACATCTTGTTCAGGATTTTTTACAAGTTTCACCTTCTCATTTTCCTCCACATTCTGAATAGTAGCGAGGTCTGCATTCTGTGCTCTGCACTGATTTCGAGCTTCTGACCACACCAGTTGTTGATTCACTAAGTAATAGGTTCCTGTGGACAAGTTAATGATTCTGTTAGTAACAATCCCCAAAGTGGAACCTTTTTCCTTTGTCTGGATCATTAGTTCTTAGGTTGCCAGTTTGGCATGGGTTATGAGGTTTATGATTTTTGTGTTATGAGTCAAGAACTCTGTTTGCAAGAAAGCGCAAACAATGAATCTCATGAACAAAGAATTCCTCATTTGTGACATAAAAAGTGCAACAAATTCTTTGTTCGCAACTTAAAAATTTGGACTTTGCACCAAAAATCAACTATAACTCATAACTCAGTTATTTTTAAACATTTTGTTTCATTAATTTTCAGCAATCTTATTTTTTAAGGCACTTTGGCAAAATAGTTGGTGAGAACTGCTACTTCTGCCTCAAAATGTGTCTTTATGTTACAACACCATAAAATCCAGTTTAAAGGTCAGATTACAGTTTCATCAGTCCAGTGGATGTCACAAAGGCTTAAAATATAAATTCTGGGAATTTTGTTTATTTAACACTTTGGAACTAACCCGAGAGTTATGAGCTCTTTCACAAAGGTTCCACGTCAAAAGACAATACAACAGTTACAATTCACAGCCAGAAATGCAGGTATCTAACATAGGAATACTACCTGGACAAGACAGTAGCTTTGTAATTGATTACAAGCACTCACAATTAACAAGTTTTGACACTTGGCGCAAGAGGCCGACTAGGATGGCTGGATAAACGACAACCCTTGCCCACCTGGTATATTTTTTATTTAATCACACTAATTTTTACTTAAAAAAAGTCCACTTTTATTTTATTCATTTGCTAAAGATCTTGGCTAGTGAATTAGCGCTAAATCAGGCATTTTTAACTTGTATCATTTTTTTCTCTCACGAAAACTCTGTGGTTAACTTGCACTATGACCCTGCCGTTATCTAAGCCTGCCTGGACATCTCAAAGCAGATTCCCAGCAATGTGACTAAAGAATCTGGCACAAAGCGAAATTGGAACTGTAAGTCAGATATTCAACAAATTAAGGATATGCTAGTTAATTTACAGCTAAATCCGCTGGAAGCAAGAAATTCATTAGTACTCAATACTGATACAGATAACAATTCTGCCAAAATCCTTGCTAATGAAAACAAAATTGATATGCTAGCTGACACTGTTGCCTTAGAAGATAAGCTAGATCAACAGCATTCATAAATTCAGCACCTTTTTAGAAAAATTGATGATTTAGCAAATCGGGGAAGATGTAATAACATTCGAATAGTAGGCTTGCCTGAAGGGGTTGAGAAATTGCCATGGTACCATTTTTACATCCGTTTCTCCCAGACATATTAAAACATCAGTGGAAATGGGCATTAGAACTGGAGAGGGCACACAGATCCCTCGGTACTGTGCCACAAGTGGGAGGGCGACCTAGAGCTGTCATAGTCAATGTTGTAAAATATTCTGTAAAAGAGGAAGTGCTTAGACTTACAAGGGGATACAAACAACTTTCATGGCAAGGGAAATTAATCTTCCTTTTTCAAGACGTTTCATCTGAAATAGTGGAACAGCGTAAGAGGTTTTACGAGGCAAAAAAGGAATTACAAAAGCTGGAATGGTTATATTTTTTCAGATACCCCGCAGTATCAATGGTGAATGTACCAGGATGTAAATCATTTTACTGTGACACTCCAGACCATGGTTTTAATCTCATTTGGGACTATTCAGATACATCAAATACACCCACAGCTCCAAATACCATAGAATACTCAGCACCAGTTGCTCCTAAAGTAAGTGCACGAGTGCCTGTCTGCCAGACTCCACAAGAATCTGCCTCCCTGCCTACGGCTGTAAGTATTACAAATAATTACTTCGATAAACAACTCCCTGCTAAAGCCCCTATTGAAGACTGTACACCATTGCCATACTTCTCGATTGTGAAGGGTCTCTCTAGCACTCCGAAATCAGCAGCCTATTCAACTATTTCCCATAGAAGTAAGCCAGTAAACAAGACTTTTTTCAACCATCATCAGGTACAAACTGGGTTTTTTTACTGGCAAAAAAACAGCTATGCTAAAAAGACAGACTTACCTAAAACTGCCAGCACGTCTTCAAGATATTCCCAGATTTCTCCTAATATTTCGCTTTCTAAGCCACAATGATCTTATAGCATGCAATCAGGATTTTTTGCAGAGATGTCTGCTACTTGATCAGGAGGTATTCCCTTATGTTACTTTCATGACAGGCTGTGGTAATGAAATGCCTACAGTCACTCCTCTTATAAGGAAAATTAATTTCAAGCATTGAGGTGTAAACATTTATGTTTTTAATATTGTTTAAATATTTAAATCTCTGTCCTTACTCCTACTGTGCTTTTCAATTCAGGTTTGAATTTATCTAAACTATGCCTATGGTTTTATGTGCAACAATTTAGTTTTATTATGCTTGCTTGCACACACGTGCAAAAAACATTATGCAGCAGCTTAGGAGAGAAGCGGGTTGTGGAGGTGCGGCACTGTGGCAGCCAACGGTGGCACTGCATTTGAGGGCTTGGCACTGGTGGACCAATGCAGGCATACTGTGCTAATGACATTGGTTTCAAAAGTGCCATGTTGAAATGTTTTCACCGCTGCAATCAGGGGCCACTTCATCATTGCAGTGTCAGTCATTCTATTGCAATGAGGGAGTGACCCATCATTTCAGGGTGATACCTTGCCGCCCACATGCCCCTGGCCCAGTTCATTTGCTGATGGGGAGCCCACTCCCTGTCATTATACTGTAACCCCTCCCCATTTGTTTGTGTTGAGGGTGCCCAATCCCTCGGCATCATCGCCCGCCCCAACAGTCTTTCTTTGCAGAGCAGGGCCCAGTCCTCGGCTTCATTCACCCTTCCCAGTTCAATTTGCCAACAGGGTGCCCTCCTCATCAGCATAATGTCCCCCAATTTTGTGTGCTGAGGGGTGCCCAATCCCCTCAGCCCCCACTCAGTATGTGCCCGTGGAGGTGTCCAATTCCCGTCAGCTACAGCCCCCAAAACATTCACATGGCATGCTGGGAGCCCACCGCCAGCATGCCAAATATTCCTGTAAAAAAAAGAAAAGTTCCGCAATGTTTTTTTTTTCTTTTAAACCTGTAAAACAGAAAGCGGTCCCTTGTTGAGTTGGTGGCTGACCCCCAACCTGCACCCACCTTGGCTTTCTGCCTCCCCACCACCCCTCACCCTTTATACTTCTGGAGCCTAGTGCGACAATCTTGATGGACTGGAACATGTCTGCACTCTTCAAAGCCGACCGTGAACTGAAGAAATGCCAATAAGCTGTATAATGGCGAAATAGGGTTTTTTCAACTTTGGTGCATTTCTCAGGCATTTGGGAAATTGGCACCAAATTTTTGACATGGGGTTATTGGGACCCCTCCTCATGAATTCAGCCATTGTCATGGTGTTATTCGGTCCCGAAAGGTGATTTCTCGGTCACTCCAGGTAATCACCTTTCGGGACCAATTAACGAAACGACAGTGCCAGTATTCATAAGGTGGGCTCTCAAAAAGCCTATGTTGCAAACTTGGTGGAAAAATCCAAAAAGTGACTGTTTTATGAGCGTGCATTGTGCAGTTTCCATGCATGCTCTTAACTTCTCAAATTTATAATATTTTCACTCCAGATTTTCAACACTGGCATTTTTCCACACCTCCTTATGAACAGTATAGCTGTAATTTTTCACATCCTGACTGAAATGTGTTTTCGCACTTCTGGCGCAGACAGTCACTGTGGGAAATCAGTGTTTGGGACACTTTAAGAAAATCACAGTGACACTGTTCATGAGCAGAGATCCTAAAATGCCTATGTTGAAAATTTGGTGATGAAAGTCCATAAAATGACTGTGTTACTAGCATGCGGTGCACAGTTCATGCTCATAACTTCGCGAATTTGTAATATTTTCACTCCAGATTTTCAACACTGCCATTTTTCCACACCTCCTTATTAACAGTATAGCTATTATTTTTCAAATCTGGCCAAAATGTGTTTTTGCACTTCCGGCGCAGAATAGCGCAGTCGCTGTGGGAAATCAGTGTTCGGGACACATTAAGAAAATCATAGTGACACTGTTCATGAGCAGAAGACCTAAAATACCTATGTTAAAAATTTGTGACAAAAGTCCATAAAATGACTGTGTTGTGTACATGCATTGCGCAGTTTCCACGTATGCTCGGAAGTTGAGCATTTTTAATATTCTCACTACAGATTTTCAACATTGCAATCTCTTCACACCTTCCTATGGATGGCACAGCTGTCATTCTTCACATCCTGTCTGATCTGTGTTTTCATACATCTGGCACAGAATGGCACAGTCATTGCTGGAACTCAAAGATCGGGACACATTAACAAAATCATACTGCCACTCTTCATGAGAAGAGGTCCCAAATGCTTTCATGAGATGGGGTCACAAAAAGTTCATGTTGAAAATTTGTAGTGCAAATACCAACAAATGCTCTGGGTGTTAGGGTTTCTAACCATAACGTCCCACCCTGTACAGACTGACAGGCATCAGGGTGTGCCTTTGGATTGCTGACTGTAATGCTCATGCCGTCCCACCCTGCAGCCAGTCACAGGCATCGAGGTGTGCCTTGGACCCTTTGGCCCCAGCGTTCACCCCATTCTCCTATACTGCACCCATTTCAGCGTATGTCCTTATGGAATGGGATGACTGTAAAGCCGAACACCCAAGGCACAGCTCAACACGTGTCCGTGTCTGCAGGATAGGGTGAGGTGACATGGCATGAACATCATGGGTGACCACCCAAACACATACCCCAGTGCCTGTCTATTTCTGCAGGATGGAGGTGGGGTTGGCGTGAAGTTCAATACTTCACTGCCATTCCTATTCTGCATCTGTCTAACTCCTGCATTTCCAAAGCTAATACCAGCAAGCAAACATTCAGCATTGACAAATGCTTTTTTTTTTCTCTCTCTCCCCCCTCCCATGTCTGATTGCCCTGGTAGTCTAATGGTCCCTCCGTGTCCCTACCAGGTGTGAGCACCCTAGTCTACTCTTACATGGCATTGCTGTTTTAGACACTGCTGTATACCTATTACAGCCTACTTAGTCTGCTGTCTACGTGAAACTTTTAAATAAATAAACAAAATAAGGTACTGATTCTACCCACACACACCCATGTCCGATCGGCGACTGTCAAAAAATTAAAGAAAAACAAAAGTCCCTAGTACTGTACCAGTCCCTCTCCACAAAAAACACACAAGTACACAGTGCAGCAAACAGAGAGAGCAAGGGAGCTGGTCATCCGAAACAAACTTTCTCCTGTCTGTCTGTGTGTGTGTGTCTCTCTCTCTCTCTCATGCCTGTGGTCATACAGAAATTACATGCAATAGGAACAGAACAGTGTTCCACAGAGTGCCCCTCCCCATTTACGCCAGTGATGTCTGCACCTAGCCTTTGTGCCAATCCCTTTCCGTGATGACCCTTGTACTGTAACCAGTACCAGCAATTAATACTTCATCTGCTTTCTTGGAGAAACCCTCAATTAAATAAATCAATAAAAGAAAGTACTAATTAACCCCCCCAACAGGTGACTGACTCAGTAAAAAAAAAAAAAAGATTCTGGTACTGTACTGGTCCCTACCTCCAATGTCTGACTACCCAGGTAGTCTAGTGGTCCCTTCCTGTCCCTCCCATGTGCAATTACCTAGTCTGTTTTTTTTTATTGTAAAAGGCATATCATGCAACATGCGTATTAAATTGGTTATAGGACAATTTTCAGAAGGCTACAGATTCTTGAACTCAGTATTGTCTCCTACACAGAAACATATTTCAAGACACACAACATTTGCAAGCCACCTTCCTTCTAATGCCATACCTTGCAAACTTTTGTTATGGGGCAGTGACACTCACAAGGAGTGTACCTGGGCCATGTTGCTAAATATCGCATCTGGAGATGCAAGCACAAAAACCTGTGGAAATTATGGCTTCTATTTCTATAGATTGTAAACGTGATTTAAGTGCAAAGAATATGAGTTGTATCTTTAATGTCTGCCTTCACAACAGAGAAACAGCTCATTTAAATGTGGCACAGTATGTTTACTATTGGGAACGAAAACAACAATTGGGGGGTGAGAAAAGTACAGAAACTCCTATTGTAGGAGAGTTGAGAAGCGTCTGCAGATTCATTGCCTTTCCAACTGTGGGGCAGCAATCGCAACACCAGAGAAGCCACATGAAATTTATTAAATATGCTAAAATTCAACAGTCGGGATATTACAGTATACAGCCCCAACGTCCATAACAATCGACAGTAGCAAAAGCAGTATATATTATATGTATTAGTTTATACTTTTTTGCAAAATAGTATGAACAAACAGATTTTTCTCTTTTTTCCCACAAAACATCTAGCATGAAAGACATAATGAGCAGAGCAGTGTTACTAGGAGAGAGCAGCAGTAATAGCACTATTATGCAGCACACATTCCGTCTAGCGCTGCTGTAGCCAGTAGTTGTGAGAGAGACACAGAACTGTCCTGTATCTTCTGTCTGTATTATGTGCTGCCGGGAGAGTGACTACAGAGGGGCAAGGCTTTCCCTTCCTTTCCGCATTGCTCCTGGATATTCTGCTTCTTACAGTGACACTTCTTCTCATGTCAGGAATCCCCCCCTTCCCAGTCATCTAGAACTGGTTTGCACCCTTCAAACAACAAGCCCAACAATTATGGCAGAAATCTGTTATGTATTGGCTGCTATCCAGTATAGTAGTTAGAAAACAAAGTGTGTAAAACAAAAAAAAAAACAGTTTTAAAATCTCCACTATTTTGTTTCTTCCTTGTCTGCTTCAATTAGCTCCATTTTTATAATGGCACACTTCTTGGTTTCAATAAAGACATACTCCAGATCCTCAGACCCTCCTGTGGCCATCTATGACGTTATTTTACATAAATATAAATTTTATTTCATGATTTCATCAAGTGTCTGCGTACTGCTGCGGTTCTGTCTGCAGCCTGCTGCTTCCTGGTAAGATTGCCTTTTTGGTGAGTGGAAGCCCAGGCCACCCGCATTAGTCTTGTGTATGTGTCCTCTTATACTTTCATGAATATTTTGCAGCCAGTCCCTAAACCATAATCCTGGTGCTGCTACCTGCCAACTTAATGCCTTAAATATTTAACTTTCTTTAAGATTGGCCCCTTGCTGGTGAGAAGGCTCCTGCTTTGAGACACACACACACACACACTGTTTAGCGACTAGCCTCTGTCATGATACATTTCTTTATCAGTGTGGTACCACCACCTGTTAGTCAAGCACCTTGGTTCCTTCTCTCTCGTAAATATGTTTATTGTTTATTGAAATCTAAGATTACAACCTTTGAGCTACAAGTTCATTTACAAAGGTTCTACATCAGGCAGGAAGGAAAAAAAATCACAGTACATTACTGGAACGGGAAAACACAGAGAAAGCTATAGGGGAAACAAATCACAATGAGTAGAACTATTGTTACAGTTACTGTTTTTATACTTGGAGAATACAAAGAGTTTGTATAGGTGGAGAAGGTTATTAAGCAGCACAGTAGGCCTTATTTAGAGAGAGAATAGATAGAGGAAGTGGGGGATGTAAAAGTATGGCAGTAACCTAAGCCTTGGGTCACTTTGTCATGGGGGTTGGTGGAGGGTCGGTGTGGGGGCAAGAGGTGAGGTGGTAAGTGGGGTGGGATGAAAACTCGGTGAGGTGGTATGGGGCGGGAGGGGGGAACTGGGAAGAAGATGGGACAGGGACGGGTGAAGTTGCTGGTGGGACAGCAAAGTAATATGGAAAGCAATATTTTTCTCTTTATCCCACAGAACATTTACCAGGAAAGACATGCAGAGCAGAGAGGTGTCACTAGGAGAGAGCAGGACAAGCAGCATTATTATGGAGAGCAAAGTCCATCTAGAACTGTTGCAGCCAGTAGTTGTGAGAGACACACATAACTGCCCTGTATCTTCTGTCTGTGTTATATGCTGTCAGGAGGGTGACTACGGACAAGCAATATATCTAGGAGTAGCAACAGTGACAATTGTTTAGCTACACTGTGGTCGACACTAGATACTTTGTTTGGTGAATATCAGAGATACAGTATAGTAGTGGAGGGAAGTGTGCAACATGATCTATAGTTTAAAATCTCCACTAATTTGTTTCTTCCTTGTCTACTTTAATTAGCTAAATTTTTATAAAGGGTACATTTCTGGGTTTCACTAAAGACACAGGAGGCAGTATAGTGCAGTGGTTTAAGGCTTCATGCCCGCAAATCTGGAGACCTGGGTTTGAATCCCATGGCCCCTACTTGCATATTGTGTGACCCTGAGCAAGTCACTTAACTTCCCTGTGCTCCCAAGTTACACCTGTAAACAAGCTTTCTGCTTAGTGTCTCTCACCTGGTTAAACAATTGGGGAGAAAAACATAGTCCAGGTCCTTGGCCACCCTCTCTCCCTTTATTTTATATAAATATGCATTTTATATGATGATTTCATCACGTGTCTGTGTACTGTTGGGGTTCTGTCTGCAGCCTACTGCTACCCGGTACAATTGTGCATTTTTGAAGTGAGTTGGATCCCACCTGCATTAGTCTTGTGTATGTTTGCAAGCCACCTCCCTTCTCCTGCATACCTAGCAAACTTTGTTGTTATGGGGCACTGAATCTCACAAAGGAGTATATGTAGGGCATCGGACTTCACAGTTAGCTAAACACTGCATCTGAAGATGCAGTCACAGAAACTGTGGAAACTAAGGCTTATTTTTGGATTGTAAACATGATTTAACTGCATAAAATATGAATTGTATCTTTAATGTCTGATTTTGTAACAAAGAGAATGAGCTCCTTTCAATGTGAGACGGTATCTTTACTATTGGGAATGACAACGATTAATTGGGGGGAGGATGATGAAAGTACAGTAACCTCTAGTGTGGGAGAGCTGAGACATATCTGTCCACATTTCAGGGTGGGCAGGGGTGTTCAAGTTGCTAGTACTTGGCTCCTCCACAACATTGGCTTGCTCCGGTGCCACAGCTGCATCTAATGAAAACAAGCATTTGTCAGTGCCGAATGTTGATTGCGTTGGTCCGTTGAGCTCGCTCACTGGCCATGTGCCACTCACTTGTTCTGTTTCTCCCAGTACAGCAGGCTGCTCTTTCGTACTGGGGTCCTGCCTGTGTTGGCATGTTTATCTGCCCACAAAGAAATCTGCAGCTGTCCCGACAGAGCTTTGTTGAGGTGGGTCACTCCCTTTCTCTCACTCGCTCATTCTGTTTCTGCTGGTGCTGCAGGTTGCCCTTTTGTACTGGACTTCTGCCTCTGTTGGTGGCTTCTTCTGCCCACGAAGAAATCTGCGGCAGTCCTGACACAGGTCCGTTGAACTAGCTCACTCCCCCCTCTCGCTCATTCCGTTTCTGCTGGCGCTGCAGGTTGGCCTTTTGTACAGGGCTCCTGCCTGCATTGCCACCTTTTTCTGCCCACAAAGCAATGTGCAGTAGTCACAATAGAGGTCTGTTGAGCTTGCTCACTCCCCCTCTCTCAGTCGCTCATTGTGTTTCTCTCAGCGATGCTGGCTGCCCTTTGTACTGGGCTTCTGCCTATGTTGTCACCTTTTTCTGCCCACAAAGAAATCTGCAGCTGTCTTGACAGAGCTCTGTTGAGGTCCTCTCTCCGCCTGTCTCACTCACTCATTCTGTTTCTCCTGGTGCTGCAGGCTGCCCTTTGTACTGGGCTTCTGCCTGCATTGGCACGTTTGCTGCCCACAAAGAAATCTGCAGCTGTCCCGACAGAGCTCCGTTGAGGTGGGTCCTCCCCTCTCTCACTTGCTCATTCTTTTCTCCTGGCTGCATGCTGCCCTTTGTACTGGGCTCCTGCCTCTGTTGGTGGCTTTTTCTGTCCACAAAGAAATCTGCAGCAGTCCTGACACAGGTCCGTTGAGGTAGCTCACTCCCCCTCTCTCACTCGCTCATTCCATTTCTGCCGGTGCTGGAGGCTGGCCTTTTGTACTGGGCTCCTGCCTGTGTTGCTGCCTTTTTCTGCCCACAAACAAATCCACAGCAGTCATGATAGAGCTCCGTTGAGCTCGCTCACTACCCCCCCACTCACTCATTCTGTTTCTTCCAGCGCTGCAGGCTGCCCTTTTCTCTCAGCCCCTGCATGCGCCTTTTTCTGCCCACAAACAAATCCGCAGCAGTCCCAACAGAGCTCCATTGAGCTCACTCACTCCCCCTCCCTCACTTGCTTGTTCTGTGTCTCCCAGCGCTGCAGGCTGCCCTTTTGTACTGGGCTTCTGCCTGCGTTGTCACCTTTTCCTGCCCACAAAGAAATCCGCAGCAGTCCCAACAGAGCTCCGTTGAGCTCGCTCACTCCCCCCCCTTACTCACTCATTCTGTTTCTCCCAGCGCTGCAGGCTGCCCTTTTGTACTGGGCTCATACCTATTTTGGCACCTTTACCTGCCCACAAAGAAATCTGCAGCTGTCCTGACAGAGCTCCGTTGAGGTTGCTCTCTCCCCCTGTCTCACTCTCTCATTCTGTTTCTCTTAGCATTGCAGGCTGCCATTTTGTACTGGGCTGCTGCCTCTGTTGGCATTTTTTTCTGCCCACAAAGAAATCTGCAGCAGTCCCAACAGAGCTCCATTGGCCTCACTCACTCCCCCGTCTCACTCGCTTGTTCCGTTTCTGCCGGTGGTGCAGGCTGCCCTTTTGTACTGGGCTCCTGCCTGTGTTGCCGCCCTTTTCTGCTGACAAAGAAATCTGCAGCAGTCCCGACAGAGCTCCGTTGAGGTGGGTCACTCCCCCTCTCTCACTTGCTCATTCTTTTTCTCCTGGCGCTGCATGCTGCCCTTTTGTACTGGGCTCCTGCCTCTGTTGGTGGCTTTTTCTGTCCACAAAGAAATCTGCAGCAGTCCCGACAGAGCTCCGTTGAGCTCACTCCCCCACTCCCTCACGCACTCATTCTGTGTCTCCCGCTGCTGCAGGCTGCCCTTTTGTACTGGGTTCCTGCCTTTGTTGGTGGTTTTTTCTGCCCACAAAGACGTCTGCAGCAGTCACTATAGAGCTCCGCTGAGCTCGCTCACTCCACCTCTCTCACTCACTTATTCTGTTTCTCCCCACACTGCAGGCTGCCCTTTTGTACTGGGCTCCTGCCTGCATTGGCACCTTTTCCTGCCAACAAAGAAATCTGCAGCTGTCCTGACAGAGCTCCGTTGAGGTCACTCACTCCCCCTGTCTCACTCACTTATTCTGTTTCTCCTGGCACTGCAGACTGCCCTTTTGTACTGGGCTCCTGCCACTGTCGGCATCTTTGCCTAACCACAAAGAAATCTGCAGCAGTCCTGACATAGCTTTATTGGCCTCACTTACTCCCCTTGTCTCACTTGCTCGCTCTGTTTCTGCCAGCGCTGCATGCTGCCCTTCTGTACTGGGCTCCTGCCAGCATAGCCACCCTTATCTGCCCACAAAGAAATCCACAGCAGTCACAATAGAGCTCCTTTGAGCTCACTAACTCCCCCCCCCACTCGCTCATTCTGTTTCTCCCACCGCTGCAGGCTGCCCTTTTCTACTCAGCCCCTGCATGCATTGCTGCCTTTTTCTGCCCACAAACAAATCCGCAGCAGTCCCAACAGAGCTCCATTGAGCTCACTCACTCCCACTCCCTCACTTGCTTGTTCTGTGTCTCCCAGCGCTGCAGGCTGCCCTTTTGTACTGGGCTTCTGCCTGCGTTGTCACCTTTTCCTGCCCACAAAGAAATCCGCAGCAGTCCTGACAGAGCCCAGCTGACCTTGATCACTCCCCCCCTTCAGTCACTCGATCCTAATCTGTGCCAAACACTGATTTCCGACAGTGACTGCGGTATTCTGCGCTGGAAGCGCAGAAACGCATTTCGGCCAGGATGTGAAAAATGACAACTGTACTGTTCATAAGGAGATGTGAACAAATGCCAGTGTTGAAAATCTGGAGTGAAAATATTGCAAAGTTACGAGCGTGCATAGAAACTGCGCAATGCACATTCTTAACACACTGATTTTATGGACTTTCTTAACCAAATTTTCAACATAGGCATTTTAGGACCTCTGCTAATGAACAGTGTCACTGTCATTTTCATGTGTCCTGAACATGGATTTCCCACAGTGACCACGCTATTCTGCTCCATAACTGCGAAAACACATTTTGGCCAGGATGTGAAAAATGACAGCTGTACTGTTCATAAGGAGGTGCAAAACAATGGCAATGTTGAAAATCTGGAATGAAAATATTAAAAATCTGGGAACTTACGCACACTCATAACACAATCATTTTATGGAGTATCGGCACCAAATTTTCAACATAGGCATTTTAGGACCTCTGCTCATGAACATTGTCACTGTCATTTTCGTAATCTGTTCCGAACACTGATTTCCCACAGCGACCGCGCTATTCTGCGCCGGAAGTGTGAAAACACATTTCGACCAGGGTGTGAAAAATGACAGCTGTACTGTTCACAAGGAGGTGTGAAAAAATGCCAGTGTTGAAAAACCGGGGTGAAAATATTACAACTCCGCGAAGTTACGAGCGTGTGTAGCAACTGCACAATGCACGCTCATAAGTCATTTTTTGGATTTTTTCCACCAAATTTGCAACATAGGCTTTTTGAGAGCCCACCTCATGAACACTGGCACTGTAGTTTCTTTAATTGGTCCTGAAAGGTGATTCCGCGCAGTGAGCGCAAAATCACCTTTTGGGTCTGACTAACGCCATGACAGTGATAGAATTCATGAGGAGGGGTCCCAAAAACCCCATGTTAAAAATTTGGTGCCAAAATTCCAAAAAATGCCTGAGATATGCATCAAAGTTGAAAAAACCCTATTTATTCCATTATACAGCTTACTGGCATTTCCTCAGTTTGCGGTCGGCTTTGAAGAGTGCAGACGTGTTCCCGGTCCACCGAAGATCGTTGTGCCAGACTCTGGAGGTAAGTATGGGGTGAGGGAGTGTGGGGAGGCAGGGTGCGCAGTGGGTGGGTGCGAGTTTTCAGAGGGGGGGCAGGAGACGCCGAGGGACTGTTTCCTTCTTTACAAGGTAAAAAAAAAAAGACATTCTTGGGACCGTTTTTCTTTTACAGGGCATGTGGCATGCTGGGGAGGGCTCCCAGCATGCCAAAGGAGTCTTGCTTTATTGGGGGTAGCTGTGGCCGACGATTAGGCACCCCGTCGAGCGCAGAAAAAGGGGGCACGGGGTTGTTACATTACGCCGATGGGGATTGGGCACTCTGTCGGCAGACAACAAAAGTGGGGGTTTACATAATGCCGACGGGAGTGGGCTCCCTGTCGACAACATAAATTACTTAAAGTGTGGGGCACTGAAGCCGATGGGGATTGGGGCCCTGTTGTAAATAAACATGGTGGGGGGCCACATGCTGCGAGGATGGGCACTCCTGGCAGAGAGTGGGTTAATATTGTTTGTGAACATGGTTGGCAAGCTGCCGCCATGTTCACAAACAACATCAATAGTTCATGATCTCCGCCCTGCAATGACGGGTCACTCCCTCATTGCAGCGAATGGCTGACACTGCAATGACGAGGCGGCCCCTGATTGCAGCGGCTGATTTTTTACAAGTTGATGGCACGCTGGCTGAACTAGTGTCAGTAGCAGCATGCCACGGCATTGGAGGAAGCGGGACAAGCCTTTACAGGCTGTGGGGGCATTGGCCACAACAGTGCCGTGCCTCCACAACCTGCTTGTGGAGAAAGCTGCCTCAATATGTTTCTTGCGCATGCGTGCAATCAACATAAAAATGGAACTGATTGGGCAGCTGCCTTCCTCACTTGCTAAGACACATGGAGAGCCCTTCTGCAGTGAAGTCAGCTTGCTGGAAGGGGATCCCCAGCCTCTGACATTACTTGCTTTTTTTCCATGCAGAACTGCTAGCGTGCCAACTGAACAAACTGCTAGTCTGCTGCACCCCTCATGCATTGTAGGATCACTCTGGTATACAATGCATTTCATGCTTGGGCACTGAACTGCCTGGTCAACCTGCTCTCCACCAGTAAGAGTGCCACCCCTCTTATCAGCTTAGTTGTCCAGATTCCAGGGTGGGCTGTGGTGTTCCAACTTGCCAGTACTTGGCTCCTCCATGACATTGGCTTGGGGTCCTGTGCAGCAGCTGCTTATCATGAAAACAATTTTGTATATGACTGGGCAGCTGCCTTTCTCACTTGCCAAGTCATGGGGGAACCCTTCTGTAGTGGTGTCATATTAGAGAATATTTTTATGCTTTTTCTAATGAGTTCCTCTATCAATTTCCTATCGTATGTTTTAAATTAAAATAAATCGCCCCATACGCTGTGCTTTTCTAGACAGTGCAGACCCACATGTAACAGCCTTTCTTTGTACGATAAATGTTCGAATCCCACTGTCATGTGACATGTCTTGTGGGGAATGTTTTCTATTTTAATATATTCCTCCATGTTTCGACACCCCCCCAAACTGAGATCCATAATCAGTCGACAGTGTAACATATGAGTTCTACAGGGGAAGAAGAGCCTGTTTGGAACAATGTGTAAAATTACTTTTGATTAGCTGTTTGGTGGCTTTAGCATAAATAGCACCCTTTTTATGTTTGCTTGCACGCATGTGCAAGAAACATATTGGGGCAGCTTGCTGCAGTAGCGAGTTCTGGAGGCACGGCAATGTTTTGCCAATGCCAGCAGCCCATTTTGGGCTGGTCTGTGTGGCACCACCAGAAGATCACGCTGTCCATGACTGCAGTAGTGTAGCTTGCCACCACTTGAAAGAAACTTGCCGCTGTAATCAGGGATCACCCCATCATTAACAATCACAATGGGACAACCACAGAGGAGTGTTAAGGGGGGGACGCAGGTCCAAGCAAATAGCTGGACAAATGGGCAGAGTCGGTGGGCCTGGTCAGTCCTTTTCTGCCGTCACACTTCTATGAATCTATCTATGAATCAGCTGTTTTTGCAGGGAGGTCCCTGACTGCAACAGCAAATTAGAGCTGCTTTTTCTGGTGTCCCCTTTCAAACAAACGTGGCGTTGGCTTCACTGTCAGCTTTCCACAGTCCCCAAGGAAGCTGACAGAACATCTGCCACCTATCACAGTCCCCATTAAAGCCAGGAGTACCCAATCCCCCTGTTGGCATGCGCCCTCCCCAGTTCAGCTGCCAACAGGGTAGCCCAATCCCCATCGCCATGATGCCCCCCCATCTGTGGTGTCCCAATGGGGTGTTTAACCCCCTCGGCTCATGTGCCCACCCCTCCAACACTCTGCTGACAGGAGTGCCCAATCACCATTGGCTACAGACCCCCACCAAGACACACTCAGGTGGCACGATGGGAGCCCACCCCAGTGTGCCAAAGTACCTGCAAAACCAGAACACCTTCCCGCATTGTTTTTTCTTTCCTGTAAAAGAAAAATAGTTCCACATTAAGTCCAGTGCCCCTCCCCCAACCCGCACCCACCCTCTGTGTAGCCCACCTCCACACACACCCTCACCCTTTACTTACCTCTGGAGCCCAGTGCAACAATCTTCAGTGGACCAGGCAGGTCTGAACTCTTCAAAACCGACCGTGAACTGAAGAACTGCCGGTAAGCTGTATAATGGCATAAATGGGATTTTTTCAACGTATGTGGATACCGTGGCAAATTCGGAACACATTAGCAAAATCACAGTGCCACTGTTCAAGAGTAGAGGTCCCAAATGCTTTCATGAGGTGGGGGTCACAAAAAGGCCATGTTGAAAGTTTGTAGTGCAAATAACCATAACGTCCCACCCCGTACAGACTGACAGGCATCAGGGATGTGCCTATGGATTGTCAGCTATAATGCTCATGTCATTCCACCCCCACCCCAACCCTGAAGCCACTGACAGGCATCGAGGTTTGCCTTACTCTCTTCGGCCCTAGACTTCATTCCCTTCTCCTATACTGCACCCATTTCAGCGTATGTCCTTATGAAATGGAGTGACTGTGAAGCCAAACACCACAAGGCACACCTCAGCACTTGTCACTGTCTACAGAATAGGGTGAGGTGAAATGCCGTGAGTGTTATGTGTGATGACCCAAAGGCGCACCCCAATGCCTGTCCATCTCTGCAGCGTGGAGATGGGGTTGGCTTAAGTTCAATACTTCATTGCCATTCCTATACTGCATCACTCAAACCCCTGCATGTCCAGTGTTAATATCAGCATGAATGTAGGCAGGCATACTCCAAGTACTCCATGGTGTGCAATTTTATTTAAGGGGGGGTAGCAAATAGGCTTCGAACTGCTTCCTTTTTCCATGAAAACTAGCAAAGAAAATGCTGAACCTTTCTGTAATTTTATTCATAGGAGTCGAAACTAGAAGGACTGGTTACTAATACTGTCTTTGTATCCCAAGGACAATACAACTTTACAGGCTCTGGACTGGTATTTTTTTTTATTTTATTCTTTGGTAACCGGGTAAGGCCCACTAGGCACAAGTGCCTGTTTTCAGGGGCGACCTGGGAGCACTGGGCAGTTAAGTGACTTGCTCAGAGTCACACAGTATGCAAGTGGAGGTTGTGAGAATCAAACTCAGGTCTGGTCTGCTGGATGTATCAAGCTTTTTCCAACCTCCTTCCTCTAACCTCTAGGCTATACTGCCAGCCCAGATATGTGGGTGTCTTAGGGAGCAATGCTTGGCATTTGTATTTACCCATGCGTGGCAACAACCATTGTCATGAGATACAAAAGTTGTATGTATTGTGCCAAATGAGGCAACAAACACAGTCCTGGTGTACATTTGTATATTGTCTGGCTACACCCCGGCAGCCAACAAACATTCGGCATTGACAAATGCTTGTTATCTAAGCCACTACAAACACAAGCAGAATAACATTCTTTCGGTCTGGCTGCCATCAAGTGGCTAAAGAGATCAACTACAGCTGTCTTTATAGGATGTATTTTACTTTTCTGTTTTAGTCAGTATGGGAAGCAGTACAGGAAAGGTCCTAGCAGTGTTTCACATTTATTGGTTTTTATAATTACAGAATGCTTTTATCTGCATCACTGCTCAGTTGTTATTTGCTTGTACTTCTGTCACCTTGTATCATCTCTGCCTAGCCATATGTATAATCTCTAGTACTGTCTGAATTGGTCTATATTCTTACCTACATGTACTATATACTATGTGCTATGCAATTGTATAATCTCATCTCTTTCATGTATGCATTTTACCTGGTCGTGCCTGAAAATAGTCAACTCTTGGCTAGCGCACCTAACCCGGTTAACAAAAACTAACTAAATAAATAAATAAATAATTCCTTATGTCTTATTTTTTTTATACTTGAGGTGCATCCAATTGATAAACAATCCAACTCTTCCCTTGTTCCCTTCCAAATTATAAAAATATCATCTATAAAGAGCCGACACAAATCCACTAGATGTAAGTATGGATTTGTGGCGACGCTGTACAGATGATCGCACTCCCATTTCCCCACAAAAAGATTGGCGTAACGAGGGGCCATAGCTGTGCCTTGTATCTGATGATAAAGTTTATCCTGAAACAAAAAAATGTTTTTCTGTAACACCATATGGGCTAGATCCACTAGAAAATGTGTCGGATTTGCTGTGCATTCCAACTCTGTTCTTGTTTCTAAAAAGTATGTCATTGCATCTAATCCCTCTAAATGGGGAATAACAGTATAGAGTGAATTCACATCAATCACAGCAAAATACCACTCTGGTTCCATCCATAAATCTTCTGCTAATCGTACAATTTCCATAGAATCCCTGATATAGGATCTGAGATTTTGTACTAGTGGTTGTATGAGGAATGCACAGCAAATCCGACACATTTTCTACTGGGTCTAGCCCGTATGGGGCAAACTAGTAGTTGCCTGACTTATAAGTATGAGATTGATTTGACAACAATTAATTTCTTAGATTGAAATTATACAAGGACGGGAAGGGTGGAGTATGTGCCACTCTATATCAGAAAAGTACAGACCGCAATAGTTTGTTACATTTTGAAAGTTGCCACCCTCATCATGTGCATTACAATATTCCTAAGGGACAATTGGTTTGTACTTTTCTTAATTGCATAGAAAAAACAGAATATGTACAGAAAGCAGGGGTTCAAATACTTAGATTTCAGGAAAGAGGGTATAGTAGAGAAAGTATTGCCTCTGCTATAAAAGAAGTGAACAATATGAACAGGGAACAGACTTTGCAATATGATTAAAAAAAAAGGAAAAGTACCAGTAATACTGTGAGGTGCCCCTTTTCCACCAATTTTTCTAGGAGAGCAGGAGATATTGGACAGATAATTAACAGTAGTTGGTCTATACTCCAATTAGAGCCAAGGCTTGAAGCCATAGTGAAACAAGGGCCTAGAATAGTATTTCATATATGTAAAGTATTGGAGATTTGGTGGTCAGTAACATAATACCAGGACCAGAGCCATTAAGGCAATCATTGTTAGCTCCGGCACCCACAGGTACACATTGTTGTGGTAGATGATCCTTTTGCAAGTTTGTACATACATGTAAGGAATTCCAGCACCCTTCCACAAATAAGATGATACAAATTAAGTACTTCATTACATGCAGTAGTAGTGGTACTATTTATATGATGAATTGTTTATGCAAGGCTTTTTATATTGGTCGCACCATTAGAAAGATCTGCACCAGAATGGGGGAACATGAGAGAGCTATTGAAAAGGGAGATTTATCTTATGCAATGGAGGTGCAGGCCCCAGGGGGTGGGGTGGGGGGTGAATTGGCTAAGGTTAGGTTTTGTTAAGGCCTTTAGGGCTCCTCTCACTTGTCTGCTCTAAGCGAATGCAAGAGAACTATTGGGGGAACACCCTATGTGGCTGGTAGGGTCATCGTATGAGTGGAACCCCTGGAGCAGAAACATTTGGCAGCAAGGGAGATGAGAAGGCTGTGGGGATCCACATGAGCTTGGTTACTGGGCAGGCTGCAGGGCAAAAAAGACATAGGGCTTAGGGGAAGCAGGTTGGTTGAAATGGTGGCAGCTGGGAACCAGCAGGCTGCACCATTCTGGTTCCCTGGGCAGAATAGAGGTAGGGACCAGGTTTGGGGAAGTTTTTCACTTCTCTGGGTGAGTGAGTGGCTCATGAAGAAGGAACTGTAGGAGCCCTCCACTTTTGAGATCGTGATCAGTAGCCCTAAAGCAGTGTGAAGCTATAGGCAGGTACTTACCAGTGCCGAAAATGTTGTGGGTTCATGGAGCTTCACATTCCAGGATTGTTTGTGCTTAAGTCTGTGCCCAGTGAAGTTAAGCAGCTGCTGAAGATAAGAGCTGTATAAAACCTGTCTGAAGAAATGTCCTCTCTCTCCCATCCCTTATCAAAATATCCTCGGAAAACTGTAGCATTACCATTTGCCCACCATTTCCCTACCATTGTAATTTCCGATGCAGTACTGTTGTATCCCCTTGACTAGTAACACATTGGATTTGTTTCAATTCCATTGTAATACCATTGTTGCCATTGTAGTGCCACATGGACAGTGGTATCACAATGAGAATGAGTGAAAGGATGGTACCACAATGGCTCATCAAACACACACCAGTGTAGTCCCACTGCTGTTGGTAACACAATGGATTTGTTTCAGTTCCAGTGTATTACCACTGCTGCCACTGTGGTACCATGTATCGTGGTGGTAACACGGGGCGATTTCCATGTCCAGTGGTAACACAGTGAGCTGCCATTGCAACACCACTGAAATTGGTCTCACAATGGACTTGTTTCAATTCCATTGCCAGACCAATGTGGACACTGCAGTACCATCTGCGTGCAATGGTAGTGCCATGGTGCTCTGAGAGGAAGCTGGTAGCTCAATGATGACATTGCGCTACCACTGCTATTGGTAATCCTGCAGGGGATAACGCATGTTAGTACAGTGGTTCTCATATGGTATGACACTGACCATTCCAGGTCCTCCCGCTAGTTTCCCCATCCATGGTATCAGACTGACATCAGGTCCTCCCCAGTTCTCCCCCATGCCTCCACACCCTCCACTTTGGCTCCCCATGCCTGTCTCCCTTCACCAGCTCCCATGGAACTTAGGTCTGCAGCTGCAATAAGGACCATACATGCAACAGTTTTGCTCAGTCGTAATCATTTTTAATCAATACTTTTGGTGATGCTAAATCATTATCTTTCATTATCGATCAATACCCAAAGCTGTCGTAAACCATCAGTTTTCTTTCACTGCTGATGCCATTCTCTTTTTATCATCATGATTAATCACAGTTAATCAATACTTGATGCAGGTTATTCGCAGCCAATCAGACTCTGCTTCACAGATCATGCTTGGTCATAGGCATTCACTAAAAAAAATACCACCAACTGCTTAATATGGATCAGTTTCAGTTAGTTACCATCTGTATCCCCGCTGGTCACCCCTGAAAAAGGGACTTCTAGTCTCAATGGGCCTACTGGGTCAACAAAATTCAATAAAATAAATAAAAAATAAATAGACTTGTAATATTAGGCCATGATTAATCATGAGTGATGTACCTAGCTCTCATTGGCTGCTCTGCTGTAATTAATTTGCATAATGTGTCATGTTTAATCATGATCTGTCATTGCCTTTTAAAATAAAGGTGTGACATTTTGTATTGGGGCTTCATTAAGCCCGTCCTGCAGCGGTGATAGTTTGTCCGTGCAGAAATGATAAAATGTATTGCTGTCCTGTGAGGGAGGGAAGGGATGGTAACTCCGGTGAACTGCTGTCAAGCTGACCCCTTTCCACTTCCTGGTCTGCCTGCTCTGCCCCCACGTTCTGACATTACGTGACGTCTCCAGACAGGGCATGGGAAACGCCCCATACAAGTCTATGGGGTTCATTTTCAAAATGGTTTTACAGACATTTATTTATTTTAGTCTTTGGTAACTGGGTAAAGGCCCACTAGGCACAAGTGCCTGTTTTCAGGGGCAACCTGGGAGCACTGGGCAGTTAAGTAACTTGCTGAGTCACACAGTATGCAAGTGGAGGTTGTGAGAATCAAACCCAGGTCTGGTCTGCTGGCTGTACCAAGCTCATTCACAGCTCATTACTCTAACCTCTAGGCTATACTGTCAGCCTTTGATAGAAAATAAAAGCCACTGCTCAACTAATAGGGACCCTCCTGAATGCCAATGTTTTTGCCATAACCTTCCCAAACACCTCCTCTGAAAACCATAGTGGTCTTTTTTTCCTCTTACTTCTGTTTACATGTCTGACACCATCACTATAGTTCTTTTTAAATTTCGCCCACTGTTCCTCTACTCCTCCCTGGTCCCCCTTCCTGCCAAGGGCATCCCTGAGGCAATCCCCAATCTTTGTAAAGTCTGCCCTCCTGAATTCCAGCACCATCGCCTTTGTGTGGCTCGACTCCACCCTGTTCTTACACTGAACCACACCATTCAGTGATACTAGTCCCCAGGTGGCCACCCATTATGACCTCTGAAACACAGTCCCCATTGGTGAGTATTGGGTAAAAATTGCTCCCTCGTGAGTGGGCTCATTTACTAATAACCTAAGAAATGCCCCCTGCAGGGAGTCCAGCTGAGGTTGCAGCCAGGATGCTCCAGTCCACGTCTGACAGATTGAAGTCTCCCTCTTGGAGCACCTCCCCCTTAGTTGCCATCTTATGGACGGCTTCCAGTAGAACCCTGTCCATTTCCTCCCCCTGTGTTGGAGGTCTGTAGAGCACCCTAGTGCAAATAGCTGCTCCATTTCCTGGTAATAGGGAAAGTGAAGTGACTTGCTCATGGTTATACAGTGTATAAGTGGGCGGGGGCTGTGGGATTCAAACCCCTGTGTCTCCATGTTTGCCGCTCATTGCTTTGCCTTCAAGCATATGGTGCCCGAGTGCCCCCAAAACAGCACATAATGTCCCCACCACATATAGATACAGTATATACAGTACTTGTTACAAAACAAAAACACTACATTAATGCTGGCATTAGAATGCAAAGCACACAAAGCAAGAAAATGAAAAACAGGGTTTGAACCTCACGAATCTTGGCAAATTTGTTGTGTGGTGTTCCTAGCAGTTGCCAACTTAATGCCCATCCCTACCCCCCAGCCCATAGCCTCCTTTCTAAAGCACAAGAAACAGCTCCAACCCAGTGCCTCATATAGCAGCCATTCATACCTGTAAAACAAGAATGGAAATGGGCTCACAAAGGATCTGAAGCTCTTTACGAACTATGAGAAACAGTGGAGGGTAAACAAAAACAATACTTGTCTGATACGTATGGTCAGTGTCCTCCTACACCTGGTCAATGTCCTGTCAGACCTGTAGATACAAAAGGAAAAATGGGTCAGTATGAAAAGTAAAAATACAGATCAGCTGGGTCAGTTGGGAAGGACCTGTAGAGGTTAAAAAAAAAAAAAGAAAAAAAGTGGGTTGTGTGTTTTGGGGGGAGCGGGGGAGGGGGGGTACCTGACCTGTACCACACCATCAACTTGGCTTTTAGAATGAACTTTGGTCACTCAGGGGATATCATGGTTGGGGGAGGGAGGAAGATTCATTGCCCCTGTTCCCCTAGAACTGATCATTTTTTGGGGTGGGGTAAGCGGCCATGTTGCTCCACACATCGGCCAACACAGGGCAGGATAAAGGCACCAAGGGACAGATATTCAAAAACTTTGCTCAGGCACAATGAATGCTTCCCTGGTGGTGTAGTGGATCCCTCCTCTCTTTTCCCAATCTGCCCGTAGAATACATAGGAACATAGATATGTGACGGCAGAAAAGGGACCACATGCCACCTAATCTGCCCAGTTTGCCTAGATATCCACTAGGCCTTTTCTATAGTCCTCCCCCTCATGCCAGTTGCCCTCTGTACTTATCCCATGCCCTCTTAAACCCTCCCACCATCCTCTCCCCCACCACTTCCCTCGGCAGCCCATTCCAGTTGTCCTCCACCCTCTCAGTGAAGAAGTACTTCCTAATGTTTCCTCTAAATTGCCCCCTTGATTTGGAATTTCCAACCACCATCCATTGCAGTATAGCAGACCACAGCAGGCCAACTGTGACTATCTCTAGGCCAATATCCCCAGCCACAAGCAGTCCCAGAACTCCCTACAGCTGGCACCAGAGTAACAGGCAGAAATAGAAGCTCTAATAACCTGCAGTGCACGTTCGAGGTTCCACCATCTCTGATCAGATGTTTTCCACTTCTGTTTTTCTCCAGGGGCTAAGTTCTGTCCTCAGTGACAGAACTTAGCCCAGGGAATACAGTGGGGCCAGTAAACAAAAGATGAGAGCTTATATAAACTCTTAACATGCACTGTAGGACATAATCTCCCACCACAGCCCACTGCTCCAAAGCCAGCCGCATAGGACTCCAGGATCTGCTGCAAATGAAGCCGTCAGTGCAGAATCAAGCAAAACCAGTTCACCATAATCCACTACACTACAGCAAACAACAGGCAAGCCAAAATGGCCCCACATGCAAAGTGCACATTGGGACCAGACCCACACTTGTGTGAGACCCCCGGCGCAAGCCAGCCAGTTGGTGCAGTGATAAGGAGGGACAAAACCTTTTACATGCAGCTACATCAGTGAGAAAAGGAAGGCCCACCCTACAGATTTTGGTATCATCTGCAAAAAGGCATTCCCTTCTCTGCCAGTTTTTCTGCAATGTCACTTATGAAGACACTGAAGAGGATGTCCCCATACTGAGCCAAGTTGCTCACTGTCCCAGCACTGCAATGAGTGCTGTTAACCATCACCCTCTGACACCTGTTAACCACCCCCAACCCACGCTCAGCTACTACTATTTTTTTCCAACCTGCATGGTCGTCCCCCTTCTGTTCAGCTACCACAACATCATGGCCTATGTACATTTCAATGGGACCATTCATTTCAATGGCGATTTTTCTGGTCATTTTGTGCTGGACTAGTAAAACTCCTGTTGGGCAGTGGATTTTTCTAATCACTAGCCCTGATGGCTAGTGGCTGAAAAAGTTAGTTTCAACCCCTGTGACAGTCTGTAAAATCTCTAGCACCACAGTGCAGGGTGGCCACATGTGGGGATGGGACTGCCCAATACCTCTCAACAGTCCCTTAGTGATGTGTCCCTCATTTTATCCCTCAGCATTGCTGTGTCCCTTACTATACATGGTGTTGCCACACAAAGAAGGTGCTGTCGCAAAAAGTTAGTCTTCAGCTGTGGGGGTCCAGCTTCAGGGAAGGGGTGCAGCTTCAAGGTGGGGGTCCAGCTATAGGGGGCCAGATCTGGGGAGACTGATCCCATACCTCTTAATGGCCCCTCATTACAATACAGTGTCATGGCACCAACCATCTGGACTCCCACTGTAATGGATGCAGATTCAATTATGACTCGAACTCCCCATCCCCAATCAAGTAACTAATTCACAAATACTTTATGATCCAGGTGAGGGAACCTCTTTGGAGATACTAATTCTGGAGCGTGGATGGGAAGTATCTGTAAAACAGAAGGTTACACAGGAGTCAAAGAGGA
Organism: Neoceratodus forsteri; assembly: GCA_016271365.2. Lineage (NCBI taxonomy): Eukaryota > Metazoa > Chordata > Ceratodontiformes > Ceratodontidae > Neoceratodus > Neoceratodus forsteri. Next base: position 65,395,705 of record JADMNL010000035.1, read on the forward strand.
CCCATAGTTCTTAGGGAAAAGTAGTACAGGTAGACAGTAAATAAAACTATGCTCAATGGCCATTAATGTATTGCCACAACATGACCATAATTTCCATGGCAATGAAAAGCTCATTTGGACAGTTTTAATGGCTATTAATGTATTGGCGCAACATGAACATAATTTTCTTGGCAATGAAAAGCTCATTGCTCAGTTTTAATGGTTATTTAACATGCCATTAAAATAGCCTGATACAAAATGTAAGGGGTGTACCACACCCATTAAATACTTAATGGATACCTGTCATGGTTAATTAATGGCATGGATGAGTAAATTGATGGTTTGCACCCATGAAACATCAACAATTAATGGAAATTTAATGGGAATAAAAACTGGCCATTAAAAAAGGTGACACAAAATGTAATGGTGAAAATGAATGGGTTTGCATGAAAATAATGGAAAATGAATGGAATTTAATGGAATTTTAATGGATTTTAATTCAGTGGTGATATCCCATTCAATTTGGGAACTTAACTGAGGGTTGTTATTGTGATTTGCATCTACTGTAGAGCTCATAATGTTTTTCATTATTAATGTAAGTTTCATTTTGTATTTCTTTCAAACTTTGCTTGATTTTGATGTGTACCATGTTGGTACCATAATGTTATCAATTTTCTAGATGCACTGAAGCCACAGTGATACCAAATAAGCTTGGGATTTATATGCGCACCAATTTGCTCCTCTAACGTAATACCCTTGTGATGACATCACCCAATACTGATACCACGGTGGTACCAAATAAGTCTTGGTGGTATATAGAAAACAGTTTTGTACTACCATTGCATTATTCATTGGGCACTTCTAGGGCAATATAAAGTCCCACATGAAAGGGGACTCAAAATTATATAATACCACTGTGGTACCATTGCCCATGTACCAGTCTGGACAACCTGCCAAAATTGCCATAGGGATGCCACTGTGCCATGGCACTACCACTGAGGCCAGAACACTTGACTGGGTTGACAGCATTGTACTACCAGACTACCACTGAGTAGTGCCATTGCAAAATTTCAGGCATACCCTGGTGTTGCCATTGATAGAACACTGTGTTGCCATTGCAACACACTTGGTAAGGGATTGGCCTTGTATAAAGTTTGGCCCCATGGATCTGATTTCTCTTATTAATTGTCTAGCGATTGGGACTTCTGAGCCCTGCTTATCATTTGGGGCTCAGGAGAATAAAGCTTGATTGTTTGGAAGGAAATTGGAGACTTTAGTTTGATTTCCCAATTAGGATGTTAATGAAATCGTAATCCTTAAGTTTTAATAGTCCTTATAAGTTCCCTTTAGCGGTTCGATGCTTCTTCTCCTGAGAACCCCGCATCAGTGGCTCCAGGGCTGTGTTACTGAGGTGAACGAATGAATTGAAGGCTATGGTCCCGGTTTTGTTTGAACTTTGGGAGTGCAAGTGAGCTGTTTCCACCAAAAAACTTTGGACCTGGGTGGCTGAAGTCATCTTAAGGTAGGCTACATTTTTACTTCTTTGAAGTGTTTTGAGACACTTGAAAGAGATCCTGTGCTGTGGACCCCCTTCCCCTTGAATAACCAGCCCTACACATTTGGGAAGGGGGGCTACACTTATTTAACCCCATGAGGTATTTAAAGGTTTCTATCATATTCTCCCTTCCCCCCTCTTCCAGGGTGTACATATTGAGTCATTTAGTCTCTCCTCATTTGGCTTTTGATGCAGACCCCTAACCCTTTTAGTTAGGCTCCGTGTGTTAACATCGCTGTAAATACAATCGGAGTACATAACATCGCGGTCACAATACCGCAGAACAAAATAAAGTGAGGATACACTATCGCAGGACATAACTGTGGAGACAGGGAGCAGGTAGCAGGACAACTGGACTGGCTGCACATGAGGTAGGTGTCCTCCTCAAGGCAGGGGCATGATGGGAATGGGTAGCATTGTCCATGGCTAGAGTAGGCAGGCTGTCTGTTGGGCAGATTCGGGGTCTGTGGGTGGGTCTGCATTCCTGGGGCTCACAGGGCTGTGCAGAGTGGTGCTCTGGAGGCACATCCGTCCATGGAGTGCAGGAACTGGGATCCAAGGCTACAGTGTACCCTGTGGAGTCCCGTCAGTGCCTGCCCCCTGCTTGGCTCCCAGGAGTTGGCCTTCAGCGGCTGTTGGTGCGGCAGCAGGGTGGCATTGTGGCTGTTCTCCGCTGGTCGGTGTGGCACTGTATCCCCTCTTCATACATCCCGTTGCCATGCCAACTGGGTGCCACATCATGTCTGCTGCCATTGTTGTGCCTCCATCTCCGATCGGGCTCTGTGGGGGTTGGCAGCACACTGTGGGCTGGTAACATGCGGTATTGTTGCCTGCAATGATTTTTACTTGCAGTGTTATCAACCGCGATGTGCTGCCTGCAATGTTTTGCCAGGCTTTAGTTTACAGCTGATGTTAACACACGGAGCATTTTAGTTACCCTCTGCATGACTGCTTTTGCTCTGTTTATGTCCTTCTAGAGGTATGGCCTCTAGAACTGTACACAGTATTACAGGTGTGGTCTTGCCAGCTAGCTATACAGAGACAACACCACCTCCCTCCTTCTCCTGGTGATGCTTCTCTCTATGTACCTCAGCATCTCACTAGCCCTCCTAACCACCTTGTCGCAATGCCTGGCCATCTTTGGGTCATCAGAGATGATTACCTCCCAGTCTCTCTCCTGCTTGGTGGTCATTTAATAACCCCCACCCAAATTTGGTACTCTGCCCCTGGGTTCCTGTGCCCTAAGTGCATTATTTTACATTATTTTGTACATTTTCTCACTGACACCTAGCTGCCATACCCTTGACCACTCCTCAAGTTTTCTCAGCTCTCTGCTCATCCTTTTCACCCTTCACGGAGTATCCACCCTATTGCAGATGTTGGTGTTATCTGCAAAGAGGCAGACCTTTCCCTCCACTTCTTCTGCAATGTCACTTATAAAGACATTAAAGAGGACCGTTCCTAGCACTGATCCCTGAGGCACCCTGCTGGTCACCCTTCCCTCCTCCAAGTGAACTCTGTTTACCACTACCCTCTATCGTCGGTCCCCTAACCAATTTTTTACCCAGTTTACCACCCTTGGATCCACTCCTAAGCTATCCAGTCTGCTAATAGTCTCCTATGTGGAATAATGTGGAGAGCCTGAAATCTAGATAGACTACATCCACCGCTCCACCCTGATCTAATTCCTTGGTGACACAATCAAAAAAATCTATCAGATTCATCTGACATGACCTCCCACCTATAAATTCATGCTGTCTCTGGTCTTGTAACCCATTGGATTCAAGATATTCCACTGTCCTCTCCTTCTGCAGTGATTCGATCAACTTTCGTACCACTGATGTGAGGCTGTCTAGCCTATAATTGCCAGCCTCTTCCCTGCTCCCACTTTTGTAAAGCAAAACTACATCTGCCCTCCTCCAGTCCTCTGGAACAGCTCCTGTTTTCAGTGAGCTGTAATCAGGACTGCCAGAGAGGAGAAGCCACTACCCCTCTGAGCTCCCTCAGTACCCTAGAATGTACCACATTTGGTCCCATTACTACGTCCACTTTCAGATTTGCGAGTCCCTTCAGGAATGTCTCCTCCAAAAAATCACTACTGTCTACCTCCCTTGCTCTAGATCCCCTAATGCTTGTTTGTGGCCCCTCCCTTTCTCCTTCCACTGTGAAATCTCAACCTAAGTATTTGTTAAGGATGTCTGCATTTTCTTGGTGCCCTCTGCACAGTCTGCACCTTCCCTTTTAACCTTAGAATCTCTGCCCTTCAATCAATCAATCAATCAATCAAATTTTTATTTCTAAAAAGCGCCTTTCTTAAACCAAAGCGCTTGTACACATCATAAAAATACTTAAAACTCACATAACAATACAGCTAATTCGATAAATAACATTAACTACTGATAATCCATTTAAATAGATTTAAAACTATAATAATAACCAATCTAAAACTTGTCTGGGTATGCTAGGTTAAATAAATATGCTTTTAATGCTGATTTAAAGCTCTGGGTGGTCAGGCACTCTCATATCCGACAAGGTAGAGAATTCCACAGGGTCGGGGCCGCAAAAGCAATTGATCGGCCCCAGGTGTCTTTAAACAGACCCCGGAAATCTCTAGCAATCCCTCGTTGGTGGATCGGAGAGAACGGAGAGGGCAGTAAGAGCGAAGGAGATTTTGCAAGTAATGGGGTCCCTGATCGTGTAGGGCCTTATAGGTCAGTAACCCAACCTTGAAGGTGATCTGCCACTGTACTGGCAGCCAGTGCAGTCCGCGGAGCACAGGTGTTATATAACTGGTCCTAGAAGTACAAGTCAAAAACCTGGCTGCCACATTCTGCACTAGCTGCAAGCACCAGATATCAACCCATGATAGCCCTAGGTAAAGGGAATTGCTATTGTCAAGGTGGGGCCGTGGGAGATTACAAAGACATGGACCAACGTTGGAAGGTCATCAGGAGGAACTAAGTGCTTCACTCAGGTGATATTCCTCAGACGGTAAAAAGAGGATTTGACGACTGCTGACACCTGCGATTTAAGGGTCAGCCCATCATCAAAACTAATGCCCAGGTTTCGCACCTGATCCAAGGTAGTCAGCTGGACTCCCTCTAGCCAAAGACCGGAGGGTTGTCCAGCCAACAAACTTACCTCCTGGTGACCTGGATCCACCACCAGCACCTCAGTCTTAACCGTGTTCAACCGCAGGCAGCCTGTATTCATCCAGTCCTGGATCTCAGATAGACAGTTGTTAAATACTGAGAGGATCACATCCTGCCCAGGCACAAAGGACATGTATAACTGAGTATCATCTGCATAGCAGTGAAAACTCAGACTGTACCACCTAAAGATTTCTCCTAATGGCAGCATGTACACTGCAAACAACGTGGGTGAAAGAATAGAGCCCTGCGGCACCCTGCAGGATAGGGAGTGTGGGGCTGAGGAGTAAATCCCAGACACCACTCTCTGAGTCTGACCTTCAAGGAATGATCAAAACCATCTGAGAACCATACCAGACAGTCCAGAGATGAGCCGCAGATGCTCCAACAACACACCATGGTCCACGGTGTCAAATGCTGCAGAGAGATCAAGGAGGACCGAGATAGAACGGGTCCTCTGTTCTCTCGCTATTAGGTGGTCATTTAGCACCAGACAAGGGCCGTCTCAGTACTATGTCTTTTCCTAAAACCCGACTGGAGAGAATTATAGACATCATGGCTGGATAAATGATCATCCAGTTGCAATGCACCTGCCTTCTCAATAATCTTACCCTCAAAGGGCAGGTTAGAAACAGGTCTGTAGTTGCCAGACAGTCCGGGTCAAGGGAGGGCTTTTTAAGGAGTGGCCAAACAGCCACCTCCTTCAGGGGGTCTGGAAAGACCCCCTCTCCAATGACTTCCAGACTATCTCGGCTAGGATCAGGCCAATCTCCCCCATGCACCCTACAAGAAGGCGTGTTGGGCCCAGATCCAAACTACAACTAGTCGGTCGTAAAATCTGAACGATCATCACAATGTCAATGATTTCAAGCCATCTGAAGTCAGACCAGGAAAACTGGGCACCCGCCACCTCCAACCGACCGTCGCAATTCACATTAGAGGGAGCCAGACAGATGCCGGACCTGTCGTGGCAACCTTATCTGCAAAGAACTAAGGAAACTTATCACACCGTTCTTGTGAAAAGGATCTGCCAGGCTGAAGACAGGTTGGATTGCACAGTCTGTCCACAGTCCGGAAGAGCTGAGCTGGTAGGTTTGATGCAGCAGAAATCTCCCTGGACATGAACTCTGCCTTCTTATGGGTGATTTCTGATTGATAGACCCCATAATGGTCCATCAGTCTAAGTCTGTCACATCCCAGACTCGATTTCCGCCAGCTCCTTTCTAACCTTTGCCCCATTCTCCTCAATTCCTTCAGGGTCCCATCAAACCACGGAGACCTTGGTCGAAGAGTGAGGGGGCGAACAGGAACAATAGAATCCAGGGCCACCACCATCACCTCATTGTAGGCAAGTACTAGATTCCCTGGATCCAAGAATTCTCTCGGTATGCTCAAGAGGTCCAGCACTGCCATTAGGCCTTTTGGGGTCACTCCTCTCAAAGGGCAGTACTACACTAACTCCATAGGGGCTAGCCTACGGGGAGCCTCGAAGCTGAACCCTGTGATGTGATGGTCCGACCATCCAACTGACTCCACCACCAGATCAGAGGTCTCCATCCCCAGGAGGAACAACAAGTCCAATGAATGACCACCAACATGGGTCAAGGAGGTAACAACCTGTGTAAGGCCCAACAAACTCATTAGTTGGAGGAAGTTTTGACCAAATTGCGAGAGTTCATCGTCGACCGAGGCATTGAAGTCCCCCAGAATTAACCATCTGGGGACCCCAGCACCTCGTCGACAATGAAGTCTGCGACTTCCTGCAGGAACACTGTCCCATCTCCTGGTGGACGGTAGATGATAAGGATCCTGCACCCTTACACTCTCACCATGATACATTTAAAGGAGTTGGCGATGCTAACTGGAACATCCACAAGGTTCAGTTCGGATCTAAAAAAGATGGCTACCCCCCATCCCCACTCCTACAATCCAACCTTGGATGGTGTATCACCAAGTACCCAGCCGGAATTGCTGAAGCCAACACTGGTCCAGCATTTTTATCCAGCCAGGACTCGGTAATACAGGCCAGGTCCGCTGACCCAACAAGATCTGCCACTAAAGCAGTTTTGTTCTTAATGGACCTGGCATTACATATCACTGTCCAAGTAGGATGAGCAACTGAGGGAGACTGCGTCACTGGCCTGCAAAAATCAGAGCCCTTGGGTACGGGAACCAGGCAGGGAGGACTCCTCTCCTGGACCCATTTCACCCCAAGGCATCTCCTTGTTCCCACTACTTCAGTCCGCCCACCCCTTTCCATTCCCCCCACTAGGACAAGCCCCCCTTCTCCTCCTCCTCCTCCTAAGTATCCCCAGGGCTCGACACCGGCTATCTGATTCAGGGGATGAGGGGGGGCAAGTAAAAGGATAAAGGTCCCTGAGCCTGTTGGAAGAATAGTACCTAACCGTCATTACACCCTCACAACACATCTCGGCAGTAAACACACACCACAATATAATAAATCACTCACTACTCATCCACTTCTTACTCATACAAACCCCCAGTCCTACACCTAACACTCCACCACCACACAACCAACTCACATGCACCCAACTCAGCCAAAACTTAACAAAAACAAAAAACTGCAATAAGTGGTCCAGGGTTATATAATAGCTCGTGGGTACAACAGACAAAAAGAGCAATAAATAAAAGTTTCTTAACTTTGTTTTTCTTCAGCTTGTTAGTCCATGGAGCTCACACCTCTTAGGACATAACCAAAACAGCTTGTCAAAGTTCAACTCTCACTTGAATTAGGGCTGAAAACATAATTTAAAAGTAAAAAAAATAAAAATTTTTAGGCACTCTCACTGCCAACCAAATCTGGTTCAGAGGGTCCACACCAGTTTAGACTGATCAAATTCTGACCAGAAGAGGATCCGTCACAAAATATCCAGCTTCACCAAGAAGTCTTACACAGGTCCAGCCGAAATCCAAAATCAAACATGCAGAGACCAGGCAACAGTCCCCTCACTACACTGGAAATCAGCCCACCGACAGCAGTCTCCACTGCTATCAGAGCTCATCCAAGCAGTGAATAGAGACACTTTCCAGGAAAACCCTACTCAGGATTCCTCCCCAGCACACCCCTGGTAGGCAACCACTTCCCTCACAATCAGGCCACTGCTACAGCTCTCGGCACAAGTCTGTCCTTCAACAGACATCGGTCGCTTAGGAGCCGCAGTGGAACTTAGCCTGTCATATGACCAACCGTCCACTGACAAACCTGCCCGGCCCAACCTCGGTTTAATGGCCTACGTACCCCCACCGTGGACACACTGAGGGAACACCCACCAGAAGAGTCCCCCAGACCAGTATACTTACGTTTGCTGGAATCTGTGCAGCCTGACATGCATTATCCCAGTCAGCTTTCCCTGAATGCGGCGGTAACCCGATGCTACTATCCCTGACGCTAGTGCTCCCAACGGGGTAAGGAAGTGGATGTAATGGACCCCGTCAGAGCTTCTGGAAAGGACAGCTGGCTGGGGTTGCTGGCCGAGCTGCCCCAGTGGTGTGGAGGGGAATACCACCGGGTGCTCAGCTGACATACTGTACGTGACCCGGGTTCTGATCCGGGTCATGCCATTTCACATTGCACACCCTGTAACTATTATAATTTTACTCGAGTCGCTCCCACTCAGAGTTGGATATTTTATTTACAGGGGTGTGAACGAGGCCCTCACATGAGAGGTGCTGGGGCGAAGCCCCCATATTTTACAGTTGATATCACTGAAATGCCCATAATTTGTCTTCCGGGCCAGTTTACTCAGTAGGCCAAACATCGGCATATTGAGTTTTATGTTTACATAGTATATCCCCCAGCACAACTCGACTTCCACGTCCGTCCAACACACTTCCTCCACCGTATGGCTCACATAGTTCTTCTCAAGGTTCCACCCCATCCTTGAACACCTCAGGGAGCTGACCGTCAATGAGTAAAATCCTCTTCCAGCGGGCCACCTCTCATCTCGGGAACCACTACACTCTCAGCACCCGCAAATAAGAGTCCCAAACTCCAGTGCTGACCCTCGGATATGATAAAATTGTCCAATTTGAAGAACTGAATCACCGGAAAGCAGACTAGCTCACCGGAGCTCCAAATGTTTTTTTTTTTTGACTAGCTACCTCCCAAAATAATGAGCCTACCCCTCGCTACCTCACTTTTCTTCCCTGAGTCACTATAGCTAAATACTAAGTAACTAAATTAAAATTGATGCCAAAATAACTTAAAACACAAACTAATCCACGAATTAAACCTTTAATAAAAACTAAAAATGCTGTTGCTGCTCCTGCATGTGAAGGCTAGCGCAGTGTGACAGCCATCTTTCTAATGATCCTTTCTTTCTGTTTTCCTCTTTTCACTTACCTATCTAAGAAATGTCTTGCACTCTTTTGTTACTGCTTGAGTCATTCTCTTTTTAGTTTATGCCCTTAAGCTCCTTGTTGCTTTCCCTGCTTTTCTTTGTTTCTCCTGATACAATTCCCTAGCCCCCTTCCTATGCATCTCCTTATATTTTCTGAATGCTACCCTTTTAGCCTTGAACTTTTCAGCCACTTGCCTTCAGTGTGCCCCCTTTAACTTCATCCCCTGTTCCTCCTCTCCACCCAGGTCATCGCTTCCTGCCAGGACATCACTGATGCATTCACCCTTCTTTTTAAAATCTGCCCTCCTGAAGTCCTGGACTCTCACTCTTGTGTGATTCGATTCCGCAGCTGTTCTTTTATTGAACCACACTGTGTGATGACTGCTAGTCCCCATGGAGCCTCTCACCTTGACGTCTGCAACCTGTTGTCTTCAACACTGTCTGCAGCTCAGAAGATATGAGTCCAGGAAAATCTTATGGTCCCAATGCATAGACTAGAACAGAATATAAGAAATAACAGCAAACAGTAACATAGACTAGACTAGGATAGGATAGAATAATAGAGAACAGTCGCTTAGACTAAAATAGAATAACAGTGAATAGTAACAGAGACTAGAATAGGAAAAAACAGCAGCCAAGATTAGAGTACAATAATAAGGAATGATATGGAATAAAACATAATTTCCATAACTTTGCAGAGTTCTTACCATTGAAACATACAAATGCTTTCTCATTACTGCAGTCGAAATTATTCCATGTGTTGTCATGGAATCCAACACACATGTGATTGGTAGAATCACTGGGATGTCCTCCTGTCCAGTTCAGAAACATGAAGGGTTCACCATTGGACCACTGCCACTGATTGGTGCTGGTATTGCGAAACAGTCCGATCCAATAAGACGTGCCACGGTTGATCATACTGTAAATCAGATCCATCTGTTTCTGACTGCGAATGGTGACGAGATCTGTGTACTTATCTCTGCATATGCTTTGCGCCGTCATCCAATTCATAATTCCCTCCAGGATAAAATACTGCTCATACGCCAAACCAGTCGTTAAGCAGAAAGCTGCAAGTAATACATAGGATGTTTGATTTTTTTTTCTACTTTTGCCATGGCATTTTCTTTCTGGTCCCCCAATCTAGTGGTTCAGCTGCCACTGTCACCCTTCCAGCCACAAATCAGCTGATCCACCTCTTGATCCTCCATGGTATGTCCACCACAGTGTGGCCGTAAGGTTAGGGGTGTTAATCGCTCAGCATTTCCCCTTCTGGGGGGGAAGGGTCAATTTGCCAGTGCCAGAGAGTGCCCATCCCTAGACCTTTATTATGAAGGAGGGTTATTTTGTCCATGACTTACGCCACTGCATGGTGAAGTGCATCTGATCCCCCCTTCCCCCATCCCTCTGGTGCTGCGTGCATGCTATGCTTCCACAGCATCCATGTAGAGGAGCTTACCAACACAAGTGTCTTGTCTGTTCTCTTGGCTAACCAGAAGAATCACTGTGGGACTGCCCAAGGCAGCAACCCATCCACCATCCAAGAAATGCTGCCTCCAGCAGCACCCCAGTGACAGACCCCCCCCCCATCACAGGATCTCCGGTCTCTCTCCTGAACTCAGGTTGTCCACATGTAGCTGTACCACTGTACCATTGGGTGGCCTCTGTTATGACATTTTTATGATGGTATCTGAAGGGTGTTGTTATAAACTAAAAACAGATATAGGGCTGATATTACTGAAATGGAGTTCTAAACAGGTGAGGGGCAGGTTCTGCTAGAGGCAGATCAGTCCAAACAGTCCACTATTTAACTACCACAGGTCCATGCAACCCTGAGAGTGAAGATCAGGTAAAGGAGGTCATCTGCAGTGATGTCATCAGGTCTGCAGGGGACTCAGCTTGAGGGTAACTCCGAGGTGCAGATAAGGCACTGCTCCTCCAACCAAGTGAGTCATTCTGTAACTGTGGTTATAACTGTAAGGGCAATAAAGGTGTTCCTGTGTTTGGCTTCTCGCCTACGCAGCAGGTACCAGGTAGCTTATGTTCAGTTTGAAAAGCTATGTAGGGAGAGTGGGTATTGAGTAGCAGGGGACCCGAAAGACAGAGAGTGGGTGCTGTCACTAGGCATTTCAGGACTCCTAAAAAATCCTCTCTGGGGTTAACCACTATCCTTCTTTCCGAAAGGATCCCACTGGTCCAGACTGTGCAGTGGACTTTAGTCATAAACAGGGGTGAAAGGTCTACTTATGGAGAGACAGGGGCCTGGGGTGATGATGTCGAACTGGTTGGCTCCTCTTTATAACTCAGTTTGTTCAGTCTCCCCAAGGACAGGACCAGGAACAGTTACCTCTCAGGATACAAGGCCTGTCACTAAGTGATGGGAAGGTACTGTAAGCTTTAGAAAGCTACTCCATTAAGGGGATGGTGTGGGTAGTGGGTGTGGGCCAGGAAAGTAGAATAGTTAGATGCTTTCCAGGAGCTTTGACTGGAAGAGATGCACACAGGGTGGAGAGGATTGTCAGAGACGTGGGAGAGGTGGATATCAGTACAGTAGCAGGATGTGCAAGAAATCAGCTGTTTGTAGAGGCATTCCAGGAAGCATTCCTGATACAGAGAGGGTTGAAGAGCCTACAAGGGAGGGACCCACCCTAGACAGAGCAGGGATGGTGTAGGAGAGATCACAGTACAGAAACCATTGAGAACCAGGGATCAACTGACAGTGTTGTTTAATATCAAATTAGAAGCAAAGAGAAGCTGCTGCAGACAAAATTCCTAGACTTTAGGAGGGCAGATTGTGGCTGGATGCAGGAGTTATTGCAGATGAAACAGGAATGGGTGAGGGTGGTAGAAGAGGTGGAGAAGAAGTGGCAGTTGATTTAAGAGCAAGATATTGGAAGCCACAAGTCTCTGTGTAAGGACAGTAAGGAAAGACAGAGGAGGCAGGAAACCACTCTGGTTCACAAGGCAGGTGGGGGAGGCTGTGAGGTAGAAAAATACAGGTTACTCACCTGTAACAGGAGTTCTAGGAATGGTATATGTTGTTCATCCACACTGTCTGGCAGGTTCCTTGCCGCTTTAAATCTTGCCGGAAGGTCTTCAAGCTGGCTCCTCCCACCCACCCGGGTTGTAAAACTCTCGACTCCGACCCATGATGCTAGATCTAGCCCACTGGAAGCCAGGTTGTGCGTTGAAGCTGGGGAGGTCGGGTGGGTCGTGTGGATGAACAACATATACCATTCCTAGAACTCCTGTTACCTGTGAGTAACCTGTATTTCTAGGGACATGGATATGTTGTTCATCCACTCTGTCTGGCAAACTCCTAGCAGTTCTCTGGGAGGAGGGAGGCAAGGTGCACACCCCTTACTTAGGGAATAAAGACTGGAGAACCAAGGCCCCAAAACCAGCATCCCGGCATGACTCAAGGTCGATGGGGTAGTGGGTAATGAAGGTGTGTGCTGACTTCCAGGTAGCAGCCCTGCAGATTTCCTGGATAGGGATGTCCCTGAAAGCAGTCACCGATGCAGCGGTATGGCGGGTAGAATGAGCTCTTATCCCTCTGGGAGGCTCCATGCCCGCCAACCTATAGCAGAGATCTATGCAGGAGGTGACCCACCTGCCTGTCGTCCGCTTGGCTGCAGGTCTGCCAGGTGCGGCTTCAGCGTAGGTGACAAACAGCCGCCGAACCTCTCCCCGAACTTCAGCCATCCGCTCCTTGTAATAAGTGGAGCTCTTCTAGGGTCCAAAGTATGGAGCCTATATTCGACCTCCGGTGTGATTGGGGTAGAACACCCGGCAAAGTCAACACCTGGTTAAGGTGAAACTCCGACACCACCTTCGGAAAGAATTTCGGGTGGGGGCGCAGGACAACCTTGTCCCTGTGGAAGACCAGATAAGGAGACTCGATGGAAAGCACCTGGAACTCTCCCATCCTTCTGGCTGACGTGATAGCCACCAAGAAGGCGGTCTTCCACAACAGGTGAGAGATGTCACACCTGTGCATTGGTTCGAATGGCTTGCCCATGAGCTTAGCCAATACCAGCAGTAGATCCCACGGAGGTGGAGGTTCTCTCACCAGAGGGGATATGTGATCAAGGCCTTTGAAAAAGCACCCAACCACCTTCTCCCTGCGCCCACTGACTGCTTCCCGGCCCGCACCCGGTAAGCAGAGATGACTGCCAGGTGCACCTTAAGGGTCGTTGACTGAAGCCCTTGCTGAGAAAGGGACCACAGGTAGTCCAGAATGCTTGCCAAGGAACAGGAGGAAGGGTTCAGGCCCTTGCCCTGACACCAAATGGAGAATCTCTTCCATTTAAAGGCATAGCATTTTCTGGTCGACTCCTTACAGGACGCCTCAACAACGTTGAGGACCTCGTCGAAAAGACCCAAGGTCTGGAACTCTAGCCTCTCAGGAACCAGGCCATCAGGTGCAGGGATTGAAGCTCCAGATGGAATACCTTCCCCCTGATTGACTGAGATCAGGTCCGGGCGAGCTGGAAGCTGCCTCGGGAGCCTGGAGCTGAGACTGAGAAGATCTGGATACCAGGACTGGCAGGGCCAGTCTGGGGCTACCAGAATCACCTGTGCCTTGTCCCTCCTTGCCTTGAGAAGCACCTTGTGGATCAAGGGAAATGGGGGGAAATGCATAGAAGAGGCCCGGGGTCCACGTCCTCGAGAGGGCATCCCCCTGCAGCGAGCCTTGCTGAGAGGGGGGCAGGCATGAAACAATCTCAGCTTTGCATTCTTCCTGGAGGCAAACAGGTCCACCTGAGGCCTGCCCCAGTGGGAGAACAGATCTTGTACTACCTCCGGCAGGAGAGACCACTCGTGAGATGCAGCTTCTATCCGGCTTAGGGCATCAGCCAGAATATTGAAGGCTCCTGCCACATGGATGGCAAGGAGATCCACCTTCAGGCTGAGCATGAGGGACCAAATGCGGAGAGCTTCCCTACACAGAGGCATGGAGCGCATCCCGCCCTGTCGGTTTAGGTAGTATTGTCCATCTGGACCTGGACCACTTGACCCCGTACAAATGGAGCAAAGGCGGTGAGGGCTAGATGAACCGCTCAAAGCTCCAGCAGGTTGATGTGGCATCAGGACTCCCGAGGGGACCAGAGGCCGTGCGCTCTGTGCTCCTCCAGATGGGCACCCCAACCCATCAGAGAGGCATAGGTCGATAGAGATACTGTCGGCTCGGGGCAGACAAATGGGGATGCCCTCCTGCAGATGAGCTGGAACAGTCCACCACTGGAGAGCGTTCCACATCCCCTGGGTCACTGTCACTAGCTGATCCAAAGGATCGGAGTGCTGTGACCATTGGCTGGCCAGTCCCCATTGTAGGGGGACGCATGTACCAATAGGCCCAACGGACCATGCTGGTGCAGGCGCCATGAGGCCCAGGAGGTGCAGGAAGTCCCGGGCAGGGTGCAATTGCCCAACCTGAAATGATTGGGCAAAGGAGGAAAGAACCTCGGCCCTGTCCACCGGGAGCTGTGCTCTGGCTTGCAGAGAGTCGAGCTCTGCCCCGATGAATTGTATCACCTGCTTTGCCATGAGTTCCGACTTGGCCTCGTTGATAAGGGGCCAACTTGAGAGAAAACCTGGAAGGCCAGATCCCAGGAGCGCTCCACCTCCATTCTGGAGGAGGCCGCAATCAGCCAGTTGTCCAGATAGGGGTACACCCGGACCCTTTGGCACCGCAAGAATGCTGTCACCACTGCCATGCATTTGGTGAAGACCCTGGGAGCTAGAGAAAGGCCGAAGAGCATGGCCCAGAACTCGTAGAGGGACCCCTCTGCCCTGAAGCGGAGGAATCTCTGGTGGGACAGACGGATTGGGACATGAAAGAACGCATCCTGGAGGTCCAGAGAACAGAACCACATGCCTCATTCCAAGGATGGGAAAGATCTGAGCCAGAGTGACTATCTTGAAGGTTTGAGACCTTAGGAACCTGTTCAGGTCGTGCAGGTCTAGAATGGGGCGCCAGCCCCCCATCCGTTTCAGGACCAGGAAGCACCTGGACACAAATCCCGGGTCTGGTGTGAGGTCCGCCACCTTCTGATCACCTCCTTTTTGAGGAGCAGGGCAATGTTGGCTCGTGGAGCCGACAGGAGCTCTGGGACCCCTTAGCCCATGAGGCAGCTCGGAAGAGAAGGGCTCTCGAACTCCAGAGGCAGGCCCTTTCTACCACCTTCAACACCCAGTGGTCTGTGGTGATAGTGGACCAGGTGGAAAGGAAGTGGCGGAGCCGTCCCCCCACAGGGGGAACCCAGGGGGGAGCGACACCCCTCAACCCGTCACTGGGCAAGCTTGGAGGAACGACTGGCCATGGGATGTCCTGGGCCTTTTCCTCCCTGCTTCCTGCTGGAGGAAGCTGCAGGCTTGGCTTTGGGGTGCCAGCGAGCCTGCTGGCCCTGATGCTGGTGTTGCTGGGCCGGACGTGCCGCAGGTGCAGAAGGGCGAAAGAACTTATGTTTTATTTATTTATTTATTTAGTTTTTGTTGACTGGGTAAGTGCACTAGACATATCCTGCCTATTTTCAGGCACGACCCGGAGGAGGGGGATACAGATGAATGCCAACTGACCTTGAACCAGATTAAGCTGTTGGTGGTATTTTTAGTGAATGAGGGAAATTTGGCCAGGACACCAGGGAAATTCCCCTACTCGGACGCTGAATTGCTGCCAGTAGGGGGACAGGCCATTTCCAAGATGGCCACTCCAAGTGGACCATGGAAGGAGGAGGAAGTCAGTGGAGTGGGAGAGCTAGCCTCAACTCTTGCTCCAGGCATTATGGAGGCTTCAGCCGTGGTTATGGCTGAAATAGATTCAGATGCTGAATTTCAGGACGCGTTTATGAACTGGGAGCAATCAGTTATTGATAAAACAAAAAAAGAAAACGGTCATTTTGAAACTGCATCAACAATGGAAATAGAGACGGTGAGATTTGAACCAGTGCTTGTTACAGAAAAGGTGCTCACTAACCTGCAGGATGATGGTCAGAACCGTGGGGGTGCTACGATAGCATTACATGGTAAAACAAAGGAGTTAGTTCCCTCAGGAAGCTTCGAGGGGTGCGACATTGCAACAAATCTCCAGGCTGAAAGGAAAGGACATGAAAAAAAATTCAGCAAATGGTCAGCAGGACATCGGCTCGAAATGAGGAGCCTAAAGAACTTGAAGGTACTGTTTCCATTTTAAATATTAATTCTGGCGGGATGGAGTTGGCAGTGAGAGAAATAGCCTCTGTGTTTAAAAAAAATACTTTTCCTCGGTTTACAGAAGCTCCGCAGCAGTGCGCTGAGCTTTCTAATTGCAGCAGGTGTTTTAATGACAGCGGTTCAGAGTGCATCGGTAGCTCTAAGGCTGATCTTAGGAACATCAGCAGCCCTGTGGGAGAGAGCATGGAACAGCAGAGCTTGAGCTGCACTTCTCGAAAGCAAATGTGCGCTTTAAATTCTGTACAGGCTGGCATTATTTCCACGGAGAAGAGCGAGTGCCTACAGCCGGTTTTGGCTTCCGAAAAAATAAAACGAGGAGATGAAATGAATAAAAACTTATAAGCTGACCTGATAGCTCTGCCTTCTACCTT
This sequence comes from Neoceratodus forsteri, assembly GCA_016271365.2. NCBI lineage: Eukaryota > Metazoa > Chordata > Ceratodontiformes > Ceratodontidae > Neoceratodus > Neoceratodus forsteri. The sequence goes on from JADMNL010000035.1 coordinate 65,412,332, forward strand.
TTGTAAAAACGAAGAAACACAGTTAAATAAAGTGGCAGGTTTTGTGTTTAAGCACCAGAGTCAGGATGAATCTTTATCTATTCCAGCAGTGACTTATCAATCGCCTGAAGGTTCACAAATTGGGGTTACAGATTTGTTTTTTCTCTGGTAAAACAAACCAAAAAAAAACGCTAAATACAAATTTTCAGATGACAGAATCCCCTCATTTACCGAAAGAAGGAATGCAAGACTCTTGGTCACCCCATAAGGCTTTATGTGAGGCTGGTTGGAAACAGGCAGACTCAGGTGTATGGAAGCCTGATCCAACATGGGATTCGGATTTAACTCTTTCTCAGCATTCTCCAGAGTGGTTTCCAGTTGGTCAGCAGCAGAAAGGGATGGACAATAGGAAGAGTAAACAAATTGAGAAATAAGTCTTACATCTTCCTTTAGGAACTTCTAGGCTGACCAATCATTCCTCCACATTGTCATATCTGGAAACACAACTGCAGGAGTCTTTTCAGAAGGGTTCAAATGAGGTTACTGTGCAACCCCCCCCACCCCTACACAGAAGCCTTTGATGTCAGAACTTTTCTTGAATTCCCATAGGGAAGCAGCCCCAAGGCGTAATGCTGTGAGGTTGAGGTATAAAGGAGGGTTGGAAGTTAGGCTGGACAGGCACTATGTGGGGAAAACCTTGCTAAAAGACTCATTGCATTTTACTCCACAGGATGTTTATGCCTTCATAAATATTTCAGGGGAGGATAATTATGATATAAGTTTTCGTTCGCAACATGCTTTGGATCTTTTTTGGGTTAGGTATGGTCAAGTAAAGTTTTCACCTATGTGGACACCCTTTATTGTTATTCCCTTGTCCAAACCCCTGATTAAATTCATTACAGTCATGTTCCGGAATGAAGGGGTTTGGGTAGAGGACATAACGTTTTGGTTGAAAAAAAAATGTTAAGTGTTGAGTGAGCCAGAACCCATTTTGGATGCAGAAGGGTTCTGGACTGGAGGATGGAAGTACAAAATTAAACTAAGGCAATCAGAGGCAGGGATTGAGCACATACCTAATTCCTTTTTATTGGGGAAGGATAGAGGTGTATGTTTTTACAGTGGGCAGCCCCGTGCATGTTACAAATGTGGGGCCAGAACACATCTTTCTAGCGTATGTGATCAACCTCGTTGTGATAATTGTGGGGAGGTAGGGCATTTGACTATGTTTTGTAATAACCAATCGAGCTGTGATTTGTGTGAAACTAAAGGTCATGTGTTTAAAGTATGTCCTTGGGCTGCTCAAAATAAATCCTCCTGTTCTAATTCTGAGGTGTTCATCCAAAAAGCACAGGATACTATGGCCAAGGCTTCCCCTTTTTGTGCGTGCCCCCCACCCTCTGTAACTACTCAGATAAAATTTCCCTTAGCTAAGAAGTCAACTGAATTAGAAGGGGGGTTAAAAGACAAGGTTCTGGATAAGAAAAAGCCAATACTGTCAAGTAGTGAGGATCAGCAAGGGCCATCTTCAGATACGGTTAGTTTAACAAAGGTCAATATGGGTCCTCCTAATCTCTCAGATTTTCCCCCAGTTTGTTATACGGAAGAGGTCACAGAGGAGGTGGGTGTCGTTGCTTCAGTAAGTGAATCCATGACTGTGTTGCCCCAAAGAAGATCTTCGAGAAACTTACATCTGAAACTCCCCCCCCCCGTTGCACAAATTGAAAGTAGCAATTCATATGCGGCACTGTTTTCTCCTTGGGGCAATACTGAGATAGAGGTTGAAGATTCTGATTCACAAAAATCCTCTCTCTCAACTAGGTCACAAATTATGGATAATTATAAGGATAAAAAAAAGAAAAAGAGAAAAAAATAATGGTTTGAACATTAAAACTGATAATGAGGCTGGTTTGGGGTTCTTTGAATACTCTTAGTTTATTGAATGTGGTTAAGAGACAAGCCCTTTTTTATTATATACATGATCATCCTTTTTCTGTATGTTTCTTACAGGAGACAAGGATGTATTCCATAGAGCAGCTGGTGGCATTTAAAAGAGATTGGTTTTGGGGCCCTTTCTTTTGGTCATTTGGGGAGGATTCCGCAGATGGTATAGGAATTGTGTTTAATTCATATGCTTTCCAGCTACATAATTTGATTGACCTAATACCAGGAAGGGTATTGATTGTAGATGGGAAGTGGCAAGGATTATGTTTCAGGTTCATCAATATTTATAACCCCCAAACAAAAGCTGGTAGAGTTAATTGTCTAAAAGCAGTACAGCCTTTTTTATTAACAACAGTTAGAGTATTATGGGGAGGTGACTTTAATTGCCTATTTGCCCACTCTAATAAAATAAATAAAAAACATATTACGATTCTAATGCATTAGGTAAAATTATCAAAGATGCCGGTCTTTTGAATCAGTAATAACACTTTGCAAGGGAGGTGGATTTTCTTTTAAAAGGGAAAGCTTCACTCTAATTGATCATATGTTAGTGTCACCTAATATGCAAATAGAGTCTTTTAAAATATTTCCCAGTGAATTCTCTGATCATTCATTTTTACTAAGTACTTTTTGTTTTTCAGATATGCAAGAGAAAAGACAAATTAGATGGAAGCTTAATAATTCTTCATTAGAACTTCCTTTTATACAATCAGGGGTCAAATACCTTTTGAGAGCTAGGTTATCAGTAGCCTTTTTATATTCAGACCTAGGGATTGGTGGTTAGAGACAAAAGCAGATTTAAGGAAGTGGTTTAAATCACAAGGAGTAAGAACAAAAATTACAAATTTCTACACTATTTAGGTATAGGCAACAATTACAGAGGCTTATGACTATAACTTATACATCTAGGTTTGATTATTCTGAACAAATTGCTAATCTAAAGAGAAATGAGAGAGTTTCAATACGATAGAGGTAAAACCATGCAGGCTATTTTAACTAATGGAATTAAAAAATCACCCATCGGGGATCCGTTTGAAATGTGCAAGCAATTAAGAGATTCTATGAGAATGGAGGTACTTAAAAATTCGGATGGAAATTTGGCAACCTCTGTGGCACAACTACGTGAGGTGATAGTAGATCATTTTCGCTCTTTAGACCCCCTAGAGACGATTTCTAACACAGCTATGATTGCTTATTTAAAAGAAATTGTAATCCCAGCTAACCTGGTAGGGAGACCGGAGGTGTGGGGCCCTATTACGCAAACAGAGATTTTAAGCACTATTGGGTTATTGAAACTGAATATTTCTCCCGGAATAGATGGTATTTCAAATAATTTTTATAAAATTTTTTCAGAAGAACTAAGTCAGTGTCTGTGCATATTATTTCGGTTTTTTTTTAGACAAAGCTGTTATCTTCCCTTCCTTTTCAGAAGGGTTATTAACTTACATATTTAAATCAGGGGATAAACAAAACATTGCTAACTGGAGACCAATTACTCTTTTAAATTCAGATTATAAAATCTTTACTTGCATTTTAAATAACCGGCTGAAAAATTATGCAAGAGGAGTCATTTCACCTTATCAATATTGCGGTTTACCAGACAGACGGGTTCAGTCTGCTCTTATGTTAATACGAGATGTCATTGAGCATCTCACTGATACAGGGTTGACTAGATGTTTAATAGCAGCAGACTTGGATAAAGCCTTTGATAGAGTGTACCTGCCGTTCCTTTTCCTTACCCTCACGCATTATGGGGTACCACACCAATTGGTGAAAATAATAGAGAAATTGTATGATAGTCATATGGTATTTCCATATTTAAAAGGTTATAAGGCAGAAGGTTTTAAGTTAACTACAGGAGTTCATCAGGGGTGCCCTCTTAGCCCTCTTCTTTATACTTTTGCTATAGATCCCTTTTTACAAACAATAGCTTTGAAACAGATATGGAAGGGTATCCCAGCTAATGTGCGGAGGGATCCACAATTAAGGATACAAGCTTATGCAGATGATTTAGTGGTGTACTTTGAAGACTTTGCCTCAGTAACCCATTTTGTGACAGCCTTTGAGGTCTTTGCCAAGGTTTCAAATGCAAAATTAAATTTAAATAAAACAAAGGGATTATTCATTGGTGCAACAGGCACTGAGGAGGTGTGGCAGGAGGGTATTCACATCTCCAGGAATCCACTTAAAATATTAGGGATTAAGTTTGGTTCCCAGAATATGCCTACAGAAAATTGGGAAGGTGTCATTTCAAAAATAGAGATTAAGGTGAATAGGTGGAAACAATGGAAGTTGTCTAAATTAAAAAGGGTGCAGGTGATTAAACAATTTCTTCTCCCACGGTGCAGTATGTGCTATGATTTTCCGCTTCCAGTGGTTTTGAGACTAAAATATATAGTGTGTTTTCCAAATGCTTTGGGGCAATCATTTAAATCCCGTAAAAGGGGTTATACGTATTTAATGAAAAATAAGGTGGTTTGGGAATGATAGACCCAGTGATTTTTGTGCACGATTATTTATTTCAAACTCAATTAAAGAAGGATTGAAAGCAGAATCAGGGCAGAGAGTCTTGGAATCTAAAATCAATGGGTAAATATTTTAAGAATTGGCACAATTTTCCCTAAACTAAATCACCATTTGTATATACCTTTGTATTTTAGGTCATGAGCATGAAATTGTTTAAATGGAAAATGCAAAACAGACAATTCTGAATAACAGCATGAAGGGGTTATCATTATTTAATGCTATTGGTACTTCCCTCAGAACCTGGATTTAAAAATTGTCCTTCAGTATTAAATCCTATTGTATTGGCACAACTAAATAGTCATAGGATGCCACAGAAACAATGGGAAATGCAGTGGCTAATTTTTTATGGAAGATTGAATGTTAGAGGTAATGCTAAGTACAAGGCTTTACAGGAAAGATTGTGTCCATACTTGGAATGTATTAATGTAGAAGAGTCAATGGCATACCTCTCAAGTGTCCCTGATTTTCAGGGACGTCCCTGATTTTGCCTCAAAATTTTACTGTGTTCCTCCTAAAATTTGTGTTTTTGTGGCTCAACAGTGGGAACCGTAAGCACAGAACAAGATCAAGCCTTAAAGTTACAGACTTGTTTTTCTTTAGAAAATGCATTTTACACTAAGCCCCATATTCTACCAGCTTTATGGGTGGATCTCTCTAATTTTGAAGATGTGTCCCTGATTTTGGTCCATTGTCCCTGATTTTTTTAAGCCTTGTCCCTGATTTATGAGGCAAGAGGTTGAGAGGTATGGTCAGTGGAGCATTTTTTTCTTAGATGTACGTATGCTACTGGTTTAGGGGCATATTTAGCAAATCTATGGGGATTTAAATGGTTATACAGCATGTCGTATGAACTATTGATTCTAGGATGTTATCCTGCAAACTTGTCGGAGTTTCATGAAGAGACATTATCCTTATTTTTGGGGTGTTTAAGGTATTATTTATGGCAAGCTAGGGTACAATGGGTTCTTTATCAAAAGAGAATACCTTACTCCTGTGTTAGTGGGTTGGTTATCAAGGAGCTTGTACAAATTTATACTCAAGATGCATTAAGAGTAGCACCGGGAACCCTGCGCAAATGGTGGAAAGGTTTTCTTCATTTTATTAAGTTTAAATAAAATGAGTGTAATTAAATAAGAGTTACAGAAGGGTATCCTTAGCTACTGTTATAAGGGTTAAATTAGATAAAACTTTTGTTAAAAGTTTATTTCTTATTGATTTGGTTTATTTGTTGTGCTCAAATGTAATGTTTAATTATCTTTTTTCTTAGGTATTATCTGTTTTGGGAAATGTTTGTTCTTTTTTTTCCCTAAAAAGTGTTGATGTCTATATTAATTATGTCAATAAAACCCCCCCTACTCTTTTCGATAAGTACCATGGGATCTTTAACATCCACCTGAACTACCACCAATCCAGGCAGATGGGACCTCGGTTTAACGTCTCATCTGAAAGACAGCACCTCAGAAGTGCAGCACCCCTCTCATGCTGCACTACAGTGTCAGTACTGGGATATTAACCCAAATGCCAGATGTGGGAACTGAACCCACAGCCCTCTGATCTCCCAGCCTCAGAGGTGAATGTGCTACCTACTGAGCCACTGACACTGCCATGTTGCTGACGATGGCCCTCGTCCTTCTGGGCGGAGGTGACCGAGTCCAGGGTAGCGTTGGACTTTTTGATCCGCTGGAGGTGGCCTTGCAGTCCAGGGCCAAACAGGTCAGTCCCCAAGAAGGGGACATCACCCAATTTGTGCTGGGTATCCGCCGTGAAGGTGGATATCCTCAGCCATGCTCTGCGGCGCATGGCCACTGCAGCTGCTACTGATCGGGCACAGGAGTCTCCAATGTCTAGAGCCATTTGGAGATGCTGTTTCACCACTGCCCTTCCCTGATCCTGCACCTGCTTGACCGTAGTCTGCAGGTCAGCCGGGAGATGAGGGATCACCTCATCCAGGGAGCCCATGAGGGCGTGGGAGACGTGTGCCATCAGCATGGCCGAGCTGGCCTGACGGAGGCCTAGGAAGGATGCAGCGTATACCTTGCACCCGGCATAGTCCAGCTTTTTGGACTCCTTGTCGGGGGGCTTATCCACATCCCTAGCATTCCCAGAGCACCAGAAAATGCTATCGGTGACCAATCCCTCTGCAGAGGGGTGCTACGAAAAACCGGACAAAGAGCCAGTAGGGACTGCAAACCTCCTGGCCATCCTGCCCAAAGGCGCAGGACAGGAAGCCGGCCACTGACAAAGCTCCAAGGCTGGGCCAACAATGGCTTCAGCCACCGGAAAGGCCTCCATGGGTGAATCCCCTCGGTCCAGTATCTCCATGAGGGGATACTTGGCCCGCTTGGATACGGGCTCGAGCTGCATCCCGGTGGACTCCGAGATGAGCCAAAGCAGACCCATGAATGACGATGGGCTCTTGTCCATCGACTGCCCCCCGGAGGACTCCAGGTCAAGGGGCCTGGAAAACAGGGAGGAGTTGTCGTCAGACTCCGAGGAGCCTGCGAAGAGCTGCCTGGGGCCTGAGCCACCCTCCACCTGCCAAGGATGGTCGAGAGTGAGTGTGACTGACAACCGGTTGGGCAGACCCTGACCCGCCCGAGAGTCCTTGGTCGGCTCCCCTGATTTCAGTTGTGGAGGTGGAGGTTCCACCACAATCGGTGGGGCAGCTGGTTTTGGCCGAACAACTGGCCCAGGCTTGGGCATCTTGACTACCACAAGAGGTTGTTTGACCTTCTGGTGAGAGCCACTTAATGGCGGGAAGGCGCGGCGTGACTTGTTCCCGGACAAAGGAGCTGCTGCCACATTAGAGTCCTCGTAAGCGTTGACACAATTTGTGCGAAGCCTCTCCTCTTCCGAGGAGGAGGCGAGGCACCAGGCGCTGCCGCTTTCCTCGATGCCGAGACCGCTGATGTCGGCGGGATTGGCTGGACCAAGATGAGGTCTGAGGCGGTGTTTCGAGGCGGGTCTGGGAGGGAGTGGGGGACACCCGCTCCTCCCTCGGCTCGGGAGCCTTGACCGGGGACTCCGGCACAGGAGGCGCAGGCAAGTCTTCAGTTTCCACGGAGGGAACTGGTGATGAAGGGTTGTCGGCTTCACCAGTTGACAGCCCGTCTGACGGGTTGAGACAAATCTTGACCACGTTGACGGGTGTCTCGGCCGGCTGACCTGACGGGAACACCGTCCTCGACCGAAGTCGCGTGTCGACTGTCCGGGGGAGGGGACCTCTCCCACTCTCACGAACATCGACGGTGGGACTTACCCTTCGAGTCCTTCTTTCTTGACCAAGAAGAGTGTCCTGATGGCCCCTCTCCCTTCATGGAAAGGGATTGGCAAAGCTCCTTAAAAGAAGCTGTGTAGGAGGATCCCAGAGAGAGCGGGATAAATGCAGCGACTGAGGAGGATGAGGATGCGGCCTGGGCCGCCTCATCCTCGAGTGCGATCATCTACTCGAGTTGCTCAGCTGAGCCAGCTGCCACAGACACTGCTCAATGGGCCTCCTTAGACTTCATCGGTGGTATGCTTCGGGCGCCCAAGTTGTAACAAGCAGCGGTTCAAGGACGCTGACCGAGAAACGATCTACAACCCACAGGCCTCGCAGGTCGTGATCAAGGCCGAGGCAGTAGACGCACATGGAGTGCAGGTCCATCCTGGCATTCTTTTGCCCGCATGGACACGCTAAAAACCGGGAGTCGATTTGTCCATCGCAGCCGTGAGGGAAGAATTTGATCAAGTCTTGAGAATTTTAAAACTATTTTCGAGCGAACCGAAGAATTAGGATCCAGTCTATACGTAGAGTGTTAAGGAGGGAACCAGAGCTTCCAAGCGGTAAGGAAGATCTGGCGTCATGGGGTGGAGCCGAGAGTTTTACCACCCGGGTGGGTGGGAGGAGCCAGCTTGAAGACCTTCCAGCAAGATTTAAAGCACCAAGGAACCTGCCAGACAGTGTGGATGAACAACATATCCATGTTCCTAGAAAGAAGGCCTTTACAAAACAGAAAAAAACAGCCAAGTGGAGGGGGACAGGTAAGTGTTTCTAAACAGAACGAGGGAGGCCAACAAAGCTATGAGGGGATAAAGTCTGATGCTGAGTTGAGGAAAGTGCAGGGAATGAAAAAGGGACAAATGTTCTTCTGTCACATATAAGAGAAATCATCTCCTCTTTCCTGTCGCTAATCGACTATGGGCTGCCCATCTGTGCTGCAGCCAACAACATTGCTCTTGCAAGAATCCAGCTCTCTATAAACAAGGCCTGCAGGCTAATGCTGGGAGCCCCTAGGTGCACCCATATGTCCTGCTGTACTCTACCACCAACTTGCTCAACCTTGAAGAAAGACTCTGCTTCCAAACCTGCCTTCTTGTAAAAAAGACCTTGCTAGGGCTCTCCCCCCCCCCCCGGGGTCACCACTTCCCTGCAGCGTGCCTCCCCCTCAGTCTCCACCCGCAGCACTGTCAAAACCTCCCTTATTGTTCCCAGGGTATGGACCTCTATGACCCAGAGATCCTTTTGCTATCTGGCTCCCTCCTGGTTCAATTCCTCCCAGTCAACATAGCTGACTCCACTAAGCTTGGTCCTTTCTGCTGTCTCCTCAGAAGCCATCTGACAAGCACTCTCACACAAGGCAACTGCACATAATCCCCCACCTGCCCTTACCCTCACCCCTAGGCTGGGTCTGTCCTGTCTACTTTGCTGTATATGCCTGGGGTCTCAGGCAACATCTGCTGACTAATGTAATAAAATATCTCTGGTTGCTACCTGACATGGTACTCGTGTACCTATATTATGACTACTGTGATCTACCTATTACCAAGCTTGTACCACCAGTGAATGCCTGTAACACTGGTTGCTTTTTTAATCTAAGCATTATGTGCTGTACTGTTTTGTTTGCTGTGATGTATTGCTCTCTTGACGAGGTTCCTTTGTAAATGAGTCTTTGACTGAAAGGTCTGTAAACCGATGACCTAATAATAAATAATAAAAAAATAAATAATAAATAAATGCAAAACAAAAGAGGGGATAGTCAGACTAAAAAAGTGGGAGTTGAGGAGGGATGGAGACAAAGGGAAGGCAGATGTACTGAGCCAGTTTTTTTGTTCAAGATTCACAGTACAGAATAAGGGGCTAGTGCTTGATTATGCTGTCAAGTCAAAGAGCGATGAGGGCAGGATATCAGTGAGGATCCAATTTTTGAGGCAAGGACGTTTAAGGGATTAAATGCATTCTTGATGAACAAGTCCATGGTTCCCGATGGGCTGTATGTGCTAAAGGAAATGGGTCCGATCCCAGCTGCATCACTGACTGAGCTCTTAAACAGTTCAGTGGAGACAGGAGTAGTACCTAGAGGGTGGAGGAGAGCAGATGCATTTCTCAACACAAGAGTGGAAATAGGGGTGAACCAGAGAACTAAAGACCTGCAGTCTTACATTCATACTGGAGAAGTTACTAGATACTTCATTACCGGAGAGGCTAGTGGATTTCATGAAAGCAAATGGACTGCAAGGTATCAGGCAGCATGGATTCACAGGAGAGAGGTTGTGTCAAATGAACCTGATTGACTTCTTGACTGGGTGATGAAAGTGGTGGACAAGGGTCAGGCACTGGTTCTACTGGACCTTGACTTGAACAAAGCCTTTGACTCAGTTTCACATGGATGGTTGGTCAAACTGTTGGAGGACATGGGTTGGGGCAAAATATTTCAAGATGAGTAGGAAATTTGTTATGTAACAGAACCCAGAGGGTTGTGCTTAATGGGAAACACTCAAAGGTCAAAGAGGTCACTAGTGATGTGCCACAGGGACTTATCTTGTGTCTAGTCCTCTGCAACATCTTCATCTGTGATATTGGAATAGGGATCTGGGGGAAGGTCTGCCTCTTTGTGGATGTTAATAACACCTGTAGATGAATGGGTAGTGAGGAAGGGGTGAGAAATAAGGGGAACAACCTCGGGAGACTAGAGAAGGGGTCAGAGGTCTGATGGTTAAAGTTCGACATTAAGAAACGCAAGGTAGTGCATATGGGGTAAATATTCTGAAAATAGAATACACCATTGGGGGGTAACAATAGAAAGTATGACAAAGAGGAGGGACGTGGGGGTAATGACATCTGATAGTTTAAAGACCATAAAGGCAGTGCAACAAGGTTGAGGAAGGTGAATGGGATACTGGGATGTATAGGAAGGGAGATCAGTAGCCAGAGGAGTGAGGTAATTCTCCCACTGCACAGGTTTCTGGGTTGTCCTCACCTGCAGTATTTGTGCAATTCTAGGGCCCATGCTTACAGAAAGACAAGGACAGGTGGAAGTGGTGCAGAGGAGGGCAACCCAAATGATCCAGGGTCAGCAGGAGAAGACTTACTTGGAGAAGTTGAAAGGTCTCAGCATGTATGCACTGGAGGCAAGAAAAAAGAGGGGGACATGATCAAGATGTACAAACACAGTACCTCCACAGGATAAATAGGGTAGAGATCAGAAAGTTGTTTACTCTGAGAGGGAACACATGTACCAAGGTAAACTCAGTGAAGCTGGCAGATGGGAGATTTAAGGGTTACATCAGAAAGCATTTCTTCACAGAGAGAGGGCAGTCCAGGAGAGGAATAGACAACCAAGGGAGTTAGTCTATGTGAAATCAGTAGGAGGTTTCAAACATGGGAAGAGACAGAAATGAGGGTGACAAAGAGGGAGGGGGTCAGGGAGGAGTGAAGGACTGCTAGAGCCCTCAAAATCAACATTAGAGAGGTGGTGCTGGCCAGACTTGATGGGTGAGGCACAGTCCTTTTCCACAGATAAATGCCTCTGTTTTGGATTCTACTGTATATTTAGTGCTGGTGAAACCTGACGCACTGGATACTGAAGACCTCTGTTTATCCACATATCCACAGTATATTGCAGATTGCACCCCCGCTGTGTACCATTTTGTCTGTTGAAAGGTAAGGGCTGAGGCACTGGAGGTGGAGGGCACTGAAGGTGGAAACCTTCAGTACAGGCACCTTAACTCCCTCCCCCCCCTTCAGCACACCACAGAGCACAGGAGTGCTTCAGCCCAGCTCGGGGACCAGGCACAAGGCTACAAGAGGTAATTACAGAGCATCCCTGATCAGCTTATTCTGGAGGGGTGTTAGCCCATGGACGCTGTGCATCGACTGCCCCAGCCACCCTCCCACCCAAGGCCAGCTCTCAATTTAAGAACCGCCTTGATCACATGACATCCTATTGTGTTTTTTATTAGTCCCCAGTTTCCCATTTGCAGGTTATACCAACTCCCCACTAGAGGGCTTTCCTTTTTCTCCACCTCCCTGCCACTCTGGTCCCTCCCTCCTCTCACTGCTCACTGACTCTCTAGACTCCTCCTCCCCTCTGCTTACTAGCCTTCCTGTTTTCCTCTTGTATCCTGCACACCCTAAGTTTCCTCCTCTTCTCTGCTCCACCAATTCCTGCTTTCGCAGCCCAACCGACCCACAGTACCACACACTGCCCTTCCCACTGCCGCCACTAGGAGTCGCTCAATGTTGGGTAAGTTACTTTTTCTATTACTTTCTATTACATTTGGAAACTTGTTCCAGAAAGCTCTGTGCAGTCACTAGTAAGGATGGAGAAGTCCTAGAAAAAGTAATACATCTTACAATTATAGTTACTTATTTCTTTTTATACAAAAATAATAAATAACTATAACAGATTACATTTTTTTAAAGTAATAGGTTAGTTACTAGTTACTTTCAAATAAAAAAAACCTGGTACCTCCTGCACCAAAGGCTGTCACCCTACCACTGCACCACTGAGACCACCACAATGAAGGGTGTCAGTATGCTCCATTTATATTCGCACTTGGTTGACTTCCTTCCTAATGTGATTACTGGCAATACCAACTCCCACAAACTGACCATGCTTCTACTGTTGTCACTACTTGTCTTGTAATACCGAGAACACCTTCCACCTTGCACTCACTCCCAATGCTGGATACACACCCCATCACCCACTACCTCATATCCACTCTGTGAACCTACTCTGCCCCACCACACCCCCTGCCAGCCCCCTCAGCACTACACTCTCTCCAGCCATCCTGCCCTCTTCTCCAAAAGGCCATCCCAGCCCTTCTCCTCATGCCCATCCCCTGCTTGCCCTTCTCTAGCCTACCTTCTACCACTACCCAGCTAAGAACTGGCAACTCATCGGCCTCTTGAGGATAATCTCCCTGCTTCTACTAATGTCAAGCAACATCCACCCCAACCCAGGCCCAGTAGCACACAACCAGCCAGTCACACTCAGGGCTATGAATAGCCTCAATGAATATTTGTAGTTTACCCCCTATAAAAACACCCCTGCAATGTTGGCTAGTGCAGCATCAACCTGACGTCCTGGCATTAATGGAAACCTGGCTTTCCAAAAAGACCCCAGATTCCTTTGTCTCTCTCTCTCCCTGGCTTCTTCCTCCTTAGGGAAGATAGAAAGGGAAAATGAGGTGGTGGGTGTGCCTTTTTTGTGCACGAGTTCTGCTTTGCCAATCCCTACCTGTTCCTATGCTGGACAATGGGGCCCAAGCCCTCTCAATAAAACTCACCCTGGATCGTAACAGAGCCCCATTAATTCTCACGGTCGCCTATATCCTTCCTAGAAACCAATCAGCTGCTGTTCAATCACTCTCAGATTACCTCTCTAGTCTCCCCCACAAGGTAGAACAGATACTAGTTGGGGACCTCAGTATAAACTGGCTAGCTCAGCTGCCCATGCCAAAGACACCTTCACAGCCCTAGATGTATCCAAATTGGTATCCCAACCCACAAGGACTAACCGCTCTAATGGAACACACACACCCTGTTAGACATCCTGCTTACAAACCATCCACACTGAATCACTGATCTAGTGGTCCTCCCTAACTCCCTGAGTGATCACTCCGCAATCCTTTTCTCCTGGTCTTGTCACCTACCCAAACTTCCACCCAGTGACACTCCGGTTGCCATTTGCGACCTGGTGGTCTCACCAAACTCAACACCTGTCAGACTGTGATTGGTCCCCTATTACTCAGGCCCTGAACATAGACGATGCCCTGAACTACTTCACCTGCACCTTCAACAAAGCCTGTGATGCTTTTGCCTCTATCGTCAAAATGACCTCCAAGAAGCATAATGCTCCTTGGATTATCCTCGCTCTGCTGTAACAACTCAAGTTAAGAGATAACCTCCGGCACCGAGCCAATGCCTCTAGCTGACAGGTGGACAGACTGGCTTACAATGCCACCTGCAACAAGTGCACCTGAGCAATATGCAAGGCCAAGGTGGAATATTATAGAACCACCCTGGCTGCCTCCTGGGGAAGTTCATAAAAGTTTTGGGGACAACATTAAAGACCTCAATGGGAAATCACGCACCCTTCCCCATCCTAACTTAACATTAATGGCACCATCGCCACTGAGCACCATCTCCACTGACCCACTGTGCTTGCCAACTGCCTCAACTCCACCTTCTCTGACCTTAGCTCAGTACTCCTAAGTAACTTCTTTGACCCCATGCAGCCCACCCCAGCACCTAACCTCCAGCACCCTCCCTTCTATCTCAGAGTCATTACTCCACCAGAAGCTAAAGCTTACCTAACCAAAGCCCTTGACTGCTCCAGTTACTGCAAAGACTCATTCGACATGTGAATCCTTCACCTGGTACTTGATTCCATCCTCTCCCCACTCACGGACCTACTAAACCACTCCTTGTGCCTGGGACAGTTCCCGTCTGCCTGGAAAACAGCAGTAATAACCCCAATACTAAAAAGTGGTGACTGCTCCTCCCCAAACAAATACCAACCCATCTCAATTTTCCCCCAACTCTCTAAAGCCCTTGAAAAAATCCTGGCTGACTAACTCACTGAATAGCTCCTCACTCACAACTTATTATGCAGGGAACAACATGGTTTCAGAGCAGGACACAGCACTACTGCCGCCCTTACGGAATTCTCTAACTCACTTCACTCTGCGCTGGATAAAGGGCACCTTGCCGGTGGCATGTTCATTGACCTCTCTAAGGCCTTTGATGCGGTCTCCCACACCCTCCTATTTAACACACTTCAACACATCGGGGGTTTTCAAGGGCCCCTCTCCTGGTTCTCCAGCTATCTTGCCACTAGATCCTAGTGTGTTAAAATTAACAACACCCTGTCCACCACACTACCAGCGTGCTCTGTAGTCCCTCAGGGGTCCATGCTGGGTCCTCTGCTCTTTAGCATTTATCTTAATGTCCTGCCTAACTTCTGCTCTGGGAACATTCTCCTTTATGCTGATGACACAGTCCTATACGCCTCCCACCCTGACCTTTCTACTCTCCAGCTCTCCCTACAAGACTGCTTCAAATAGATAGAAAACTGGTTTGCTGATCACAGACCAGTTGTCAACATTCAAAAAACTAAAACCATGCTCTTCTCACACCGCCAAAACAGGGCGAAGGGCTATTATCTGAACGTCCTCTCCAGCTCACTCCTCCCTCTGGACCAGGTCCACACCTATAAATACCTGGGTGTCACTTTCGACACCACCCTTTCGTTCCATAAACATATCAAAGTACTCTACTCGGCCACCAATGCCCGAATTAGCCTCTTATACCGGCATAAGGACTGCCTACCGACAGAATTCCTCCACCTGGCAGTAACGTCCTCAGTCCTGTCACTTGTGGACTACGGGCTTACAATATATGCTGCCTCTGACCCCACTGTGCTCCACCAGATCCAGCTGGCAATCAATAAAGCATGCCAGCTCCTCTCCGGTGCAGACAAACGAATGCATACCTGCACCCTCTATGCACACACCAATGTTCTCAAGCTAGAGGAAAGACTGCAATATCAGACATGTCTCCTTACCAAAAAAATCCACTTGGGTTTGACCCCCGCAGGGGTTACTGCTTCCCTTCAGTTGGCTACCCTCTCCAAGGCCACTCACATGGCCACCAAAACTGTTTGGAATGTACCCAGGGTTAGGACCGCATTAGCTCAAAGATCTTTCCCTTTCAGGGCCCTCTCCTGGTATAATGCCCTCCTCCCTGCTATCACCGCAATAACCAAACTAGGTCCCTTTAAGGCTGCCCTGAAAACCCACATTTTGTCTTCCTGCAACTGCCAGTGTGACTGCTAGCCTAATCCAAGGCCCTGCTGTATCACTGGAGGTCGTACCTGGCCCACTGACAATGCCTCCACTGAGGCAGCACACAATCTCTCACCTCTGAAGCCCACGGGCCCTACGTCTAACTTAATAGCTTATTCTCTGTGATAGGAATGATGACAACGCCTCCCTGGAGGCAGCACCCTGTTACCTGACTGTAACCTTGTCATGCGGCTCTGCCTAGCTTCCATTTACATAGGCAAATACCGTACCTGTATGTATATTTCACACTTGTATAACACTTGGCTTTATGCAACTGTCATAATCTGTTGTTATTGTATTATTCTGTACCTGATGTGCAGCCTTTGGGAATGGGTCTATGACTCAAAGGGTTGTAATTCCTATGTTCATAAATAAATAAATATATAAATAAAGACAGTACAGTGTTTGCGTTCACAGAAAAGTGCTTGCAAATCTGGATGAACCTAGACCCCTGCTTCTTTAGGGAGGATCTGGTCTGATGATAGACTAAATGTCAGATCAGGCTGTGCTTTATGTTGGTTTTATGAAATGAAACATTAATACCTGTGTATTGAGACCAAGATACATCTGTCTACTGACGTTTGAGCCCAGGTTTGATTTTTGATCTATAGTTAAAGTCTGGAATACGTGGAGCTATGGCCCACTATTCTTGTGGTGCACATGACCTGGTACAGACCAAGTTCTTTTCACATGTAACTTGAACCAAGGTCACTCAAATGCATTTCACATGTGACCTGAGCTGAAACCCACCAAAAACATTTCACTCGTGAGCTGAGCTGAGACCCACCAGACTCATTTCATTTGTAACCTTTAACCTACCAAACTTCTTTTGACTAAGCTGACTCCCACCAAATTCATTTTACTTGTAACCTGAGCTGAGAACCACCCAAACCATTTGTTTGTGTCCCATGCTGAGACCCACCAAACTTATTTCACTTTTGACCTGACCTGGCTGAGACCCACCCAGGCCATTTCACTTGTGCCCTTGAGCTGAATTCCACTAGACTCATGTCACTCATGATCTAATCGGAGACCCACCAAACCCATTTCACTTATGACCTGAGCTGAGAACCACCAAACTAATTTCACTTGGGACCTGAGACCCAACAAAGTAATTTCATGTGTGACCTGAGACCTACCAAACTCATTTCACTTCATCACCTGAGCTGCTATTTGAATATTGACTTAGACAACTGTTAGTCTTTGACATTGTTCTATATATCTAAACCACTTGTTTGGATTGTTTCTCCTGTATAGATCTTGTTTCTGTTACACTCTGTTTTGTATTGTCATACCTTCTTGATATCTCTTAGCTGGACGTTTGTGAAAACAGGCATTTTTTCTCACATACCTTCCAGTATACAGATAAAAGACTGATAGATTGATTGAGATGTGAAAGGGTAGCACTGTTTGTGAGCTGCACTCTTATCTGTTATACAGCATAATGAGAACAAGCATTTGTCAATGCCGAATGTTGTCTTGCTAGCATTGGCATTGGTAGTGCAGGAGTTAGACAGATGAATAACAGGAATGGCAGTGAAGTAGTGAACTGACGCCCACCCCACCCTCACACTGCAGAGACTGACAGGTATTGGGGTGTGCCTTTGGGTCACTGGCCATAACACTCATGCCATTTCACCTCACCCTACCCTGCAGACACCAACAAGTATCGCAGTGTGCCTTGGGGTCTTCTGGCCTTAAGCTCACCCCATTCCATAAGGAAATATGCTGAAATGGGTGCAGTATAGGAGAATGAGGTGAACTTTGGGGCTGAAGAGTCCAAGACACACCTCGATGCCTGTCACTGGCTGTAGGGTGGGGGTGGGGTGGAATGGCATGAGCATTACAGCCGACAATCCCAAGTCACACCCCGATGCCTGTCAGTCTCTACAGGGTGGGGCGTTATGGTTAGAAACCCTAATGCCCCAGGTGTTTGCTGGTATTTTCATTCCAGATTTTCAATTTAGGCTTTTTGTGACCCCACCTCATGAACAGTGGCACTATCAGTTTGTTAGCTAAACAGTGATTTTGCACAGCAACTGTGCCATTTGGCACCACAGATGCAAAAACACATTTCAAGCAGGATTTGAAAATGACAGCTGTACTGTTCATGGGGAGGTGTAAAAATGGCAATGTTGAAAATCTGGAGTGAAAATATGAAAAATTGGCACAGTCATGGCGTGCACAAAACTGCTTAACACTTACCGTAACATAACAATTATTTGGGGATTTTTTAACTGAATTTCACCATAGGCATTTTGAGACCTCCGCTCATGAACAGTGTCACTGTGATTTTGTTAATCTGTCCTGAACGTTGATTCCCCACAGCAACCACGCCATTGTGCGCCACATGTGTGAAAATAAATTTCAGGCAGGGTGTGAAAAATGACAGCTGTACTGTTCATAAGGAGGTTTGAAAAAATGGCAAAGCTGAAAATCTGGAGTGAAAATATAAAAAATTGTCGAAGTTATGAGTGTGCATGGAAACTGTGCAACACATGCTGGTAGCATAGTCACTTTTTGGAGTTTTTTTCACCAGATTTGCAACATAGGCTTTTTGGGACCCACCTCATGAACAGCGGCACTGTTGTTTCATTAATCAATCCCAAAAGGTGATTCCGCGCAGTGACCGTGTAATGATCTTTTGGGACCGAATAACCAGACGACAGTGCAATGTATTCATGAGGTGGGGTCCCAAGAATCCCATGTTGAAAATTTGGAGCCAAAATTCAAAAAAATGGCTGAGATAGCCATCTAAGTTGAATCCCCCCCCACCTTTATGCCATTATACAGCTTACCAGCATTGCTTCATTTTGCAGTTCGGCTTTGAAGAGTCTAGATGTTTTCCCACTCCACCGAAGATCACAGTGTCGGTTCTCCAGAGTTAAGTATGGGGTAAGGGGGAGGTGGAGTGCACAGAGGGTTTGTGCGAGTTGGCAGGGGTATGCCGCGGACAATGGACTGTGTTCTTTTATTCAGGTACAAAAAAAAAAACAGACACTGCGCCACGGGACAGTTTTGTTTCTTTACATGTGAAAGAAACTAATGTTGGGCACACTGGGGTGGACTCCCAGTGTGCCACACAATGGGGGTGGGGTGGGGGCAGGAACATGCTGACGTGGTCAGCTTACTGTGAATGGCAACACACTTGGGTAGGCTCCCAGTATGCCACACAATGTGGGGGGGTGGCGGACATGCCAACATGGGGATTGCACCCCGATGTCGGCTTCCTTTGGAGATTGTGTGGCGATGGCTCCGCCACCATATTTATTGAAATGTTTTACCAGGAAAGGCACATAGGGGAGGTGTGTCACCTGTGCTGCTGTATGACGAGCTTGTTTCCGATTGCAGCGGCACGTTTGTTTCAGGTTGGCGGCACTTTGCATATACTTGTGTCAGCGCTAGCATGTTGGTTCATGTGGGAATGAGGGACGCACCTACTAAAGCATGCCCTGCATTCGCCAACACTGACACACCTCCATATTTCTCCTACTACCAGAAGATGTTACTTGTGCACGCACAAGACAACATAAAAAGTAGCCCTGCAAGCTTACCTGACAACAGAAAACCAACTGATCTACATTTCCCAGCATCCATACTTGTTCTGGGTAACCTAGATTGAAAGCAAAAGTGGTAGTATTAGTAGTAGAAAAGGTGGTAAGTAGAAGGGGAATTTTATGGTAGCACCAGGGCTGAATTAATACAAATTTATACACCAGGCAAGACATTTAAACATGCAAACTGTAACAAAGAAAAAAGAAAAGAAAATCATCACTGTGACGGGAATTTGACCAGCTTTATTTAATCTCTTTTTCGTTAGTGTACTTATTTTCTGGTTTATACTTATTCTCATATAAGTTCTTGCTGTTTTGGAGTTACACAGGGTATATACTGTAAAATGGATGCCCATGTCACATATCCCAAACAGCTGTCATTGGAAATTTCCAGTATGTAGTTTCCTACACAGTCGTCTTCTGCAGGCAAGAAACAATAAAATAATAAAAGGGATGTGAGGAAGGGCTAGGTGGGAAAATACAATTTGGCCTGGAGATGTGAAAACACAGACACACAGACACACACACACACCCACCCACAGACAGACACACACACACACACACACACACACACATGGGTCGGGAATACTGGAGGAACTGTGACTCCAGGAAGAGGTCCCACCCTACAGCCCTTAGTATATAAATTGAGGAGTTAGACCCTAATTCACTCTTTCTGACTTCCTACAGCTTATGAAGAGAATGGTGGGCCCTGCCCCATAGCTAGCTTATCTGTGTGAGGGAAGAACAGCCTAGGTGAGTGTTCGTTTTAGTTAGCTGGCAGGTAAATATAGACTGTAGTGTGAGATTAGATCTTGAGATTATTCTAATAGTTGTTTATGTGTTTATCTACATAATTTTTCCTTTCCTATAAATATATAAATCTTTTGGGTTGATGTTATATATATATATATACAGGGCTCCAGATAAGAGTTTTTGGGATGAGTATTGTACTCCTCAGTTTGAAAGTAAACTAAAACCAAATTCAGATGCATATAAATGTCTGGATGGAGTGGAATGAAGAGTACATTTTTAAAAACAATGTATTTTGTTTTCTAGATAAGAACTGATCAGGTGCCAGCAGTGTCCCAGATAAGAATAATGGCAGGCAGGAGTACTTTACTGACCAGTTTTAAAATAAAATTGGGATGCAAGCTTGTACAAGCACACGCTCTTTCATTCAGGCACTCAGTCGGGTTGCAGGCTGTGGAGGTGAGTGGAGGGCTGTGCCGGTGGACTGATCGCGGGGGGGGGGGAGCAGGGTAGGTGTTAGTTCATGATGACACGGTGGGGCAATGGGGGGTCCACTAGACACCAGGGAGTGTTGGTTTTCTTTCTTTCTTTTTTTTCTTTTTTTTAAGAAAAGCATTATGGAAATGAGGGGCATGGGTAACTGGGGGAAGCTTAATTCAGTTACAGCTGGTGATCAGCCAGGGGGAGGAAACACTAGAAACCAGGGACAATAATTTGGGCTGGTGAGTGGCCCGTGGGGGGGCAGGGGGGTCCACTAGACACCAGTGAGAGTTTTCATAGGGAATGGCAGGGTGCGAAATTGCAGTGAAATTTCACCATTTCACCGCAATTTCGCGAAAAATTTAGCATAGCGAAATTGCCAATTTCTCTAAAATTTCACCAGCAAAGTTTTATTTCACAACATCTCCATACCTGAGGCAGTGCCACGGGTTGGCCAGCATTGCAGCTGATGTTGGGGCCCTTGATAGAAAGAAAGATGATTAAAAGAAAGTAACACATTTATAAACCATAACCCATTTGTATTTGTGGTCGGATGGCCCAGTCACTTTTAAACACATTAACTGGCAAACAAAATCAGATGGTACCTTTAACAACTGAACATTCATTGCAGGGAGCTACCCTGACTTTACTCACTGTACACAATGTAGCAGATGAAAAGCCTGATGAAATGAAGTCCTGGTGCTCTGTCTGGAAACTGGTGGGCACCTGGGCCGACATGACTCGCCTCCTCTTCATGGCCTTCCCTGTAGGTGGCTGCAACCTGCGATTGATTGCTGTACAGGGGCTGACTCCCTAAGCCTAGTCTCTTGCCACGATGCTGAAAATTGTACAGGAACAGTCTGACTGGGCTGTCGATGGCATAGGCCCAGAGGAAGAAGATGTCTATTTTGAGATTAAGTTTGGTCTGCGTGCTGGTGAACCCTCCAGCTGGGTTTTGAAAGGAAAATTCTCTTCTGGCTGGAAGGGCTCCTGAAGTTTGGCACAGGAGTCTCTGGTTCAATGTCTCCACACACGTGGTAGGCCTCAGCACATTTACCATAAATGAAGAAACACCAAACTTCTCTTTTCTTCGGTTTGTGGCTGGTTGAAGTCTCAGCTGAGTTGCTGAGCAACCCTTTCCCATCTGCTAGCAGGCAGTCTCTAGTTCCGATCCCCTTTTGGATCAGAGGATTACTCACAGGAGGCGAAACAGGCCCTTCCTGTGAAAAGGCAGCACACAGCCACACAGGTTCCCCTCTCCTCGGTCTCCCGAGCTGAAGGCCAACTGATTCAATTCAAACAATCCCTCTTGAACAAAGGACAGAGTTCCAGCAATCCGATTGGCTGCCCAAGCTGTCAATTACAATCTTAGTCTTTCAATTGACTGGATCATTGGCGCCAGGGATTTGTCTCTGATTTCTCTCCCACAAGTCACTTGTCATGTCCCATGAACCCTTGGCTGAAACTCAGGCTGGTGATTGGCTGTTACACTCCCAGAAATATTTACTGTCCCCATTATGCAGTCCCCCGTGTTTCTCAGTCTGGTGCAGCCAGGAAATATACTTTATCGTAATTTCCCACAAACATGTAGCCCCTACTGTGCCTTCTTGAACAAGTCTACATTTATATCATTAGCCTTTGTAATTTTGCTGTCACTGCCACTGGAAATCTATCCACCCAGGTGGCAGGCAGCAGCTTATGAATATTTATACAGGGTTTATGCATATTAATGAGTCCAGCTAGTAGCTCTGAAAAAAACTCTTTGATTTATCCCCAAACGGCTTCTAAGCTGCAGTGTTTTGATCATCGGCCCTCATATAACTGAGGAGAGGTGCCAGGACTGGGAAACTCCTTTCTTGCCGACGGCAAAATCACCGGTTGGCAAATCAAAGGCTCCACTCATGCGCATGTGATCCCCGCTCGCACTGAGGCGCACCTTCACAGCGGGAGATCATAGTTCCAAATTTAAGCATGAACTGGGCTGAAATAATGCTATGGGCTGCACTGAGGGAAGTTTTGGGGGGAGCACCAGAGGACTTGGGCATGGCAGGGAGATGCAGCAGAACACCAGCAACAATGGGAGGAGACGGGAGACCAAAAAGACTTAGGGGCAAATAAGGTAAACCCCTGAGGGGGGGTTACCTTATTATAACAATGATCGGGGAGTGGAGAACCACTGGACTTCCAGGGAAAAGCGACTAGTTATTTTTTATTATAACAATAACTGGGAATCGGGGAGGGGGGAACCTCTAGACTACCAGGGAAAAGCAGCTAGTTATTTCTTATTATAACAATGATTGGGGATCGGGGAAGGAGCCACTGAACTACCAGGGAAAGGGGGCTACGTATTTTTTATTATGACAGTGATTGGGGAGGGGGGGCCACTACACTACCAGGGAAAAAGAACTATATCATTTTTATTATAACAGTGATTCCCCATAATCCTATACTTAGCAGCATATGGTATATATGTAAACCTGTATGACCTACAGTCCCTTACACAGACTATTGTGATGTCATTAGTTAGCCATTGTTGTGCTGTGGTGTCATTAGTTAGTGTTAGTGAGGAAGTACTGTATGTCTAGGTACCTTAGTTAGGATGTACTCTATTAGGTATATTTTCTTTTTACCTCATTACCTAGATAAGATTTACTGAAATGCTATGACACTGCTTTTCCCATAAGGATACAAACATTGGGCAGCACTGCTTTCTGCCTAGACGAACCAAAGAGAATATTACTAATCATGTTTTGTTTGTGCTTGACAGTGCTGCCTGCTGATATAAGAATATTACCATAATTATTAGTATCTTGCACTAGATAAAGACCACTACTCCTCATGTCCATCCTCACAACTGAGGCCTCTTCCTCCCTGGCTAATGAACCCTCTGGTACCTCTACTACTTCCTGTCTCCCACCCAAACTCACTCCCCCCCTTTTTTCCTGTCCCCTCTCACTTACTCTCCCGCTCACCACCTTTCCCTCCTCTCTAGCCTCCTTTGGCCCCTAATGACCACCCTCTCCTGGAAGTTTCAACTCTCGAAATTGTCACCGCTTGAACCTGTTATAGCTTCTTTTTCTATGAAACTTAAAAACATTACTGCCTTAAACTGTTAATAGCAAATTTATGATGTAACTTTCCTGTCTGGTTTTACCTGTAATGTGTATCGTGCTTTGTTAAATGTTTTTTGTGACATGGAACCTTTGTAAAAGAGCCCTGGCTCAAAGGTATTAATTCCTAGACTAATAAACTAAACTAAAATCTTTCTGCCCAAGGGTGTAATACTATATAAGGCTTGTGATATATTTTTAATACTGGAGCGTCCTCTTCTGTCCGAGTGCACACACCCTGACTTACAATTTTTATATTGACTGCGCAGCCATTTCTTAAGTAGACTATTGTTCTAAGTGAGATACAAGTGTGTTATTTCACCTGTGGCAACAATTTGTATGCTGCAGCTGAAAGGCCAAGTTAGATAGCAGTGTGCTGCCCACTACACTGACCAATCAGGGTAATGTATACAGTCTGTGCATACATGAGGCATTGCAATGGCAACGGGACTTGATCTCATCAGGGTATAGGTATGACTGTTTATTGAAAGATCACTGAGAATACAGATTTTCTATATATGCTGCAGTGCAGAGTTTTGGACTCCTGGTAAGTGTATTTTTTGTATGTGCTATCCCCCTTGGTCTTACTTCTAATAAACCCTTTGTTTTGTTATGGTGTTCTACATCTGCCATTTACTCTCTGGTTAGAACCTGCTAGATACCTTTCAGAATCCTATAAGAAGAATCTCAAAATCTAGTCTCTCCTAGCATAATTCTTCACACCTCTGACATCTTTTCTTCCAGCTTTTATGACCTTATTTTGCAGGATGTCTTGGGTATTGGAAATAGCACCCCCAACCAAATACCCACACACGTCTGCCAGGGTCTAAAACTAGATTAGCTCATGGGAAACTTAACACTTAGCAGTAGACCAGTATTTCTCCTGAGAACTGCCTGAGCATGTGACCTGGAAGTCATGTCTGTATCCACTCCAAACAACATAACTTATAAAAGAACATAATTACGCTAACAAAACAAAAATCTGGTTGCATTTCTCGTCATAGGGATGCAAGGAAAATTCACATAGTCTGCGTATATAATCTTCTTAGGGGTAGCAGGGCTGACCTAACAGAATTAATTGATTACCTGCCCTCTGTTGTAGGGAAAAATGAAATTCTTAATATGGGCAATTTTATTCTGGACTGGCTTAGCACTAACTCCCAGTTCCTTCCAATCACTCCTTGGCAAAGTAAACCTGTCCCAACATGACTCAACCAGACCTTCCCTCATAAGGGAAGCCTACACTCTCTCACAGACTGGGTTATGTTTTATAGGAAGGACAGGATCATAGCTGCTGGTACCTTTTGCAAAGCCATCAATGATCACTCTACAGTTTATTGTGTTTGGAATGCCCACGCTCCCTGCTGTCCTCGTAAGGAGATAATTCTTTAGGGTTTCTCTGCACTTGACTCTGGTGCCTTTCTTTATGATCTCAGCCTCGTAGACTGATATCCCAATTTATTATTCCAGATATGTGCATGAAGCCCTTGCTTACTTTACCTGCACCCTACTATCTCTCCAAGATAAACATATTCTTCTAATAAAGCATGGGGGGGGTAAACCCACATGGTGGTTAGAAGTCCCCTGCAGTAGTAGCACTAGATTAGTCAAGGGATTTTTAAAAATCCTTATTGAGAATTGTAAAACCTTTAGTTAGGGATTTTGTTTTGTTTGTTACTGTGTTCGCTGCTACCCAGAGAGGGTTGTCTCATCTGATAGAGTAGTTGAGAATCTACCAGATGGCACTTAAGTACTGTAATAGGAACTGGCCTCTTTCTGTAGGTATAACAAAAATAATTTTAGAGATTTTTTTCCCTACATTTTGTGAAGGATAAATAGGGAGTCTCACAAAATTGCTTGACAAATTTGGCGCTACTACTGTATCTCTGTTTAAGGCCAGGGACCAATAGGCTAAATTAAAATCCACGTCACTTCAGTCTAATTGGTAAACTTACCAGGCCCCAAGGAATGCCTGCAAAAAGGAAACCAGCATGGACAAAAGCAAATACTGCAGGGAGCGCCTGCATGCCTCTGCCAGAGACTCCAAGAGTTTCTGGATTCACATCCAGGGCCTCGTGGGGAGCAGTATAAGTCCAACCCCACCTGACATGACTTTCAAAAACTCAGACTGTAGTAACCCAGACACTATTGCAAATGATTTTAACTCCCATGTCTTCAACCTAACCATCTTGCCCTTCCATCTCACAACTGTACTTATGCACAGTTTCTCGTAGTGGGGTTCCGTGACTTCTAAAATCTATCCCGACTTGGGGCAGCATTGGCCCTGATGGACTCATGTCAAAAATACTAGACTGGCTGCTCCCCTTCTTGCATCCCCCATCACCAGAATATTCACCCTGTCCCTTGCCACTGCCACTGCCCCCAACAACTGGATGGTGGCCAAGATAATCAAAGTATTTAAGCAGGGTGATTCTAAAAGTGTCAGACTACTGAGCAATAGCAATCCTGCCCATCCTTAGCAAATTGCTAGAAAAACTTGTTGCCTTCCAAGTCACGGACCACCTCCATAAACATAATCTGATATCCCGTCCTCAACATGGTTTCAGAAGGGCCCACAGTTCTTTTACTGCCCTTGTCCAATTCACTAATGATGTGAAAACAGCAATGGACAAGGGCGTATTAATGGGGGCCATTTTCATAGATTCTATAAAAGCATTTGACCTGGTGAATCACACCCTGCTGAAACCAAAAAACTATCATCCCTGGGACTCTCAAGGAACTTTAGCAGCTGGCAACAATTTGTCAAGTTTGGCAAGGCTAACTCCTCCCTATATACTATTAACATAGGAGTCCCCAGGGTTCCATCCTGGGCCTGTTACTATTTTCCATCTTCATCAATGACACCCCAAACACCCCTTCTCACTGTAACACCCTGCTATATGCTAATGATATGGTACTCTACCAAAGTTCCAAATGTTTGAGTGACATCAGTGCTAGGCTAACTGCTGACTCTGATAAAGTTCAGAACTAGCTCATCCAAAATCACCTTGTTCTGAACTCTACTAAGACCCAGGCCATGCTCTTTGGGTCCACTCATGCATTAAGGTCCTGCTCCACTGTCTAAACATACACTGCCTAGATGGCTTCCATGTCTCTGTGGCTGACTCCTTCTAATACTTAGGCATTACCCTTGATCTAGCCCTGAAAGTCTCACTGCACAGCTCTAATACATGCATGTCCTTTAATGCCAAGTATGGATTCTCCTACAGGGTTAGTTGTGCCCTGACTCCCACAGCGAGGGCTGCAATCGCCCAGGGAGTCCTACTCCCTAGTGTATACTACAGGCTCACCTCTTTCTTTAAGGCCAGTGTGAACAACCTAACTAAATGGAACATCACCTACAATAACTCATGTACATTTGCCTTATCAGACCCTCAATTTTTCCACCACTGCAAGTTATGCTCCAGCCTTATTTGGCTATTCCCCCTTTTCAGCAACTCTATACCCTGTGCTATGCCATTAACAATATCATCAGGTCATCCAAACCTACCAACCTGGATGCTGTGTAAATGGTGATCAGACATTTGTCTCATTCACTCCAAGAGCTTGGAACTCCCTTGCTCCCCACCCTCGTATCTAATCACTCCCACCCTATATTCAAAAGACACAGAAATTCTTGTTGCTGTATTGGTCCTTGTAACACAAGATCCACACAGATAGATGATTTGATACCTTTTATTGGACCAACAGAGTTGTTGAAAAAGAAAATTGGTATTTAAAAGGGAACCTTGTACCTCTCTAGGATCCACAGCTGTATGCTCTTGTACCTGAATCTGTACTGGTGTTGCTGCCTTCTAAAGTCACAATTTATTATTGATTTTATTAACTTTGATCCATGTGACTTTGTCTTATTGGAGGTACTGCAACTTTGCACTTTTCTTTACAATGTTTCGATTTGCTGGACATTCTTACTGTCTTCCTACTCATATGTAATGTATGGACTCCAATGCATTTTAGTATTTTTCAGCTGTCTTTGTGATCTCCTGAGTCATGCCTGAAAACAGGCATTTGTATTACCTAGCACACCTACATAGTATCTCCTGAGAAGTTATGATAGAACATGTGAAAGAATTAGAGTGGTGTTCTGAAGAAAATAGTATGGGTTTGTTTTGAAAGAAGCCCTTGAAGGGTAAAAAGGTTAAAACAGGAAAATGAAACAGCAAATATAAAGGGAAGCCTATATCAGAATAACAACCAGGATTGACCTATCCCCATTCAGAGGGAATGTTTATAGTACAAAGGGAAGCCAAGCCATTGATAAAGATATTAAGAGGCACCTCCTGATGAAGCCTACATGGTGTAGGTGAAACGTTGAGCAATGGGCCTTAAAGAAATATGAATAAAGTTTATTTTGGAGAAGAATTACAGTGCTGTCCGCTACTCCATTGCACCCCCAGATTACCTTTTTTGTAGAGACTTTTTTTCTAGCGCACTTACCTGGTCAGCAAGAACTAAATAAATATCAGAAATTACAGTACTTTGCAAATTGGAAATGCACTACGGTAAAGGTGCAGCAATAATGGATGAACTGGAGGTAAATGCTAGGATTCACAGAAACACAGAAAATATGGACTAGTAAGGCTCCCTGACAGATTCTGTGAAACTTTGGAAAACATCATTGTAATACCCACAGTTCAAGTTATAAATTATATTTATTCTGATGTAATGTCCTCTTTTTCTTCAATTGAAGCCCACCAGCATGAACATTTATTCATTTATTTATTTATTGAAAATGTTTCACCAGGAAAGGCATGCTGAGCAAAAAGATGCTCGTCTCACGGTGCGGCCTGGGGGGAGGGGTTACAGAGGAGGCAGGTATACATACAGTAGTTGAGTTTAGCAGTAGTGCAATACAGACAACATACATGGATTGGAGGTATTACATATGAACTTGTTACATAAGGAGAGCAGTACAGAACAATGATCATCGACAGGGTATACATAATATAGGTATAAGGCAAGGTAAGAGCAATACAGAAACTGCAAATCAGGGACAGGGTGAACATATTATGGGTACTCTGTGAGGGAATACATTAATTACATAAGTGCCAATAGCACACTAGTGTGCCAGGACAGAACTTGAGTGCCAGTACCAGACTTGAGCTGCAGTGGGATGCACAAGTTGCCTGTAGGAGTTGGAGAGCAAGATGGGGGGTAGTGGAGGGGTGGACTAGTATGCATTAGGAGCGTGGGGGGTAGGTTTAGGTGAAGTGAGAGGGAGGGAGAATGGTACTGATTGCTGAGGGTAGGGCAGAGGAGGGTTTGTTAGACAGGGAGGGGGGAGAGAGGGGAGATGTTAGGAGTGAGAAGAGGGAGTAAGAGTGAGTGTAAGTGCGTAGGGCAGTATATAAGCCAGACAATTAGGTGATAGCCAGGCCGCTGGTCAGGCTCTGGGGAGCAACTGGGGGAGAGAGGTATCAAAAGTGGAGGGGAGGTCAGGAGCAGTTGCAGTTTGTTGTGAGGAAATTAGAGAGGGCAGAGGATAAGGAGTATTTGGACAATGAATGGTGGATCTGGGCCGGTACAGGATCCCCAGCTTCCAAATGTTATCTGTGTTGGCTGTCTCTCTACACCTGGGTACACAGTGCATGTGCACATGGCTGTGGGTAAGGCGTGACCAAAACTAAGCCACAAACGAGAAGACAAAATGATCACCCTCAGATATATAAATCTGACGTAAAACATGAATATTTCCGATAGTGAATTGCTATAAAAACATTTATTTGTCACAAAGTTTCGTGGAAACATAGCACTGAAACCCCTAAACCTGCCCTGGCATTATAATCCCATTCATGACATCACAGTGTCTTGTTGTGGAGACAACTGTGATGTCATAAACAGGTGATTGTGCATGAAGCACAGATAAGTAGCCAGTGCAGATGGCCTTGAAGAGACAGTGGCCCTGTTTCCATGTTAATTTGTATAGCTATAACAACAAGCATTTGTCAATGCCGAACATTCGCTTGCAGGTATTTGCAGTGGTGTTTGGCACTTGAATGTGGCTTCAAAAAATCAGTGACAAAGAAGTAAAATGAGGGACGCAGTTTAACAATTGGCTCTATCCTCTGAAGCAGGCAACATAAGAGCACTGTTGTAAAATACTTTGTCTGCGGAAGAGCAAGTCTGTAACTCTGTTTGACAATATTGTGAGCATACAGTATACCCACTGTTCAGTCACAGAAACACAAATTTTAGGAGGGACAGGAACATTTTGAGGTAAAATCAGGAACAACCCTGAAAATCAGGGAGAGCTGAGAGTTATAGTTCCTCTTTTCCCTCCTTCTCTCTCTTACCCTCCACGGTCTCTTTCTCTCTCTCTCACTCCCTCCCTATTTGCTCTCTTTCTCTTCCTCTGCCTCTCTCTCTGTCTTTCTCCCCTCTGTCTCTCTCTCTCTCTCTCTGTCTTTCTCCCCTCTGCCTCTCTCTCTCTCTGTCTTTCTCCCCTCTGCCTCTCTCTCTCTCTCTCTCTGTCTTTCTCCCCTCTGCCCCTCTCTCTCTGTCTTTCTCCCCTCTGTCTCTCTCCCTCTCTTTCTGCTCCCCCTCTGCCTCACTCAGCAAACAAGCATTTGTCAATGCCGAAAGTTGGCTTACTGGCATTAGCATTGGTAGTGCAGAAATCAGAGAGCTGCACAATAGGATTGGCAGTGAAATGACGCTGACCCCAGCCTCACCCTGCAGAGAGTGACAGGCACTGGGGTGGACCTTGTCATAATATATCGCCACGCTTATTTTTCACTCACCCTACCCCGCATACAATCGACAAGAGACATGGTGTGCCGTGAGGTCTTCGGGCCTTACGCTCACCCCATTCCATAAGGAAATACACTGAGATGGGTGCACTACAGGAGAATGGGGTGAACTTTGGGGCAGAAGAGTCCAAGGCACACCTCAATGCCGGTCACTGGCTGTAGGGTGGGGGGTGAAATGGTATGAGCATTACAGCCGACAATGCCAAGTCACACCCCTGACACCTGTCAGTCTCAACAGGGTGGGGTGTTATGGTTGGAAACCCTAACATCCAGGCATTTGTTGGTATTTTCACTCCAGATTTTCAACATAGGCTGTTTGGTGAAGTCACGAGCATGCATAGAAACTGTGCAATGCCCAGCCGTAACGCAATTATTTTGGGGAATTTTTAACCAAATTTTCAAGATAGGCATTTTGGGACCTCTGCTCATGAACAGTGTCACTGTAATTTTGTTACTATGTCCTGAACACTGATTTTGCACGGCAACCACGCCATTGTGGGCCACATGCACGAAAATACATTTCAGGCAGGATGTGAAAAATGACAGCTATACTGTTCATAAGAAGGTATGAAAAAATGGTAATGTTGAAAATTGGGAGCGAAAATATTAAAAACTGTCAAAGTTATGAGCGTGTGTTGAAACTGTGCAATGCACACTAAAATGTTTGATCATTTTGGAGATTTTCCACCAGATTTGCAAGATAGACTTTTTGGACGCCCACCTCATGAACAGTGGCATTGTCATTTCATTAATCCCGAAAGGCGATTTAGCGCAATGACCGAGAAAGGACCTTTTGGGGATGAGTAACAAGATGACAGTGGATGCATTCATGAGGTGGGGTCCCAAGCACCCCATATTGAAAATTTGGAGGCAATATTCAAAAAAATGACAGAGATATCCACCTAAGTTGAACCCCCCCCCCATTTTTGCCATTATACAGCTTATCGGAATTTCTTCAGTTCCCAGTCGGCTTTGAAGAGTGCAGAAGTGTTCCTGCTCCACCAAAGATCGTACCTCCAGAGGTAGGTAAAGGGTGAGGGTGGTGTGTAGGGAGGTGGGCTGTGCAGAGGGTGGGCGTGACTTGGGGGGGGACCCAACAGTGAGGGACCATTTTCTTTGTTTCAGGTAATTGAAAAAAAAAAAAAAAAGAACACCACAAGATGTTTTTTCTTTACAGGTGTAAGAAAAAATGTTGGGGCACACTGGGGGTGGGCTCCCAGTGTGCCCAATGACTTTGGGGGGGGTGATGTTGGCCACACTGGGGTGGGCTCCTAGTGTGGCACACAATGGGAGTGGTACAGATTCATGTTAATTGTGTTTTTTCTGATAGCCGGTAGGGAAAAATAGAACAGGCTTCTTTACCTCTGTCCATCATGGAGTCTGCTGGTTTGAGCAAAATCTGCACTTGGCTATTTTCGGCACGGCCAAACCTTCACCACGTCACTAAGGTAATCCTGGCACTGCATGTGCCATTATGTTCCTTTAGTTTTAAAAAGCAGTTTTTATCATGGGATCTGTTTGTTTGCCCCGCTACCAATACCAGTCACACTGGTTTTTAGTAACCAAAACGTCTGACTGCTCATCTGCTCCTCTGTGTTTTTGACTGCCTGACATGTTTCATTTATCTTAACTGTAGTTTGAATTACTGAAAGAAATGTCACTTTGATCTATTTCATTTTGGGGTATTGGAAGCTGCATCTTGAATCTGTACATTTTACATTTTCTTCTAGAAAGAGATGAAACCCTAAATCTGATCAGTCAACGCAAGCTGCCTGTTGCTGTATCTGACCATTGGTGTATACCTGTAGTGTGATTTGCATTTATTTTAAATGTTTTTATCTATTTGTTGTCACACTCAGTTTTGTTTTATGTGCTCAGTGTGGACTGCA
Source organism: Neoceratodus forsteri (assembly GCA_016271365.2). NCBI lineage: Eukaryota > Metazoa > Chordata > Ceratodontiformes > Ceratodontidae > Neoceratodus > Neoceratodus forsteri. Next base: position 65,444,440 of record JADMNL010000035.1, read on the forward strand.
TTTTAATGAGTCCCACCCATAGAAGTTTTATTATTTACAGCACAGGCAATTTGATGCAAGGAGTCATTGTACATTACTGAATGTGCCCTGTCAAGCTCCCTACTGCAGGATTGACTCCCGTTCTCCTCCCACTTAATGTTGAATGAGTTTTTATTTAGGTTTAAAATGGGAGAACCAGGCACTTTGCTTCTCACTGAGATGGAGGCAGATGGCGGCAGCTGCCGCCGTGTTTATTTAAATGCTTCACCAGGAAAGGCACATCAGCAGGCATGTCATCGGTGCTAATGCATGACAAGCTTGTCTCTGATTGCAGCGGCATTTTTCTTAGAAGTTGTGTCCACTTTACATAATGTTGATGTCAGCGCTAGCATGCTGGCTTATTGGGCAATGAGGGATGCACCTACTATAGCATGCCCTGCATTCGCCAACACAGGCACACCTCTGAAATGTATTACTAGCACAAGACATTCCTTGTGCAAGTGTGTAAGCAAACACAAGAAGAGGAAGGCTGGCTACAAAGGCAATGTGAAATATATCTTGAAATGTGTCTAAACATGTTTTTCCACATTTGTCCTGCGATGGGTGGGGCTCTTTCAGTCCATCAGGTCTGTCCTGAGGCCCCACCTCAAAGGATTCAATCTTGAGTAAGATTTTAGTGTTCCAAAACCCTTATTTAGTTACTGAAAATTAGAAACTGGTGCCAGCCCAGTCAGTATGCCAGCAACTGGGGTTCAAGAATGGGCCTGGGTCGCTGGGGGCATGGCTGGAAGAAGAAGAAGAAGAATTGAGCATCCCAGAGACAGCTCTATTCCATCAGGGAAGGGAGTCCTTCAGCTCTGCTGCTTGGCTGACATCCAGCAGAGGCAGATGTCAGCACAGTTCACAGCTCCAATGTAAGGGAGCTTCTGCTGAACATGAATGTGCCTTGCACATATAATCATATGTGTGCCGTTGCACACTGGGACTCCATCGTGCAAAGAACAGGGGAAACAATGCCACTTGTAGGTGGATGATGTCAAACTCTTGCAAACCCAACACCATGGACCAGGCATCTTAACCAATTGATTCTACTTCCCCATTGTACGGGCCTACCCTGGGGACTCCATTGTGAGAGGTAAGTTGTGAGGACAATGACTGGGGGGGGGGGTTAAGTCTTGGGGAATGGTGGGTGATTGGACTGTGGGGTTCAGCCAAATGAGGGACAAGTGGGCAGAGGAGATAAAAACCTTGGTAGAAAATAACTTGGAGAGCTCGATGAGACAGCATGTTAGATTCAGAGCTCCTCTGCTGCACAACTGTTTTTCTGTGTAAAACTCACATTTTATAAACAGAAAGTATGGTACAAACGCTTCTAAAAGCCATGGAGTTGGCAGACAATAGACCGGATAATATTGAGAAACTCCCTTCAACAATAGCTTCCCCTGCGATGGCATGTCCTGAGCCAGGTACATGGTCAAAAGCTGCTGCAAAGCCAGAATCTCCAGACGATTCCAACTTTCCTAATGAAATTTCAGGAGGAGACTCAATCTTTGTGAAAAAAAGTCCAAGGCTCTCTAGCTGACATTTCTAACCAGTGTTCCCAGATAGAAGAAAAGATGAAAGACTGTAAGGAACAGGTAGATATCGATGACAGAAATGTGGAAACTCTGTCAGAAATAACTCTGTATTGGAGGGTGCAGTAAACATGTCCCTGCATGACCAGCTGGCAAATATATCAACATTTGGAAAAAAAAAGAGAATGCCTTACTTTTGAGAAATCTTAGGGTGATTGGGTTATCAGCAGACATCCCATCAGTGGGGTTAAAGTCCGAGGCAGAGAGTTTACTCACTGAGGTGTTTTCTTTGGAACCCTCGCTGATTTTATAATCTGTTTTCAGACTGCAGTCAAGATCTTCCAATACTGGCAGTACAGGAGCGAGATATGTTATTTGCTCCTTTCTGTCTGTGACCTTCTGTAATGAAATCCTGCACCTTGCCAGACAGAGGAAGGGTTTCACGTATGAGGGCCAAAAATGACTCCTCTACCTTGATTTTTGCCGGACAACTAAGTGTCACTAGAAGAGACTCCTGGTTATCAGATTGGAGTTTAATCAGGCACGAATTACTGCTATACTACAGTTGCCAGTGACATTAAAAGTACTTTTTCAAAATAAATAATTTTTTTTTTTGATGTGGTTGCAGCTCAGGACTTTTATGAAAAAAATGCAGCCATTTGGATGGATCTGAGCTCAGATCTGTAAGAAGATGAAGCTGACAGTACCCAGTATGTCCCAGTGAAATGAACTCTTATCGATTTCTGATTTTTGATACGTGGACTGTTAAACATTAAAGCTCTGGACTATGGAATATAGAATGTAAATATATATACAATATCTTTTTCTGGCTCCTTTTACTTTTCTGGATTTGCCTAGGAGGTATAAAAGGCTGAAAAGATGCTAACTGCTGTTATTGGATGGTATATCTTGGAGCATTACGATATGGCATTTTTTAAATTCAAGAACCAGTAATTGACCACACATAATTTCTCATCTGCAGGTCAAACTTTAAATCCTCCTAAAATGTGAAAATCCTTTATTTGCACTTTATTTGTAAATGATTTACATCCATTTCATTTTAAGATGACACTCTGTATATTAAATATATTCAATCATGATTCTTTTTTCTCTCTGAATAAAATATAAGTATAAAAAAAGAAAAAAAGAAAATTGGTAATAATGAAAGGCACCCTGAGATAAAGCATATTTACAGATGTTACCTGGGAGAAGGGAACAGGATAAAAATACATACAGGAAAAAGAAAAACCCAGAAAGAAACAAACAGAAAAAAATAATACAAGCAACAAGAGTGCAATTAAATACAGTCTTGAATACATGAACAATGTGAGCTGTGAGGTCTGCCATATAAATAACAGAAGGGTGCAGGATAAAAATACAGAAAGTAAAAATAAACGGAGTCATATGTTCTATGAAAAGTTCTGCCCATCTCTAATAAGAAGTTAGAACTTACTGTTACTACCCCAGGCAGAGATCTGTAGCAGACTGTTTTGCTCGCTGGTTTAAAGAGTCTGTCCTTCACTGCTGCAGTGTGTGTATTTATTGGGTTATTTAGGATGACAGATAACATCTATGTAAATAAGTGCCGCCACCCTGCTGTCCAAAAACAAGGGCATGGTGTAGTAAGTGAAAGTTGAGAAAGTGCAGTTTGGAACAGACATAGAGCCTGTGTAGCAACTACTTGATAATACAGAATGTTTCCAGTTTTTTGTGGAATTATTGTTATGCTGAGAATCAGATGCAAAATGAGTTTACGGTGGTTCAATTGGGACAAGGGGTGAGCAGAATCTGGCTGGTTCTCAAATGCAGAGCCAAATAGAACTGCTCTGAAGAGTAGAAGCAGGACATGGCCCAGCTCTTACACATCCCCTGGCAGCTGGCAGATGATGACACTGGTGTCAACTGTGAAGGAATTCCCTCTCCATCCTCCAGGCCAGAGGAAGACGGGCTCTGCCTCCATCCCAAGGCAGGGCTGTCTCCAAGGTAACACTTTAACTGATGCCATTACTCTTTGTCACAAGTCCTTTTTTGTACATATTTACTATTCTAACTCCATACCACCATGGATCCGTACTCAAGTGATTTTAGAGGCCTCCAGAATTGCAACCCTTCTCTTGTGATTGCACTGTGAAACATAGAAATATAGTCTCTGATGGCAGATAAGGACCGCTTGGCCCACCCAGTCTGCCCATTTCCCTACCTAATGGATAAGCTGCAGATCCTAGTTAACCAGCAGCCTACTTCTTCCTACCCCACCCCCTAGAATTGCCTTATGACTGTCCCATGCATGCTTGAATTCCACCGCTGTTTTTGACTCCACAACCTCCTCCGGAAGGCCGTTCCATGCATCCACAACCCCTCTCTGAAAAAATACTTCCTTAAATTACCTCTGAGCCGCCCTCCTCTATCTTCAAATTGTGTCCCCTTGTTCTTGCACCTCTTTTTTTTGAAAGATGCTACCCTCTTGGACTTTGTTGATTCCCTTGAGGTACTTGAAAGTTTCTATCATGTCCCCTCTCCTCCTTTCCTCGAGGCTATACATATTAAGCTCCTTAAGTCTCTCTTCATATGTCTTCCAGTGCAGACCCTGCACCATTTTAGTTCCCTCCTCTGGACAGCTTCCATCCTGTCTATGTCTTTGCAGAGATTGGGTCTCCAGAACTGCCGCAGTACTCAGATGGGGTCTCACCAGCTGTCTGTACAGAGGAATAATAACTTCCTGTTTTCTACTGGTGATGCCTCTCACTATGCATCCCAGTATCCCCCAACCCTCCTTGCTGCCCTCTCACATTGCTTGCCCACCTTTAGGTCATCTGATATGACTACCCCCAGGTCCCTTTCCATTTTTGTTGTTGTTAGTATCTCACCCACATTGTGTACTCTTCCCCTGGGTTTTTGTTTCCCAGGTGCATTACCTTGCACTTCTTAGCATTGAATCTAAGCTGCCATACATTTGACCATTCATCTAACCTTGCCAAGTCCCTTCTCATCCTTTCCACCCCACCTTGTGCATCAACTCTGTTGCAGATCTTTGTGTCATCTGCAAAGAGACATACTTTTCCTTCCAGTCCCTCTGCAATGTCACTTATAAAGACATTGAAGAGGCCCGATCTAATACTGAACCCTCACGGTACCCCACTAGTAGCGCCCTTTCTTCAAGTGGACTCCATTTACTATTACTCTCTGTGTCCTATTCTCCAGCCAATTCTTTACCCAGGCTGTCATCTTGGGACCCACTCCCAGGCTGGCTACTTGTATATTAATCTTTTGTGGGACTGTGTCAAATGCCTTGCTAAAGTCTAGGTAGGCCATGTCCACAGCCCCTCCTGATCTACTACTTTGGTCACCCAGTCAAAGAAATCTATCAGATTTGTCTGGCATGACCTTCCCATTGTGAATCCATGTTGACTTGGGTCCTGTGCCCCTCTAGCCTCTAGATACTCTACAATTCTTTCTTTCAGAAGTGATTCCATCATTTTCCCTACCACTGAGGTTAAACTAACAGGTCTGTAGTTTCCTGCTTCTGCCTTGCTCCCACTTTTGTGAAGGGGAATCACATCTGCCCTCCTCCTGTCCTCGGGTACCACCCAATCCTCCCATGATGTGTTAAAGTGGTGTCACTAGTTCTATCCTTAGTTCTTTTAGAATTCTAAATTCTTGTTTTTCCCAAAGCAAGAGGCACTGTTTAATATCGGCCTATCATTAACTCAGTCTTTCGGATGAGATGTTAAACTGAGGTCCCATCTGCCTGGATTGGTGGTAGTTCAGGTGGATGCTAAAGATCCCATGGCACTTATCGAAAAAGAGTAGGGGAAATTTTATTAAAATCAGAACAAAATCATAACAAAATATGTACAATTCAGTAATACATTGCACAAATCATAAGAAAGAAAAAATAGATATAAAACATAAATAAGTATTAATTCATATAATAACCTTTAACATAAAAATAACTTCTTAACCAACCCTTCCCCCCCCCACTCACTCTAAGAGTAGGGGAATTTTTATTAAAAATCAAAACAAAATCATAAGAAATTATATACAAATCATAGAACCGTAAAAAGGAAAAAGAAATATAAAACATTAATAAGTAATAAGTCATACAATAACCTAAAACATAAATATAACTACTAACTAACCCCTCTCCCCTCCACACAATCATATCAAATTATATACCTATCAATAGATATGAAAACATAAATAAGTATTAATACATTTTTTCCTTTTTCTTTCACCCAAACCTTAAATATAAAGAAAATATTTTAACAATACATACACTCTAAATCTCCTGCCCTCCCTATCCCATATCAAAAAAAAAATATACTGTATTACCAATCTACTTTATTCTTAAAGAAAATCTTACCCGTTCCATAACTTAATCCAATGAAAGGAACTAAAATGCAAAGCTTCTATATATTTCAAATGGTGTAAATCACAAATTATCATATAGAATAATTCTTCAGGGGAGATCCATTGTTGCTGTAATAATAACCTGCATCTACTAATCCATAACCAATAAAGAAAATGGCCATTTATTAACCTTAATGTACTAAGACTTTCTTTAGCCATAGATATTTCAGAGACACCATAAAAAAGCAACTCTGTAGTCGGAGGAGCTGAAATCTTATTTTTCCATCTGCTTTTTACCACATCCAAAAATTTTACCGCATACGGACAAAAAAAAAAAATACAGATGTAACATGGTTTCCAATACCTCAATACAACCCTCTCTTGGACAATATCTTTCCTGAAAACTTTTATGCTTTTGGTTACTATGAACATTCACTCTATTATGAATACCCAGTCATACCGTATCCCAAATATGTTTAGGTATTCTAAAATCTGTAATGTAATCTGTAATATCTTGCTGATGAACCACTGTAAGCATCGAAAAGGGTAATTCCCCAAAACATCTCTAGAGTACCTCTAAATATAAAGCTTTCCTTGTAACTATTTTTACAAATGACCAATCTATCCACCATGTCTTGATTTTGTCAAATACAGCCTCTGATTTAAATGCCAATCTCGGGCATCTCTTATTTTTATGCAAAAAAGAATCAGAACTCCATTCAGACAAAACTCCTGATATTTGTGTATTTATCAGGCCACTCCAACAATTACTCTCCCCTTTAATTAATGGTACTATAATATTACTATATAAAAAAAAGTAAAAAAAATAAAACTGGATTAACCATATCTACACCACCTTTCTCTTTTGCTAAACAGTGTCAGTGGCTCAGTAGGTAGCACACTTGCCTCTGAGGCTGGGAGATCAGAGGGCTGTGGGTTCAGTTCCCACATCTGGCACTTGGGTTAATATCCCAGTACTGACACTGTAGTGCAGCATGAGGGCGTTCTGCACTTCTGAGGTGCCATCTTTCGGATGAGATGTTAAACTGAGGTCCCATCTGCCTGGATTGGTGGTAGTTCAGGTGGATGTTAAAGATCCCATGGCACTTATCAAAAAGAGTAGGGGAATTTTTTTATTGTGATCAATACAAATCATACACCATATACAAAAGACCGGCAAAACATGCATATATTTGTATTCATATAGATTTTCTAATAATAAACACTTCTAATAATTCTCATTCTACAATGCACATTTTTTCCCTCCCTTCCTTCTCCTTCCTATTCACATTTAATATTTAATTTCCCCAAAACAATTCTCAAAACTAACTATGTAAAAAATCAAAACCATCCCAATAAGATTTCCATTTCATCATTAGAAATAAATTTTGTTCTGCTAACATCAATTTCTCTACTTCAGATTCTGTTATCATAATCAGGGTTAAGGGAGACAAAAACTGCTGTTGCAGCAATAGTCTACAACGACTAATCCATAACCAATATAAAAAAAACACATGCAGCACCTGTAAAGTGTTATACCTATCTCCTAGTTGTTCAGCAGCAAAGAAACCATAATACAAACTTGTTTTTAATGGTGGAAGATCTAAACAATCTTTCCACCTCTCTTTAAGAATGTCCCAAAATTCATTTGCATAAAAGCAATCATAATACAAATGATCCATTGTCTCCAATTGTGTGATACACTTATCCCTTGGGCAATATCTCTCATATATAGATTTATGTTTTTGGTTGCTATGTACATTTATTTTACCATGCGTCCCCAACCATAAAGTATCCCACATTTGTTGTGGTATATGAAAATTTGTCAAATAAGAAGCTAAATTCGAACTTACTTCAGCTGGGAGAAGACTAAAAGGGGTATCAGAAAAAAAAGACCCCACAATTAAGTTATACATTTCTTTCCTTTTGAGCTTCTTTATTACTGTCCAACGCACATCCCATTTTTTTATGTTATCAAATACCGACCTCCAGCAATTCTGCAACGGAGGTCGTCGTTTGTTGGAATGTACAAAGCATCCTTCTTTCCATTCCCTTAAAATACCCTGCAATTGGGAAGTTAATAGAGAAACCCATACCTGTAAACTATTTTTTACTACAGGGATCAAGTTCTTATATAAAAAAATTGTAAAAAAGAAGACAATGGGATTTTTCATCCCCAAACCTCCCTCTTTAATTTCCAAAAACAACGTATTTCTTTTAATGGGGTTTAATTGGCTACCCCATATACCACTAAAAAAGCATCGCAACAATGCAGTTTCTAATGGTTTGGGAATATAAAAAATATTACTTATAAATAAAAAGTTCGGAAGACGGTACGATTTAATCAAATAAATTTGTTTTTTTTCCGACAATCTATGTCTATTCCATTGAGACACCTTAAGGTTTCCCTCCTTTAAAGCTTCCTGCCAATTATTCCAATCACTATTCGTGCCCCCAAAATATATTCCCAAAATCTCACATGGTTCTTGTTCTACTTTAAACCTCCCTACCCATACTGTATTCTTGGGAAATCCTGATATTGCTACACATTTTTTTTTTTCGTTGATTTTGCCCCCATAGTCTTTCCCAATGATCTAAGCAACTCATATGCAAGTTCTATAGCCTCACTATTAGGTAGCACTAAGCAAATATCATCTGCATATGCAATTAATTTTGGAAAGCTAAAATTGTGTGTAACAATAGGTTTAATTGAAGGTGATTTACCAATAATTCGCATCATGGGGTCTAGGGCTAGAACATACAATAGGGGGCTGAGCGGACATCCTTGTCTAACTCCTTTCAAAACACTATGAGATTTACCTCTCCACCCATTCTCTAATGGAACAACAGTGGCCAATGCATAGCATAATTGTACCCAACACACAAATTGATGTGGTAGACCATAAGCTTTTAAACATTCCCGTAAATATTCATGTGACACTTCATCATAAGCTTTCGATTGATCTAGACTAACCAGATATCCATCTGATCCGTCCACCGAGTCCTTTCCTACTGACATAATCTCCCTAAGGTAAATTAAAGCTTCTGTCAGATATCTCCCAGGCACTGCACAAAATTGCTGTTCGTGTATTAATTTATGCATTACTAAGGATAGTCTAGTCCCCAAAAGTTTAGAGAAGATTTTAAAATCTACATTTAAAAGAGTTAAAGGTCTCCAATTATAAATGTCCCTGCGATCTCCTTTCTTAAAAAGAAAAATAAGCACTCCCTCATACATCTGAGTGGGTAAAAGCATATCAATCAAAAATGAATTGTACAATGCTAATAACTCTTTCGGCATTAATTCCCATAATACTTTGTATAATTCCCCTGGTAATCCATCGGATCCAGGCGAAGTTTCCTTTCTTAATGTAGCAATCACTGCACTCATCTCTGCTTCAGTGAAGGCAGCTACCATTCTAGACTGGGTATCTTTATCCACTCTCGGTAGATCTGCAGCTTCTAATAAACAAGAGGTAAAATTAGTGATTGGACCCGCAGTCCCAAATGTGTGCTCTACATGTTCATCTAAAAATTCCATTATACCCACATTGTCTAATGCCAATACCCCATCTTCCTTGTACAAACCGGAAAATAAACGATTGTTAGATCTTATCTGGCATGCCAAAAAGGGGTTTACTTGGACAGATTTCCCTTGAGTCCCGAAGGATTGTTCTTTGATTAAAGATTTCATACGGTCATACTGAAATGACGTCATTAACAATTTTATACGGGTAATCTTACTAGATACATTTTCACCGCTCTCATATTGAGTGGACAAAAGCAACTGTATAGACTGACGATGTTTCCAATAATTTCTATTTTTTGAACTAGCCTCCACTCTTCCTTGATACTGAAAATATCCAATCAGACACAACTTTAAAGCTCCCCACCAGCTTCCTAAATCCTCATGTAAATCAATTGTGGTAATTTGGTCTTTTATTATCATTTTTAACTCTGAAATAACCGACTCATCCTTCAAACAAGAAACATTAAATTTCCAAAATCCTGGCCCTCGTTTCCTATTCTGGCAGGAATTTAAGCTTATTCCAATTAATACATGGTCCGAAGTTTCCACTGGAATATAAATCAATCCATCTATCTGTAATGCTTGGGGAACAAAAATGAAATCTATACGAGAAGACAGTTTCCCTTTAAAAAAGGTGGGTTTAATCGAATTTCTCCCATTTTTCTGTGAATCTTTTAAACCTGCTTGAGTCAAAATGGAAGACAAACAGGATTTATCACAATATTGTTTCCCTGAATCTTTTTTCTGTTCAAAATTAATGTTAAAGTCTCCCCCTAAAATTAATAAACCTCTTTTATACAAAAAAAGGACGAATTTTATATAACAAATCTATTCTCGAGGACTTCAACTGCGGACCATACACAGAAATTAAGCGACATGTAATATATCGTATTCTCACATCTACCATCAACGCTCTACCTGGTTCAATTTCAACTATCCGAAGTAGTCTAACTTCAAACGTGTTAAAGCAAACCCCCACTCCACTACAAAGATCTTCACCTAATGACCAGTACGATAAGCCCCACCTCCACTGTTTGCTGGCTTTAGCTATTTCTGACTCTGTATACAAACGAGTATCTTGTAAAAGATACACATCGTATTTTAAAGAAGAAAGAATACCAAATGTCGACTGACGTTTTACATGAGATCTAATACTATTAACATTTAAAGACGTTACAGTTAATAAAGAAGGACTTTAAGGAGGAGGTTTAAACTGTTTATTTCTAGATCTAGTTATTCGTTTGATAATCTCTGGTGTTTTCTGTTTAACAGGACACCCAGGGATATCTTTAGAACCAACTGCACTAGACTCATTGGAATTCTGATCTGCACCAGGAAGCATTTCTTCTACCTGATCTCCCCAGCTGGTTAGAATGGAATACCTATTCGACAAAGGCAAGGGTGAATTTGAGGGACCTCTAGTCGAGCCTCCTTTTGAAGGCACCAACTCTTCCTGATAAGCATCTTTTTCCTTTGAATTTGGGGGACTATCAGGGCTGTTACCTAGTTGTATAGTTGACCGAATAGGGGACCCGTGAGGTGTAACAAACGGTGTAGTCATATCGTCTCCACTCACGTTAGAGATTAATGAAACCTCCTGTGACTGCGTGTTGATTAATGTTTCTGGTCTTGATCTTAAACTAGGCCTCCTTCCATTCATAGGGCCACCACCTCTTCCTCTTCCCCTACGTTTTCCTCCTAACCCTGATCCTAGTTCTATATTATCAGGTCCTACCTTAGAACTACGGGCTTGTACTAACAAATGCTCCTGATCAGAGGTCTCATTTGTCTCGACATGTTTCCATGAACAATCTGTGAATACATGATTAGTTTCATTACATAGACTGCATACTGGGGAACTTGTACATTCTGTAATTAGGTGCCCCAACATCCCACAGTGAAAACATCGAACCTGGTTACATGCAGTATTTAGGTGGGATAAAGAACCGCATTTAAAACAACTTTTGGGCTGGCCAGCATAAAATATAATGCCCCTATCTCTTTCCAAATAAAATGAGCTGGGTAAATGTTGTATGCCGTTAGCATCATGAATTAAACGGACTCGAAAAGTCCATCCTCCAGTCCAAAAACCATTTATATCTAAGATTGGATGAGGTTTATCTTGCACGTAGCATCTTTTCTCCAACCAGAACTGAATGTCAGAGATATTCACACCTTCATTCCTAAAAAGAATTGTAACCGTCTTAACTGTGGGCTTAGTGATAGGAATGGCCTGAAAGTCTTTCCACATATCATTATTTTGTAAATTATAAAATAGTCTCCAAAATTTATCCAAAGACAATCCAGTGCAAAAGCTTACATCATAATATCTATCTCCTGGTGGATGTATTAAAGCGTATACTTCATTTGGTGAAAACGCCATGGAGTCTATTAGTAAAGTTTTGCCTACCCAAATACGATCTGGGGCTACTGGTAATTGCCCTATATATCTCAGTCTCACTAGAAATCTGCGTTTAGCAGACTCCACAGGTTTCCTAAATAGGCCCGCAAAAGTTTTCACTGTATCACCCCAAGTTCAATGAACTTACAGCCTCGATAGTATCTTTATCGCTTGTTGCTTGTGAAGATTTAGTTGTAGATAAAGGCTCCGATACAAGTTGAAATGATGAGAAACATTCCAAATCCGGCTGCAAGAATTGTTCAGTCGCTGGTAAACTTTGTTCGCCCATGGCGTCTTGCGTTTCTAAAAGGACATTAGCCTCAACTTGGGGTTGCGCATTCGCATTACTAGAAATTAGGGACTCTGAATTTGGAATGTCAGTGGTCGTTACTGTTCCATTTTGTTGCTCAGGGAGTACTGAACTAGGGATCCCTGGTATCGGTATCATGGGGTCTGGGACCCATCAGTCTCCTGCCCATAACCAACCCGCCTTTATTAATGCTTCACCTGGAGTCCAAGGTTCTAATTGACATACAGGTATAGGACCTTGTAGCATAACTGAATTCTTTCTTGATGCAGGATTCGAACTCCCTCCAACTCCTGTTTGTTGACCGAGACGTTTCCCTCCTTCTTGACCAGGGCTAACAGGAGAGCGTTTTCTTTTATTTCTTTCCACTTCAAGTTTCTGCTGGCATGATTGATGGTCTTTTTCAGCCAAAGAAATTAATTCTAAAAGGTGTTGTTTTTTTCTTTTCAATTCTTCAGTAAAAACTATTTCAGCTTCTTCTTCTATAACTGTATTATTTTCAGAATGTGCTAAAACCTCTTTACAAATCTGACTCGATGATGTCTCCTGAGTCCGAAATTCTCCATTTAATATAGTCGTGTCTCCTGAACAGGTCGGAGTCGCGTACTCACAACCTTCCTCCTCCAACTCCTCTGGCTGAGTGGAATCCTCCATCTCCTCGGATGGAAGGAAAGCTCCACCCTCGAAAAGAGTAGGGGAATTTCCCCGGTGTCCTGGCCAAATTTCCCTCATTCACTAAAAATGCCACCAACAGCTTAATCTGGTTCAAGGTCAGTTGGCATTCATCTGTATCCCCCTCCCCCCGGGTCGTGCCTAAAAATAGGCAGGATTTGTCTAGTGCACTTACCCAGTCAACAAAAACTAAATAAATACAAAAATAAATATGAAACATTCCATTTAATTGAGTTTAAACGACTTCCCCAAAAACTACAAAAAAAAACCAAAAAAAAACCCATCAACTTAGTTTCCAAAGTTCTTGGTAGTAGAAAAACGTAACTTTAAAACAAAAAAACTGGGAGCAAAAAGGTTTTAATCAAATAAACCCTTTTTAACTTAGACAGTTTCCACTTGTTCCAACTTACCACTAATTTATTCCCTCTAGCCAAAGCTTGTTGCCAATTATATTCTGCCATATTCATACCCCCAAAATAAATTCCTAAAATCTGACAAGGAACTCTAGCTACAGGTAACCCACCCACTACTTCATGTTCTACAGGAAACCCACTAATACATAAACAATGTGTTTTACTCAGATTTATTCATGACCCTTTTATCTTACCTACCTCATTAATCAAATCACATGCTTCTACTATGGATTTACCATCTTTTACAAATAAACAGAGATCGTATGCCTTAGCCAATAATTTAGGAAAGGTACCAACATTTCCATTGATTTCTTTAATTCTAGGGGACTTATTCAGTAGTCTTAATAAAGGGTCTAATGAAAATACATATAACAGGGGGCTAAGTGGACATCCCTGACGTACCCCTTTCAAAATCTGATGCCTAGACCCTATCCATCCATTATCATATGGCTTTACATTTGCAAGAATATAACAAAGTTTGATCCACTGAACAAAATTTCCAGGTAACCCATAAGCAGTTAAACATTCCCATAAATATATATGGGAAACCTCATCAAAGACTTTAGCCTGATCTAAGCTAACTAAATACCCTATACTTTGATCCTCTTTCTTATTCCCATTTTGTGTATCAAAAAGTTCTCTGATCAGCAATAATGCATCCGTAATGCGTCTTCCAGGTACTGAACAATATTGTTCTTGACCAATTACTTCTGGCATAATTAAAGATAACCTATTCCCTAATAACTTAGAAAATATTTTACAGTCTACATTTAATAATGTAAGAGGCCGCCATTCTCAATATTGCCGCGATCACCAGATTTATATAAAAAAACCAATAATCCTTCGTACATCTGTAATGGCAAATAATTCTCCATCAAAAAAAAATTATATAGGGACAATAATGTAGTAGGCATTAATCTCCATATAGTTTTATAGACTTCACTTGGCAACCCATCTGACCCAGGGGATACATATTTATTTAAGGATAGTATAACAGTTTCTAATTCTACCAAAGTAAAATTCCCAATTAATTTATTTTGCCAACTAGATGAAAGCTGTGGAAGGTTTGCTGCACTAAACAGATGTGGTAGAAACTCTAAATCCTCCACTTCTTTCTCCATATTTCTTTTTAGTGTAATCATCAAGAATATTCATTATGTTGATATTATCATAAACTTTCACTCCTGAAGAATTCTCTAAATATTCAAATACACACTTCCCCATACGATCTTTACATGCAATAAAAGGGTTAACAAATGCCGTTTTCCCTTGTGTTCCAAACGTCTGTTCTTTATTTAAAGAAGAAATTCTATTGTACTGATATTCACTCATTAGACGTTTGGTTTTCGCAGTCTCCTCCGTCAAACCATCTTCACCTTCCTCTTGTCGAGATAATAAAGAACATAATAAGTATCTATGTTTATTATATTCCTCCAACTGAGTTTTAACTTGCCTCTTACCTAAAACTTGAAAATATCCAATCAAACAATATTGAAAATCTTCCCACCATTCTACAATATTGTCGTATAAATCCATTGTTGTTAATTTATCTTGTATAATAATTTTTAAATCACTATCAGTACCTGGTATTGTTAACAAAGAAGAGTTAAGCCACCATACCCCAGGACCTCTTTCCCATCTGGGGGGATTTTCGTTACAAATTCCAATCAGAGAATGGTCAGAAGTTTCTATTGGTATGTTCGTTACTTTACGAATCACTAGGGATTTGTGTATAAAAATAAAATCAATCCTGGAATTTAGAAGCCCTTTCGAAAATGTAGGGCTTGCTTTTAAACCGTTTTGAACATGTGCATCTGCCAAATTTGCTTGGGTAAGAACCGTTTTTAAAAAAACGTTATCACAATATTGTTTTCCTGATTCTGTTCTCTGATGTAAGTTTATATTAAAATCCCCACAAAAGAAAATCTGGCAGCTTGTATATAGATAGGATTGTATTTCTTTCAACAAAGCTTTTCTTAATGCCTTCGTCTGGGGACCATAAAGGGAAATCAACCGACACTGTAAACCATGAAGAACTATATCTAATAAATCTCCCTGGATCCACATCTATTAATCTTAAAACCTGAACCTCTGTAGTCAAAAAGCAAACCCCAATCCCACTGCAAGTATCTTCTCCAATTGCCCAATAGGAGTGGCCCCCAAACCAGTTTTAGTTGCTTGCGTTACATCACTCAAACTACGTAATCTTGTATCCTGTAATAGATAAACATCATATTTTAATTGGGATAAAATGCCAAAGGTTGTGAGATGTCTAACTGAAGAGTTTATACTATTTACCTTTAGATTCGTATAGAAGATGGATCAGGAAGGGGGGTTCATAATTTTCCCACTCGATCTTGTAATGCATTATTTTTATTTCTAAACCTTGCACTTTCCTCGGGGGAAGTTGCGCACATGATACTTGAACATCCACACTCTCCTGGCTACCTTCAGTATCTACCAAAGGGCTTTCTTGCTCCATTTGGTCTCCCCACGTAGAAAGCAAATTAAATCTATTAGTTAATGGTAAAGGAGATAAAGGCACCCTCTGCATTTCAATACCTTCATTCTCCACCAATTCAGACAAAAAAACTGCCTTTTCTTGTTCTTGTGCAACAGAAACCTGGGTCATATTCTGTCCATAAGATACTCAAAGAAGATCTTGGTTCTGTGCACCTGAAGAGGAAGACGTAAGCGTCCTCTATTCTCTCTTGCCGGAGAACCAAGTGGAGTCACAAAGGGTGTTTCTCTTTCGCTTGTATCTGTCACGTCTAGAGGAGGGTGAGACACCTCCACAATTCCTAATTCAGTATTATTCACCTCTACTGAAATCCCAACCCCTAAAGGCCTTGAAATAACTCTCTCATTTCTTATACCCCCTCCCCTTCCTCCTTCCTCCTCGTCTTCTTCCAGGTTCAAATTCTTGGGAAGGAAAAGACTTCCTAGCCTGATACAAAAAGTACTCTTGGTCTGATGAAGAATCAGTATCATGTGTGGCCCAAGGACAATCAGTATAGGAATGACCTTGGTCCCCACATAAATGACAAATAAAGGGAGCAACACAGTGGGTCACAGTGTGACCCAACATCCCACACTGAAAGCATTTAACTTGATCGCATGCAGTATTCAAATGCTGTAAGGACCCGCATTTGTAACAGCTCTTAGGCTGACCCACATAAAAAACTATTCCCCTGTCTCGACCCAAAAAAAATGAACTTGGTAGGTGTTGTATGCCTTCCTCAGTTTGATGTAATTGCACCCTTATTGTCCACCCCCCAGTCCAAAACCCATCGTCATCTATTATTGGTCTTGGATGATCGTACACTGAACACCTTTTCTCTAACCAAAATATGATATAGGCCACATTTACGCCCTCATTCTGGCAAAGGACAGTCACAGTTTTAATGGTTGGCTTAGTAATCGGTATAGCCAAAAAGACTTTCCAGACTTCAGTGTCCTTGATTTCATAATACTTCCTCCAGAATTTATCCAGCAATTTCATAGTTATAAAACTAATGTCATAAGAGTGTTCACCAGGTGAATGAATAAAAGCATATACTTCCGAAGGCAAAAATCCTAAAGAATCCATTAATAAAGTTTTCCCAACCCAGATCCTATCTGGTACCACTGGGGCTTTACCCCTATAGCGAAGTCTAACCAAAAACCGGTGTTTGGCCGCTTCGGCTGGCTTACGAAACAAGCCTGCATAGGTTTTAGGCCCAGCAACAGTTTTAGTGAAAGAATCATCATGTACTTGCTCCTTCTCAATAATCTTTTCCATATTTTACTCACCTTCCCTGTGCAGACTCCCAAGAGGTGAATTGATAAGCTGAAAATCTTTTTTAGAGCCAAAAGAGGCTGAATTACTTTGTTGCAGAACTTGATCCTTACCAACACGCTGAACACCCGACTCACAGACTTGCCCCTGAGATTGCGCAGTTGCAGAAGATTCAAGCAGAGGTAAATCGCTGATGAGAGGATCCCAAACAGAGGGAACCACTTCAGCCACCTCAATACTAGACCCAGATGGGTCATCCATAACAGAGGAACCAGGCAAAGGGATGTGTAGATCAGGAATCCAGCGATCTCCCTTCCAAAGCCATCCTGCTTGTTGTAAAGCAGCTCCAGGGGATCAATCTGGCAATATACAAACTTTTTCTGTTATAACCACTGGCAATGTGGTAAGCTCATTCTCAATAGACAAATTTCCTTTAAATGAAGAAGACAATTTCTTACTTGCATCTTGAGTAGGACTAGCCGAGGAATGTTTTCTTTTGTTGCACTCAGCTTCCAATTTTTGCCTACAGGTATGGAAGTCCTGTTCTGCCAAGTTTATCAGCTCTAATAACTGAGCTTTCTTTTTATCCAGTTCACTCTGTAATTGTTGTTCTGCTAGGGTTTCCGTTTCCATTAATTCAGTGGAAAAAATTGATTCCGAATCCAGTACATGGTCATGCTTTGACACAGATTCACTTTCTCTTCCAGACGTTGAAAACTCTTCCACAAGCTCAGGAGCTCCAGAACCACATCCACCTTCCTCCACAGCCTCCTCCGAACTGAGGTCCTCCATCCCTGCAGACAGATGGACAGCACCACCTGCCTACAGAGTAGGGGAATTTCCCCCGTGTCCTGGCCAAATTTCTCCCATTCACTAAAAATACCACCAACAGCTTAATCTGGTTCAGTTTCAGTTGCTTACCATCGGTATCCCCCCTCCCCCCGGTCGCCCCTGAAAAAGGGACTTCTAGGCCCAGTGGGCTTACCAGGTCAACAAAATTTAATAAATAAATAAACATGAAAATAGAATGCTGGCAACATCGCATTAGAAGAGCATTTTAATTGTAGTGGTATTGTGGAAAAGTTAGGGTACATTTAAGCTCTACTAGTTTTTTTTAACATTACAGGTAACATCTTTAGCACTATGGAATCTGTAAAGAAGGTTTAGGATAAACAGCATTCTACCTTGCAACATGGGAGACTTTACAGAGTGGGGAATTCATCTCTTTAGTAGATACAAAATAAAAATAAAACTTTTACAGATGTAAAAAAACATTTATTCATAAAGAGAAGCGCTTTATGAATGTAAGCAATTTTGCCTATTTATTGATAGTCTAAAGCAACCTTTTAAGGGGCTCTGAAAAATATTCTGAAAGAAGTCACAGAAGCAACTGCACATATTTTCGTATGTATGCTGTAACCATGTTGTGTGATGTTATTCGATGTTTGCCGATAGATGCACTTTGTAAATTCTGAAGGGGGACAAACTGTAAGGAGCAAGACGAGGGAAATTAAGGTGGGTCATAACAGGAACAGTTCAACGCAAGCTAGCTGGAGAGGGCAGTGTTGATGGAATAGGAGGAGTGTCGGATTTGGGGAGGTAGAGATTAATATTGTGCATTTGGTGGCTTGTGGATGCGTGGTTTTTATGGTGGCAATTTTGAAGTGCACTTTTACTCAAAAGATTCGGAACGACACTATTAGCATGTATTTTGAACACCATTGGTGAGGTATTGGTGGTGGCGCTATATTCTATTATGCATTATACACTGTTATGTTTATGGCATTTGTTTTTATCTATCATAGGAGCAATGGATTGTGTATAAAATAGGAATTGATACAAGAAAATTGTGTGTATGCACCACACTATGTGAGTAGCAACATTCTCCAGGCAAAGAACTCTTAAGCCACTTGATAGCATGTTGATTCGTGTATATCTGTATGTTTATTATCAGGTGTTAAAAGCCATCTCCTGATGAAGCCTACATTGTAGGTGAAATGTCAAGATGTTGGGCCATATGGGAAAATAAAAGTGATTTTTTCTGCTGTTCATACAAGTGCTATCTACAGTTCATTTATTGCAGCCCCCCCCATTCCCATTCTGGTACAGAGATTTGTTTTTTGCATGTTCACATTGGGGAGACAGCATTGAAGCAAGAAGAAGGCTCATTTCCCCAAGGACTTTCTGGTTTTCTTGCCAGAGACCTGCATGTATGTGACAAGGGTAAACAGGCCTAAAGATTGTATTTATTTATTTATTTGGTAATTTGGATACAACCTTTGAGTAAACACTGTTTTACAAAGGTTCCATGTCAGGATGTAAAACAGCAGAGACATAACAAAAACTTGACAGTTAACACAAAACATAAGATTGCTATGTAATACAGAAAATAGATAAATAATACATTTGAGTAACCTAGACAACTAAAATTAAATAGCAGGAGGAGATTCCCAACTAGCAACGTACAGCATAGCTACCCCAGGGGGGCATGTCAAGATAGAGTATCGGAAAGGGTAGGAGAAAGAAGGTGGGGGGGAGAGTGCGAATGAGGTTTCCCAATTAACATTGTATGGCATAGCTGCCCAGTGGGGGGGGCCAGTCAAGGTAGAGTATCGGAAAGGGTAGGAGAAAGAAAAAGGGGAGAGGACCGAGGAGTAGATTAGAGAGAGAGAGAGAGAGAGAGAGAGAGAGAGAGAGAGGAGGGAGGAGGAGAGAGAGAGAGAGAAAGGGATTGGG
This sequence comes from Neoceratodus forsteri, assembly GCA_016271365.2. Classification (NCBI taxonomy): domain Eukaryota; kingdom Metazoa; phylum Chordata; order Ceratodontiformes; family Ceratodontidae; genus Neoceratodus; species Neoceratodus forsteri. The sequence goes on from JADMNL010000035.1 coordinate 65,464,179, forward strand.
AGAAGGAGAATATTTGGGGGAGAGTGGGTGGAAAGGAGGTGTTGGGGGAATATGGAGAGGAGGGGTGGCAAGGGATGGCAGGTGGGGGTCCAGGGTATGTAAAACAGGAGGAAAGCTCAGACAGATGAGGGGGTAATCCAGGTTGAGGATATGGACTCAGGTAAGGGAGTCAGAGTTGTTTAAGAGCTGGTATCAAGGTTGAAGATATGGATTCAGGTAAGGCAGTCGCAAGCGTTTGAGTTCAATAGGTATTGCTTCAGTTCTCTTTTAAAGGGCCGAACATTTGTTGTATTAAGAGTTGCAGCAGAGATCTCATTTAGCCGTAGTGGAGCTTGGTACATGAAGGATCTTTTGTCCTAGGGAAGTTCTACGAAATGGGACATCAGGCTGTGTTGTCACTGTTCTTCATGCGTTGCATTTGGAGCTTGCTTCCTTTACCAGGTCTGCAATGCAGGTAGGGGTTAGGGAGAGCATGGCCTTTTTCCCTAGCAGGCAAGTTTAGTATCTGATTCTGGATTGAAGCGGTAGTATGTGGGCCAGACCATACAGGGTACAAGTGTGTGTGAAGCGGTCAACGTTTAGCAATAGTTTACAAGCCTTGTTAAGGGCAGTGGCAACCCTTTGAGGGCCGTATCAGTGGCAGCGCTGTAAACCACCAGCCTGTAGTCAACCAGGGAGAGGACAGAGCTGGAGACTGAGAGACAAAGGGCTTCAGCAGTTAGGCTTTTCTTGTGCCTAAACAGGATCCCTAATTTAGTGTTCACAGCTTTCACCGCCATTTCAGTGTGCTGAACATACGAGAGGGTATCATCCACAATGACACCCAGGTGCTTGAAAGAGTTAACCTGTTCCAGTGGGATGGCAGGTGCCAAGGGTAAACAGGCCTAAAGATGGCAGGTGCCAAGGGCAAACAGGCCTAAAGATGGCATGTGCACAGGGTAAACAGGCCTAAAGATGGCATGTACCAAGGGTAGACAGGCCTAAAGATGGCAGGTGCCAAGGGTAGACAGGCCTAAAGATGGCAGGTGCCAAGGGTAAACAGGCCTAAAGATGGCAGGTGCCAAGGGCAAACAGGTCTAAAGATGGCATGTGCCAAGGGTAAACAGGCCTAAAGATGGCATGTACCAAGGGTAAACAGGCCTAAAGATGGCAGGTGCCAAGGGTAAACAGGCCTAAAGATGGCAGGTGCCAAGGGTAAGCAGGCCTAAAAATGGCATGTACCAGGGGTAGACAGGCCTAAAGATGGCAGGTGCCAAGGGTAAACAGGCCTAAAGATGGCAAGTGCCAGGGGTAGACAGGCCAAACAGAAAGCTGAAGCTAGACTCAAAGAACAGCAGGAGGTAGTCTTAGAGGAAATGAGAAAAGGTATTAGACATAACCTTGTCTTTTGACAAAGTCAGTGGAAGATTTGATGACTTTCACAAAAATCTGAAGCTTTGCCAATTTCCAATAAGGTGATGGAAACACATATTTCGGCAGTTAAGGATGATGTAAAACTGATGAGGAAGATAATTTAAAATCTTCAAAGTGAGCTCTGCATTAGAACAGGGTAGAGGAGCTTGACGTCAGAGCCAGATGTGATAACTTAAAACTGTGAAGTGTTTCAGAGGGGGTGGAAGGGTCTAAACCTTTAGTTTATTTTGAACAGTTGCTGACAGAATTCCTTGGGAGAAAACATACTGATCAAAAAATAGAATTGTACCAAGCCCTTTAATTTAAATTATGAAGGAAAATCAGAATGGTTTGTGTTCATTAAGCCATATCATTTTTATGTTGAAAGGCTTGTCCAGCGTCCCACAATGCTGTGGCACGCTACTGCTGACACTAGTTCAGCCAGTGTGCCACCAACTTCTAAAAAAATAGCCACTGCAATCAGGAGCCACCTCGTCATTGCAGCGTCATCCGGTGCAATGAGGGAGCGACCCCTCATTGCAGGGCTCCCTTGCAGTGTCCGATTGTTTGTCGAGGGGGTGCCCAATCCCCCTCGGCATCGTGTTTACTCCCTTGTTTTTTTGCAGACGGGGGTGCCCAATCCCTGTCAGCATAATGTCACCCCCCCTTTTGTTGCTGCAAATGGGGGTGCCCAGTCCCCGTCGGCATGATATGCCCCCTCGCCTTTGTTGTGTGCCGATGGGGGTGCCCAATCCCCCATCGGCTACAGCTGCCCCCCTAAAGAAAGAGTCCGGTGGCACGCTGGGAGCCCACCCCAGTGTGCCACATGCCCCTGAAAAGAAAAAATGGTCCCGCGATGTCTTTTTTTTTTTTTTTCACCAGTGAAAAAGGAACCAGTCCCTCGGCGGTCTGCCTGCCCCCTCCTCCCATACCCTGCACCCACCCACTCGCACCCTGCCTCCCCACACCCCCCTCCCATACTTACCTCTGAGTCCGGCACGACGATCTTGATGGACCGGAACACGTCTGCACTCTTCAAAGCCGACCACGAACTGAGGAAATGCTGGTAAGCTGTATAATGGAATAAATAGTTTTTTTTCAACTTTGATGCATATCTCAGGCATTTTTTGGAATTTTGGCACCACATTTTCAACATGGGGTTTTTGGGACCCCTCCTCATGAAATCTATCACTGTCATGGCATTAATAGGCCCCGAAAGGTAATTTCGTGGTCACTGCGCGGAATCACCTTTTGGGACCGATTAATGAAACGACAGTGCCAGTGTTCATGAGGTGGCCTCTCAAAAAGCCTATGTTGCAAATTTGGAGGAAAAAAATCCCAAATTGACTGTTTTACAAGCATGCATTGCGCAGTTGTTACGCATGCTCGTAACATCGTGAATTTGCAATATTTTCATGCCAGATCTTCAACATTAGCATTTTTCCACACCTTCTTGTGAACAGTACAGCTGTCATTTTTCACACCCTGGCCGAAATGTGTTTTCGCCCTTCCGGCATAGAATAGCAAGGTCACTGTGGGAAATCAGTGTTCAGGACAGATTATGAAAATAACAGTGATACTGTTCATGAGTAGAGATCCTAAAATGCCTATGTTGAAAATTTGGTGACGATACTCCATAAAATGACTGTGTTACGAGCGTGCGTTGCGCAGTTTGCATGCGCACCTTGTAAGTTCACAAATTTATAATATTTTCACTCCAGATTTTCAACATTACCATAGTTCTGCACCTCCTTATGAAAAGTACAGCTGTCATTTTTCACATCCTGGCTGAAATGTGTTTTTGCAGTTCTGGCGCAGAATAGCCCGGTCGCTGTGAGAAATCCATGTTTGAGCCACATTATGATAATGACAGTGACACTGTTCATTAGCAGAGGTCCTAAATGCCTGTGTTGAAAATTTGGTGATGAAAGTCTATAAAATGAGTGTGCTATGAGCGTGTGGTGCGCAGTTTCCATGCACGTTCACACCTTCGCAACTTTACAATATTTTGACTCCAGATTTTCAACAATTGCCATTTTTCCACACCTTCTTATGAACAGTGCAGCTGTCATTTTTCACATCCTGGCCGAAATGTGTTTTCACTCTTCCGGTGCACAATAGCGCGGTTGCTGTGGGAAATCAGTGTTCGAGACACATTAAGAAAATCACACTGACACTGTTCATGAGCAGAGGTCCTAAAATGCTTATGTTGAAAATTTTGTGATGAAAGTCCATAAAATGACTGTGTTATGAGCGTGCGTTGTGCAGTTTCCATGCACCCTCGTAACCTCACAAATTAGTAATATTTTCACGTCACATATTCAACACTGGCATTTTTCCACACCTCCTTATGAACAGTACAGCTGTCATTTTTCACATCCTGACTGAAATGTGCTTTCGCACTTCTGGCGCATAACACCGCAGTCGCTGTCGGAAATCAGTGTTTGGGACAGATTAGGATGAAGTGAGTGAGAGAGGGGGGAGTGACCGAGCTCAGCTGAGCTCTGTCTTGACTGCTGCAGATTTCTTTGTGGGTAGGAAGCATCAGCATGAGCAGGAGCCCAGTACAAAGGGCAGCCTGCAGCGCTGATAGACACAAACGAGTGAGTGAGGAGGGGTGAGTGAGCTCAACGGAGCTCTGCTGGGACTGCTACGGATTTCTTTGTGGGTAGAAAAAGGCAGCAATGCATGCAGGGGCCCAGTACAAAAGGGCAGCCTGCAGTGGTGGAAGAAACAAAACGAGCGACGGAGAGAGGGGGAGTGGGCGAGCTCAACAGAGCTCTATCGTGACTGCTGCAGATTTCTTTGTGGGCAGAGAAGGGCGGCAGTGCATGCAGGAGCCCAGTACAAAAGGGCAGCCTGCAGCACCAGGAGAAACAGAATGAGTGTGTAAGACAAGGTGAGTGAGTGACCTCAACGGAGCTCTTTCAGTACAGCTGCTGATTGCTTTGTGGGCAGAAAAAGGTGCCAACAGGAGCAGGAGCCAGTACGAAAGGGCTGCCTGCAGTGCCAGCAGAAACAGAATGAGCGCATAAGAATGGGGAGTGAGCAACCTCAACGGAGCTCTGTCGGGACAGCTGCGGATTTCTTTGTGGGCAGAAAAAGGTGCCAACGCAGGCAGGAGCCCAGTACAAATGGGCAGCCTGCAGCACCGGGAGAAACACAATGAGTGAGTGAGTGAGAGAGGGGGAGTGAGCGAGCTCAATGGAGCTCTTTCGTGACTGCTGTGGATTTGTTTGTGAGCAGTAAAAGGCGGCACCACAGGCAGGAGCCCAGTACAAAAGGCCAGCCTGCAGCGCTGGCAGAAATGGAACAAGTGAGTGAGAGAGGGAGGGAGTGAGGAAGATGAACGGAGCTGTGTCAGGACTGCTGTAGATTTGTTTGCGGGCAGAAAAAGGCAGCAATGCATGCAGGGGCCCAGTACAAAAGGGCAGCCTGCAGCAGTGGGAGAACATGAATGAGTGAGTGAGAGAGGGGGAGTGACCAAGCTCAATGGAGCTGTAGCGTGACTGCTGCACATTTCTTTGTGGGCAGAAGAAGGCGGCAATGCTGGCAGAAGCCCAGTACAAAAGGGCAGCCTGCAACGCCGGGAGAAACAGAATGAGCGAGTGAGAGAGGGGGAGTAGGCGAGCTCAACGGAGCTCTGTCAGGATTGCTGCAGATTGCTTTGTGGTCCGAAAGAGGTGCCAACAGAGGCAGGAGCCCAGTACAAAAGGGCAGCCTGCAGTGCCAGGAGAAATGGAATGAGCGAGTGAGAGAGGGGGAGTGAGCAACCTCAACAGAGCTCTATCGTGACTGCTGCAGATTTCTTTGTGGGCAGAAAAAGCAGCAACGCAGGCAGGAGCCCAGTACAAAAGGCCAGCCTCCAGCGCCGGCAGAAAGGAAACGAGCGACTGAGAGAGGGGGAGTGAGCAAGCTCAATGGAGCTGTGTCGGGACTGCTGCAGATTTCTTTGTGGCCAGAATAAGCCGCTAATGCAGGCAGGAGCCCAGTATAAAAGGACAGGCTGCACCAGCGGGAGACAGAACCATCGAGAGAGTGAGGGAGGGGGAGTGAGTGAGCTCAATGGAGCTCTGTTGGGACTGCTGCGGATTTCTTTGTGGGCAGAAAAAGGCAGCAATGCATCCAGGGGCCTAGTACAAAAGGGCAGCCTGCAGCAGCGGGAGAAACAGAATGAGCGAGTGACAGAGGGCCACTGAGCGAGCTCAACGGACCAACGTAATCAACATTCGGCATTGACAAATGCTTGTTGTTTGCTTGCGCGCATGTGCAAGAAATGTTATGTGGCAGCTTAGGAGAGAAGTGGGTTGTGGAGGTGCTGCACTGTGGCAGCCAATGGCAGCACTGCATTTGGGGTCTTGGCACTGGTGGACCAACGCAGGCCCAGTGTCTTGATGACACTGGTTCGGCAGAAGTGCCACCAAGCTGAAACGTTTTCACCACTGCAATCAGGGGCTGCCTTGTCATTGCAGTGTCAGCCATTTTACTGCAATGTGAGAGTGACCCATCATTGCAGGGCGGTACTTTGCCATCCGCATGCCCTCGACCCAGTACATTTGCCGATGGAGAGCCCACTCCCCGTTGGCATACTGTAACCCTTCCCCCATTTGTTGTGTGCCGAGGGGGTGACCAATCCCTCTCGGCATCATGCCCCCCCAAAACAGTTTTTCTTTGCCGACTGGGGGGACCCAATCCCTGTCGGCTTCAATCCCCCCTTCCCAGTTCAATTTGCTGATGGGGGAGCCTCCCCCTCAGCATATATGTCCCAAATTTGTTGTGTGCTGAGGGGTGCCCAGTCCCCTCGGCTCCCCCCACTCGGTATGTGCCGACAGGAGTGCCCAATCCCCGTTGGCTACAGCCCTCCAAAACTCAGGTGGCATGCTTGGAGCCCACCCCAGCATGCCAAATGTCCCTGTAAAAAAAAATAACCATCCTTCAATGTTTTTCTTTTTCTTTTCTTTAGTTAAAACCTGTAAAACAGAAAACGTTCCTTCATTGAGTTAGTGGCCCCTCCCAAACCCGCGCCCTCCCTCTCGCACCCACCTCCCCTCACCTCCACCCCATACTTACCTCCAGAGCCCAGCGTGACGATTCGTGGACCGGGAACACGCTCTGCACTCTTCAAAGCCGACCACGAACTGAAGAAATGCCGGTAAGCTGTATAATGGCATAAATAGGGTTTTTTTTCAATGTTGGTGCATATCTCGGGCACTCTCATTTTATGGACTTTCGTCACCAAATTTTCAATATAGCCATTTTAGGGCCTCTGCTGATGAGCAGTGTCACTGTCATCTTTATAATGTGTCCCAAACACGGATTTCCCACAGCAAACGCGCTATTCTGTGCTGGAAGTATAAAACACATTTCAGTCAGGATGTAAAAAATGACAGCTATATTATTCATATGGAGCTGCAGAACAATGGCAGTGTTGAAAATCTGGAGTGAAAATATAAATTCGCGTAGTTACGAGCGTGCATGCAAACTGAGCAACGTATACTCATAATACAGTCATTTTATTGAGTATCAGTACCAAATTTTCAAGATAGGCATTTTAGGACCTCTGCTCATGAACAGTGTCACTGTCATTTTTATAATCTGTCCTGAACCCTGATTTCCCACAGCAACCGTGCTATTCTGCGCCGGAAGTGCGAAAACACATTTCGGTCAGGATGTGAAACATGACAGCTGTACTGTTCACAAGGAGGTGTGGAAAAATTCCAATGTTGAAAATCTGGCATGAAAATATTGCAACTCACGAGGTTACGAGTGTGCGTAACAAGTGTACCAGAGCAACTCAGCTAGCTAAAGCAGATTATTTCAGTTTCTCTCTCCAATAGAACTTAAATAGTCCATCCAAATTCTGGAAGGTAATTCACTGCCTCTTCTCTCCACCAGCGGCTAATCCCACTCCGCTCCCAAATGTAAACAACTCCCTTCTCTCAGAACCAAGAGCAGTCACAGCAGAGTTCAACATGTATTTCTCCACATGTGCTACTACTCTCCTCTCTTCCCTGCCAACTCTAGCACCACACACACCTCCTGCAGGTACAAAGCAAATACATGGGCCTTGCACCTTCTCCTTCAAAGATATCTTGCCAGCCGAAGCCCTAGATGCCCTGCTAACACTAAACCCATCAAAAGGGAAATCCCCTGACGGATTGGACTCCAAACTCCTCTTCCTTTCAGCCCCTGCTGTAGCTACCCCACTTGCCCACCTCCTAAATCAATCCTTCGCCACTGCAGCAGTCCCTCAGACATGGAAGCATGCCGTCATTTCCCTCCCTAAAGGGGGTGCCCCCACCTCCACTTTAAACTGCCATCTTACCTCTCTCCTCCCAGCTCTTGCAAAACTGCAAGAACACCTTGTGCTTGCCCAACTAACCTCCTATCTCTCCGACTCAAATTTCTTCACACCCTTCCAGTCTGGATTCAGGAAGGGACACTCCACTGCTTCTTCCCTGACAAGGCTCACAGACACCATCCTCTCTGGAATGGTTATAGGACAGATCACCTCGGCCATTTTCAACGACCTGGCTAAAGCTTTCAGCACTGTCTCCCATCCCCTACTGCTATCGTGCCTCTCTGATTCAGGCCTCTCTGCGTCTGCCACCAGTTGGTTCAATACCTACCTCACAGGCAGAACACAGTCTGTTAGAATTGCAGATGCCACATCCACACCTCTTCCCATGACCACCGGCATCCCCCAGGGGTTGGTACTAGATCCCATCCTGTTCTCCATTTTCTTAAATGATCTGCCACGAATCTGTTCTCCTTCATCGATCCACATGTACGCAGATGATACTGTCCTATTCTCCTCCGGCTCATCCCTGGAAATGGTTGCTTATGACCTCCAGGCAGACTTCAACAAAGTTCAGCACTGGTTCAACTACCACCAGTTCTCTCTCAATGCAAAAAAAACAGTTACCATGACATTCGGCACAAGTCAATGTCTAACCAGGCTTCCCTTCCTCCCTCTCTTCCACACCCTGGATGGGACTTTGCTGGAGGATGTCACCACCTTCTGGTACCTAGGGATATGGCTCAACCATCATCTAACCTTCTCCAACCACATCGACACTATCTTGAAAAAACTACGACCTAAGCTCGGTGCCCTATACAGGAACTGCAGTAGCCTCCCTCTAACCGTGAGGTGTGAACTCATCCAGAAGATGATACTTCCTTCCTTCAACTACTGCGATATAGTCTACAGTGCCGCCTGCAAGTCTACTTTATGCAAACTAGACACCGTTTTTAATGCTTTCTGCCGCTTCGCTCTTGATTCCCCTCCCCACACCCATCACTGCGATCTCTACCATTCCCTTGCATTTCCATCCCTCAAAAACTGCCGCTTAATGCATTGCGCTAAATTTGTCTCTAAGTTCTGGCTTGGTGACCTCCTGGCTTACCTTGCCTCCACAGTATTGTCTCCCCCCCACACCCACTTATGCCCTAATATCCTTCGACTCCCAACACTTATTAATCCCTAGGCGGTGAACCACTGTTGGCCAAGCAGTCTTGTCACACCGCTTCCCTCAACTCTGGAATGCACTCCCACCACAAATTCACCACTCCTCCTCCTCTGTCCACTGTCTATCTACAGCCCTTGCTAACTACCACACAGTAAACTGCTCCTGCACCTGATGCCTTCAAGAGCATCCCCCAGTGTGCCCCCCTCCACCCCCTCCATTGCCTGACCAGCGGCACCTAGCATACGCTACAATAGCTGGCTTATTGACCCAACTACTGCACTTACTGTCTTGTTGTTTTATTGTGAATCTGAGCTAGCACTTGCTAGCCCTTGTATTAATTGCCTCAGTGTTACATATCTCTGTACTAAGTGCCGAACTGTATCCAAGTTGTCATCCCTTATTATGTCTGTACTCATACTAACTGTAACTCCATGCTTCTGTATACTGTCAAATGTACTTTTGATAACCTGCATGTTATCCTCTCAGATCAGGGCTGGGGGGGCACTAGACTACCAGGAAATGTTATAGAAGACATTGCTGCATGGCCACCCATGACTTGCAGCACCCTGTCCTGGTGCCCATCTGTTTGCCACACTACTACATGTGCCACAAGCCATGGGACTTTGCCACCGGGACCCTACCTGATCGAGAATTGGGTGTAGGGTTCCTGGAGCACTGGCAATCAGTGTAAGCTGCCTTTGGCATGGCTTGAGGTGACTTTTGAGAATCATGTCCATTGTCTTTTGTATAAGGTCACTAAATTATAAAATTATTACAATCAAATAGCAACTGGACAAGCTCAGGCAGTACTACTCCAGATCAGCTCTAAATACTAATTTTCTGGGAACAACCTGATAAATTATTGGCACAACAGCTCAGAGCGGAAAAAACTATGACCGCAAGTAATCGAATTAGAGATCAGGAGGGTCATTTAGATTGAGAATGCAGACAGATAAATCATGTATTTTGATCAGCGTACCGAGTCAGGGAAATTGCCTTAATCCTTTGATGAAGCCTGGATTACCCTTATTTTGAAACCCGATAACATGCCAGAAGATTTGGAATCATATCAACTGATTTCGCTATTAAATAGTGATTATAAGATGGGGTGGCTTGGCAGTCAACAAGATAGATGGCTGGCTAAATGCTAAGCTCTCAATACCCCATAACACAATCCTGAGCAATCCATCTGAACTACTGAACCTTCCTAGCGACATGTCACATAGTCCAACAGAGCATCACCAACTAAACATTTTAAGACAGTTCTTGGCAAAATTGCCTCAGAAACAGCAACAGCAAGGACATGTTATTGTAAGCACCCAGGCATAGGCAGCTTGCTGATTCTTCCAAAAGACACTCAGTGAAGGTGGAGGGATCAGCGACAACTTTCTTTCGACATGACACTACAGTGACGGATTTATGTTGGCCGCAAGTTGCTGTGCCCCACCGAACCCCACTAAACCCCCCATAAATTAGGATTGTCAACTCCAAGTCGGAGTTGATTCAGGGAAGGAGGCAAAACCTGGAGAAAGCAGTGCCAGGGTCCCATGGGTACATTACAGCGGCAACAGCGACTTGCCACTGTAATGTACTTCGTTGTCGGAATGTCGTTGTGACATCGGCATACGATGGTGGAGCAGCCCCCACAGCAATGACTGAAACAAAGCAAAACTCAAGCAGTTAATGGCTCAGACAAATGGAATGAAAGTCTCAGCACAGAAAAGACGCTTGGACATGGTTAAAACAGCTCATTGAGTAACTGCTGCAGAACAAAGGGTGGCAGACACTGAAGACCACACAGAACAGCTCACAACTCATTTTAGAGACCAATATGTAAACTATTTGCTGTGGAACGTGTTCCCTGAAATAGTAGTTGATCAGTGTTCAAGCAGCATTGAAATTGATCACTCACATCATTCTCTGGCTACCCCGTCCAACCTGGCAATTCTAGTCCAATTCTAGCCTGATTCCTCTGATTCACGGACAAAGAAGACATCATGAGCTGAGCGAGATTGAAAGGAGAACTGAAATGGAAGGGGCATGCCATCAGGAATTTTCCAGACTTTTCACAAGAGCTTTCTGAATACAGGAAGGCCTACACCCCTGCACACAAGTCCCTTATTGACCTCAGGATCCCCTACAGCTTTCACTACTCTGCAGCCTTGCACATTATGAAGAATGGAGTTGTGCATCAGTTTGAGGCTCCAGAAGTGGTGGAGATATTCATCTCCAAAACATGGCCTCAGATAGACTGGGCAAAACAAAAACCAGCACAGAGGAACAGCAGAAGGAGCACACAGGCTCATGCCATGGACACTACCCCAGCACCGGAGACAGCAAACCATACAGTGCTGGAATATGGTCCTCCACGCCACTCCCCTCCTATGGTGGATGACCCCTGGTATCCCCCCTATGAACAAAAGCACCACAATGGGAAACATAAACCAAGCAAATGAAAACACCATGACTGATCTCCCAGGCCTAGATGCAGGTCAGGTGAGGGGATTGCAGTAGTTATGAGTCTGGGACTGCAGCGTGAAAATTGGATTTGAGGCCAGTGAATCTGGAGAAGTAAATGGAAGCCTTCCAAAGGGAGTATAGCTAGCTGAGGGAAGCTGGGTTTGAATTTGCAAATGAGAGATGTATAATGCTGCCTGCGCTGTTTAGCTAAAGTGCAAGAAAAGATCAACAATATGATGGCTGTTATGAGAGTTTCTTGGAATGATCACCCTTGGACTATGGACACTAAATATATACGTACAAACATATGAACATACAAATTTTCCAGCAGAAACAGGCCACATGGTCTACCAAGTCTGCTCGAGTGCGCAGCTAGCACCCTTACCTTGCAGCTGCCCCTTCCCCTTCACAATTACCCCCCTCACCCTGTCCCATCCCCTTTTGAAACTAACCACTATCTTACAGGATACCACCTCCTCCAGAAGAGTGTTTGATTTTGCCACAACCCTCTCCATGAAAAAGTGTCTCCTCATTTCCCCCCTATATCTTCTCCCCTCCAATCTAAGACCATGCCCTCTTGTGTCCCTCCCCCTTCTTGCGTACATATCTCTTCAGTACATGTCTTGTTTATCCCTTTTAAGTACTTAAAGGTCTCAATCATATCCCCCCAATCCCTTCTCTTCTGCAGGGAGTACATATTCAACTCACTCAGCCTCTCCTCATATGGCCTGTCCTCCAATCCCTAGATAATCTTCATCGCTCTGCATTGTACACCTTCTAGTAATCTTACATCCTTCTTCAGATATGGGCGCCAGTACTGCATGCAGCACTCCAGGTGTGGCCTGACCAATGGCCTGTAGAGAGGCAGGATCACCTCCCTGCTCCTGGAGAAGAGTCCTCTCGCAATACATCCCAGCATCCTGTTGGCCTTTGCTGCCGCTTTCCTACACTGCTCTGTATTGTTCATTTTCCCCATTACAACCACCCCTAGATCCCTTTCCTCCTTGGTGGTACCTAGCTGCACTCCTCCCAGCTCCTGGAGCGTGACCTAGACCGACATCGGTCACCTGAGTCCCGGGAGTAACGTCGGTGGTCCTGAGACCCAGTGCGGGAACAAGCCTTGGAGGGAGGTGAAGGCTGGAGCTCTGACGACTTCCTTGGGGAAGACTCACCTTCCAGCTGTGGTTTATCCGCAGGGTCCGGTACTGGTGTCTGGGCCGGTGACGGGGAAGACCGCTTATGGACCTGCCCCCACCAAAAGGAAAAAAGATCCTTGAGCTCATCCTTGGTGAGCTCATCCTTGGTGAATATTTCAGCCATTCGTTTTGGGAAGGAAGTCTCCGGAATGTTGGGGCCCGAAGGAGAGCTCTCCTGAGGGCTCAGGGGGGAGGAGGACTTGGGCGACAGGGACGTTGGTTCTTCCACGACCGTCCCGTCCTTCACCCCTTTCGACGGCGTTGGTGTAGGGACCAAGAAGAGAGTGCCAGGGGCTGGAGAGCCCTTGGTCTCCGGAGGCACACCTTTAGCAGGCGGCGCAGTGCCTTAGCAGGTGGGGCGAAACAGGCACCTCTAAGGGCCCAGCGGCTTCTCTCCCCTGATGGGCCGGCCTTAGCCTGAAGTAGTCTTGAGGCTCTTCAGAGAGAGACAAGGGCAGGCCTTTTAAAGGAAGCGCTTGAGCTTTAAGGGCCTTAAGGTGGCGGATGCAGGTCCGGCTGTAAAGGCCTGGCAATCTGCGCAGTTGGCAGTGTCGTGGTCTGGGCCTAGACAAAAAATGCACCGCCGATGGTCGTTCTTCACTGGGATCTGCCTCCCATACTCACACTTGTTTAAGTGTTCAGGAGATACCGACGCCCGAGAAGACATCTGTCAATCTCGGCCGGGAAACGGCTGACGTCGGTCTCGGTAAACGGAGCTGAGAGCAAGGAAAACAACACTTAAAAGGTGGAAAAAGCAACCGACAGGCAGTGGACTGATGTCGGGTACCTGAAGACGAGGAAACCCGTCAAAAACAAAAGAATTATCTTGATTGTAGATCAAATCCATGAGGTTCTTTAGCTGCAACTGCAAGCAGAAGCTGTTCCTTCGACTTCATGTACAGGACGCAGCGGGAAGGAACTGTGGTGGAGCTGGGTCCGCACCCTCTTGTACCCTGACTGACATCGGGACGGGGCTGGCGTCACAGGCAGTTCCTGCTGTGTATTGCTGGCAGAAGTTTCAACGGAGGGTCCTAGTGCCTGCGGCGTAGTCCTGATTGCAATAGCCTGCTGCAAGAGCTCCCACTCGAAGTAAGATCTGTCCTCCATGTATTATTATATGTACTGTCATTTCCCCAGTCCACAAACAACGCAACCCTTATGGTCATTTCTCAGACCAAGTCGTATGTGTGCAGAGACATGCTGATGTAGTAATTTAATTTCCTAAACATAACACGCAATACTGAACTCAGAAAATAACAAAAAACAACAAAGGTCGAGGAAGGGGCGGACATTTTTTTTACACTCCCTACTTTTGTGAAGTGAAACAATGTTGTTTTTTTGCAGGTGAACAGAATATCACCATCCTCGCCAGGAACGTAGAGCAAGTAGTTATCTGTGAACCTCTATCTCCGATTGCACAGTGCATGGGCAAGATCAAAGCAGTCATACAATCTATCCTGGCTGAGTAATCACGTGCTCGATCCTGTCCCGCGGGTGTAGGCAGGCATACTCCAAGCACTCCATGGTGTGCAATTTTATTTAAGGGGGTAGCAAATCAGCTCTGAACTGCTTCCTTTTTCCATGAAAATTATCAAAGAAAATACTGAATCTTTCTGTAATTTTATTCATAGGAGTTAAAACTAGAAGGACTGGTCACTAATACTCTCTTTGCATCCCAGGGACAATACAGCTTTAAAGGCTCTGGGCTGGTATGTGGGTGTCTTAGGGAACAATGCATGACAACTACCATGGTCATGAGATACAAAAGTTGTATTTATTGTGCCAAATGAGGCAACAAACACGGTCCTGGTTACTTTTGTATATTGTCTGGCTACACCCCGGGGGGGGGTAGCAGTGACTCCACGTGGTGTGCAGATCTGAAATCCCTGGCTACACCCTTGTCCTGTCCGTGGTGGTTCTATTTGAGACAGAGATACTGGCACAAAAAGATGCATATTCTGAATTCAATCTAACCCCTGTAATAGAAAAAAACACTTCAACAAATGAGCTGAAACGTCAGGTGAAGAGAGACTGCCTCAACAACAGACAGTAGTTGAGGTAGCAGTGACAAGGAACAATTAGGGGGGTTGTTCTTTAAACAAAAAAATGATGACTGAAAACTGTCATTTTCTTGTAAGAGTTTGTAGGAGGGGGATGAAGGAAAGACAGGTAATGAATGGGATGGAATGGCTTTCCTGAGGAGGTCGTGGAGTCAGGAACAGTGGGGGAATTCAAGAATGCATGGGACAGACATAAGACAATTCTAGTGGGGAGTAGGAGGAAGTAGGCTGTTGGTTAACTAGGACCTGCAGCTTATCCATTTGGTAGGGAAATGGGCAGACTGGGTGGGCCAAGCGGTCCTTACACATTTTGTTGTTGTTACTACCCCCCCCTGTATTGCTCTTTCCTGGTTTTGTTTCCCAGGTGCATTATTATGCACTTCTTTGCATTGAATCCAAGTTGCCATACTTCTGACCATTCCTCCAACCTTACCAAGTCCTTCTCATCCTTTCCACACCTCCTTGTGTATCAACCCTGTTGCAGATCTCTGTGTCATCTGCAAAGAGGCATACTTTTCCTTCCAGTCCCCCTGTAATGTCGCTTATAAAGACATTAAAAAGGACCAGACCCAGTACTGACCCCTGCGGTACCCCACTAGTAACCCCCCTTTCTTCAGAGTGGACTTTGTTTACTATTATCTTCTGTGTCCTGTTGTCCAGTCAATGTTTTACCAAGGCTACCACACTGGGACCCACTCCCAGGCTGGCTAATTTGTGTATTAACCTTTTGTGTGGGACTGTGTCAAATGCCTTGCTAAAGTCTAGGTAGGCCATGTCCACAGCCCCTCCCTGGTCTACTACATTGGTCACCCAGTCAAAGAAATCGATTAGCTTCATCTGACATGACCTTCCTGCTGTGAACCCATGCTGCTTTGGGTCCTGTGCCCCACTGGCCTCTAGGTACTCAACAGTTCCTTCCTTCAGAAGTGATTCCATCACTTTCCCTAACACAGAGGTTAAACTGACAGGTCTGTAGTTTCCTGCCTCTGTCTTGCTCCCACTTTTGTGAAGGGGAATCACATCTGCCCCCCTCCAGTCCTCAGGTACCACACCATCCTTCCATGATTTGTTAAATAGGGTAGTCAGTGGTGTCGTTAGTTCTTCCCTTAATTCATTTAGAATTCTGGGGTGAATCCTGTTAGGCCCCATTGATTTGTCCACCTACAGTTTTAGGAGTTCTTTCAGAACCCTTTCTTCTGTGAAAGGACTGGGATCGACCCCGCTATGCACAGCGCTTCTGTTAATTAGATTCGGTACCTCCCCCTCTTTTGTGAATACTGAGCAGATGTATTCATTCAGTATCCCTGCTTTTTCACTGTCCCTCTCTGCCCACCCACCGTCCAGTCTATTCAGCCTATAGAGGGTTGCGGCGCTCTCCATGTTAATTTCATGAGCATATTCTGTTCTGATTTTGGATTCAGCACCTCATAGAAAAGCCTATTCGTATTAATGTGCAACATGCAAATATTTGAGGAATGTAGGTAAAAAAAGCTACTCAGTAGTACAGAGCTGAAACTTTTAATAAGCAATCTGCCAAGCATATTATTGCCTCAGGCATTGTCAAACCTTGCAATATACACTGCATTTCCGAACATGTATTTTATTATGCCCGAAATAATTCATTGCACAATAACATCTGGTAAAGAATGGAAAAAATGGGGGTTTGGGGATGGGAAATTTAATTTCTTTTCAGAGTTGGATTATTTTCACTTTTTTCTTTTTTAAAGAAGCAGTTTGACAGTGAACATTTCATTCAGCACAGAGGTTAGGCTTAGATAATTTCATATATTCTGAAGAATCTGTGTAAGTGAAAGTCTAGTCTGCTGATCACTATCTGCAGTCCAAACTCATGTGCAAGGCTAAGAAAAGGGCTAACCTAATGTCATATCCCCGAACTAGATTATAACGGTTGGGTGACATTCATAATGAAAGGTTAGCTGTATTACACAAAGGAAGTAACTATTACCTTTTGTAGCAATACAAAGTGAAAAAAAAAGTATCTGTTATTTTCATTTTTTTTTACCACAATTGACTAACATGCATATACTTTACTTCAAAAACTAAGGGGGAAGGGGGAAAGAGAACATTGTTTAACCACTAAGCCGAAGTTTGTTTCCAGATGCGACCTGGGAGCACAAGGAAGTTAAGTGACTTGCTCAGGATCACACAGTATGCAGCTAGGTGGCTGTGGGATTCAAACCCAGGTCTCCGGCTCTGAGCCTTAACCCACTGCACTATATTGCCTCCAACAAAACAACATGTAACCATAAACAATTACAAGAGTAAACACCTCTAGAACACTAATAAATAGCTCCATCTATGAGAGATGATTGCCTTGCCTCCTTACACAGGGTTCACACTTGATAGTAAACGGTGCCAGAGCACAAGCCCTCACATCACATAATGTTGATGTTCACCCTAACAGTCATGAATTACACAGTAAACTACTGCTCCGCAGACACATAAACCACTGTGTTTGTTTCTGCTAGTTAAAAAAATAAACACAAAACACATTTGGGCAACAATAATTCTTTATTAATATATATTTTTTTCATAGTGTTTTTATTATATTTTGAAAACAGAACATTGTACTGACATTTCCTTTATACAATGTATGCACCTGATAATAGATTTTATACAGTAAAAAAAAGTAAATATTCTTATCAGAACAGTTACAGATTCCTCATAATTATGCCCCACCCCTAATTATCCCATCCACATAGCATATATTTTATTATAATGTAAATGTTTACATTTTCTATACAGAGGTATTCCATTATATTTTCAGTGGTGGAGGAAGTAGTATTCTAATGGGCTCCCATTCAGGAATTGTCTGATCAAAGGATTCTGAGAAATTCATAGATAGTTTTTCCATAATTAGGGTGCTCTTCAAATTAATATGCCACATTGTGTGATCAAATGCTGGAATCTTAGGGCTTTTCTAGTTTTCCAGAAGAAAAAATTATTCACCTTAATAATGTTGTTTCTTCTAATGGAGTCTTGCTGTATTCTGACTATTGCAGTTAGGTCCTGCCTTTCAACTGCCCCGGAGAACAAAGAGTTAACTTTCCATGGCCAGCATGGAACATTCAGCGTGAGCTTGGTTGAAGCCTCTGTCTGCTGTTGTTTAAACTCCAACCATCAGATCTTTGCAAGCAATACTCACTAGAAGTTCTGTGTGGAAACTGTAAGACTCACACTAGCCAACTGGCAACTAAATTTATTAAAAAAGGTTTTTTTTTTTGTTTCAAAGCAAAGACTCAAGTCAGGAAACCCAAAAAACAAAACACAACACACACCCATAATAAAGGAGGGTGAAAAGGGGCACCTCTAGGGTGCCAACACTGCTCCTGCCCACCCACATCCCAAAATCCAGGTTCTGAGAGGGAGGCGGGGGAGGTCAGGGCTCTGTAAGACTCCATTAGAAGAAACAACATTACTAGGTAATTTTTTCTTCAAACATGAATCTTGCTGTATTCTAGCTATACAGACTACCAAGCAGTACCTCCATGGAGGAGGGACAGAACCTACTTTGGGAATAGGCTCTGAAGAACTGCTATGCAAACCAAGCATCACTCCTAGCCTGGATATCCAGAGGAATGCTTGGTGAATGTATGGACTGTTTTCCAGGTGGCTGCTGACAAATCTCTAAGATAGAATATCCTGGCAGCAGCCAGGGAAGCAGCTGTACCTCTAGTAGAGTGAGCCCTCAGGCCTGAGGGTGGTGTTATACCCAGTTTTTCATAGCAGAATTGTATACAAGAGACAATCCACCTGGCAATAGATCTTTTAGTGGCAGGTTTTCCCTTACCGACCTCTCCATATGTGAGGAACAACTGGAGGGACTCAAACCTGTGACCCTTACTGCACTCTATGTAGTAGCTGAGGGCCCTTTTAACATCCAAGCTGTGCAACCTCCTCTCTCCAGAGGAGGAATGGTCAGTGAAGAAAACAGGGAGAGACACAGACTGATTAAGGTGGAAATCTGAAACCACCTTAGGCAAAAACTTCCTGTTAGTTCTTAGGACCACTTTATCTCTATGGAAAGAGATGAAATCAGGCTCCACTGACAGGGCTTGCAATTCACTGGTACGCCTGGCAGAGGTAATGGCTAACAAAAACACAGTTTTCCAAGTCAAGTACTTAAGCTCTACAGAGGACAAAGGCTCAAAGGGTGGTTGCATAAGCTGAGCAATGCAAACATTAAGGTCCCAAGCAGGAGCAGGGTCCCTAAAGGGGGGATTGCTGTGCAGCAATCCCTTGAAGAACTTACAAAACACAGGATGGGCTGACAGAGGAGAGGGCTTGCCTACTGACAAGAAGGCAGAAACAGCTGCCAGATGCACTTTAAGTGTAGCTGGCCTAAGTCCCAAGCCATTAAGATGAACCATATAGTCCAGGACTGTAGGCAACCCAGCAGATTCTGGAGAAATATGCTTATTAGAGCACCAAATAGTGAACCTTTTCCATATGGAGTTGTATGTCTTTCTGTTGGAAGGCTTTCAAGAAGCCTTAAGGATATCCAGAACCCCTTGAGAAAAGTGTAGATCAGCAAACTCTAACTCTTCAAGAGCCATGTCTTGAGATTGAGAGATTTGAAGTTCGAATACCAAATCCTGCCCTGAGAGGATGTCAACAGGTTGTAATTCCTGGGAAGAGACAGGGGAAGGTGGACTGTTAAGGACAGCAACAGTGGGTACCAGGGCTGTCTGGCCCAGTCTTGAGCAAACAGAATCACTTTGCATGGTTGAGACCTGATCTTGACTAGCACTTTGAACAGGAGAGGGAAGGGGAGGGGGGGGCATACAGGAACTTCCCTTCCCAATTCAGAATCAGAGCATCCAGGGGGACTGAGCCCAAGACTGGGGTCTGCAACAAGAGAGAGGAAGTTGGTGATTGTCTGGAGCTGCAAAAAGATCTATCTGTGGAGTGCCCCATCTCAAGAAAATCACTTCCAAAACTAGGGGATCTAGGGTCTATTCATGATGGCCCTGGCATATCCTGCTGAGAGCATCTGCTATGACATTGTCCTTCCCTGGGAGGTGAACTGCTATCAAAGAAGTTTGCAGGGGAATAGGCCAGAGACCACAACTTCATTGCTTCTGTGCACAAGGCTGTAGACCAAGTGCCTCCTTGCTTGTTGATGTACCACATTGTGGTAGTATTGTCTGTTCTGATCTGGACCACCTTGTTCTGTACAGATTTGGGAAAGGCTTGCAGTGCCAGAAACACTGCTGTGAGTTCCAAGAGATTGATGTGAAGCAGAGATTCTTGAGGTGACCACAGCCCTTGGGTGGTAAGATCCCCCCAAGTGGGCTCCCCAGCCCAGCAGGGAGGCATCTGTGGTGAGTATAACTGAATGAGACTGAGTGACAAAAGGAACTTCCTGTCTCAAACTATCCTGATCCTGCTACCATTGCAAAGCCTGGATCAGGGTTCGAGTCACTGGGACTAGTTTGGTAAGGGAATCCTTTCTTTGGGACCAGAAGGCTCTTAAGTGGAACTGAATGTCCCTCATCTGGAATCTTGCCCCCTGGACCACTGCTGTAGAAGCTGCCATGTGGCCCAGGAGCTGCAAAGAAATGCCTTGCTGGTCAAGACACCTGAAGGGTGAATGAAGAGGCCAGTTCTATAAGGGTCCTTGCCCTGTCCTGGGGAAGGAAGGCTTTTGCTCTTATTGTATCCAGCTCTGCCCCTATAAAGGTGAGGAGCTGTACTGGCTTGAGAACTGACTTTGGAAGGTTGCTGAGGAATCCTAAGGAAGTGAGCACTTGCTGAGTTATTTGCAGATGTAACTTGACTTGGTCTGGAGACTGACACACTATGAGGCAGTCGTCCAAGTATGGGAAGATGGAGATCTTTTTTCTCCTTAGGAAAGCAACCACTACTGCCAGGCACTTTGTGAACACCCTTGAGGCTGATGTTAGGCCAAAGGGCATTGCTCTGAATTGATAGTGGCCTGAGGGCAACTTGAACCTGAGGTACTTTCTGTGGGAGCACCTGATGGGAATGTGAAAGTATGCATCTTTGAGGTCCAGGGAGGTTAGCCAGTCCCCTGGCCTTAGAGAGGGCAGAATTATTCCCAGAGTCACCATTTTGAATTTTGGTTTTAAAAGGTGCTTATTCAGATATCTTAGATCCAGGATGGGCTGCCATTCTCCTGTCTTTTGGGGGGTTAGGAAGTACCTGGAGTACAATCCTTTGCCCTTGTGTAGGGTAGGAACCCTTTCTATGGCTCTGAGAGCCAGGAGGGAAGAAACTTCAGCCTCTAGGGCAAGGGTCTCTGATGGATTTGCAGGTGGAAAGGATCTGGTTCTCATCTTGGGAAACTTTTTGAAGCTGAGAACCAGTCCCTGGCTTATTACTTCCAGGACCCACTTGTCTGATGTCAAAGACTTCCAGTCCTGGACAAAGTAAGCCAGCCTGCCCCCTACAGGTATTGGAGAATCGGCCCATGCAGACCCATCAGGGTGTCTGCTTGGCAGGGGCTTTAGGCTGAGGGGTGGAAGCAGGCCTGCTCATTCCCCGTCTGCCTCTCCCTCTGAAGAACCCCCCCTATGAGCATAAGCAGAAGGGGAGGCCTGAGCTTGGTAAAAATGCCTTTGAAAGGGCCTGCCCCTGCCCCTGGAATGCTGTCTCTGAGGAGTGGCTTGCCTTTCTTTGGCCTGAGCACTCCTGTAGGTGGTCCTGTACTCATCCATCTTCTTCATGTAATTCTCTGTCTGCTCCCCAAACAGAGAATTACCAATGACAGGAAAATCCATGGCCTTAGTCTGGGTATCCTGTGATAGGCTAGTACATCTGAGCTAAGCCATCCTCCGAAGGGCCACAGATGTAGCCATGACTCTAGATGAAACATCATTGGAGTCCACAGCAGCATGAAATTGCACCTTGGATGCCTCAATCCCATCCACAGCCACCTTCTCCAGCTCCTTGGCAAGCTGGTCAGGGGTCTGTTTAGCCAGAGCCAGCACAGTGTCCCACCTGGACTTCTGGTATCTAACTGTGTAGGCCATATAGTTAGCCTGCCTGAGTCCCAAAGATGCTGCCATGTACTGCTTTTTTGCCATGGCATCAATCCTCCTGGAATCCTTATCTGGGGGGTGTGAAGCCAAGGGAATATTTGCCTTATCATAGGCAGCAGCCTGCACTACCCCAACACGGCTGCATTGCTGGGAAAGGAACTCCATGTCCGAGCCTGAAAGGGTATACCTCTTGTCCATTCTTTTGTCCACAGGATGTATGGAATTAAGAGTCTTTAGAATGTTAAATGTCTGTTTCCCAAAATATTTATGGAGGGGAATAGACAATCTCCTGGACTCTGGGATGTCCATCTCAACAAAATCAGGCTCCTCCTGATCCTCTACTGCTTCTTCCATTGGAAGTTGATGGGGTTTCAGCCACTTTCTTGTAAAACATAAAGTGGGAAGGGGACTCAGAAAGCCTAGGAGGAGAAACACCTGAAGGTCTGTCTGGGGAGATGTCCGGGTCAATAGGCACATCCAGACTTTCATAATTACCATCATCATCATTACCCTCATACTCTCCCTCCTCTGGTTCATAAAATGTTTCTAAAGTATAATCCGGAACCGGGGGAACTGACCGAACCGAGCCCCTGACAGATGGTGCCAGTTCAGCCGGAACCAAAGTCAGCAACTGAACTATCCTTATCACTTTGGCTATTTCATCAGCGGTCAGAGAAAGAATTTGTGGATCCGAACCAGATGATTTTTCCCTTCTGTTTCTTTTAACTGGAACCGACTCCTCAGAATCGGTTCTCCTTTTGCCCGAAGAAGTTTCACCCTGGTCAGAGGGCATTCCTTCTGGTTCAGTTGGAACTGAACCGGGCTGGCCATCCGGGCCAGTGGACTTCTCAGCCTCCCTTTCCCTCAGTCTACCTACTCTCTTATCCTGGGTAGCTTTGAGGAAACTTTTACAAATTTGGCAGTCTGAATCGAGGTGGTCAAACCCCAGACAATAAACACAGGTGGTGTGGGTATCGACCTTAGCAAAGGCTTCCCCACACACACTACAGTGTTGAGACCCAGCGGGTCCATTTTTTTTCTTGGGTTTCTCAGACATGTCCAATCCTATCCAAAACTTACCCTTTTTTCAGCAATCCACCAGTCAAGACACCCCTATCGATTCCTGACCGTGTTATGGGTCTTGGAAAAAAACGTAATTAAATCCATTTTTTTTTTAGAACCGATAAGAACCATTACCACACTCTAATAAATTCAAAAGTTTTTTTAAAACTAATCTGATCAGTTCAAACCGAACCGATCCAATGTTTACAAGCTCCACACAGAAACTAAATGCAAAACCTATCTAGTACTCACGGTACCACAGACAGAGACTTAAACTGACAGGTTCAGTAGCAGAAATTCAGTAGAAACCGAGTGGAAAAAATGACACTTTAACTGACTTTTTTGAACCGAGCTAAGGAGAAATCTCCGGAGCAACTGTTCAGTGAGGCGGAGTAAAGAATCTGACAGTTGGAGTTTAAACAACAGCAGACAGAGGCTTCAACTGAGCTCGCGCTGAACGTTCCATGCTGGCCATGGAAGGTTAACTCTTTGTTCTCCGGGGCAGTTGAAAGGCAGGACGTAACCGCAATAGTCAGAATACAGCAAGACTTCATGTTGTTTGAATCATATATTTTGTTGTTATGGATGTTTTTACTGCATTATAATAAGTTTTTTGTTCTTTATAGAAAATCAAACTGGAAGAATCATTTAATATTAAAATATTAATTTTTACTCGTATAGGTACATTTAGAATTTTTCCCAAATTAGAACTTGTCTGAACCCACCATTCCAATATAAAAGGGCATTCCCAAATCAGAAGCGGCATGTTTACTTTTTTGCCACACATATGCCAACAGTCTGGAGAATTTCTGATCCCCATTTCAAATAGACAGTTTGTTGTACAATGTACTCTGGTTAAAATGTATACTGTGTCATTTTAATTTTTGCATAATAGACATTTTTGTTAGCTTCAATCCATATTTTATCCCGGGTCTTTGCACTTATTGCCTCCGCTAGTTATTGTTCCCATTTACTGTAATTCTTATTCTATTTTTTGCTGTTTCCCATTTGCCCAGTGTTTGTGATATCAGTACATTTTGCTGATTGGTGGTTTTTTTTACTACATAGTTGTATCATGTTATTATAGGAGAAGCGTTGATTCTTCCAGTCTGTTGAGTCCTTTAATAATGTTATCTTCTCTATGTTCTTGTAAATCTGTTTTAGTTGTACATATTCTATCCATAATATATTTGATTGGGAATATTTATTTTGTAGTTGTTCAGACTGAGTCAGACCTGTATTCCCAATCAAATCGTGTCAGAATTTAATCTTTATATTTCATAGTTTTTGCACTATACTTTTAGTGAAAATCTTTAATTTATTATATGTTGGGTCTGACTTTACTGCAATCTAGGACCATGGTATTGTAATTGAGTTATTTTTAGTTAAGTGTTTAATCATTTTTGCTGTATCCATAAGTACCTGATTATTAGTTTTATTATAGTTGGTGGGTCAAAGAGAATTCCATAGATGGGGAAAGAAGGATGCTAATTTTTTTATGATGGTTTCAAGAATACAATTCTTCTACTTTATCGTTTTCCCAGTCAATGTATTTCCATATCTGTGATAATTTTACTGCCTGGTAAGATATTGTAGGATCCGGGCATCCTAGCCCCCTTTTCTCTCTTGGTGTTATTAAGATACTATATACCATGTGATTGTGGGTGAACCCCCACACCATAGGATTTTTTTGAAGACCACCCTAAATGTATTTATCATGGTCTCAGATATTGCTCCTAACTCAGCTTGATATAGGTATAATATGTGAGGAAGAATCATCATTTTAATTACTTTGATCCTTCCCCAGAGTGACAGATCCAGATTCCACCACCTGTCCATCATGTTTTGTATTTTATTTTTAACTCTTATTGCATTTCTGTTTACCGTATTGTATACATCTTTGGTCAGTAACGCACCTAAATATTCTATTTCATTTGCTTTTTAATGTCTTTTGCTATATTTATCTCTTAGCTTAGTTTATTTAATTCCAAGATAACTGATTTCTCCTTATTCTATTTCAAACCAGACAGATCGGAATATCATGCCACCTCACTCATTAAGGCTGGAAATGATCTCAAAGGTTCTTTGAGCAGTGCCATAATATTGTCTGCATACATGTTTAATTTCACCATTTCATTTCCCAATTTTAATCCTATTATGTGCAGGTTCTCCTTTTTATGAATTAAAAGAGGATCCAGTTATAATCTAAAAAGTATAGGTGAGGGGGGCATCCCTGCCTTACACTGTTGTATACCTGCACAGGAGTTGTGCAGTATTGATTTAGTCTCAGTTGTGTTTTAGGGTTTGAGTAAAAATGCTTTGCAGACATTTATGAATTGTTTGGGGGAAAGTTAGTACTTCTAGACACTTGAACATAAATTCCCAACTCATTATGTAAAAAGCCGTTGTGGCATCTAGGGCAATGACCACCCTTTCTTCATTAGTTTTTTTCTTGTTCGTGTATTAGGGCCTGTACCATTGTTAATCCCTGAAAAATGGTTCTGCCTTTCACAAAACCTGTTTGGTTTTAATGGGCTAACCCTGGAACTTCAGCTTCAGTGCTTTTAACCATTCACTTACTGACAATTGTGTATTCTGTATTCATAAGTGCTATTGGTCTATAGCTTTCTGGGAATGTAGGATTTTTGTTCTCTTTTTGAATTAAAACTACTAATGCTTCTACTGTACCATTGTTGCTGTGCATTTTGCTGATTTTTCAATTTCAGTTATCATTTTAACTAACCATGGAGCTAGCATTTCTTTAAAGGCACCAAAAAATTCAGAGGTTAGTCCATCAGCCCCTGGAGATTTGTTTTTTGGTGATGCTTGGATTGCATCAATGACTTATTTTACTGTAATGGGTTTCCATATTATTTGGGCTACAGTGGTATCTATGTCCATTAGATATTTTATTATTTTATCTGGTTGTTTTATGTATTCTTAGTGGTATACTTTTGTAAAACATTCCTTAAATATCTCACCAATTTTATTAATTCTGTATAGTTATTACCTGAAGTATCTTGAATAGTTACTATTGTCTTTTTCCCATGTTCTTTTTTACCATATGTGCCAATAACTTTCCAGTTTTATCTCCATTATAATAGATATGTGTCCTTAACATTCTCATGTGTTTTCCAATAGTGTTATTTAAATATTGAGTGGGTTGTATTTATTTCCTTCTAATTCTTTTTGCTAGTGTTGTTTCACTATTTGTTATCCTGGTTTTTATTTCTTATATGTCTCTAATCATAGTAATTTGTTTTTCTGCTGCTTTTTATTTCACTTTCATAAGGTACAATACATGCTCTCAAAGTTGCTTTGAAAGCATCCCATATATCAGTAACTTTACTAGTCTGGTTATAATTAAAGTGCCAACATTGTTGCATAGTAGCTGCAATATGGGATGTGAAATCTGCAACTCTCAATAGCTGATTATTAAATCACCATTGAGGTATTTTAACCTTTCTTTAGTCAGACCAAAAAGAATATGTATCATCTTATGATCAGATAGATGTTTATTGAATATTTCCACATCTTTTATGTTCTCATCAATTTTTGCTGAAGCCATAATGTAATCCAATCTAGATGATGTACCAATTGGATTGAAGTAAAAATTGAATTGTTTTGTTGTAGAGTTCTTTAATCTCTAAATGCCTATTAAATTCATGTCTTGTAAAAATTATTTTAGTTGTCTAGAAGTTTTCCTGTCTGTATTTGAGACTGATGTAGATTTATCTATTTGAATATCTAAGTAGGCAATGAAGTCCCCTCCTATTATAATGTCTGCCTGCCCTAGTGTGACTAGGTCTGAGGTTATTTTTGCTAAGAATACCTGACAGTTTATGAATTGGGTGTAGACTGATACTATAATATATTATTTACCCATGATAAAGCATTTTATTACTATTATCCTTCTCTCTTCATCTGTATACTGCTTTTTAACTCTGATTTCTGAATTTTTCGTGATTAGTATTGCTACACCTCTGCTTTTATTTGTGCCTGTAGAGAGATATACATGTTTAACCCAATATGTTATTTATTTTAGAATTTCCATTTCCTTTTTTTTTTTTACCTTTGTTTATGTCCCCTTCTTTCTGGTGTTCGGACTCTCTCTGGGGTGGTCTTTCAGTTCTGATATTCTCCAACCCACCTGAAGTCTCCAGTCTCTGCTCCAAGTGGGCCTAGCTCCATCTGCTGCACCTGGCTGCCTGATGCTATATTGCTGCTAATATTGTAATGTTGGCCCTCCTACAGCTACGGGTGAACTTGTTCAGAAGATGATACTGCCCATTTTCAACTACTGTGACATAGTCTATGGTGCTGCCCTCTAAGTCCTCCCTGGCCACATTGGACACCCTCTTTAATTCTTCTTCAATTCCTTCTGCCACTTTGCCCTGGGTGCCCCCCTCACACCCACTGCTGCAATCTTTATCATGCCCTATCCTTCCCCTTTCTAACAAATAGGTGACTTTCCCACTGTGCTAAATTCACCTCCAAGCACTGGTTGGTTGAGCTGCCTTCCTACCTCACCTCCTCCTTTATAACCCCCCTATCCTCCCATTCTCTCAGATATACGGACTCCTACACCCTGGTAGTCTCCTGCAGATCCACGCAAATTGGCCAATCCGGTTACACTCCCCACCTCCCAAAAATCTGCAGTTCCCTTCCTCTCAAATCCAGCACTCATCCTCCACCTACTCCATCAGCTCTGCTCTCAATAATTTCCTTGCATCTAGCTGCTCCTGCCATGTCCCTCCCTAATTCCCTCTTCCAAGCCCTGGAGAAACCTTATCCCTCTACTCTCACCTTCTTTTTACCCTGTGCATCCCCACCCCCCAAATTTCTTGCTCTCCTCCCCTTCCCCCTAACTGCTCCCCCTTACTGGCCTCCCTTGATCTCTCACAGAATGTAAGGGACCCCGAATTCTCTCCATGGGCCCCTCTCCTACCCCCAAGGGGTTTGTATCTCTCATCTACTCCTTTCTCCCACCATCCCACTTATCTCCCTAGCCTTGCAGTCATCTTACAGGGTTCTTAGCATCCTAAAGGGATCCTACTGACTCTAGGCTTGTCTCCTGTCCCTTCCCATCTACCTGTCCCCTTAGCCTTTGCAGTCCCCTTGCAGGGTTCTCAGCATCCTGAGAGGGACCTACTGTGCCTAGGTATGTCTCCTTTCTTTCCCCTTCCCCTTTTTACCTTTTCTCCCTAGCCTTCACATTCCCCTTGCAAGGTTATCAGCATCCTAAAAGGTCCTCTCTTGGGTTAGGTCCTATTCCCCCTCCTAGCATTTAAGTCACACATCCTCCTTCTCTCTCCTTCCTCTTTAAATCCCTACAGCCTTATCACCTTTCTATCTAGCCCCACAACCCCTTTGCAGGGTTTCCCACTTCATGAAGGTGTCTCTCTGGGACACTGCCTTGTACCCTTCTCTCTGCCCCCCATCCCCTTGCATGGTTCCTCACATCCTGAATGGGTCTCCAGGGACACAACTCTTCCCCCTTCCCACCTAACTCCTCCCTCTCCTTTCCCCCTTTTCTTTCTTGTAAGCATTTGTTTACTTATGAATCTGGCACTTATTATTGCCCACTCTTTCTACATGTTATGTGCAACACTGTTGTAACACCTGCCTTACAACTGTATAGTAATGTTGATCTTGTAACTTGAATATTTAATGTCTC
The DNA here is from genome assembly GCA_016271365.2 of Neoceratodus forsteri. Lineage (NCBI taxonomy): Eukaryota > Metazoa > Chordata > Ceratodontiformes > Ceratodontidae > Neoceratodus > Neoceratodus forsteri. The sequence goes on from JADMNL010000035.1 coordinate 65,492,520, forward strand.
ATTCCTATTGTACCCCTTCCCCCTAGGTTACACTGGGAGATGAGTGACTTGTTGCTCAGTGTGCCTTCTTGGTGAAACATTTCAATAAACAAATACAACTTCACTGCTGTTTGTCAGTATCTGCTTTACAATAAGTTTTAATAGGGACCTTATATGTGTTAATTCCTACTAGGGGTGGACACATCAGCTCTGGTAAAATAATTTTTATTTATTTATTTATTTGCTTTTGTTAACTGGGTAAGCACACTAGACAGCCAAGTGCCTATTTTCAGGTGTGACCCGAGAGATTACAAGATACATACATGAACATCAGGCAAATACAAGTGGAGGATTACATTACATAGAATTAGCACAACAGGGACTTTACAAGCATCAGATTTCTTCAGGCAAATAATAGTGAAGAGTTAATATAAAGTGACCAGAACACAGGGACATTGTAAAACAACAATACCAAAAACAGGTATTACAATACAGTATTAAACATTGCAGTCAGTAGGAAGAAGAGCAGTGTGAATTCATCGCTCCAGGCAGCAAGTTGTAAGGCTAGCAGTTAGAATAAGGAGGAGCCACAGTTGGGATAGAGTGGGCCCGGTGCGAGAGAAAGGAGTGCACAGTTATAGTGCTCACCCTGTTTTGCCAGTGGGCCCAAATGGTCCATTTTTATATATGCTGTGAGAACAGGAGGAGTATGAGCACAGTTGTGCTCTGCCCAAGTCATAATGTTTAGTTAGCATCTCAGTTAGTTGGGGCATCTCAGGCTGAGAGGGTTTCTCTAGTGCAGAGACAGGTGGCAGCCATTTTGAGAAAACCCCAGAGGGAGGCTTTAAAGCTCTGGTGCGAGGGAGAGGAGTGAGTGCTAGTTGGAAGAGAGTTCCAAACCCTGGGCGCATACGCAGCGAAGGCTCAGTCACCCATTTGTGTGTGGGTTTTAGGTACCAGGAGGGCATGGGAGCCACTGGATCGCAGGTTGTAGGAGGGTGTAGCAAGAACAAGGGTCTCAGCAAGGTTTTGAAGGGTGGCAGTTCTAACAGTATTATCAATGAAGTTGCCCACGACATAAATTAATTTTAATTTAGAGTAGAACTTAGATGAGCCTGAATGTAGGTCAAAACAGCATGACTGGGAGAAAACATCGGGCTGGCTAAATCAGAAACTCCTAGTAAGGTTTAAAAACAGCATTACCTCTCCTACCCCCATTGACAAGAAGATGGAATAATTGTTTTAAAGTGCCATCCTTAGAAATCACCTCAATTGAATGACAGATATGACTGATCTCAGCCTTTCACAACATTAAAAATTGAATCAGTCTGAAAACCTCACAACAGTGTGCTATGACCCAGCATCCATCAACCCTGGAAAAAAGGGACCTCAGCAAAAAGGCACCCCCCCAAAAAAAAATTGTCAGCTTTGTTACAAAACCTGAAACACACATCGTTTTTACAGCAATGTTTATTGAATGGTGCTGCCTGTTTTACTTGTGAAAATCATTGCCCATGATCTTTAGAACTTTGGAGACACAGGACCAATAAGCCAATAAGCTTGCTGACAGGGAGTACTAGACTGTGAGTTCCTGAGATGACATCAGCAGCAGCAGCTCTTTACCGACACATTCTTTTCTAAACAGGTAGTGAAATCAGAGTTACAAAAATAGCTCACAACTTTAAAATTAATTATATAATGGCAAGAAAGAATCCTGGATTCTGATTGGTCAGTGTGTGCCTGAGACAGTGATGATATTGCAGTATAACATCACTGTCATTAATTAGCATTAGCTTTGCTAGCTGTATTCATATAGCCTTTTTTTCCTCTTCTCTAAGAAACTCACTAAAACTCTACTAAAAACATTTTTTACATTTTTTTTTTATTTCGTATAACATCGAGCCATTCTATAATAGCAATAAGGCACTCCAGGATGTGTGTTATTGTGTAAAAATGTCACTCCTGGGGTGGTGGAAGCACTCGGCTTTGCCTCGTGCGCTAGCCCACCCCAGGAGTTACGCGGTTACACAGTTACACACACCGGTTTGCCTTACTGCTTAAGTAACATAGAAATATAGTTTCTGATATGTGATTTACTGGGGGTATGCTTATTCTACATCTGCAATGTAGCAGAAGGGGTGTCAGTTGCTCTTTAATGAGCTATAAAAATCAAATTTGTTTTACTTAAGGCCATATGTAAGCTCGTGGTGTGTTGATCCAAAATCCCAAATGCGTAACACTAGTTAGTAGAAGGCTGTACTAAAAACATTACTTCCACTGTCTTTACTGAGTCCTATAGTTATTATAAGTCACTGTCTAGGGTCTCTGGTGGGATTCAGAGATACAATCACCATTCTGACAGTATTATTAACTATAATAATTTATGGTGAGTTGATCAAGTATGGGGATTATATTTCTACATTTTTTAGATATCCAGATTGCGATTTGTAAATGACCATTGCTTTCCCTGTACCTTATTAGATCAGCACAATGATTTAATATTTATGCATGGCCACTGTAGACCTATTTAGGTAGGTCACAAAACCTCAGATTGCTGATCATGTTGTAAACTGTAGCTGTACGTATAAATTTTGCTGTCAGGTTGATGATCCAGGTTTTTCACTGTTGGTCCATTAGACCAGTGGCTCTAGACAATAATATGTACACACGGGAACTGGAAAACTAAATTAGGTCTGTGTCAAGCCTAAAACTTTGTAATATTTAGTGTGCAGTAACTGAACTGATGAATTCTACTTCAGGCTATTATCTGTCTTTCTTCAAATGTCCTTATCAATGGCGAGATTAGAGAACGTGCTCTCAGCTACTTACATGGTTAAATTAATTTCTGACGCGTGCAAAGGTCCCAATGCAGACAACTCTCATGGTGTATTCCTATCTGTTATTAACATAACTGCCACACACAGTGATCAGGCGACCATACATTTAATCCAGTATATATAATTTCTTCTTGTTAAAACTCTAAGGTATGACAAAAAAAAAAGAGAGTTTATTCAGCTATGCAAAAGTCCATTCTGTACCAGAGTCCGCTGATGTATTTAAAAATTAGATTTCTACAGACATGCTATTATGGCTAAGTCTGGCAGTCTGTTTCTCATACAGCAGTCACCAGTTTTAGCAGCAAGACATGTCTTCATTATGAGAATGGATCTGTGCTGTGTGACATGTTCAGGTGAGTGACGGTAGGTGGAGGGTGTGGGTGGTGGGTGCTGAGTGGGAGTTCGAGGTGGGGGTACAGATTTATGAGGGAAAATTTTCTTTTCATGGGATTTAAAACAAACAAACAAACAAAAAAAGCTGTTGAGGACAGTTTTCTTTTATAAGGGGACTTATCCGACACTGGGGAATGGGTACCCTGGTGTCTGGCGACTGTTCGGTGGTACCATGGTGGGCACCCCAGTGCTGCCACCTGCAAAATGGGAATGAGGGCAGGTGACTTGGAGGGGAGTGGATTGCAAAATAAGCAGTACTGGAGGTGGGCAACCCAGTCCACTTGTCTCGTATATTATGTATAAATAAAAGAAAACTTTGGGAAGGGTGGACAGGCAACCTGGAGGGGAGGGAGGGAGCAGAAAGAAATGGTATTGGGTGAGCCCCCTTAATAAATAAAAAAGCAAATAGGTAGATAGATAGACAGACAGAGAGATATAGTGACAGACAGAATAATGGATATGTGGCTCACTGCTCTCACTGTAGCCCACAACACAACTTCCAGCTGTGGCTGCAGAACTTAAGAAAGTCCCACTGTTCTCATACAGAGAATACAGCCATATTACACCTGTGCTGTACAAACTGCACTGGCTGCCAGTTTAGTGGTAGAACACCTTCAAGGTCAGCTTACTGACCTATAATGCCATACATGGACATGGACCAGGCTACCTGCAAGATCTCCTGCATCCTTACTACCCCCTCCGAGTCTCCGACTGCTCCACTCGGCTAATGGGGGATTGCTGGAGATTCCCTTGTTATGGTTAAAAACTTCTGGATCGCGGGCTTTTTCATGTGCAGCAGCAACCCTGTGGAATCCTCTACCTTATCAGATATAAGAATGCCTGACAGTGGAGAGCTTCAAAACTGCTTTAAAAACGTATTTATTTGGGCTCGCCTTTGGAGATATTTCCTAGTTTATGTTGGATCACTGTAGTTGTGTTTTTAAATAACTGATTGGATGACTGTTTTTAGAATTTTATTTTTTAAGTATTTTGTATGTACTGTGCAGCGCTTTGATACTTTGTGAATAGCGCTTTATAAATAAAATTATTATTATTATTATTAAGCTGGGCACTATGAATTTTACGATGCCCAGAAAAGGTATTTCTAGATAGTTTTTCCAAAAAATAAACACCAGAACCTAGCTAACTGGGTCCCATTTAGTTAGGTTCAGCTGTTTGTTTGTTTCTTAAAGAGATGATTTTTATCTATTTGTAATGTCTGTGAGTGTAAGAAAAAAAATGGCAGCTGTTCAGTATTTTTTTTACTGCACGAAGGGCAAGTCATGAAAATAAGTGCATGTGTTGGGTTTTTTACTGGTCACATCAAGAAGTTAACTCTAAAATGATTATAACTTTGGAACTGTATAATAGTTTTTCACAACACCTTCTAAAGGTATACCCTTTGGCATGGGCCCCTTCAACCCTAAAAAATGTCATAAAAAATTCCACACCATCTAGGCTGTAGGTGAGAGCAAAAAATACCCAATATTAAGTATAGGGAAAACTAAACATGGACTTTTCTGGGTTTTGTGATGCTCAGTATCTCACAAATTGACCAAGATGCTGTCACAAAACTTTTCACATCTTGAGACTCTGACAGCCTGACCATGCTTGTCAAATGTTGGTCCATCTCATCAAACTACACCAAAGTTATTAAGGTGCAAAGGTTGGGGTTTAACATTAAACAGCCTACTCAACCCTAACTATAGGGGTATTTTCCACACCCCTACAATATATATTCTTTACAAAAATCTCATCTTATCAGGTCCTTGCATCAGGTTAAAACCTATGAGAGACAGTCTGGACTACAGCAATCAATAAGCCAAGACAGGAAGGACCCTGCAATGAAACAGTGTTCTCTCTCTCCCCCCCCCCTTTTTCTGCCCTGGATGTCATCTGTTGCATGCTATAAGAACACCATACCTTGCGTAGGCAGAAATTAAAATAAATATTTGCTATTAAAATCAGTCATGTCATTCACTGGTCTATGTATAGAAATGTATTCAAATGTGTTTATGTCTACTTTATGCCCACAGCTAGAAAACAGCTTTCAGTTTGTAGGGCTACACAGTACGTAATCTAAGGTGCAGTAACATATTGCTTGGAGGAGGACTATGTTTTGCATACTGTTCACGTTACTGTTTTATTATAACAAGCTTTGGCCAATGCCAGTTTTGTTTGCATGCAAGGTTTAGTAGTGAAACTTTAGTAGTGAAACTAGGGTACAAGTTCAGGTCTGCAAAAAGAATCAAACACCTTGAACCCCAAGTGCTCAATTCTTTCAGACTGTGGTGAACTTTTAGGGAAGACAGGTGGACTTTTGGTTCAAAGTGAATGGGGCAGGCCAGATTAACCAGTCAAACTGCGGACTGCAGTTCACAACCACCACTGTGGTACAGCTTGTAGCCCAACCCAGAGAGAGGGTTGTGGTGCAGAAAAGTGAAAAAAAAAAACAGAGTGCTGAAAAAATATATTAATTGAGCCAAAAAGGCAAACACAAAATCTCTGATGCTTTGAATCTCACAGATTCCATGTTTGTGAGAAAAGTACCGCTCCACTCCTAGTTATCAGAGTCTCCCAACCCAATTCCCTTTATGAAAAACCCTTCTTGCTCCCAACTAACCAAACACATCCAGCCAGATCACAGCTGTGGCTCAGCAGTGATATCCCCCAGTCCCCCTTGAAGAGGGGTACTTGATCCAGTACTTTTCAGTGTCTTCATCAGTGATACTGGGGATGGCATTAAGGACAAAATTTGTCTATTTGCAGATGGCGCCAAACCTCTGTTGGAAGGTGGACACATTGTGAGGAGTACAGGGCCAAAGGGAGGGTCTGGAAAAGCTAGAGAGGTGATCCAGGATTTGGCAACTTGGTTTCAATGCAAAGTGAAAGATTAGAGGGAAGAAGTGAATGGAGAAATTCTAGAAGCAATCCAAAGGCTGACTCGTAATGGAGAGTTATTGCTGATGGGAGACTTCAACCTACCTGACATAGACTGGAGACTCTCAGCAGCAGCAACTAACAGTATCAGGGACATCCTGGACTCCTTGCAGGGTGCGTTCTTCAGGCAACTGGTAATGGAACCCAGTCATGAGGGAGCGATACTGGACCTAGTGCTGATGAACAGGAACAGTGTTGCTGACATCACAGTGGCAGACCCCTGAGGACCAGTGATCATTGGACGTTGTGGTTTGGTGCAACAATTGGTTTTGTACCGAGCCACCTAAGGATGAGGATCAGGGACTTCTGGAGGGCTGGTTTCAAGACAATGGGAGACTGCCGCATTAACACCCTGGATGGGATAGGGATGCTAGGAGGAGCCGAGGACCAGTGGGCAAAAATAAAAGAGGGCATTGAAAGAGCTACAAATCTCTGTGTCAGGCAGATCTGCAAAGGTAAGAGGAAAAGGAGACCACTATGGCTCTCTAGAACTTACAAACATATCAAGAAGCCAGCAGAAGAAGGCCATTTGGTCTATCTAGTCTGCTCATATTGCAGGGTACACAGCTTGAGCTACTGTCCCTGCCTCCTCCTCCCCACACCTCCTTTCCTCCCTCCCTCCCTCCCTCCCCATGATCCTTACCTTCCCCATGTCTGTCCCAGCCTCTCTTAAAGCTGCCTAATGTCTTCAACAAGATCACCTCTTACGGCAGTACATTCCAAGTGTCCACCACTCTCTCTGTGAAGAAGTGCTTCCTGACTTCCCTCCTAAACCCCCCCTTCCTGCTTAAGACTGTGCTCCCTTGTGATATGGTTGCCACTCAGCTTAAAGAGGCTCTCCTTATCCATCTTATTTATCCCTTTCAAGTACTTGAATGTCCCAATCATATCCCCCCCCCCCCCTCTCCTGTCTTCCAGGGAGTACATGTTCAGTGCCCTCAACCTCTTCTCATATGCCTTGTCCTGCTGACCTGCTATAAGGTGAAGGGGACGGCCTGTGAGGAAGGGGACCAAGGGAAAGCAGACATAATGAACAGATATTTTTGTTCAGTATTTACCACAAAAGGGGTAGGTGACAGGCCAAAGATTAACCGCAGGGGCAGAATTGGTAGGGAGGTGGACACCAATCCTTTTACAGAGGAGGAAGTCACCAGGGTACTAGCAAAATCAAAAGCTGACAAGGCAAGGAGACTGGAATAGGTTTACTTTAGGATACTGAAGAGCTCAGGGGAGGCGCTGGCTGCATCCCTCACAACTTACAAATTATCGCTGAAAACAGGGGTGGTTCTAAGGGACTGGAGAAGGGCAGATGTGGTCTCACTTCACAAAAGTGGGGATAGGGAGGAGGTAGGAAATTACAAACCTATCAGCCTGACTTTGGTACTGGGCAAGTTATGGAATCACTATTTTTTTCTCCTCATTTCTTTATGCTCCTGCGGCAGGCGCCCTTCCATCTGCCCCCCCAGCCTCATCACCCCAGCATCCACTGGACTTACTTCTCTTGCATTAGCAAGGTGCCAGCTAGCTGGGTGCGGAGCCTGCGAGGGGCTGGCTTCATCCCGCCGGTCGTGTTTTCTTCATTCCCCGAGCGAGGCGGCGGCATGCGATGATGCCAATGTCTGAGCCTTGCACACTTCCATATGCATCACATCAGGCATCTGCCCCGCATCCGGCCCCTATGTATGGACCCACTGTGCCAGCCCCCTGCCACTGCTAGGGGTTAGGCAGGCAGCGGACTCCATCCCCACCCCTTCCTGGGAGAGGAGAGCTTTCCATTGGATGCTTGATCCTCTCCCTCACCAGCAGACCCCCAGTGGCCCACTGGCACTGCCAACATGGGTCACTGGCATGGCAGGAGGTAAGGCATGATGCCTCAGCCCTCCATGCCACTAGGCTGGCCATGGAATCACTATTGAAGGAGAGGATAGTGGAATACCTTGAAACACGTGTATTGCAAGATCAAAGGCAACATGGTTTCACAGTGGGGAGGCCTTACCAGACAAACCTGATCAAGTTTTTCAACTGGGTGACCAGGGAAGTGGATCAGGGTGGAATAATAGATGTGGCATACTTGGATTTCAAGATGTCCTTTTGGCACCGTTCCACACAGAAGACCAGTAAGCAAGCTGGCCTGTCTAGGAGCAGGACATAAAGTAGTAAACTGGGTAAAAAGTTGGTTAAGCAACAGGAGTCAGAGGCTGGTGGTAAATGGAGTCCACTCAGGAGAAGGCAGAGTGACCAGAGGGCTGTCTCAGGTGTCTATACCAGGCCCCGTCCTCTTCAATGTCTTTATCAGCAACATTGCAAAAAGGCTAGAAGGGGAAGTCTGCCTTCACGAACAACACAAAAATCTGCAACAGGGTAGACACACCGGGGTGGGGGGTGAGGAATGATTTGCGGAACTTAGAAGAATGGTCAAGGGTTTGATAGCTCTGATTCAATGCTAAAAAGTGCAAAATCATGCACGTGGGGTTCAGAAACCTGGGGTCTATGTACCAATTGGCAGGGAAACTCCCCAGGTCCCCCTCAAGAGAGTGACAGAACCAACAGCCACAACTTGTGACTATAACAACTGGTGGTGGGTGCCCAATACTTCCACCACTATCCCTCCTCCCTCCCAACACTTTAAAAAAAAAACTCTCTCTAGCACACACCACTCCCTTCCACCAACTGGTGCCCAGCAAACAGTTAGTTACCATAGGTAGGTGTCCATCCTGCCCCGCTATATGCCCTCGCACCTGACCCATTATAAAAAAAAAAAACCTTGCCTACTTTCCAGCATCCACTCCACTCTCTCCCCCCCCAACCCCACCGTTGACCACCTGTGGCCCTTCATCGCTGAATATCGGTGTCCCTTGGCACAATTCCTCAAGATCCTTCAATGCACTCCTCTACCTGGAATGAAGACAAACAACGCAGAAGAAAATTATGATTCGCAGTGTGCCGCTGTGCATGCGCATGGACTTTGGGGGTTGGTTTGCATTATTTTCTTTTACTCGTACCTTGACCAGGTTTGGCCATTTTGACCCCAAATTTGTCAGGGGGTCCTAGCTGCAACCCCACCGCACAGGCACACAGGTGTCAACTTACAAATCTGATACAAAAAACAAGTTTCAGGACACACTGACAAGGTGACACTTACTGATGCAAGTTCATAGAGGGGGGGACACGGGGATTGTGTGTCCAGAGGATCTGCTCTGCATATTCTGGGATCTCTGCACATCCACATCCCTCTGCTGGGAGCTGAGAGATCACAGGTTCAAACCACGCTAGACCCAAATACTCACTGTGCGACCCTGAGCAAGTAAGCTAACCTCGCAGTGCTCGAGCTCGTGCAGCTGTGGAAACGGGCAGAAACAGGACCTCACTGGAAATGAGATGTTGTATCTCAGCTGAGCTATCCTGGGTGAATACATTGTTAACAAAAATATACACCAACAAGACACAGCCAGCAACCACCAGATTTTCCTTTTAACCCCTGCAGCCAGTTGAGTCCCTGTGATCTAGTGGCTAGAGTACTGTTGTGAACTGGAAGATCACATGCTCAAACCCAACTAGAGCAAATACTCCCTGTGTGACTCTGGGCAAGTCACGTAACCTGTCAACGGTCCAGCCCACTCATATGTGGAAACGGGTAGAAGCAGGCTTGCACTGGAAAGCAGATGTTGCATCGCAGTTGGATTATTTTGGGTAAATATGTTCTTAAAATGGATAAAAGCAGGACACCATGGGAAATGAGATGCATGTTAGCTGGGCTACCCTGGGTAAATAAAGTCTGCAAAAAAAACAAAACACTGCCAGCAGCCAGTGGCCTTTTATTCCCCCCTTCCCCCAGCAGGGTAGGCAGTGTCTTCTACTTGTCAGAGTACTGTTGAGAGCTCACATTTTGGCTGGGCTATCTGAAGAAAATACATTGTAAAAATGGATAAAAGCAGGATAACAGTGCAAACGAGATATTGCATCTCAGTAGTAAACTGTAAATTAAACAAAAAAAAAACTGGTAACTGCCAACCTACCTATCTCAGTGCCCACTAAAAGCAGTGTGATCAAGTGGTCAGAGCATTATTTGGAACCAGGTGATTCCAGGTTCAAACCCTGCAACAGCCAACTTGTGGTGTGACCCTGAGTAAGTCACTTAACCTTCCCAGTGTTCCAGTCCACCCAGCTGTCGAAATAAGTAGAAGCAGGCTGACACTAGAAATTAAATACTACATCTCAGCTGGGCTATCCTGGGTCGGAGGCACTGTTGAGGGAGCTGGTACTCTATAAGTGAGCCGTAGCTCACCACCAGTTTTGGTAGTTCCTTGCAGAACAGAGAGAGAGATTCTTATGTAGCCTTTGGCATGGCTTGCTGCCCAGCATGACTCTGGGGAAATAGATCACAGACTAAGACCCCTGCTACCAAATGCTGCTCTACAAGGGCTCCTGAGAAAGGGACCCTGATCTAAACTTCTGCTGCCAGGTGTGCAGCTCTACGGGGCTCCCAAGGTGAGGGAGACCCGACCCTAACTAACCAGGTGTGGCTATCAACCGTTCTGCAGGAGCAGAAAACTTGACCCCAACATTTGCCATTGGACATTGCTCTACAGGAGCACCGTAAGAGAGAGAGAGAGAGCCCTAACCCCAGCTTCTGCTGTCAGGCGTGACCCTACGGGGTCTCCTGAGCAGCAAGAGCCCCAACTCAAACTTCTGCTGCTAGACGTGGCTCTACTGCCATTCTTAACATTTGCCACTGGGCATGGCTCTACTCTGCTACCTGGCACTGACCTACCCCTGATGCCAACATCTGCCACTGGGTGCAGCTTTATGGGGGGCTCCCAAAAAACAGGAGCACCATCCCAAACATCTTCCACCAGATGCGGTTCTACCCCTGACCTCATCTGCTGCTGGGTGTGTCTCACGGATTCAATGCCACCTGAACACAGAAACAGAAAATAATGGCAGAAAAAGATCCTTGGTCTCGGAGGGACAGCCAGGGAGAGGAGGAATGAGTTTCCTACAGACTGCTCTCCTCCTCCCAGGGGGAGGTTGGGGAAGCCTCCAGTGCATGTCTGACCTCTGGCAGAGGCCGGGGGGGGGGGCAACAATCAGAGCTCACATTGTTGGAAGCCATGCCAGATGTTGGTGCTTCTGTACCATATGTCACTGTATGCCATGCCTCATGAGCCCTGCACCATATGTCACTGCGTGCCACACCTCATGAGCCCTACACCATGTCACTGCATGCCACACACCTCGTGAGCCCTGCACCATGTCACTGTGTGCCACACCTCACGAGCCCTGCACCATATGTCACTGCATGCCACGCCTCGTGAGCCCTGCACCATACATCACTGCGTACCACACCTCATGAGCCCTACACCATATGTCACTGCGTGCCACACCTTGTGAGCCCTGCACCACATGTCACTGCATGCCACGCCTCTTGAGCCCTGCACCATATGTCACTGCATGCCACGCCTCTCCTGGCACAACTCTGGAAAAAATGCTGGCCACAGTATGATGCCCCATCTCACGAGCCCTGCACCACCTCACTGAGTTACTCGGCTAGAAACCAAGCTCTAAAACCATCGGGAATGTCCCAGCCCCATGGCCCCACCCCGGGGGGGGGGGGTAAGCCAGGGGGGAACAGTAGTAGAGATATCTGCTTAGAATAGGGCTCTAACTCCAACAGGATCCACACCTACTCAGCAGCCCTGCCCTGGGAGACATGCCAGGGAAGATGACCACCTGAGATACGACCAGGGGGTGGTGAGTGCCAGGCTTGGGGGGGGGGGGCTGAGTCTGAAAAGTGGGACAGGCAGTGAGAAAAGCATAAAAAAAGAGACCCTTGGTCAATCTACCTGCCCGTAAACCCTAACCTACCCCCACAAGCATCTGTCTATGTAGACCCGAGTCAGATGCCTTGCTGAAATCAAAGTAAAGTAAATCTTCTGCTTACCCCTGATCTACTACCCTAGTTACCCAGTCAAAGAATACTATCAGGTTGGTCTGACAAGACCTCCCTGCCACAAACCCATGCTGTTTACTGTCCTAGAGCCCATTCCTCTCCTAGTAGTCCACTAGGTCGTCTTTGACTAGTGTCTCCATCAGGTTACCCATCACAGAAGTGAGAGTGACAGGCCTGTAGTTACCCAGGTGCTCCTTATCCCAACCCTTATGGAGCAGAACTACGTCTGCTACCTTCCAGTCCTTTGGAACCACCCGTGACTGCATTGAGCTATTAAATAACCCTAACAGGGGTTCAGCCAGTTCCCGTGCCAGTTACCTAAGCACACTCGGATGCATCCCATACCGACCCCCCAGTGCCTTATCTGTCTTCAGGTCTGCAAGCCCTTTTTTCAACCTTTTTCTTCTAGAAACAGCTGAAAAGCAAATAGTTGTCAGCTTGTCATAAAATGTATCTCTTCTTTGTTTATGTCACATTTGAATGATGAAAATATACATGCAAACATTGTTAGCATTGAACAAGGCTTGTGCCACAACTCGTTTTCTTTCTTTCCCTCAGGGAGGGGAGATGATGGTAGCTAGTTTGACTGTTGAGATTGACAGCTGGATTCCCAGGAAGGTGGGTTGGACAGGCCTGAGGCATGTCCCATGGGGTGGGTTGACTCTGCTGCCAGGACCCAGAACATGGTCATTGGGAGAAGATAAATCCTGGGTAGAGAGCTGGTTGACTATGCCTATTTGCCATAGGTGATAGGAGCTGTGCAACAGACAAGGGGTCTACTAGTGTAGCAGCCATGAGACGTAGTGCTTAGGAGACCGAAAGCTTTGGCATGGGCCCATGTCACGTGCATGTTGATGGGCATGTTCCTAATGTGAGAGTGCACGTAGATGGGCATGTTCCTAACGTGAGAGTGCACGTAGATGGGCATGTTCCTAATGTGAGAGTGCACGTAGATGAGAATGCTGCAGAACTCTGGGGATACACAGTGGAGTTCAGACTAGTATTGTTCTGATACTGCACCCATGGATCTGCCAGTGATCCAATAGATGGTGGCACTATTCAAGTTGGATCCATCCCAGGATCCAGACAAATACAGAGGTCGAATCCTACGTTATCCGGTGCCGGATCCAGGGATCTGATACTGGATCCCTGGATCCAGCATCGGATTCTGGTGCTGTATCCAGGGATCCAGTGTCAGATCCCTGGATTTGGCACCAGATCCCTGGATCCAGCCATTGGATAACTTGGGATCCGACCAGGGATCTGACAGCCGGATCCACGGGCAGATAGTGGAAGTATCCGCCAGATCCACTATCCTGCCACAAAGGACAGGTATCTGTGGATCCAGATTTGTCCAGATTCATCTGAGCAACTCTAGTTCAGACATGACCACCCATGGCCTTGGCAATTCTGAGCCACTGAGCATGTGGTTTTAGCAGCTCCATGGATACACTGGTTGGGTTGTTTTGTCATTCTACATTTTTTGGGGGACACTTCTGTGAAAGAGAGTGAAAGCATCACAGATGTCCATGCTGGTCAATAGGTGAAGGGTTGCCCTGACCCCCTTGTTTGGTGTACTAGGCAAGTGCATTGGCACAGCTTTGCAATTTCGGTGGACAGAAATAATTTTGCTGGAGGGAGAGTGTAACAACACCTTCCTGCCACTAGAGGACAGGGGTTGGTTATTAGAATGCCAGGCCCAGATTCTTCTTATTGGTAGTGAGTTCAAGTAGGACGTTTAAGTTACCTTTGATTAGGTCAAATCTTATGAAGAACTTGATTGTATTGAATCATCAATTCAGAATGAATCAGTTATCTAATGAAACTGATTGTTGTATTGTGTCAGGTTTTAAATGTTTGCTTGAACAAAAGTTTTTGACTGAGAGTGTTTGCAATTGTTTCTAGTGTTTTTTTATTGATGTATTTCTGTAATACTGTTTTTTATTGTTCGTTATTTGTCACTGGACATCTGTGAAAACGGGCATTTTTTGCTCACAGATTTTTTTCAGTATAAAATAAAATAAATGAAATGAAAAATGAGTCCAGTGGGTATAGCTTGGAATGCCAGTGAGAGAGTTGCCAGGGTGCCCTCGTGGTCACTTGCATCTGGTCGCTTGCCAGACTGCATGATGTGGTAAGGAGCTCACACACTGAAGCTGTTAATGGATCCAGCTGTTGCATCCAGTAAAGCTTGATACCCAGTCGCCTAGTAGCCTCCAGGGACAGGTCCATAACAGCAGTGGAGATCCCTGGAAAGGGATCTGGGGACACTTTCTGTAGATCATTGTTAAATCTTGAAAGTATGAAAGGGATACACTGGGAGGGTGAGTGTACCCTGATGGGCTTCCTCTCGAGGGGAATCCCTGGCTGCCTTGTGACACAGGAATGGTCCCACAAAATTTAGGGCATTCGTTTTTTTGGGGGCGTTTTCAGTCCTGTGCTCAAGAGATGCTGCTATTCAAGCTGCTTATGGAGAGAAAGACCTGGTGAGAGAGCCTGAGCTGTGGGCTAAGATAGGAGATCTGCCTGCACTGCATATGGGAGATTCTAAGCCAGGATGGGTAAGGGAGCTACTGCCTCTAGCAGAGTGGTTAGGAACTTTGCCTGTTGCTGCCAGAGAGCAGGTTGGCATATGTGCTGCTGCACTGTGCCCAGGCTAAGCACACCTGTCTGTAAGTGTGAAGTTGCTAATGTGAGGCATCCAGTGCAGGGATGGCCTTAGGACTCCAGCAGGGAGATGGGCCGGGCACAAAGCGGCAGCCCTCAGGACTAGGGTACCCACCATCAGTGAGGGGTGCCCACCATCAGCGAGCAGAAGTCCGGAAGTTAAGTCCCTGCAGCAATGACACCTCCTGCATTGCCTGCTCACCTGACATTATAGTGTCACCATGTGTGTAAGCATATGTTTACCCAAAGCACATAGCCTACTGGGAGAAACTGGTGAAGTTATGCAGTGTAGAACAGGCTCTGACCCGAGGTATTACCTCACCCACTAGTGTGTGAAAGGAGGAAAGGAAGGGGGTTGTGTGGCTCCAGATGTGAGTGGAGGGTACAACCGTTATAAAGGGGCCCTTAAGTTCTGACACAAGTCTGGGGTCAGAATCGAGCCTGCCTGTACATATTGGCTAACGCTTGCAATGCTGGCAAGCTAAATTCAGAAATGAGCTTGAGTCATCAGGTGCTGGCCAGGGAGGGAGGTCATCTGGCTCCACTGCGATGCTGACACCTGGGCAACCATAGGTGGCAGTGCAGTCCATGTGGCTTCAGGGAGGAAGGCTGCTGTCTGTTGCCATGCAATACATGCTTATGTGTGCCTGTGCAGCAGAGCTGCCGGCATCTTCAGAACATGGGAAAAGAAAGAGGAAGAAACCAGCCAGAAACAGGATGATTTCTAGCCTCCCACAGGCCCTGCACCAGTGGCTTGGCCTACCTCCAGAATCTGGTGCCATTTGTGGCACAAGTTGGGGATCCTTCCATCTTAGCAGGCAAGCCATGGGGAGGACATGGAGTGATGATGAGCCCAAGATAAGTCAGGTGATGGGCTGGGGAGTCCAGAAAAATGGGGGCATGGCTGACAAAGGGACGGAAGAACATAAGCTATATAGTGCTAACCATTACAGCTTTCAGAGACTGTGTTCCCATATGGTTATTTGTAAACAGTTCAGTGAAGTGTGACTACTGTAAAAAACACTCTTGCAGTGAGATAATGTCTGTCAGAGCAGAGGTGCAGGTTGAGCTCACCCCATAGTCATGGGAAATGTGTGTTGTGTGTGTATCTAGTGTGTGGGGATGTGTTGTGTGTGTATCTAGTGTGTGGGGATGTGTTGTGTGTGTATCTAGTGTGTGGGGATGTGTTGTGTGTGTATCTAGTGTGTGGGGATGTGTTGTATGTGTATCTAGTGTGTGGGGATGTGCTGTGTGTGTATCTAGTGTGTGGGGATGTGTTGTGTGTGTATCTAGTGTGTGGGGATGACCTTCTGGCAAGCTGTCCTCTTTACCCCTAGACAAAGAACGTGCCCTCTGGTCATACTCGACCCCTGCTGTCACCAAGAGAGGTTATCTTATGGTGGCATCCTCAGCTGAGACAAGATAGGAGCAGTTGAGCGGGTTGCATGAAAAGTGAAGCCAAGAGGGGGCTGCATTACTGTACCTTGCGAAACACAAGGTTCAGTGATTCAAGCACATGGCCTTTAAAACACAAAAATGAATACTTGTTTTCAAATTTTTCCATGCCCAAATTTTGCAAAGAATGTTAGACTTTTTATGAGCTCCAATTAGGTGTTTAGCGGCCCGTGTTTTCCCTGGGTTAAGTACCCTCCTCTGGGACTGTACTTAGGTCTAGGGAGGACAGTGCGATCAGCAAACAAAAGATCAGAGCTGATAGAAACTGCAGGCTATTGAATCTTCCGTTGTCGCAGCCCTTCTCTAATGTCAGCTGGGATTCTGGGACCTATAATTACAGAAATGTCAGCTTGCAAGTCAACAGAATCAGTCTGATACAATCTAGTATACTGGAATAATCAATCAAAAAAGAAGTTTTTGCACACAAAGTGCAAACTAGGACCAGCCCTACACTGTTTTTTCTCTCCCTCTCCAGCCAGGCCCTTCTTTGCAGTGGCTCCCCCTGCCCCATCACCTGCCTTCTCATGGACTTACCTTCTGATTCTATCCTCCACTTACCACACCTCTCCCCAGCTGGAGGAGCAATAGGCCAAGCCTCTTGCCGCTCGGACCAGGTCTCAGAACAGAGGCATGCCACATCACCAGTGCAGGGCCTGTGCGGAGCCGGTGCTCATCCCACCTGGGTGGGGCATCTCCATGTTCTGGTTCCCCTCCCTCAGGATGCAGGCAGCAGGGGTGCACATGCGCACGCAAGCAACCACGCATTGTAGCACAGCAGCAGCCTTCATCCTCCCCCCCCCATGCCTCTCTGACTGCAGTACCACCTGGGGTCATGCAGGTGACTGTGGAGCAGTGGAACTGGAAATCTTTCCTCCCCTGAGGAGAGCAGTGTATTCTGGGATGCTCAATCCTCCTCCCACCAATTGTCCTCCGATGTCCCGTGTCCATTCCTGAACACGGGTCGCCAGCATCGTGAGCAGTAGTGCTCCTGCTGTGCTGATGGGCCAGACCGGGACCAGACCCACACTTGGCTATGAGGCTCTTAGTGCTGACTGTTCCTTTTTAGAGCATATAAATCAACACATATAGTCAGAGGTATGGCAAAGAGTTATAATAAGGCAAGTTTTATATGGGCCTTCGTCACAGTATCAACAGACTTTACAATACACAAAGTTTGACTGTTCACATTAAAAACACAGGACTATTCATGTAATCTCAGCAACCACATGAGTGGTCCCTTCTGTTGTCCAGGTCTAACCTGTCCTTGTATCTTAGGGTGTTCGCTTAGGGATGTTGCAGACTCTGAGATGAGAATTCATCTTTAGGGACAGGAGTAGGGCAAGAGGCTGTGCTCAAGTCCCCTCTTAAGTGAAGCTGTGGCAATGTGCTACAAAGAGACGAGTCAAGAGATGGGTCCCATATGGATGTGAAGGTGGTCCTTAGGCCAGTGACTCGGCTATTCATGCAAACCTAAAAGTCCTACTGTACACTGCCAGTGCATGACAGAGGGGATTAATTATACTGATGTGCCAAGCCAGTAGAATTTGTTTTTTGGATTCCACATGGGGACTATGATAGAGACTTTCAAATACCTTACGGGTACAAATAAGGTTCAAGAGGAAAGCATTTTTCATAAAAAAGATTTTCAAGAACAAGTGGACATGCAATGAAGCTGGGGGGGGATAGACTCGGGGGAGATGTGAGGAAGTACTTCTTCACAGAAAGAGTGGTGAATGCCTGGAACAGCCTCCCAGAAGAGGTGGTGGGGGATAAAACAGTAACAGGATTCAAGAGGACATGGGATAGGCATAAGGGAACCTAAGTGGCAAGGAAAGGGGGATACGCTGGAGATCAAGTAGGGTCTGTGGTGCTTCAGTAGATAGGGTAAATGGGCAGACTAAATGAGCCAAGCAGTCCTTATCTGCTGTCAAAGTCTGTGTTTCTGTTTCACACTTACTGCGACCAGCCAACATCTCTCCTTCTGTCCATCCCTGGGTAACTGAGAAATATTCCCTAATATGAATTTCTGGGCCAGTTTAGGGAAAGGGGGGACTAGCACCTCTTGGCCTAGGCCATGCGCATTTCAGACCAAAATGAAATGAAGAAAGGGCATCACCAAGGATGTGTAATAATGTAACACTGGGTGGTCTGCATGGCCAGTAGTTATCTTGGGGTAGTGCACCAAGTAAGCACAGTGCTAGAGGGGTCCTGTAACAGCAGTGCACCATTTTATTTTAATCTAAATGTGTTGTCCTGCATGTAATATGAGCCATGAGCCACCCCTTGTCCAAGACTTCTGGTATAACCCAGAACGTCCTTCCAGCCCTCCCTGGAATTCTGTGATAGGGGGAAAAGAGTCTCTCCAATTGCATGGTAAATGTGACCTGCCTGTCCCTTTGGTCTTTCAATCCAGATTTTTACAGGGTGCATGGATCTTCCCACTGCTGGCACCCAGCAGGGTTTGTGAAACTTTCTAATCACACATATCTACAAAATCCATGGGTGGGAAGGTCAGATTGGTTGCAGAGAGCCTAAAATGATTGAACGATGACTGTGCCGGGCATATGGAGATCAGGGAGATGAGGGGATTCCTTTGTCTTTCCAACCCGACCACCACAGCGGTGAGCCATCAACGGTAATGTGTTTGGTCCCACAAAGAGATTTTAGGAGGTCTAGGCATACTGTAGATTGTCCATAGCCAACTGACTGGCAGTTTTGGGGGAGGTCGTATGTGAGAGGAAGGAGCACTGTAAAGGCAGATGCTAGGCACACCCCTTTCATAGTGGCTGTTTACTTAAGCAGCCCCTCTGGTGACTTAGTGCATTCAGCAAACTAGTGAAGGGTTTTTGCCCCCAGGGAGGCACTATTATATCTCTTAAGCCGGGGTAGCCCCCTACCCCCTGGCCTCCAGTGTCATTGCAGTTTGTCCATACTATAGCTGGGGGGGGGGGTGCTTTTCCACAGAAAGAAGCCAAAGATTCCACCAGTTTTCTAAACTGGATTTTTGGGATATGTATGACCAGATACCTGATGCAGAACCATTCCAAGCCCTTTGAAAATCTGGATCCTCTTTCTTGTTCGTTTTTTTGTTTTGCTTTTTATTTTGTTTTGTTTGTGGTGTGTTTGATAAGAAAATAATTGCTCCAAATGTCAGCATTCATTGAGCATGTTATAAGTGATTTCTACTAATGCCAACCTTAATTTGGGAGGGAAGTGTGATCAGAGCCCCGTTAAAGAAAACAGTTTGAGCAGCTCGGAATAAAAACAGATAATGATCATGTAGATAGCATTTTTATTAATATGCAAATTATGCAAAATAGACTCCAAGACAGTAAACAAACACAAAAACTTATAGAATAGTTTTTTTTTTTTTTTGGGGGTCAAGTTTGAACTAGACTGAATTAGAACCACAAAAGGTTTGTCCATCAATAATTCAGTTCTTCAGCGGTGCTAGGTCAAATCCTGCAGATACACCTCCTGCTGGAATCCACCCCCCGCCCCAAGTAGAAGCCTTTGCTCTTCATGCAGTCTGTTTGATTCTTTCCTCCCAGCTCTCAGGGAGGCGCTCTTTTTCTGCAGGCATAGAGAAACAGAGGCTGTTCACACAACGGTTCTGTGGTCAGTTGTGTTCTTGACCTTCAGATGAGCCAGTCAGTCACGTAAGCAACTGCCCTCGCTAGAAAGAAAAATACTGAGAAAATTACTGCAAATTACATGATCAAAATGTACTACAATGTCAACGCTCTGCAAACTGTGTCAGATCAGGATCCCAGTCTGTGGCTGTAACTGAGGGACTGCATTAAGGCTCTCCTGGAACAGCTGCTGTAAAACACAAAAACAGATATCATGTTCTTATTTATGCATTTATTCACTGTTTGTTTATACATTTATTCACTGTGTATTTATGTATTTATTTACTTATTTGTAATTTGTGCCCAGGAAAGGCACACTGAGCTGTGACAGCTCATTCCCATGGTGGCGGGTTGCGTGAGCTTATTTCACTCTTACTATATATCTAAAATGCAGAAGTGAAATCTACAGATATGCTAATGCCACAATTTTAGGCAAAATTTAGAAACATAGAATTTGATAGCAGAAAAACATCAAAGTCCATTGATTCTGCCCTTACTATGCTACCTCACCCCACCGACCTACAGTCCTAGTGGACTGTATCCCCCCCCCTTTCCTGTCCCAGCCATGTTTAAACTTGTTTAGGCTAGCTGCCCCCACCACTTTTGCTGGCAGTCTGTTCCATGGTTCCACCACCCTCTCAGTGAAGTAAAACTTCCTCATGTTTCCCTTGAACTTGCCCTCCACCAACCTCCAGTCATGCCATCTAGTAACTGCATTCCTACTTCTTACAAAGAGGTCCTCACTGTTCACCTTGTTTGTACCCCTGAGAAACTTGTCTGTTTCAGTCATGACCACTGCTCCATCTGGTCTCCAGTAAATACATGTTAAGAGCCCCCAGCCGTTACTTATAGGATCTTCTCCGCTGGCCCGGGATCACCTTGCTGATGCTTTGCTGTTCCGACTCTAGTCTGTCGATGGCCTCCCTCAGGTGTGGCTCCAGAACTGGGCACAGTACTCTAGATATGTTACAGAAGCAGTATAGCATTGTGGTTTAGGGCTCTGAGCTGCAAACCTGGAGACCTGGGATTGAATCCCACAGACTCCACTTGCATTCTGTGTGACCCTGAGCAAGTCGCTTAACTTCCTTGTGCTCCCAGGTCGCACCTGGAAACAAGCTTCGGCTTACAGTGCCTTTCCTGCTTAAACAATTTGCCCTTTCCATATCCCCTTACAACAGCACATGTAGATTTGCATTAGGCTGTGACAAAAGAACACACCACTGTCTTATGTGCAGCAACTCAGGACTTAGTTCCGCTTGAAAAAAAAGAAAGGGGCTCAAATAGATGACTATAATAGTCAAGATCGTGCATGGCCTCCTTACAGCCCACTGTATCTAAGCAGACGTCTAGTCAACCCCATCAAAAATATCAACAGCACAGCTTGATCTTTGGACCCCTTGCTCTCTCATGGTCCAATATGGTCTAGGGCACTCCCTTATTTCTTTAGGTGGTCATACATGCACAATTGCTGCAGCCCCCTAATCAGTTAGGAGTCAAATAAGTATTACTACCATTCATAACATGCTAGGTAGCTGCACCTGTGGGATATCGTTGGTTGTTTGTTATTTTTCTTTAAAACTTAACTTTACTTGAATCGATTACCCCCCCCAAGGAAATGGTAGATATCTTAAATGAACCCTTTTGTAAGGTCTTTTCAGAGCAAAGATCTAGTCAAATTATTAGAGACACTACTGTTGCTGCGGACATAATCTTCTCACTAGAGAAAATAAGAAAGAAACTAGATTTAGTCAAAATTAGTACATCACCAGGGCCAGATGGTATTACTGGAGGCATGGCTAACCTCATAAAAAAGCATTAAAAATTACTCTAAAAATCATCTATGATGAAAGTATCAAAGAAGAACAACCACCCAAAGACAAGAAAATAGCTAATATAACACCAATTTGTAAAAAGGGGCAAGAAATGATGTGGATAATTATTATCCCATAAGCGTAACTCCATTACTAGGTAAAATCATGGAAAGTCTGATAAAGGATAAGGTTTTTGCTGAACTAGGATCTTTGGATATAAATCAACATGGTTTCACCAAAGGGCGTTCGGAATGAATAGATTAGCAAATGTTTAGATCAAGGGTCTTCATGTGATGTTGTCTTTCTGGACTTCCGGAAGGCATTTGATTCAGTACCTCATTGGTCTTTGTATGAAAAATGGACAATATGAACATTCACCTGAGGATAAAGAATTGGGTAAAAAATTGGCTTGTGGGTCGCTCACAAAGAGTAGTTCTGGATGTACATTACTCAACATCTGAGCCAGTCACCAGTGGGGACCCTCAGGACTCCGTTTTAGCACCCATAGTATTCCAGCTGTTTATAGCTGACCGCTCCAATAATCTACACAGCTGGGTAGTAAAATATGCAGACAACAGCAAAATAGGTGGCCCCTGCAATTCTATATCAGCTATAGCTAACATTCAAGAAGATCTAAATACTCTATCCCAATGTGTGAAATCTTGGGGAATGCCATTCAACAATAAGAAATACAGTGTGCTACATTTCTGACTGCCAAACCCGAGACACAGTTATATGCTTGGAAGGGAAACACTAGTAAAGTCAATCAAAGAAAGGGAGTTAGGTGTTGCCATTGATGGTAATTTAACTTTCAGTAGCCAGATATCTGAAATGATTACTAAGTCAAATAAAACATGGTGGACTATTAGAAGAAATATTAAATTGAAAGGCCCCTCTATTTTACTCCCCTATATAGAGCATATGTTCATCCACATCTCTTTTTCTGCTCACAGTTGTGGAACCCTTATTAAATTAATGAGAAGCATAGGATCGAGAGAGTACAATGAAAAATAACTAAGCACACGAAGGGGTTGAGAAATATGAATTATAATGATAGACTAAATCCCTCAAACTGATGTCATTGGAAACAAGAAGACTTTGAGGAGATTTACTGAGTGTTTTGGATATCCAAAGAGACCAACAACTTATGTTGGATATTGGCTTGGACTTTAAGCAAATTACCATAAAGACCTGAGAGCATCTGCTGCAGCTTGCAAAGCCAAGGTTTAACACAGTCAAACAGGGGAATTATATTTCATTAAGTGTAGTAAAACCTTGGAATTCACTCCCTTTAAGTAGTCATCAGCGATACTAAGTCCACTTTCAAATATAGACTAGACCGTTGACTATTGGCAGGAAGTAACAAATTCGACAGGCGCTGTCATGGGTTGTGCCTTTTGCGCCTTGCTATGACCTTAGTGAACCTTTACTTCATTTGATATGCATTCAATACATTAGGTGGTACAGCTTCATTGTACATCCAGAATACAATACCATATATCTTGTGTATTACATATTAATTTATAAAATGGCAAGAAAAACTCTAGAAATGTCATTGGCTGATAGACAT
Organism: Neoceratodus forsteri; assembly: GCA_016271365.2. Classification (NCBI taxonomy): domain Eukaryota; kingdom Metazoa; phylum Chordata; order Ceratodontiformes; family Ceratodontidae; genus Neoceratodus; species Neoceratodus forsteri. The sequence goes on from JADMNL010000035.1 coordinate 65,515,754, forward strand.
CACCTGACCATGCATTAAATCTCTATAAATGCATGGTGAAGAGCTAAATCTCTTTTTTTTTTTTTCTCAAAAAGTGTACTTTGAGTCATTTTATAAGTATAATAAACCCCTACAGGGTGTGTATCATAGGATTTTAATGAACTTCCCAAGGGTGTAAGGACACTCGGCCTTAGGCCTTGTGCCTTACTGCACCCCTGGGGAATGCATTAAAGTCCTATATAGTAATGCACACTATCTTGTGGCTTATTACTAATATATATATATATATATATATATATATATATATATATATATGTGTATGTATATATATATATATATATATATATATATATATCATTCCATCCATATATATTTTACCCTGGTTTCTATAAGCTGTTTCACATATGTGTATTCCTCTTATGGTTGTACTCTGCTGTATTTCTGTTATTGTTTGCATTTCATTAATTTGTCCATGCTGTAGTACTAAAGCTGGCCTTCTGTTTTAACCAATGAACAGAATGCTTAAAAGGACACTATCAACCCCCATTAGGCCTCAAACTGTCTCTAGTCTAAGAAACACGTATTACAATTGCTCACCCTCTGCAGAAACTGATTGATGTAGCTTGAAAACAGACTGCCCACCATACTGGTTTTACCACACAAAAACATGGTTGATTACATTCCTTGATCAACTCCTACTGCATCTTTTTTGGACTTGGGAACACCCAAAACAGTCTAGCCACTCATGATACAGTGTGAGGAGAGGAGGCTATTGCATCATGAGTGGTTGCACTGTTTGGGGGTGTTGCTGATGTTCAGGAAGTATGTAATTAGAGTAGATCAAGGTTTTGAAACAAAACAAGGTTGGGTATAATTACACCTTTAGCATGCATTTCAGTTCTACTTAGAAATGAAGCCAATATAACAACCACCAATGCCAATACATTTTAGGGATGGTAAGCAATCATAAAATGTGGGTTTTCATCTAAAAATAATATGATGTAAAAATGGTTGGCAGGGTTCCTTTAACTTAAAGAGCCAGTGTAGAAGTTTAACTTAAAGAGCTAGTGTACTGCCTAAAACTAATATTAGTTTTTAAAAGCAGTCAGCCATTACTTTTTATATCTGAGGCATGTTTTCTTTTCCTTTTGGTTAATCAGAAGATTGTTTGCCTGATGTCAGTGGGTATGATGTGTGGGACAACACTCTGCCTGGCAGTAACATATCTATTTCTGTTACCCCCCCCCCAACTACATCATCAGCCTTGTAACCTCACTGACTGTGATGTCACTGCTGCTTAGTAACACCCATTGTGTGGCTGCCAGGTCAGTCACCTGTGACATCACTGTCAGTGAGACCACAATGCTGATGACGTAGTGGGGCATTAGAGATAGATACGTCAGCTACTAGGCTGACAGTTGTTCCACACATCCAGAGCTATATTATTACATAGAAAACTTTCTAATGAGGAAAGGGAAAAATGAAAAAAACTTCACAAATAAAAAGTTACAACTAACTACTTCAAATTTGTATTCTTTTTTTGGCTGCCTGTTTTGGCTCCTCATTAAAAACAATAAACTCTTACCCAATAGGAAAAAACCAAAAAAATTGTTCATTTAAAAAAGGTCTATGTTAAGTCTTCTGTTGTGTTTTTCACTCTCTGAACCCTCCCTGGAATATGGTATACTCCTTAAAGTCTTTGCTCCCTTATTACTCTAGTCATCATCTGCATTGCGCGCCCCCCCCCACCTGACTAGTATTATTCGACCATGGTTGCCAGGACTCTCAAAACTTTTCCCCCCCGTGAGGCAGAGGTTTGCTGACTTTTTTTCCATACAAAACATCTTGTTACCCCTCTCCCTCCATTCTGCAATGTCCAGTATGGTATCCGGTAATAACAATGAAAACAAAATGGTGTGGCCATTAATGGCGCCGGGTTGAACGTGCGGCATATATAAGCGAGCTATATATAATATAGAGGGCAATGTATGATCTTTGGTTAAAAACCATGCTGTAAATAGTTTGAGAGGTTTTCATTTGTCATGGCAAACTCGAGAAGTGTTTTCAGTGCAGCTGGTAACCAAGGTGTGTCTCACCTGGTTAAACAATTGGGGAAAAAAAAAGCATACATTATATTTTATTATGAAATGGGTAGAAAGAATGCTGAATTCTGATTGGCTGAGAGCTGCTTTCAGCAGGGCCGTTATCCTAGCACAATGGCCCAGCTGAAAGTATTATGTTTAAAAATGCATAAAATTTACTAAAAATTACCCATTTCATAATTGCAATAAGGCACTCCAGGGGGTGTGTTATGGTGGGCTAACGGCCCTTCTCAGGTGGTGGAAGCCCTCAGATATGTCTTGTGCTTCAACCCACCCCGAGGTAGGTCGTTATCCCACCATAACACTCCCCGTCATGCCTTATTGCTTAAATAGTGTATGGGCTGCCATGATTGTGTAATCACGGATTGAATTACTTTACAGAATTTACTTTACTGAATTACTTTACAGAATTTGCTTTCCTTAATTACTTTACAGAATTTACTTTACTGAATTACTTTACGGAACACTGATTGTTGTGAGCATTCCGTTTTGTTATACCATTGATATGACATACTCAAGAAGGGTTAACAACAGAGTGATGTCACAACGATGACACAACAAGGTTGTAATCTGCTAAATTTCAGTTAATAATAAGGGCTCCCCATATGTTATACCGTTGTACTGTTTAGCTGTGGGTGCTTGCTGTTGTACCTGGACTAACAGTAGCAGCTCACTCACAGGTTCAATCAACAGTCTTTCACATTCAGGGGCTTTCAGGTGCTGGTAGACAATAAAATATAATCACATTAAACTGAGCTCAGGAACGACTCACTGGGTAATATTTATCACTGCAAGCCAGCTGCATTTCGGTACAGAGCTACTACTACACTATCACAGCACGGTACAGTACAGGGGCATGAATGAATGAAATAAATAAATAAATTATAATTAAATACATCTGTAGAGCTCATGGTACATCAAGTCAGCCGCATTATGGCACCACGATTGTCCATGCTGCCATCTGTGTGGGTGATCCCTGACTCTGCTTGGGAGACCCTTTCATTACGGTCACTGACATCCACGTTCCACTTGTTCTAGGCTGATGGCGATTTCAGTTGGTGGGGGGGGTTGTATCACACAGCGGGGACATGCGGCATATGGCTTGCGGCATTTTTATGCTGCTTTCTCAGTGGTAGAGATACTGAAGGATCCTCCTTTGTGTGTGTGTGTGTGTGGGGGGGGGCTGGGGAGTGTCATATTTTACAACTCATTTCTGTTAATTTTTTTTATTTGGTTCCGTAGAACAATATAACCATCTGCACATGAACACGTTCATAACCAGTAGATGCTGTGCACATCCAGGTCCAGTAATGCTGTTCAGCTACTTGGCTTTTTTTTTTTTCACAGCGCTGTTTTGACAAGTGCAGCAAGTGCCAAATAACCTGCAGGAATATGATGTGTGCTATTGCAGCCGTGTGTGTTTTACACTAAACCACCTGATACTGCAGAGCTCAGCTAATGAGAGATCAGTGTTTTTTTTTTTTTTGCATTATCTGTTTTTCACCCTCCTACATGCTCTGGAGCTGCCTCTCCTTTGAGCTGCCATGCCCCGCAGACATTCCCCCTACTATCTCCCCTTCAGTCACCTACCTCAAATCTGCAGCCTCCACAGAGTAGCCCGGTGTAATCCTTCACTGGGTGGGTCTCCCTCCTCCGAGGGGGAAGACACCGGTGGGGGACCAGCACACTATTCTTTCTTCGGTCCCAGGTGCTGCTGAGGCATTTCTGTGGCTTCGAGGAGTCTTCAGAAGTGCCCAGGGTTGGCAGCCATCATCTGGCAGTCTGCAGAGTGGTTTCCGGTTTGTCTAGTTCCCCAGTGCGCCGCTCGTGTAATGCCCCCCAGTCTCCACTGGGGACCGCTACCGAGTGAGGCCATCCCCGATCCCATCCCAGGATAGGAGAGCAGTCCATCAGACACTCGATCCTATCCTCTCCCTGCTGACCCACAGCGACTGGAGTCCGTTCCCGAACCCGGGTCGCCAGCGTGGGTGGAGGTAAGGCACCAGAGCCTCAGCCCTCTACACCACCAGGCTGGCCAGTGTTTTTTTTAACAGCCACTAGTACCATACTATTAAATACTTCAGCTTTTTTTCTAGATGTGAGCCCTTTCACTGCTGCACCCATTAAATAATGCTGGAAGGTATCAGGAACTCCCAACACCCCAGATCCCAGAGAGCTGTAGCCCAATTTGTGACCAAAATGGTACAACTTTAAGGGCAACAAAGATGGTGCAGGGCCTGCACCAAAAGTCATATGAGGAGAGACTGGGAGACCTCAATATGTATACCCTGGAGGAGAAGAGAGACAGGGGAGATATGATCGAAACCTCCATATATCTAAAGGGCATAAATGGGGCACCGGAGGGTAGCATCTTTCAGAAAAGGAGATATTCAGAAACAAAGGGGGCATGACATGAGGTTGGAAGGGGGGGTAGACCAACAGGTAATGTAAGGAAGTACTTCTTCACTGAAAGAGTGGTGGATGCATGGAATAGACTCCTAGCAGAGGTGGTGGGATAAACACAGTGGCGGAATTCAAAAATGCATGGGACAGGCATAGGGGAACCCTAGTGATAGTACCGAGAAGGTAAAGCTGGAGATCAGGTAGGGTCTTTTGCAGTAGGTAGGGAAAATGGGCAAACTAGATGGGCTTAGCAGTCCCTATCTGCCATCAATTTTTATGTTTCTATATAACTTTAGAACAAGACTATAATGTTTGGTAGTTTGTGCCTCTTTCCCTGCACTCCTTCCAACAATGGTCCCAACAATGGTCTGTGTTAGAGTGCAGAACTCTATCCAGTCCTGGGAGAATGTCAGCTTCCATCCCCTATCCAACCATGTGGACCATTGTTCCTCTGTGATAGCTGACCCCATTTCTTCCTGATGCCCAGGAGATGCGTCTCTCTCTCCTTTAACAACAGGTTATACCTAAGTCTGTCCTTAAGCATCACTGTCCAATGCAGAAAGTCCTCCTGCCTCAACTTGTCCCTTCTTAACCAATAATGCAACAAAACAGGGCATGCAATGCAGTGAATGCACATGTTACACTTTATATAAGCTCTGATCTTTTGTTTGCTGGTCCAGCTGTCCTCCCTGGGCTAAGTGCAGTCACACAGGACTGTACTTAGCCTCTGAAGAAAAGCAGATCCGGAAAACAGCTGATCAGAGATTATAAAAGCTGTAACATGCACTGTAGGCTATTGAATCTCCCACTGCTGCCTACTGCTCTGATGTCAGCTGCAGGGGATTCTGTGATTTGTAGTAATAGAAGATGTCAGCCTAGAACTAAGCAAAATGAGCCTCTTACAATCTACTATCCTACAGTAAACAGTAAGTAAACCAAAATGTTTTCGCACATGAAGTGCACATTGGGACCAGCCCCACACTTCAGTGCGGGGGTCCTTTGTGCTGACTGCCCCCTTCAGCCAATGCTGGGAATTCTTTTCCCCATTAACTCTGTATGGTAACTGTGAAGTATTGACTCTACTGCTGTATCAGTCCCACAGGACCCTCTTGGAAAATAGCGGTTTCACGGATGGACAGTGTTGGCCAAGACACTGGGGAAACTCTCCTACTGATATCGTAAGTGCATCAGGGTCTTTCATTTCCAACTGGACCACTACTAGACATAAGTGGAAGGGACCTTGGTTTAATGTCTCTTCCCAAAGAGTCTCACCTTAAAAGTGTTCCACCCCCTTCCCCAAACGTGCTGCACTACCATGTTACTATTAGGTATTAGCAAACTGTCCCCTTGGATAGGCCCACATCCTGGATTTATGATGTGTTTGAGATTCTGGATAAATCTGAAGATCTGGGGTTCAGTTCCAAAAAGCACAGTTCTCTTACCCCCAGGGAGCAGGTTAGGCACTGAAGAGGAACACACATCACTGTAGCCCAACACCTACAATGGAGCCCATTAGGATTCAGGGCAGTGTGGTAGCACGTGAGGTTGGTGCCTGAAAGACGGCACCGTCCAAAATGGTGATGCGATGTGGGCGAAAGCCTGAAAGGCGAGGGGGCAGGGAGGGTGACCGGATGTAGGGTTGTGGGCGACACTAGCAACAGGATGTCATTATATGTACATGCAGGGGATGGGGTGGGAGCGAGCGTGGCCTGGTAGGGGGCGGAGGGGATGTAGGAGGTAGCACTGCGATTGACTACCACGCTACACCGTGGCATCAGGGGTTGGCCTCTGCTTGCAGTGTGTGGGGTTCTAGGTTCGGGGTCTGGGTCCAGGCGCTACTGCATTTTTGTTGCGCCCAGCCCAGAACTTGCATTTATTTTGCTTTTGCACCCCCCCCGACATGCACCCCCCTGGAGTTGAGAATCTTTAAGTAGGGTGGTGTGGGGGGCAAAGCCCCCCACATGGGAGTGTGTGGGGGGAAAGCAAAGTATTTAAATCCCCAGCGCCATTCTTCCATGCGCCGAGGATGTCACGGTGGCGAAATTGTTTTTGCCGCCCTGTCTTTGTGATAATGCGAGTTGCCATTCTGCACTTGCGATTATCAGATGGAACCGGCAATGTCCTAGGTTACTGCATGACAAAAGGAATTGACTGCCATTGAGATTGCCTGGTTCCCTGCAGTAACCCTGCCGCAGTATTGTGCTGCATCCTGGCAGGCTGCACTGTAATGTGTGGGGGTTGCTGATTAACACCGTACCTGGTAGTAGTGCCAGCAGAGGGTCACACTTCTGTCATGTAAAGTGTTATTTAAGAGCAGCTCCAGACATTAGGTGTGGGGCTGCATTAATGTGTGTTCCCCTTTAAGATTATCTGACCCTGTCCCTCAAAAACAGCAACTCATCCAGCCTTCCACAAGCACCGGAAGCTGACATCACTGGTGGGCTCAGATGAGGGAGATTTTATTTGGTTCTAGCTGGCCCAAAGCTTTCTAGTGCTTCGACAGGCTTGTTTGGGACATGTCCTGAGGATGAGTCCGGTAACAACTGCTTGCACAGTGCCTTCGAAGGAGAGCAGAACCAGAAAGAAATGAATTGACTCTCCTGTGGTTGAACACACTGGTGACATCAGCTCTGTGGGGAAGAATGCCATTTGATTACACTGTGGTGGGCAAGGGGGGGCACACAAGAAATAACAATTATCAAAGTGATTTCTCAGTTTTCAGCAAAGCAATAACAACTGGCATGAGTAGGACTCACAATTCCCAAGAATCAGAATTTCAGGGCATTCCAATCTTTGATTGCTAGAGACATTTCAATGAAAAGTGACTCTCCCATTTTCCTCTCTGACTTTATGCCCCATTATAAAAGCTGGCCAAATTCACCATGCACCCATTAATGGTGTGCATGAGATACAGTACGGTCGGCCTCAGAGTCATATTCAGACTGGCAGTGTACCTCAACCGATGCATGCTGGCTGTCTGAATATAGCACTGTGTTAGTCTTGCACACAGTGCCTATATATGATGGTTTTATAGCTCCTTGCAGGAAAGTGACTCACAGGTGCAAAGGGAGATAGGAAGATGGTGCATCCCAAACGGTATAGAATTTTTCCTCCCATGAGAAATATTCAGTGTCTGACATGCTAATGAGCTCATCTAGCATGCAAGGTACTAAAGGGCCTTTTACATATCATTATGTGGCCATTGGCATCTCCGCACAATGCTGCCACACACAAATGCACTGAGGCATTTCTGTAGAGTGTTTCCACCCCTCCCCCAATCACCAAGCAGCAGACTGACAGCAAGAGCTGTCAGTCTTTGTCCAGCTAATGTATCCCCACCTCCTGATCACTGATCCAATGATATATTTTATATCCCATTCCCTTGTAGTCTCGTGGTCCCCCCACCACCCCTGATCATCATACCGATATTTAATTTATATCCCATACAAACAGCTGTTTCTACAGTACATTTGTGCTCGCTCCCTGTCAGTCAGACAGTGGCCAGCTGATGTGCTGAGTGTAGAGGCTGTGCTGGTCACAATCTGTTGCCCAGGATGGTATCTACAGGTCACAGTTAAGAGAGGGTGAGTCGGGTGCTGACTGAGCAGGGTGGAAGTGGTGGGTGCTGAGTGGGTTGGCTGGGGGGGGGGTTACCAGCGATCATCCAGGAGGGCACTAGACTACCAAGGAATGGGATATACAGTACATTGAACACTGGTATGGTAATTGGGGGGTGGAAGGACTAGCAGACTACCAGAGAATGGGATATGTTAAACATCTGTATTACAGTCAGTGGCTAGAGAGACCACTAGGCTACCAGCTATTGTTATATAAAAATGTAACATCAGTATGGTGATTGGGGTTGGGGGACCACTAGACTACCTGGGAATGGGCTATTTAATGTAACATTGGTATAGTATTTGGGGGGGGGGACTACACTACCAGGGCAGGGGATATTTAATATAATTTCAGTGTGGTGATCTGAGGCAGGGACTAGGGAGATGTTAGTCTGACAGGGACTGACAGCTCTTACTATCAGTCTACTCCCCATTGCTCGGCCGCAGTGGGTGGGGGGGGTCATGGTGCATCACTGTGCACTTTGATAAGAATAGACTTTCAGAAATATTAAGCAGCGCTGCGACAGGGGTCTCTTAGCATTTACAAAACCTCTGACTACACCACTGTGCCCTGTATGCAGCAGGGATTACTCATTTGCATAGAGGCAGCGGAATGCATGCTGCATTTAGGCACGTCCACTGAGTGCCACGCACAAATATGGCCCCCACCCTGTCCAGTCATGCAACGCCCATTTAGTGCATCATTAACATATTTTGCAGTGCACTAACCTTCTGAAAATGGGGGACAATCATCTATTACTGACCTGAAGCCTCAATCCTTTGCTTGTGCTAGCAGAATCATTTCCGTGGCAACTGATTATGATTTTGTGGGCAGAGGCTGAGGGCTGCAGTGCAGCTGCAGTGCAAGCAACAGGAACAGATGAAGTCAGATGAAAACTAAGGACAAAGATCCTGCTTTGAAGGGAAAGTCCCCTCAACCTATTTTCTGTATACGTGTGTAGGTTGTTGGCATGAACAATAATTCCCTCTCTTGCAGCCCCCTAATTTCATCCTAATTTAAATATCGGTGAGGCTGTTTCATTCTGCTTCACCTTGGTGTGAAAACCTGTTTTTCTCCATTGCAAAGGTCATGACCCCACTCATTGAAGGCATCATGGGAGTTGATGATGCATACCTGCACGAGCCAGCAGAAGTTATACTCTCATTGAGTTCTGTTATATGTCTAGTGAAGTCCCTGTATTCTCTAAAAGCATTTTTTCTAACTCATATACACTTTCAACTAACTTAAAACAGCAGGGCACTTGCTATGTCATGAAACGTTTCGTGGCCAGCATGAGACAAGAACATAGGGACTGCAGAGGACAGCAACAGCACTGACTAATACATACAATAACTACAGGCTTTAGTACCAAAACATCTTAAAATTCCAGGATGCCTTACATGAGTTGGGTCATGACTTTTGCAATGGAGTCAAGCAGGTTTTCACACCAGACTTAAAGGGGCACTGCCAGCCCTTACTTGATGTTTTCTGCAGGTCTTCCCAAAGGTGGCCACACTGTCTGCAGCAGCCCCTCTTGCCATACAGTATCCATGGCAGCAAATATTTGCCCACATAAAAAAAGTTATTTTTAACTATTATTACTTTAGCCAGTCTGGTGGCGCTGAGGGCTGAGGAACTGGATGCCTTACCTCATGCCATGTCACTGACCCAGGTTCAGAAGCCAACTCGTGTGATCAGGGGTCGGCCAGGGAAGGGGAGGGGAGGATTGAGCATCCAGAGGTCTACTCTCCTCTCCTCTCCTTGGGAGGGGTGGGTTGTGGATCCCTGGCACTAAGAGATTCCCAGTGAAGACTGGGGGTTGCTACGTTTTATTTATGTCTTTGTTAACAGGGTAAGGGTGTTGATCCAGAGGACCATTTAAAGTCATGACCTGGGCCACTCAGTGGCGCACTAATCAGGCAAAAATTTACAGTGCAGTAAAATAACATCAGGCAAGTACACAACATGATTAATTACATGGAAGCAATCCAGGCCACACAGTGGCCAAAAAACAGGCAAGTATACAGAGAAGCTGAGAAATTTCAGGCAAAAAAAGAAAAATATTGAGCAATTTGGAGCTGGTCGTGATATAACATACAGTAGTAAATGTTAACGATAGAAATGCTAGTAAACCAAGAAATAACCACCAGAAACTAGCAGGGTAGTGTGCATATATGGGGCACAAGTTACAGGTATTCACATACTGATCATGAGACGGGAGAATGAAAAACAGAAGTAGGAAGAAGTGGCAACTATGGAGTGAAAGGTAGAGGCAGAAATAAGGAGCCGGGGGACACCTTGGAATGGGGTGGAGGTGATGGACATCCTGCAGGTGGGTGCAGGAATGTGCCCATCTCATACTGGATATCATTGCATATCCACACCTCCGGGGTCACACCTCACGAACAAAGGAAAAACCCTGGCACCTGGAAGGACAACGTCGAGCCCTACAGCAGCCCCCATGCCCAGTGCCAGATCCAGCCCGGTCAGATCTCCAATATCCTCCCCTTCACCCTGCCTGCCAACTGGATTCATGAAGCACCAAGGTAGGAGGTGGCCACCCCACCTCGCGGGGTACAAGCCGGGAGGGGGGTTGATTGAAGGCATGGGTGCAGGGTGGAGCTCCAGAGGGGGACCTGATCTGGGGGGGTCTCAGGCTGGGTTGGGAGAAAGCCACCTGTCAGAGGCTATGTATAAGGGAGATCTCAGCGGCTGGTGACTGGAGGGAAAAAGAAAAAAAAAACTATTATTAGTTTAAAGCAGAACCCTCTTGGTCTGCTCTTATTTACAAAGTGGGATTCCAAAGTGCATTCCTGTTCTAAATGCCGCTGAAGTGTCAGAAGGCTTGTACAGGCACTATGATACCTGAGTTCAACTGAACATTATTTTTAATACTATAAAGAATGCTGAACTTGGGAAAGTGCTTTTAGTTTTTAAACAAGGGCTCAAACATTGGGAAATCATGATTTGAAAATCGAGCCATGATGCTGGGCAAATACAGTTTCCCAAGTTCAGCGATCTTTATAATATTAAAAATGATGTTTAGCTGAACTGGAGTGGCATATTGCCTGCACAACCTTTCTGGTGCTTCAGTGCCATTTAGAACAGGAGCGCACTTTGGAATCCCACTTTGTAAATAGGAGCGGACCTAGAGGGTTCTGCTCTGAAGTAATGATAGTTAAAAATAACTATTTTATGTAGGCAAATAATTGTTGCCATGGATGCTGCATGGCAAGAGGTACTGCTGCAGGCAGTGCAGCCACCTTTGGGAAGACTTGCAGAAAACGTAAAGGCTGTTAGTGTCCCTTTAAGTACCCTCATTTACATTTAAATCCTGATGAAAGTTGGAGTGTGCAGTAGAGGCAGTCGTTCTGCATGCCTTCAAACTAGACAGAGAAATAGAATAAAAGGCGGAGGGGACCTTCATTTTAAGGGAAATGTCTTCTATAACAAAAATGGAAGGAAAGTCCTAAAATGCACATTTTTGGAGAATTTTGTATAAATGGAGTCCTGTGGATTCCAGCTGTGTATTTTTCACAGGTAACTGGAATGACTAGCTTTGTTGGCACAAGCCAGTTTTTGCTGGAGTCCTGAGTCACCTCTCTTTTGTAATACCAGCTGCTACATTCTAACTCAGTAACATATAATCCCCTCTTCACATTCTTCATACAGTACCTCTCTTCCGTCTGCAGACTATGACGCCAACTATCGCAGCAAGAAGCACCACGAAGGCAGACACATACCAAGCAGTCGCGCTGGGGTTTAATTTCTCTTCCTGTCCCGCTATCGGGGCTGCAAAAAAGAGAGAGAAAGAAATTAAGCACAAGGAAAGTGCATCAAGGACTGTCATAACAGACAAAGTAACGTGCTCCACACTACCTATTTTATTTATGAACTGCTGAGAGAAGGATGCACTGAGCCAAGACTAAGTTTCTGGTGGGACCCAGGGAGGAGATACCACAGCAAAAGGATATAGTAAAGGAAGGGAATTGTCACAGTGCAGAAATAAGTAATAAATAATGCAGTATAAAAACATGGTGTAAACAAAAAGGGGAGCAGTTTTAAAAGGGCACAGAAATAATAATTGTAGTTCACTGGGAAAAGGTACAGTAACAATATTTAAATAAAGAGTCAGTACTACACTCTGCATGAAATAGTCACACCACTTCTTTTAAATGGTTCTATGTGATAATGGTGCATGCGAGTGACCGACGGTGTCGCAGGGTGGCGAAAACAATTTAGCCACCCCTGACATCCTAAACACTCAGAAAAATGGTACCGGGACCTAATGCATTTGTTTCTGTGGGGTTGCGCCCCCACCCCCATGGGGCTTCGCCCCACCCCCCTAATTAAGGATTATCAACTCCAGAGGGTGCATGTCGGGGCTAGCAAAAACTGCAGTTTTGGGCCGGCGCATCAAAAATACAGAAGCGCCTGGACCCAGACCCAAACCCGGAACCCCAGCACCACAAGTGCAGGCCAACCCCCAACACCACGGCGCAGCTCGGCAGCTGACAGCAGCATCACCTCCTACATCCCCTCCACCTCCTCCCAGGCTATGCTCACCATGCTCGCCCCCCCGCCACATGCGTGTACATAAGGCGACATCCTGTCACTACGGTCTTCCACCCATCACATCCGGTCACCCTCCCTCCCCCTCAGCATTCGGGATTTCGCCCACATTGTGTCGCCATTTTGGATGGTGCCTTAATTCTGAATAACTGGTAAAATGAATTAACCTGTTGTTTTTAAGACAAATAAAGTAATTATGCCCAGAAAGGTGGAATAATAATGTACAAATCCTTTGAAGGAACAGATCTACTAAATGAATAATTGCACTATACATATTTTCGCCAGGGTTATTGATTGCATGTCATCATGGGTTGATAGAATTACCTAAAAAGTTATGGTGAAATGTTGTGTGCAGGGCCAACCATTGGACTAGCGGGTAGCATGTTGTGTTCCCGTGCTGGTGACTCAGGTTCAGGGACGAGCTCTGGGAGCTGGCTGGGCAGCACAAGAATGGGGAGGGGCCAGTCCTGTCGCACACCAATGCTTTGAGCCTGGGAAGGTATGGTGCAGTGTTTTGTCACATGGGTGACACCTTGTAATGGGCTGGGGAGCCTTCTCTCACAAGGGGTTCATGTGCATACCATGGCCTGATGGGGTTATGTAGTGTGTCAGGAGAATAGGGTTGGCATGAAAAATGAGTCTTACTATATCTCCTCTATTCTGTTTATTCCACTTCCAAAGGAACCTGTGTGAATGAGGATACAATTGCACTGTCACAAAAAGGAAAAACAATGTTAAAGATTGCCTATAAATATATACGTGATACATAGTGCAGAGTGGACCTCATGAGTGGTGTAACTAGCATGAGTATATAGATAACTTATTTATCACATAAGGTCCCCTGTGCGTATCTCATTTATGCAATAAGATAGGACCTTAAGGGATAGATCTTTTTTTAGGCTTTTTTAAAAATAAAATCATTTCTAAAAGTCTTTTTTTTTTTAACTAGTGTTACTATGAATTCCCCCATCCCAATTGCCAGAACCATTGCCACAGACGTGAAGTCGGGATGACAAGGTGATGCTGTAATGTGGCAGTTCAGTGGTGCCTCAGAACTTCTGCAGAAATTACAAACCACCACCACAGAAGTTCTGTGGCAAATGGTAATCCTGCTGCAGAACTTGTCCCAAAGTGCCACAGAAATGAAGGGGCCTTGATCATGTCCCCCCCACTCCCTTCTGGTCTCCAGTGGGTACAGATCCAGTTCCTGCACTCTTGCCTCATAGGGTTTTCTGTGCATACTGTGCGCCATCTTTGTTGCCCTCCTCTGAATCCTTTTAATCCTGTCTATATCCTTGCATAGGTGAGGGCTCCAGAACTGGGACCCCGTACTCCGGGGTAGGCCTCACCATGGATTTTTAAAGTGGCATCCGCACCTTGCTCCTTCTGCTTGTTATAACCCTCCCTGTGCAAGCCAGCATTCTGTTTGCATTGGCCACTGCCTTACCGCATTGTTTCCCACTTTAAGAATGTTTGAGATTATAATCCCCAGGTCCTTCTCCTGCTCAGTTGCCTTCATCTCCTCCCCACATTGTACATGAGAGCCTGGTAAACAGTTGGGTAGCTTGGAGGTGGGCAATAATGATGTAACCTGGGTAAGAAACTGTTTAGGGATAAAAAGCAGAGGGTGGTAGTAAATGGAGTCCGCTCCATGGAGGGGACGGTGACCAGCAGGGTACCTCAGGGGTCTGTGCTGGGGCTGATCCTCATCAATGTTTGCGTTAGTGCCATAGCTAAGGAGCTGCGTCTTTGCAGATGACACCAAGATCTGAAACAGAGTGGACACTCCATGGGGGGGTGCAAACGATGGTAAGAGATTTAAAATGGCTGGAGGAGTGGTCAAAAGTTTGGCAGCTAGGGTTTAATGGAAAAAAAAGTGTAAAATAATGCACTTGGGCTAGAGAAACCCAGTGGTGGGGTAGAAATACTTCTAAAAAGCAAGCAGGAAAGGGACCTGGGGGTAATCATATTGGATGACCTAAAGATTGGCCAGACAATATGACGAGGCAATCAGGAGAGCTAATGGGATGCTGGTGTGCATAGGTAGGGGTACCACGAGCAGGAAGAGGGAAGTGGTGTTGCCCCTATATAGGTCACTGGTAGGACTCCACCTGGAGTACTGTATCCAGTTTTGGAGATCATATCTCAGGAAAGACATAAATAGAATAGAGGCAGTCCAGAGGAGGGCTAGCAAGATGATGCAGGGTCTGCATCAAAAGCCCTACAAGCTGAGGCCAAGGGAGCTTAATATGTACACTCTGGAAGAGAAGAAGGAGTAGAGGGATGTGACAGAGACCTTTAAATACCTCGCAGGAGTGAATAATGTACAGGTGGAAGGTATTTTTCAGTGAAAAGGGTGCTGTAGAACAAGGGGTCATGATATGAAGCTGGAGGGGGGGGTAGGTTTAGGAGAGATGTGAGGAAGTACTTCTTCACAGAATGTGTGGTGTATGCCTGGAATTGCCTTCCAGTGGAGGCAGTGGAAGCAAAAACAGTGGTGGGATTCAAAAAAGCCTGGGATAGGCACAGGGGAATCATAGAGGAAAGGAAGGTGGTGGAAGAAATAGTGCTGTCGACCAAGGAGGGTCTGCAGCATATAAGCGATCACAATGAAAATGGACAGACTGGACGGGCCAAATGGCCCTTATCTGCCATCAGATTCCATGATTCTATGATCTATAATGCCCTTAGAGGGGAGTTTGTACTGGTATAATGCCTCTGGGGAGGGGCTATGTGCTAATATAATCCCCTTTGGGGAACCTTGTGCTGATGTAACACTGATTCCATGCCCCATGGTGGTCTTTGCACTGATGCGATACCCCTAAGGGGATGTGGGATAATTTAAATACCTTGTTGGGGGGTTTCACTATGTAATGCCCCCAGGAAGTATTGGAGTTGATATCATTTTTTTTTGTTTGTTTGTAATTTCTTGACCAAGAAAGGCACAATAACTGTGATAATTTATTTTCTGGTGTACCCTGGTGGATGGGTTACACAAACCTGTTTTATTGATAGGGGGACTGTTCAACATGACACCAGGGAAACTTCACTATTTTTCTTCATTGAGTGCTATGGGATCCATCAACCTGGACAGTGACCAGGGATGGACAGAAGGGAACTCGGTTTAACATCTCATCAGAAAGATGGCACCTCAATAGTGCAGCACCTCCCTCATACTGCACTACAATGTCAGTTATGAGTATTACCCCAAATACTTGGTTAGGGGTTAGAACCCACAACATCCTGATCTTCCAGCTCCAGAGGAGAGTGGACCACATACTGAACCATTAACACTGTGATAATTACTGGGTTTCCCCTTTACCCATAGGGAAACCATGGCATAATTTGCCATAATAAAGGAGTGTTTATTATGGCAAACACGTGCACAGTCTTCCTCGCTATGGGCATGTGCACGCCGTACCTCCTTCATTCCTGACCTCTCGCCGCTGACTGCCTTCTCTTCCCTGTACACTAAACTGCCACTGGAATGCAGCAGTAAGTTATTTTAAAACACAGAATCACTTCTTTATTTTAAAAGCTGTGACTTGCAAAAAAATAAACCCTTGAAATAAATAAATACGGGTCACCGCGGACCGCTCAGTAAAACCTAGCCAGACTGCAGCCACCAGGAATGTATCTTTATTTTATATAATTACTGAGGTGCCTGTGATATTTTTGCCCTGTACAAAACAAAGAAAATCAGGGGAACCTCCAATCCATGGCTTGCTAACTCCCTGATTGGTTTAATGAAGAATAGAGACAATCTCTGGCACATTGCAAAATCATCTGGAACTCCTGCATTACTCATTGCCTACAAGGCAGCCAGAAATGCTTGCACCAAGCTCATTCGGCAGGCTAAAGCTTCCTGCTATAAGGACCTCTTATACAAGAGCTGGGGCTCCGGTAGGGAATTTCGGAACTCCATCAAATCCCTAACAGGAAAGACCCCTAAGGCCCCACACTATCTACTAGTAACAATGGAGGGCCCCATAGAGGAACCCATTGACATCGCAATTGAGCTCAACCATGCTTTCCAGACCTTTCTGGCGTACTCCCTGCTGATTACTTTAGAGATCAGCTTGGGCAACAACACCCCACTACCCCTCCTAACCCTCCAAAGGATGCTATATCACCTTTCTATTTCAAGCAGGTCACCAAGTCCGAAACCATCAAAACACATTAAGGGGGTTCTTGGCAAGACCAGGATGGGGCCTGATCTAGTGGATATGGAACTGGTGGGTCTTCTCCTAAACAAATTGGTTGGTCTCCTCTCGATAGTGCTTAATGCATCCCTAAGAACAGGGGTGTTTCCAAAGTTATGGAAGTCAGCCAACGTCACGCCCATCTTTAAAGCCAGGGACAAAACTCAAACGTCCAACTACAGACCTATATCCATTCTACCCCCTCCTCAAAGCACTTGAAAGAATGGTCTTGGAGCAGCTTACAGAGTATCTTGATAAATATAACCTACTTTTCCCACAGCAGCATGGGTTCCAAAAAAGGCACGCCACACTCACTTCCCTTGTTGATTACTCTACCCAGCTCTATGATGCCTTAGATAATGGGGAGGCAGTAGGATCAGTCTTCATTGACCTTATGAAGGCCTTTGACTCTGTTAACCACAAACTACTCCTAAACTGCCTCCATTCAACAGGCCTATCCCCGGACACAGTATTGTGATATGGAAGCTACCTCACAAACAGGACACAACGGGTCAGAATTGGAGACACCCTATCATCAGCTAGGGAAGTGTCCTTCAGGGTCCCACAGGGCCCTATTCTTGGCCCACTGCTCTTCAGCCTCTTCATCAACTCTGCACGATCTGCATGTACAGCACGGGCCATTCTCTATGCTGACGATGCAGTGATAGCTGTTGCTGGCAAAGATCACAACTCCATCACTACTGAACTCCAAGACAGCTTCCACAAGCTTGAATCCTGTTTCGCACAAAACAAACTACTACTAAACCATAAAAAAACTAAGAGTCTACTCTTCTTTACCTCCCCAAAACAAAAAGAAATACTAGCTTTTGCTCATTCAGAACCACAAGGGTGAAATACTGGAACAAGTAACAAAGTTCAAATACCTGGGCATCACCTTTGATGATACACTAGCCTTCTCTGCCCATATAGACTCCGTTGTCAAGTCAGCAAATACAAAACTTGGGATCCTCTACCACCATAGGCACTCTATGACACCTGATGCTCTGAAACTTGCCATCAGTAGTGTAGTACTGTCATCCATTGATTATGGGCTGCCTATCTATGGGGCAGGAACTAAAACTGCCCTAAACAGGGTCAGCACACTACTAAATAAGGCCTGCCAACTGTCAATTGGGGCTGCTCAGGACACCCACACCTGCATGTTCTGTACTGAAACTGGGTGGCTCCCACTCCATCTTAAAGCACAATACCAAACCTGCCTACTTCTGAAAAAACTGCTTCTTGGACTTACCTCCCCCACACTGAGTTGCCTCTTTATGCCAGCAGTTCCCATCAAATCAACTAGAAGCATGGCTACAGATACACTGGTGATTCCCTTCAAAAGGATGAAACTCGCCCCCAGAACTCCATCCTCTTCCAAGGACCGAAATGGTTCAATGAGCTACCTGCTAACCTCACAGAATCACCCAAGATTAGTACCTTCAAACCTGGGCTCAGATCCCTTCTTGCCACAAAAAAGAGCTGTGCTTGCCTGCACTAATGTGGCAGGATTTCTACTACCCTAACCCCTTCCCCCCTTTTATCTCCTCAACTCCCCTCCTAAATGAGGCCCACTCGGCTGACAAACCCTTTGATGATGACGCCATCCCTGGCTGACCCCCTACCACCCCCTTTCCGCCTAGTCTTTTCTACAGACTAGTGAACTACAAGGCTGAACCCTATTTGACCCTATCCTCTTCAACCTATCGTTGGATGCATATAATTACTTGGTATTTGAATGCCTGTGTAACTGTTTTCTGTAAACACTGTTATATTTGTAATGTAAACACTGTTATATTTGTAATGTTTGTACAACAATGATCTGGAACCTTTGAAAATGAGTCCTGGTCTCAAAGGAATGAATCCTAAACTGAAATAAATAAATAAATAAATAAATAAATAGGAAAACCCAGCAATTATATAAAATAAAATGTGGGTCAGTGTGTGTGTAAACTCAAAGTTTACACACACCCTCAGGGTTAGATGCTATTTGTAAACCCCTCGAGCTTTACTCTTGGAGTTTATGTAGCATCTAAGCCCTCAGGTATGTGTAACCTTCTCATTACAAACATCAACCGATACTTTATATAATGCTTTTACAATGGCCCTGGTGAGGGGTATAATGCACTACTGGAGCTCTGTGCTGATATGATGCCACTATGTCGGACGATACAGCTATAATTCTCTTAAGGGGGATGCGTGTTGAATTACTGTCCTTAGAGGGGGAATGTGTGCTGATATATAAAGAGCAGTCTGAAAAAAGGAGTCATCAAACAGAGTAACATGGACAAGTCCCGATTTGGTAGTCCACTAGTTTATGTGTCCCACATTACTCACTGGTCCCATGATGGGATTAACTGGCAGTTATCATGGTGTTTAGGAAAATAAATTGAAACTCCCTACTTATGGAATGAGCGCCTAAGCATAACAGAATATTAATTGTCATATATGATTTCTCAATAAGTTGCCAAATTCACATACTGTAACACAGTTTGTCAGTTTTACCCATGTTGACATCCGGCATCTCCATGCTGCTGTGTTCCACGTGACAGGAGTAGCGGCTCCCATCATTTGGAACAATCTCAATCCATTTCCGGATCCAGTAAGTGCCATCGTAATTCGGCAGGATGCCACTGGATTCCACTTGTTCCATTTTCACCATCTCATTTTTAACCCAGCTGACGTCAATGTCTCGAGGGTAAAACCCAGTAACAAGGCAGGAGTAAACAACCACTCTGTTTCCTGAGTTCTTCTTAAATGACACTGTAATTTTAGGATGAACTGAAATGAAGAAAAAAAAAAAAAGAAGAGAAGAAAAAAAGAGGAAAAGAAATAGTTGAATAAAAAACCTGAACACAATTCTGGCAAATGCAATGTTATTCAAACTCTTTACATCAGAGAAAAAGCTGTACTGGGCTGATAGTGTTCTTCGATACAAACACGCAACTTGAAAAGAAGATAAGTCAGGCGCTCACCACCTCTGTAGCATAGAAAATGCCACTCACTGCTCACTGTTTAAATCCATTCATTTTTATCATGACGCACTGAAAACCAAACCGACTATCCACATAGTCTGTGTTTTGACACTTCATAATAAAGATGATTGGATATAAACATTGAGCAGTGAATGGTGTCTTCCGTGCTACAGTGGTGATGAGTGTCCAGTTTTTCTTGTTCTCAAGTGTTATTCAAAGCCAGCATAATGCCGTGACTGGGAGTCATTTACTCCTGTGTGGGGAAA
The DNA here is from genome assembly GCA_016271365.2 of Neoceratodus forsteri. NCBI lineage: Eukaryota > Metazoa > Chordata > Ceratodontiformes > Ceratodontidae > Neoceratodus > Neoceratodus forsteri. Next base: position 65,535,871 of record JADMNL010000035.1, read on the forward strand.
CTGGGACTCGATTCCTGGCCACCGCATTCCCACTTTGGCTCTGATGAGCTTGGAGTGTATGAAGGGTACAAGGCACTCAAGCTCCAGAGGGAGAGTGGAGAGGGCGCGTCTTTGCCAAAGCCTAATTCAGGGACTGTGGCCAGCATGGGTCACTTTTGGGTTACCAGGTCGCCACGGACAAGTTCCCTGGAATGCTTTCATTCTGTGGCCACAGCATACAGAAGGGCAAACCTGAACTGTCTCTATTTAGATTGTGCTCGAATTAAAAACCTAAAAAGGATCTGAAAAGGTGCTAATTTTCTAACTCCTTCCAAAACCTAGCAATTTACGTTTTGGGACAAAGAAGGCTGATAAACTAGGATTCTGTGTTTCCCCAGGAGCCATTTTAAATTGTTAACCCCTTGTCCAAAAAATGTTCTTGGCATGATGTTGCTGGGAAGAAGGAGGGAGTAGCAAGTGTGACCAGGAAGCACTGCGAATCCAAAGGTCAAGTAACCACTAGGGCCATCACATCCAAACTTAAAGAGCACGTGGTCACGTCTGATAAATAACTGACTTTTATTTATTGTGTTTTGATGTGTTAGAATAACTTTTACTTTTATCGTATTTATTTATGCAGTGAAGCAATGGGATTTCACCTTTGCTTTTCACAGTGCCAGCAAAGAGGTATTCAACGGAATTCCGTATTGTTTTAAAGATTTTTTTCTATCTTTTTCCAAAGAAATAGATACTTCTTTCCACAACACACTTTGCCTTTGATGTGTTTGCACTATTGTGGTCCATTTGCATGTACGATTTTACGGGTTTTAAAACTGTAATTGGTTTCTCTTTTTGCCTTCCCAAGTAAAATCTGATTAGGAAAGGCAATAGCACCTGATAATTCAAAACAAAAGATCACATGTTATGAAAAATCACATATTTCTATGAAGGCTATAATATTTTAGTAGTGGAAGAAAGTTTTACTTCTCTGTAAAACTCTGAAAACAGAGTTTCAGTTTCCCATTGAAATACACTGCCAGCATTGCCAGTAAATATGTTCTGACTTCATAATACACGGATTCCATTGCATTCTTGTTTTTTTAGTAGTTGACAAAATAAAATGATGAAAAATGTAAGTAAAGAAACTAATAAAATCAAACAAAATAATTACCGAGGCATCTCAAAGCCCTGATTCTTCGATTCTTCATTCATTAAGCTATACATCATTACTAAGCATATCCCCTTTAAAGGGACACTTGTCGATCCTTTTTGCATCATATTATTTCTAGTTAAAAAAACACATTTTATGATTGCTTACCGTCTCTAAAATCCATTGATGTTGCTGGTTGTGTTATCAGCTTTCCTTATTAGTAGAAATGAAGTGCATGGTAATGGTATAATTATGCACAGCCTTGTTTTGTTTCAAATCCTTGATCAACTCTTATTGCATACTTCCTGAACATTATGAACATCCTTGACACCCCCCAAAAAAACACAGTACAGCCACTCATGATGCAACAGTCTCCTCTCCTCCCACTGCATCATGAGAGACTGGACTGTGTGAGGATGTCCACAAGTCCAGGAAAGATGTTGTGGAAGCCGACTGAGAGATGTAAACAAACATGCTTTTGTGTGGTAACACCAGTGTGGCAGGCAGGCTGTTTTTCATTTTTAGAAAGAAAAAATGTATAATCAGAATCAACCAACCAGCTGCATCAGCAATTTGTACAGAACGCAAGCAATCATAAAATGTTTTTTTTAAACTAGGGACAATTTGAGGCTTAAGGGGGTTGACACCATCCCTTGAAGTAGGGCTGTGTGTACTGGACAGAATGTGAATCTTTTTGTGCCATCAACTTTCACATTTCTGTGTATGTTCTATGTAAACAACACAAGAGCCTACCATTCCTCTCCAATGTGGCATTCCCAAACTGGATGTATCTTTTGAGCCACTCTACACACTCCAGTTCCAAGTAGGCCTTCAGCTGTTGGGCCCCAGCAGTGTTGGCATCCCACTTGTTCTTGGTGATCACAGCTTCCTGCATTGCAGCTGTCCAGGTCAGGGTCTTCTGATCGAAGCTGATGAAATCGTGGCCGTCAAAAGCATCCTGTGCAAAGCCAGTGGTGGTACCATCATCATGCAGCTCACAGCCATACATCCTCTGTGCTGTGTGAACACCTGAAACAAACACCATTACACCACTGACCAACATACCGGTTACCAAGCTGGACTGCGATTGAGTTCTGACTGATATATTTTCATTGGCAACTGAAATTACACAGACATTTTGACTTGAACTGAAGGGCGTTATTGCAGTTAGCAATAAACCAACACTCTACTAAAAACATACAGGCATTATTCAGGGGAATACAGGTATAAATTTGAGAAGTGGCCTAGATTATTAGAAGTGTGTAATTTAATAAGTGTGTTTAACATCATCTTGAGTTAGGGCATTATTAAACGCAAGAACCCTCCCCAGAAGCACTAGCAATTAAATCAGTGAGGTGTTGGTATAGTTGATGTGGCCTGCGTTACTTTAGCATTTGAAATAAATTATATCTAGTTTCAGTTTTGATTTTTCTTAAAGAAAATGGTGTTTTACCAAGCAATATCGTGCACGAGGGAACAGTTTTTACAATTCAGCGATAGCGCGGTGTTGTGGATGACTGACAGCTGTCAGTCACCTCTAGAGTCTGATTCAACATTAACATACCATTGAATTCTGGATCAGCACAGTGCTGTTGTGCTTGGCTTACAGACATCAGTCATATCTGTTGTGCACGTCAGGGGTCTGCTGTTGAGCATAGTATCTTAGCCAATCAGAACTATACAATAGGAAACTGACAGAACATTATGATTCCAAAAATTCTAAATGTTTTCATTCTAACACTGTGGTCAGGATATTGGAACTGTATCTGTCAGCCTGTATTTCCAAAGCAGACTTTGTCTCCACTGTTGTACTTTGTTTTAGATGCCCAGCAGTTTGGATTCAAAACGGGAAACTTAGAAACATAGACTTTGACAGCAGATAAGGACTGCTTGGCCCACCCAGTCTGACCATTTCCCTACCTATTTGATAAGCTGCAGATCTTAGTTAACCAACAGCCTACTTCTTCCCAATCCTACCCCCCCCACCAGAACTGCTTTATGTCTGTCCAGCTTGCTTCAATGAGAATGACGCACACAGCATTTTGTGATGCATGTGTAAACGCTCTCCCCCCACCTTAGTGTACACACAGTCTGTGACACAAGGGAGGGGGCTACAGCATTTTCTAACAGTCTGAACACATTATCTTTCATTAACAGGGACCAGGAAGGAACCTGTCACAGGGCTACCCCAATATTCTGCTAATGATCCAAGCAGCACAAAAAATGGAATATCCTTATATTACAACAAATACTATAGGAATTCGGTTTCCAGGAAGGATCAGGGAGCCACTTTCAAAACCACAGTATGCATAAGGCATGTCTTTTGATGTTTTCCTGGGATGGGGTAACAGCAGCTTTCCTAAATCAGAGTACTATTAATTCATTATAACACTCTGCTTGTGCTGTGCTTTTGCAATATAGCCACCCAAACCACAATGCTGAATTTTTCTGACTCTTCTATTTTATTTGATTTACCCCAGTGTTTTGCCTAAGTTATATAGGCTTTTTTCAAGAGGAATTATGTTTATTTCTCTAAAAAGAGATGGAAAAATTAATTTAAATATTTATACATACAAAGTTTTTATATGAAATTCAGTTGAAAACTTGCATTATTAGTAAACAGCATTTGATTCTGTTAAAATTCTTCTTAACTCATTTGCTCATTATGTATGCTACGAACAGCAAAATACATTGATTTAATTAATAACCTGTTTTTTTGATTCTTAAATTAACTGAAATGATAACTTATTTTCTGTGTTATATGTTCATACAAACACTAAAACTTTGTGTTTTGTTTCTCTTTTACATTAGCTATCTCCTACTGTACTGACGCTCTCCCGACATCATATATACATGATTCCATGTCACATGGGAGGCTGGGGGGGGGGACTGGAAGACATAGGGGTGGGTACTGAGATGGTCAGATGGATCACAAACTGGCTGAAGGGCAGGCAGCAAAAGGTGGTGGTGGAGGAGGAGAAACTCTCACTGCCAAGAGCAGTAACAAGTGGGGTGCCACAGGGATTTCTGATGGGGCCAGTGCTGTTTGGGATATTCATAGCAGATATCTCGCATGGGACCCAGAGTAAGATCAGTCTGTTCACAGACGATACCAAGATGGGGGCAGTAGTGGATGACATTGAGGGGTGGAGGGGACTGCAGGGAGACCTGAATAAACTACAGGAGTAGTTGGAAACATGGCAGCTGGGGTTTAATGCCGAGAAGTGCAAGGTACTGCACTTTGGACCTAAGAACCAGAGGAGGAGCTATCAGCTGGGAGGGGTACAGTTGGGGAGCACAGAGGAGGAAAAGGACCTGGGGGTGATGATAACGGAGAATATGAACAACTCAGCTCAGTGCAGGAAGGCAGCAGTGAAAGCCAATAAGATGCTGGGCTTTATTGCAAGGGGGATCTCTTCTAGACGGAGTGAGGTGATCCTTCCCTTGTATGGGTCACTGGTTAGACCACACCTGGAATACTGCATGCAGTTTTGGTACCCATTTCTGAAGAGGGACATCAGACTGCTAGAGGGGGGTACAGCACAGAAAAATAAAGATGATCCAGGGACTGGAGGGGATGTCATACGAAGAAAGGCTGAACATGCTCAACATGTATTCGCTAGAGGAGAGGAGGAACGGGGGGGATATGATTGAGACCTTTAAGTACCTGAAGGGAATAAACAAGACCAATACAGGAGAGACATTACAGATCAGAAGAGGGAGGGTTACTAGAGGGCATCAACTGAGGGTGGAGGGGGTAAATTCAAGAGGGATATCAGGAGATATTATTTCATGGAGAGGGTGATAGACAAATGGAACACTCTACCTGAGGAGGTGGTTACCTGTAGGACAGTGGACTGCTTCAAGAGGGGATGGGACAGAGTGAGGGGGGAAGGTCGAAGAGGAAGGGTGGGCAGACTCACTAGACCATTTGGCCTGCTCTGGTGGCAATTCTTGTGTGTGTGTGTGTGTGTGTGTGTGTGTGTGTGTGTGTATATATATATGGCAAAAAAATCAGTTTAATACATTATTGAGCAGTTGGTTACGCCTTGACAAGCATATTAGCAGTGAATTGTTGAAACCCCCACCCTGCCCCCCCAGCCGGCATTGGAGTGTGCATGGGGTTGTCGGCCCTAACTCTCACCCCATCACATGTGTAAAGAAGCTGAGGTGGTGAACTATAGGAGAATGCGGTGAGAGTTAGGAATGACGACCTCAACGCACACCCCGATGCCATTTGGGGGGCAGTGTGGAAGTGGGTGCAAGGGGGGGTTTCAACCCTAACATCGAATTTCCTCACTTTTGTCGCTGTGGAACAACCCTAACTGATGCATTAAACAGAGTTTTTTGCCTCTAATTTCTCTTCTTTTTGAGAATGTGCAGTAGAAGTAGTGAATGGAATGTGGTGGTGGGCCACGTGATGTTTTCTGACATAGTAACAGTAAGTGCAAGGGAAATGCAAGCACTAACAGTTGCGCACATGGTGACAGAAATGTAAATGGTAACGCAAACGTTAATAGAAACACAAGCGCAAAGTGACGCCAAACCGAACAGTGACGCAAAAGGGAGATGCAACCGCGTAAGGAAACACAAATCATGATGCACATGGTCATGGTACGGTAATTGGAAACAAAAATGGTAACGTTAACAGCATAAATAACGCCAAAGGGAACTGAAACGGAAATGCGAACGCAAGCGCACATGGAAACGCAAACCATAATGCGCATGATCACAGTACCGTAATTGTAAATGCAAATGGTAAAGTTAACATGAACAATAACGCCAAAGGAAACAGAAACAGAAATGTGAATGGAAGCGTGTACGGAAATGCAAACCGTAACTTGCACGGTCACGTTACCGCAGTTGTAAATGCAAATGGTAACAGTAACAGCAACAATAATGCCAAAGAAAACAGAAATGCAAAAGCAAATGGAAGTGCATATGGAAACGCAAACCGTAATGCGCACGGGCACAGTAATGCAATTGGAAACACAAATGGTAACAGTAACAGCAATGAAGACGCTAACCGAAAGAGAAACGCAAATGAAAGGGGTGCTGGAAATGCAAACCGAAATGCAAACAGAAACAGTAGTGGAAACGCAAATGGTAACAGTAATGCAACCGCAAGCGCAAACGAGAACGCAGAGGGTAACGCACAAGGAGGCGTACACAGGAACGGTAACGCAAACTGGTACGGAAACGCAAGTGGAAATGCTAACTGTTACAGTAACGGAAGCGCACACCCTGTTTTTGCCCAACAGCTGTATAGAGAAACACAGTGGCCCAGATATTCAAAAGGGTTGCGCCATGTGCAATAGGGTTGCGCCTGCGCAAGTCCGAACTTGCTCCATTCTGCCATATTCAGCAGGAGGCAGTTGCGCCACAGAAAACATGCTGAGCAACAGCGCAATGCAAATGAATGCATGCTGAACTGGAGGGAGGAACCATGATAAAACTGCACAGCCCGATATTCAGCCGGGCTGCAGAGTTGTGCAGGCGCAACCCCAACTTCTGCGCCTGCACCACTTTGGCAAAAAAAGTGATCAGTCGAGGGCCACCCACACGTGAGCTGCTGCATTGCAGGGCGCACACAGCAGCTGCCACCTGTGGCTGGCCCCCAACCCAGTCCCTGTGCCCCCGCAGCCCGATCGCGGGCAAATAGTGTAGAATCACCACCACCCCCACTGGCCTGGAGCGCGAGCATAGCTTAATCTCACCAGCCCGACCGCTGGCAGCAATGTGGCCTCCCTCGAACGTGTATCCCTGGTGGTCCAGAGGACCAAAAGCCCGATCGCTGGGCAGTGGTTGTCTAATAATCCCCCTCCTGAATTCATCCCTGGTGGTCCAGCGGATGAAAAGCCGATCGCGGGTGGTAGTTGTTAAGGCCCCAACATAGCCCTGGTAGCTAGTGTCCCCCCCACCCCACCCACCATGAAGCCTCACCACCCGCCCCGCAGCTGGCGGTGGTAGCATCCCACTTCCGTTTGCCACCCCACTGCCCACTCACCGGGCGGCAAGTCTATTGCAGATATGACAGTTCAGATTTGTGAATGAACTACATTCATTCATTCACAAAACTGACTGTTTAGGCGGTAGGCTGCACGCCCATTGGCCTTTGCCTGCACCACTGGCGCAGCCCTCACCGGCAGTCACGCGGCGGCGGGCGCAGGTGTGGTGGATGCTGCCGCCCGCCGCCGCCAGGGGGAGCGGGTGCGGCTTCGTGGGTGGGTGGGTGGGGACACTAGCCACCAGGCTATGTTCGGGGGTTCGTTCAACATCTGCCCGCATCGGGCTTCTTCGTCCATTGACCACCAGGATGAATTCGGAATGGGGGGCTTATTAGACAACCACCGCCCTCGATCGGCTTTTCGTCCACTGACCACCAGGGATACGCTCGGGGAGTTACATTGCTGCCCGCGATCGGGCTGGTGGGGGATTAAACTGCCCGCGATCGGGCCAGTGGGGGTGGTGGTGGGGATTGTACACTGTTTTCCCGCGATCGGGCTTGCAGGGCGCCTGTTCTCAATACGGCTGCTGCCCGGTGGGTGCCAGGCTGAAGTCCTCGGGATCGGGCGCACCTGCATGCTAATGGCATGCAAATGGGGCTATAATCAGATGCAAATGGCCCCCCGCGCCGCCTGCATGAATTATGGCCCCATTTGCATGTCACCCTTTGAATATGGGGATTTTGCGCAGTGCAATGGTACTTGCACCACCAAGTTGAATGCTCACTCTGACCACTTGCGGTGGCGAAGTTCCACTGCGCATGCACAGTGGCTGTACCAGGGTGATATTCAAAGGAGTTGCTCAAGGCGCAACTCCTTTGAATATTGCTCTGGACACACCCTGTGCAACTATTTTGTGCAGCGCAAGGGCTTGCGCCACAAAATAGTGCAGTTTGAATATCCAGCCCAGTGTGTACAAAGAACGTATGCATAATAATGGTCCTTGGAGCAGAAAATGAGCTGTTGGAATACTAAATTGCTTATATCTCAGGAATCGTGCGACGTAGAAAAAAAATGTAAATTTCACATGATTCGTGTGTTTCCTGGCTAGGTTTTTGCTAAATGTGTAGCCCATAGTGCTATGCATTGTCGCGACGAAAATTCCATATCTCACACCGTTTCTGAGATACAAGCCCCGAAATGTGCGGTAAACGCCACCATGTTAGTCTATGGGAAAAAAACGTCAATTTCGGAGTACCGTATCTTGGCATCCATGTAATATTTTGTCAACAAACCACGTAAAAGGCACATCTGAGAGATGTTGGCTGCCTTCCCTCCAAATTTCAGCTCAAAAGACCAAACTGTTCTTTTGCAGCAGGGTGGCAAAGAACTCCTGTCATTTTGGCCATAGTCTGGAAAAGTAGTGTCGTAATTTGCGAAAGTTTTAGCAAAATTTTGTGAAAGTGTCACAGGTGTGACACTACTTTACCACACTACTTTTTCCAGAAATTTGAAAAAGATACAGTATTTCTGGGGTGTCTAACCCCAAAATAAAGACATGGCTAGCATCCTGAGGGTCCGACTAGGTGAACACAAAAAGAACTGTGTTCCTAGAGGGTCCCAATTTTAAATGGCAAACATTTTTCTGATCAGTAACTGAAAAAGAAAATGGCGGATTTGCGACACTAAAAAGTGCATTTGCGAAAGTGTTGAACTTTTTGTTAACTTTTCCCATTGACTTATAATAAGAATTTGTTTTTTGAATAACTTTTGAACCATTCAATAATTTTTCATGAAATCTTCAAAAGGCACATCGGGGGCGCTGACCACACGTTCCCTGAAGTTTTCAGACCAGTCGAGCAAACAGTGTGACCTGTATGCATGAGCAAAGAATGCCCAAAAAAGCATAATTGCACATTTAGATGTTGCTTAATAACTCTGCAGCAGTACATCCGACCGTTACGAAAGTCGGCAGATCCCAAGATCTACCATGCTCAACTAAGCATACCAAATTTCAGACAAATCTGTTGAAAAGTGGCAACGTTATTAAGGTGCAAAGTTTCACCCTTTAACCTTAAGTGCTACTCAACCCTAACTATGGTAGCACTACTGTGCTACCATAATCTCTCTCTCTCTACATATATATATATATTTTTTTTTCACATATCTCTGTGATATTTTTCTTGTTCAAAATCAGATTGATTGCTACATTTTCTCAGAATGCCGATATACTGTGAAAATGGTATACTGTTGATTAGATGGGGTTCATAATAACTCTATCCAAGTAATATGGTATTGTGATCCGTAGGCTGAGGAAGGCTCAAGAGGAAGTGGATCCTCGCTGGCATTCTTCCTCACATTGTTCTCTGTTTTTAGAGAAATAAAAATAATTCCCCTCGAAAAAGGCTATATAACTTACACAAAGCATTAAAGTAAATTAATTAACAAGAGGACAATCTGGAAGATTTACCATTGTGGTTTGAGCGGCTGTATTACAAAAGCACAGCATGCGCAGATTCTTATAAACTTCAAGGTGACCTTTCATGGGGGTGCACATTATAATCTGTCCATTGCCCAAGTTCACAGCAACAGTCTACCCATTAATTCAGAATAGCATATAAGTCCATGGAAACCAGGTGTCAGACCCTTGCAATTGTCCTGGTCTGAAAGCTGACAAGGACAGGCAGGGCACAGGCACCCTCGGCCACTGAGGAACTCCTTTTCTCAAAGACTGACGTTTTGGTCCCCATCAGTAAGCAATAAGTGACACCAAGGCGTGGGGAATACCATAACGGGGAGTACCTCCAGAAACTGCTCCTCTCTCACTTCAGTTTTTGAATCTGGGATGGCTGGCACTGGCTGGTTTCTCCATTAGTCTCAAGTAGGGCATTCCTTCTCCTTCCTGAGATCCCGAACATGAGGACACAGCCCCAGGGTGCCTCTGCCTCTGGCTGAAATCCAGTCCTAAGAGAGCCATCAGTGCATGCCCCATGAGGAGGCACCCCCACCTCAGCCACAATTATGAGCTCTTCCATCATCACCGCTCCAGTGTGAAAGTTCACCACCAACCGTCAATTACAAGAACAGTGTGGCCTATACTGCTACAGTAAGCCCCACCCCCTAGCGGTGGCACCATCCCTAGATTCGGGGGTTAACCTTTCAGCTGCCAGCAGGCAGCCAGACTGCATGCACAACTGTGCAGGAAGATGACATGGCACCACGGCATTCATAACGCCCACCGCAAGGTGAGGAGGCATTGCATGTGCACCATTTTTTGATGCCTGCCTCATTCTTTGACACTAGTACTCCTGTGCTTTGTTGCAATCAGGATGCCACAGACACAGGATGCACAAAATGCATTTAATTTGCATCTACCCCTTTGGACAACCCACTCCCGTGTGTTTTGCGCATTGGGTTTATTGAGGTATTTTAAATGTGTTAGAGTTTAATAACTTGAAAACTTTGTTTTTTTCCCCCTTAATTTTTGAAGTGTAATAAAAACAAAAGTTAATTGAAAAATGCTTAACATATAATTTTTCTATAAAAATGTTTAATATACTATAAAAAAAAAAAGTGGATGAGGAGAAAACCACAACAGGACTGGATTCCATCTTGCCTTTCCTAATGGTATCAGTTCCATCGAGCTTTGGTCTCGTGGTTTGTGAAATCATTACAGTTCCTGATGGAATCACAATCTTTATGTGAATGTTTCCCCATACCCTAATTTGGAGAAGGGTAGACATTGATGAGGAGATAATATGAGAGAGATGTGGAAAAACCGGAACAGTGATCAGGAACATGGCAGCTAAAGTGCAAGGCCAACAAAATGCAATGTAATTCAAACTGGTAACAGGAATCCGTAAATAAAATACAGAATTGATGGGATTAGGGTTGAAACCATAATGGAAGCAAGAGATCAATGGGTAATAGTAAACAGCAATATGAAATCTGCATTTCCATGTGTGAAAGCAAACAGAAAGGCAGATAGGATATTGGGATATATATAAGACAGGGCTTCACTAGCCAAAACAGGGGTGATCTTGCCAGCATAAAGGGCAATACTTAGGCTGCACCCTCTGGTGATGGAATGGACTGAAAGGAGGTAGGGCCAAGGATGTCAGGGGTAAATCCCTTGCCCCCTTGACTGAGTTCAGCTGCAGCCTCATTTTTTTCTCTTCCAAATCTGTAATCTGTGGGTACCTCCCCCAACCCCATGCCTACTGATTTGACAGTAGTTTCTGGTGCCTAGTTCTTGATGCCCACCTGAGGGCCTGGTCTTTCCTTTACATTTTTAAAGTTTGATCACCGTGCCATGACTCAGCAGGCCTTGAACCCAACCCACCCCTCATCCACACTACTTAGGCCTTCATTTTTCAAAATTCGGCTGATACCCTGTGAGCCACAAAGACAGTGATTAGAAAATAATACAGTGCTTACTGCACATGCTGCATTTTAAAGGCACAGTCCTCCCTTGTAATCAATGAATATGATTGCAAAAACTGGTAGGGCCAGACCCTACCACTTAACAAAGTGGTAGGACCATGGCTATAGTGCCCCCCCATCCCAGTTCTGGCACCCATGGCTATACCTGGAGTACTGTATACAGTTTTGGAACTCTCTCTCATCTGAAAAAGAATAAGGAGAGACTAGAAATAACCAAAGTAGTGCAACAAAAATAATTGATGGTCGAAAGGGCAGGGCATATCCGTAGAGACTGTAGAGTCTAACATGTCCTCATGGGACCACAGGAGGGAGAAACGCAGAAATAATAGAAACTCAGAAATGTATCTACAAGAGCATAACAAGATAGACACCCTAGATGTATTTAAGATAAAGTGTCAGATAACCATCAGAAGTTAATAGAGTGGAGTACATTCAAGAACGATATAAGTATTTGTTCACAGAAAGGGTCATGGATAGATGGAGCAAGCTGGTCAAAGACGTGGTCAATTCCCAAACCATCTCAGGACTCAGACTCTAATGTGAGAACTAAGGGGTTGAGGTAGGGTAAGTAGAAACAAGCAGAAGTTTAACATTACCTCCTGGAGCGTGGATACGAGTTGAGACAGTCTGTGCTCAGCTTTATTCAAAATGATTGCTGCAAACTAAAAGAGTTAAGGGAGCATCGGCAAGCTTCAAAATGATCAAGTATGTCTCGAGAGGTAAAATGGAGTAGATTGGATACAGGCTTGTCTTCATCTGTCCATAAGCATCTATGTATCCATGTATCATTTCCCATGTATGGTCATGGAAAACTGGACAAATCCCCACGATGCTAAGTGCTTTAACGCTTATAAAACAAGATCTACATGTAGTATGTATGCAACAAAATGTTCCTAGCATTAGAACAAAATTGGGACAGTTGTTTTCTAGACATAGGGCAACTAAGGCATGGAACTCATACATTTTGAATATTGTAAAAGCAGACATACTGGACATTTTACACGCTGTTTAAAATCACGTTTGTTTAATACTGCAAAATGTAACTTTTAAATAACCTATGTTTTATGTCTTGTTACACTTGACTAGGTATTTGTATACTGTATGTTTTGTTGATTGCATGTTATTTACTGTTTGACGGGGTCACATTTGAAATAGGCACTTGTGCCTAAAGGTCTTTCCCGAAGAAAAAAATTACAAATGAAATCATGCTATCTAACCCTCAATCCTGTTCTCATTCAGAAATTATTATTTTGAATTCATGCTTTTCAATTCTGAGTTGCCAGCGTGAGACAGAAGGACTTTTCCTTTGCAGGCAGCAGCACCTTTTTCATACAGGGTTGAGCAACCCTGAGGGGCAAAATGAGTGGTGGTCCTTGTAATGTGGGACCGTTAAGAGCTGCAGCAGTGCTCAATGATAGCGTCATCCAGGTCACACCATGTTAATCAGTAGCCCCAGTTAACAGTGGTAAATCCTGTCAATTTAAATGCATTTTGTAAACAAAGGGATTCCTAACCGGCCTGCCAGCACAGCCATTGGATTTCTGTCTGTGATGCCGAAAACTCCAGTTTGGATGCAGACCTGGGGAGTCAGAGGGCTGGCCAGGTGGAGGAGGATCGAGCATCCAACGGACTGCTCTCCTGCTGTTGGGGGGGGCAGTGGGGTAGCACTCAGTGCTTGACTGGCCCCAGGCAGAGGCTGGGGGCATCGCAGCTGCTGCTCACAGGTTCTTGGTATATGTGACAGGTGATGCATTTGCACCCATATGCCATTGCACGCAACGCATCCCATTAATGGTGGAAAATCTGGCTGAGGTATGGAGGACATCCATCTCCCCCACGAAGTGCCGTGCAGCTTGTTGAAGCACTCTGTCAATGGATCACTAAGTGGCACCATTCAGGGAGTAGCAGGTGGCTCTCTGACAGCCCCACACTGGGAGGCAATCCAGGGGCACTCCAGTGTTGGCAGCAGGTAAGTCCTTGGGGATTGAGGGAGGTGGCAAGGATGGCCGATGAATCAAGAAGCCAGCCAAAAAACAAGGGATCCCAATTGTTATAACTAGCTAAAGGTTCATACTAAGGTAGGTTGGCAGCAAGAGAGCCATAAGGCCCAAAGACACTGCCAAATACTAGTAGCAACAAAGTAAGTAACTAGTCTGAATATGCTTATCCAACCTCTTTTTAAATGCAGTCTTCGAACTACTTGAAATAATTTCTATAGGAAGGCAATTCCAAGGTTTAATAGTGCAAATGGTAAAAAGTAATTTCCTGGGCATTAGGTGAAAGCCCCTACATTTCAACTGAAGTGGATGACCTCTGAGATTAAAATTGTCATCCTTAAATGAAACTCCAAGATTATTAATTAGGTAAGGGTCATTCATACCATCAAACAAGAACAACAGGTCATCTCTCCAACGCCTTGTAGAAAGTGACATTAGATTTAGTTTGATTAATCTCGATTCATAAATTTCAAGATATAAACCATTAATCTTTAGTCTAGAGAAGCAGTATTTGCTAGCCACCATGCAGTTATTCTTTCAGCAGTAATGTTTCCTGACAAAAACAAAAAATTATTCTGCCCCTTTTTCTCTTTTGTTTTTTTTTATTTCTGAACTAAAATATAGGATTTTGACGTTTTTTAAAAACTACTGCGCCATGGCTGTTGTGAGAAAATTTAATATCTTGGTACAGTGCTGTGCTGTTTACCATCAGAATCATGTGGTAGCACCTTCCTGATACATCCACATCATGAATCTAGTATGTACAAGCAATGTGTAACCTCGGCAGAAAAGCTCTCAAAAAATTGCAAGTGGTTGCCATCTTTAGAGTTGAGTCATTAATTACACAATTAGCTAAACTGTATTAAAAATATCAGAGAAAATTAAAATACACTGAGGGTGACTCCAAGGATATGAGAAATGCATTTTTGCTAAGAAAAACTATATGATAAAATGTTTTGCCAGCTAATCAATACTGTTGCTTCAAGACTGGTTGCATTGATAACAGTGTCACAATATTTTCAGTTATAAAGGAACCTGTCACTGAGCACAACTGCATGTGGCTAGTCCTGGTCACTGGCAAATGGACTTAAGTATTTTGTATCAATTTTTCGAAGGGTCAAAATGATCTGATGTCCCCCAAAACTTCAACAGCCCTGGCTCAAAGGTGAAAGTGCCACTTTTTAGCACTTCACCATATGCAAATTTGGCACTGGCTCACCCTTAGGTGGAAGCTATTAGATTATGACCTCAGGGCAGGAATAAGCAACAGGAACACATGAAGTTTAAAGGAAACAACTACTGCTTCATGAAAAAGTCTTTAGTAATAAAAAATTGAAGACCCTAGAAATTAAATTTTTTTTGACATACAGATTTTTGGTCACCAGTGGCCTCCTCTGCCAGTTTCCTGTTTGGCGCTGGCACCCCCAGTCCTAACTGCCACTCCCAACACTATCTTTCCGGCAGGGATCCATGTGGGAAGGAACCCAAGCGCACCAGCGCTGTCACTGATGGGTATCGATGCACTCTCAGTTTGCCAGTTTTCTTCCTGCCCCCCCTCCCCTAGTGCCCTGGCATAGTCCATGCATCCTCCTGTATGTCCCTTTGTTGCATGCAGCAGCATCATATGGGGAAACCAGCTACCTCAGTCAACCGCAAGGGTTGCTTTGATGCCAGAACCTGGTCGCCACCCTCCTCTGGCTGGTAGTATTGTCGCACAGCAGCACCTCCCAGCCGCTGGCTGCCCAATCAACTTCTTGAGTCCACTATCAAACTTGGGTTATTGGCACAGAAGCACATGGCACTTCTGCTGTGCCACCCAGTGGTCTAGACACTCAAATTGTGTAGTAATTTTGGGTAGCTGAGTTCTGCTGATGACAACTGTGAACATTTTGCAGGAAACTGGAGAGTCTTTTTTTTTTTAAGAAACATAGAGTTTGACGGCAGATAAGGACCTCTTGGCTCACCCAGTCTGCCCATTTCCGTACCTAATGGATAAGCTGCAGAGCCTAGTTAACCAACAGCCTACTTCCTCCTACATCCTACTAGAATTGTCTTAAGTCTGTCCCATGCATTCTTGAACTCCCCTACTGTTTGTGACTCTATGACCTCATCTGGAAGGCTGTCCCATGCATTTACAACCCTCTCTGTGAAGAAATACTTCCTCAAATTACCTCTGAGTCATACCCCCTCTGTCTTCAAATTGTGCTCCCTTGTTTTTGCGCATGTCTTTTTTTGAAAGATGCTACCCTCTTGGGCTTTGTTTGATTCTCTTGAGGTATTTGAAAGTTTCTATCACGTCCCCCCTTCCTCCCTTCCTCGAGGCTATACGTCTTAAGCTCCTTTAATCTTTCTTTATATGTCTTCTGGTGCAGACCCTGCATTATTTTGGTTACCCTCCTCTGGACAGCCTCCACCCTGTCTATGTCTTTGTGGAGATAGAGTCTCCCGAACTGTACACAGTACTCCAGATGTGGTCTTACCAACTGTCTGTACAGAGGGCCAACAACTTCCTGTTTTGTGCTGGTGATGCCTCTCCCTATGCATCCAGTATCCCCCCGACCCTCCTTACTGCCTTCTCATATTGATGGCCCACCATTAGGTCACCTGATATGACTACCCCAGCTCCCTTTCCATTTTTGTTGTTGTCAGTATCTCCCCCTCCACTGTGTACTCTTGTCCTGAGTTTTTGTTTCCCAGGTGCATTACTTTGCACTTCTTTGTGTTGAATCTAATTTGACCATTCCTCCAACCTTGCCAAGTCCCTTTTCATCCTTTCCACCCCACCTTGCATATCAACCCTGTTGCAGATATTTGTGTCATCTGCAAAGAGACATACTTTCCTTTCCAGTCCCTCCGCAATGCCAATTATAAAGACATTAACAAGGACCAGCCCCAGTACTGAACCCTGCGATACCCCACTAGTAACCCCCTTTCTTCACTGTGGACTCAGTTTACTATTACCCACTATGTCCTGTTGTTCAGCCAGTGTTTTACCCAGGCTACCACCCTGGGACCCACTCCCAAGCTGGCTAATTTGTTTATTAATCTTTTGTGCGGGACTGTCAAATGCCTTGCTAAAGTCTAGGTAGGCCATGTCCACACCCCCTCCCTAGTCTACTACTTTTGTCACCCTGTCAAAGAAATCAATTAGATCTGTTTGACATGACCTTCCTGTTGTGAATCCATGCTGCCTTGGGTCCTGTGCCCCACGGACCTCTAGGTACTCAACAGTTCTTTCCTTCAGAAGTAATTCCATCATTTTCCCTACCATTGAGGTCAAACTGACAGGTCTGTAGTTTCCCGACTCTGTCTTGCTTCCACTTTTGTGAAGGGGAATCACATCTGCCCTTCTCCAGTCGTCAGGTACCACACCATCCTCCCATGATTTATTAAAAAGGGTAGTCAGTGGTGTTACTAGTACTTCCCTTAGTTCTTTTAGAATTCTTGGGTGAATCCCATCAGGCCCCATTGCTTTATCCACCTTCAGTTTTAAGAGTTCTTTCAGAACCCTTTCTTCTGTGAAAGGTCTAATATCAACCCCCCATCCATAGTGCTTCTATTCACTGGATTAGGTCTGTCCCCCTGCTTTTCCATTGTGAATACTGAGCAGAAGTATTCATTCAATATCCTTGCTTTTTCACTATTGCTCTCTGCCCAACCACCCTCCTCTTTATTCAGCCTCAGTGTCCCTGCCTTCATCTTTCTTTGCTCCCTAATGTTCCTATAAAAGGTTTTATTTTATTTAGCTTTTGTTTACCGGGTAAGTGCCATTTGCCAAGACATGACTATTTTCAGGCGTGACTCGGGAGATTTACAATAAGTAGGGTGAACAGTGGAATACAATTTGATTTGGGGTAGAGATATAATACATACAGAGCTAAAACAAGGTTTGACAATCACATAATTAGGTAACAATAAAAGTTCAGTAGTTTACATTAATTGGAAGAATCAGTGAGAAAAAAAAATCACATACAGCTGACAGCTGATTGGTTAAGGGTAGCTAAAGCACAAACAAAGGGAGACAATAAGTGCCAAGAGTAATAAACTAGAAGGTCAGGATAGGCGGAACTCAGTTTACAGCCACTGGGGTAGTGGGTGAAAGTAGGAGGCAAAATTCAGGGTGGTTTGAAGCAGGCATTGGAAATCTGACTGAAGAGGAAAGAACGATACCTGTTTTTGAACTGGGCATGACTGGGGGCTAAGCGGACATCAAGAGGCAGTGAGTTACAGAGTTTAGGTGACGAATAAGAGAAAGCAAGGGTTCCTTTGTTAGATTTACATCTAGGTTTTTGCAGCAATGACTAATCTGCTGATCATAGGCCATGACAGGAGGTCAGTGGAATGAGTAGGGATGCCAACGAGATTGGGGTGCCTGCTCTAATGATATTATTAGCCAGGGAGCCAAGGGCAAGAGTTTGAGATGAAGTTGGGGGGTGCCAATTCAGATTGATATAGAGTTTGCAATGGTGTTTTGATCAGGGAGAGGCCGATGCATTCCTGCATATGCTGTTATAGGTAGTGTCCCATTCCCTAAGGAGAGTTTTGGGTGCATTGAGATAGGTAGCTACCCCACAGGATAGTGACGGGAGCAGAATCCCATGGGCTACGGCTAATCTTGCTGACTGTGTAAAGACAGAGCTGGTTTTGTAGGCTACTCCTATTTTGGCATTTACTGATTTACAGGTGGATGTTATATGCTGACCAAAATTAAGATTCTCGTCGAGGAGTACATCTATATACTTGAAGGAGCAAACTGGTTCGAGGACCTTCCCGTCCTGACCAGAGACTACAAATTTGTCCCGGTTTTTACTTAGTTTGGCAGCAAAGCCAAGCAGCATAGTATGCGTTTTATCAGCATTCAAGATTAGCCTGTGGTGGAGGAGCCAGGATTGGGTAGACTTAAATGCAGTAGTAAGGGTTTGGTTTATGTGTTGAATATTCTTATCACTACAGTACAAGACCAGGTCATCCGCATAAAGGATAGCTGAGCAGCTGGGAATATTCGGAGAGATACTGTTAATGAAACTAGAGAAGAGAAGCGGTCCTAATATTGATCCCTGTGTAACACCTAGATTGATAGCCCTAGGGCTGGATAATACAGAGTTGAACCTAACAAGCAGAGTCCTATTTGACAGATAGCTTTTTAAACCAGTCAGTTGCATTATAAGAGAAACCAAGGGCTAGGAGACTGTCAAGCAGAATAGGATGATCAACAAGGTCAAAGGCCTTTGTTAAGTCAATAAAAACTGCTCCCGTGAGGTGTCCTTTGTCCATTGCAGTTAAGGTGTCATTTGTTAGGTGAAGTAGGGCTGTGGATGTGCTATGACCCTTTCGAAAGCCATACTGAATTGGTGAGAGAAGGTTATGTTTAGACAAAAATTCTATGACTTTTTATTCCCCCTTAACTGAGTTGGCTATCTTTTCCTCAGTTTGGGCCTTTGCTATTCTGACTGCCTTCCCTGCTTCCTTCTGCTTTAACTGGTACAGTTCTCTGTCCTGTTCCTTCTGTGTTTCCTTATACTTCCTGAATGCTGTCTTTGTCTCCCTTACCTTCCCCGACACTTGTTTTGAGAACCATAGTGTTTTTTTCTTTAGTTTTGATTGTTTATTTGCTTCACACATAGGCTTGCTGCCTCTGTGATGGCAGTTTTGATGTTTCCCCATTGTTGCTCCACCCCACCTTCTTGCCTGTTTGCTAGTGCTTTTCTGAGGCACTCTCCAGTTTTGACAAAATCAGCCCTCCTGAAGTCCAGTACCTTCACTTTTGTGTGGCTTGACTCTACAACTAGGTTTATCGTGAACCACACTGTTTGGTGGTCACTTGTTTCCAGATGGCTACCCACTTCAAGATCAGAGATCCTCTCTCTGTCCATATTTGAGAGTACCAGGTCTAAGATTGCTCCCTCCTGAGTGGGTTCCAAAATTAGCTGTCTGAGGCATGCCCCCTGTAGGGCATGGAGAATGGCCCTCCTCTTTGATGTGGCTGCAGCAAAGATGCTCCAGTTAACATCTGGCATATTCAGGTCTCCCATCAGCAATAGCTCACCTTTCTCTGCCATCCCAAGGATGCCTTCTATCATTTCCTTGTCCGTTTCCTCCCCCCGAGAAGGGGGGTCTGTATACAACCCCTGTGCGGACTGTGGAGCCATTTCCATTCTCCAGGGTGACCCACAGTGCCTCCTCTCCTCCCTGTTTACCCTTTAGTTCTGTTGCTTTGATCCTTTCCCTTACATAGAGAGCTACTCCTCCTCCTCCTCCTCTTCTTCCCTCCCTGTCTCTCCTGTAGATTGTGTACCCTGGTATGTTGACATCCCAGTCATGGTTCTCTGTGTACCATGTTTCTGTGACTGCCATGATATCCAGGCATCCCTCTTCCATCAAGGCTACAATTTCAGGGGGCCTTTTACCTAGGCTGTAGGCATTGGTACTTAATACCCTCCATTTTTTTCTGGCTTTATTTCTTTTTGTCTCATCCCTGTCCTTACTGCCTTTGTCTTTTTCTCCATTTACCCCTACTATTGGCTGCTCTGTCTTGGTCTTTACCTCACTAACTACCCTGATTTTTTTTGGGGGGGGAACAGGATTTCCCTTCTCTTTTTCAGTGCCTCCCCCCTTCGCTAGTTTAAATGCTTGCCAATGAAGCATTTCAACCTGTCACCTAGGATCCTGGTTCCCCTCCAGGATAGATGCAGACCTTCACATCTGTATAGGCCTGCATCCCTCCAGGTGGAGTCCTAGTCCCCAATGAAGCCAAATCCCTGAGCTCTGCACCAGTTTTTTAAACAGTCATTGAATCCCATGGTGCAGAATACCCTAGCCTCATCCATGCCATAGAAAGGTAGCACTTCCGTGAAAGTTACCATGTGTGCTACTTATCTAAGGCCCCTCCCCAACTCCACAAACTCCTGTTGCACTGCTCTGATCCCATTCTCAGCCAGGTCATTCAACCCTAGATGGATAATGACATCCAGCTCACTCCCCCTTGCAGCTGCTCCCATGATCCTGAGGATTCGTTTCCTGTCCCTCCAAGCCATGGCACCAGGCAGGTACCTTACCTCCCTTTCCCTTCCCTCCCCCATTCTACCCCCTAACAATCAAGTCCCCCACTAGGAGTTGTTTCCTTCCCCTGTGGGGTTCTGTGCCACCCTCCTGTGGTTCTCCATTGTGAAGATTCCCAGCATCCTCCTTGGTCTCCACTGTGGGTGCCTCCATAGAGGAACCATGCTCCACCAGAATGGTGAATGAACTGTGGAGAGGCACAACTGGAGGGATGTGCCTCTGTTCCACCACCCTCACCCTCCCTGAGCCCACCGTGGTCCAACCACTCATCTTTCTTGGCAACCTCTGAGGTAGTGGCAGTGGCCTGGGTGGTCCCTGGGTGGGAAAGCAGATTTTCTGAATCATTGCCAGGTCAGCATGGAGACAAGCAACCTCCCCCTTCAGACCAGAGAGGTGCCTACAACTAGGGCAGCAATGCAGTTTCCAGAATGTCTTCCGGAAGACTGCTGCTCCACAGCCAGTACATTGCACCACTCTCCACATGTCTGTGTCCTTTTCTGTTACAGATGCTTTTCTTTTGTTGTTTTTTTGTTATTGTTTTAGTGTGTGCAAGATTGTGAGTGTCTCTACCCCCTATTCAGTGTGCTGTGCCTTTAAGGATATGAACACGTGTATGTTAGCGGTTTTGGGGAAGTGATGTCAGAACCCCTACTATAAAGGAAGTTATGTGCTTGGGGTGGGTGGGGCATGGAGAAGGGTGGGAGGGAGTAAACCTATGCCGTCCAGAAACAATCAACTAGAACTCTGACCCTGCACCCTGGGGAGAGCCTTGCTTCCTTTCAGATACCTATTTCACAGAGGTTAAGTACCAGGTCTAGTCACAATTGACTGCAGATATCTCCCAGCTACAGTTCCTCCCTGGCAAATTAAAGTTAAAACTAAGAAAAGTCAACCCCACAAACAGAATCAATACTAGTTACTTACACAGGTCCAAAAAGTAATAATTCAGTTCAGTGTTGTCTAGAAAATAACCTCCTTGATTTAAGGAAACTGTGGCTGCTTTCTCTCTCTCTCTGTCTCAGCAGCAGAGCTTCAGAACCGTCTACAGGCGGTCCCTACCTAGTCTGATTCTGTTCCAAGCTGCTCATTTAGGCCCTGCCCAGTAAAACTCACCATCAGTTTGGTTAGTGCGCTCCATGCCCGTCCTCACATTCATTTTAAATGCCTGGTGGGAATGGCTCAGCTTCTCCTTCTCGCGATTCCAGTGCTCTGACCCCAGGTTCTCCTCCATCCACTGCTGCTTGGGCACATCCTTCAATGTCTGGCTGTCATACTGATCAATCTGGATGTCATCCACAAACCCAGCCGAAATGAACTCTGGAAAATCCTCAGGAGTCCCGTTTACCGCCACGTAGAAGTACTTGAGTGAATGGGTCCCTGGATTGCAAAAAAGAATTATGAAAATGTTAATGCGAAGAAGGACCTCAAATCTTCAATACAGATAGAAAGTAAAACCATGGTTAATTGGCAATATTGGTTACCTCCAAGATCAACACTTGTTTTGAGTTATTTGATGGGACAATTTTTCGGGTAATGTTTCTGAAGTGGTCAGAACCATTTCAAATGCATGGGGTGGAGAAGTTTAAAATCAGCTCCACTGGGCAGAAACTCTGCATCCATCCCATGTTACAACTTTTGGGGGCTGCAGTCTAATGGCTTGTGGATAAGGGTGGGAAAACATAAAAACGTAGTACTGTGAGGATGAAAGACACCTGGTATCCATCCTGTCCACCCCTAATGGAGTAAGTAGTAGCGTAACCCCTAGGTGGCACTATCCCTTGTTCTACTGCTTGCTTGGCTACTAACCGGTTATGGCACCTAGGTTCTGAAATGGGTGCCTCCACCCAAAGGTAAGGGTTGGGTTGGGTTACACTGTGACTCCCCCTTATCTCCCACTAGTTGCCCACACAGTAGACAACAGTAACTTTCCCAATACACCAGATATGCAAACCACATATAATTGTACTTGGCACTTACCTCCAGGACTGGTTCCTTCGGCGACTCTGGGGACCCTATGTAAAACAAGGTGATGCAGTACAACAGCAACAATGCAATACCTTTAGTATAAATTGACACCATAGTCCACGTAAATTTGCAGAAACAAACATCTGATTTATTCAGGGGTCTGTAACAAGGAAGGGGAATAATCTGGTTAATTAGCTTGAACACATTAATAATCACAGTACTGTGCATGTACTTAGAGTCCCACTTAGTCACATTCTCTGGGTACCCAGGATGTAGAAAAGGGCTGGCCAGGTCCATTGCAGCTGGTTGGGGCCCTGTGATGGAAAAAAAAGAACATGCACACACAATTTGTAATCTGGAGCCAGATGGCTCAGTTTGTGGAAAGAAAAGCACAAACAATCAGATGACACACTTTGATTAAATGAAAGTTGCAGGGAGCTACCCTGATATTACTCACTGTACCCAGGCTAAGCACAGGAGGGCTGTTGGATGATCTCTCTGGATTGTCAAAGGAAGCAGGGCCCACACGAATTGCTTTGGCTCCGTTCTTGTTCAAGCAAGGTGTAAGGGGCTGTCCCCTCATCGACAGATCTTTTCTGTGCAGTAGGGTAGTGAGACAAGAGCCTCGTGGCAGGGCCTATCTGCATCAGGCAGCATGGATTCAGTCCGCTTTTTAGCTGGGAAATTACCTCCAGCACTAGCACACAGTCTACAGCAAAGGGGCAAACAGACTGCAATCCCCATCCAGCACATGGCACATTCATATGTAAAAAAGGTATTACTGTACCAGGCCACAGAGTTCTGACAGGCCGATCGCATTCAGCAAAATCTTCGGTCTTCTACAGGTTAAGCCTGGCCCCACAGCAGCAGCTTGCATCCTTCACACCAACTTTGGATTCGATCCGAAAACGTCCTATTCTCCCTCTCAAGGCAGAAATCAGGTGAGTAGGCCAGCAGTCAGGCCTTCCACAATTCTCCTGCATGAACTATGCAGCAAAACAGCTGCTCGAACACCCACAAGTCCTGCTCCTTCAGCTTTCAACTCAAATCTGGCTTGCCAGAGACAGTTCAGGGGCTTTCACACAAATCCAAAGAGTTTGGTTGGTCAGTTCAGTTGTCAGTCACAGCAGGGCTCCCTCTATAGGTGCAAAAAGGCACCAACAGGCCAGAAACTACAATTCCCAGAGGCTCTCTTCACACAGCCCCATTTCAGCAGCTTCCACGTCAGAGTCCCAGTCCTGATTGACCCACAGCCTGCTCCATTTTAGTGTCCCAAGTACTGATTGGTCCCATTTGGCAGTCCGGGACCAAAATGGTAGAGCAGAACATAAACAGTTCATGCTGCAAGAAAGGCAGGTTAGACAAACTACATTTTCTTTATTGCTCTGCATATTTCCCCATAACTAATTACAGCTTTCAGGAGGGCTCCCTCTGCACTTGTAGAGACATCAGAAATGGAGCACTTAGGCAGCAGCCTGGGCACTCTGGCTCAAACACACAAAGTCCCCCCATGCAAACTCATTATGTTTATTAAGCAGACAGCTCTTAAAGAGACAGTATGCAGAGGCTCTTAAAGCACTCGCTACAATGCCGTTTAAAACTGCTGTGCCGCTGGATACCACCCAGACTTAGAGCACTTAGACAAGCGCCTGGAAGACTTTTGGGAACCCCCATTTGCAGGGGGGTTACAGTAGTAAAAGTTTTACTCTGAAAATTTCCAGAACAGGATAACCCAGTTTAGACAAAGTGAATTTTTAGTGGGATCCCTTGTCAACAATAAGAATCCAATTCACAAAAAAATTAACATATATAAAAATACATAGTGAAAAGGGAACTTACAACATTGTATATATAGTACAATAAAAATACAGTTCACAACAATTGTAACAATATATATAAAAATACATAGTAAAAAGGGAACTTACAACATTGTATATATAGTACAATAAAAATCCAGTTCACAACAATTGTAACAATATATATAAAATACATAGTAAAAAGGGAACTTACACCATTGTATACATAGTACAATAAAAATCCAGTTCACAACAATTGTAACAATATATATAAAAATACATAGTAAAAGAGAGAACATACAACACAGTATAGCTTCACAATTTCATTTAGGAACTAAGCATGCCTACTCAACTACAGCAAATTTTTGGCAACATAGCAGCATCTGAGAACCAGGTTTTAATAGCCCTCCAAGGTACAGTACTTTTTTGTAGCCTCAAATGGCCAGGTAACCTATTCCATAACTTAGGGCCCATGCACACAAAACTGGAATTACCCCTAACAGACTTCATAACTGGCACCACATACTCAGTAGTTCCTTATGTGTGCAAACACTCCCTAACATTTCTCTCCTCTATTAGATTTAAAATATACTGGGGCGTTTTCTTCTTTACATCTGTAAACTAGCTGTATTCTATGTAATTTGCATCACTCTGTCAATTCCATCCAGCCCAAGGCTCTATTCAGAGAACAGTGATGCATATCCCTGGATGCATCCAGGATAAACCGTGCATACCTGTTGTATAACACATCAACCCTGTGCAGCACTCCCCCAGATGCTCCGCCAAAGACAACATCACCATAATCTAGCAATGGGACTACCATGAAATTCACTATTTTCAGTCTAACATCCAATGGTAAGCAATTTTTAAACTTATACAAAATCCCCAGTTTTTTATTTAACTTTCTGGTTAATAGAGCAATATGTATACCCCATTTACACTGTGAGTCTATCCAGACTCACAGGTATTTGTATTTCAATGGCCTACGCAGCCAGTATGATGTTATTCTTGTGCAACTGCGTTACTTGGTTTTGACCATTCGCACTCTCTATTCCAGAGGAATTACCACCTTGTAGGGGTACCAAAGGCAAGGAACCCTCGAAGAGGGTTCCACCCCTAGAGATGTCATAGGATGATTCCCTTGGCTAAAGGTACCTTAGGAAGGATCCCAAGGAGAGAGGCAATGCCACTGGAGGAGGAGGAGGGGAGGATGGTGGGGCAAAGAAAAATTGCTTGAGAGAGACTCGGAGGAACTGCTTATATAACACAGGAAGGGGGAGTGGCTGGCTACTTGTCCACTGAACTACAGGGATAGCCTTCCAATTCAATGGCCTATGTAGCCAGTATGATGTTATACTTGTGCAACTGTGTTACTTGGTTTTGGCCATTCTCACCCTCTATTCCAGAGGAATTATCACCCTGTAAGGGTACCAAAGACAAGAAACCCTCAAAGAGGATTCCACCCCTAGAGGTGGTGCTGCGGGACAATTACATTGGCTAAAGGTACCTTAGGAAGGATCCCCAAAAAGGAAAATAATAGTACAAAAGCACGTTAGCAATCAGTAGCTGTGAGGCACGGTAGTAGATAAGGCACCAGGCAGCTTGATAACGTAATGAGATGCGCAGGTTAGCAATCAGTAGCTGTGAGGCACAGTAGTAGATAAGGCACCAGGCAGCTTGATAACATAATGAGATGTGCAATTTAGCAATGGCATGAGTACAATGAGTTGTGCTGAGATTGAGGGGGCCTCCTAAGGAGAGAGGGAACGGCAAGTAGGAATACCATCCACCTCCATCCAACAGTGGAACCTACCTAAAGGAACTAGGGAACACCAACTATGGCTAAGTAACGGTTATGACCTTAGGCATGGAGGAGAGAAAAAAAAACCTTTGATGGGTAAATCTCTGGGGATCCAAGGCCTATGTCACCTTTCCTTCAGGCTTGGAATGTTTATTTTGTGACAACTCTGCTGCTGCAATTTAGAAACCCAATTCAAGGGGGCTGGAAAATATTACAATTTGGAGGAAAGCTCTCGCTCAGTCTCTCTAATGGGAATGCCGTGGAAGGTTACGAGAGTGCTCTGCAACATTGGGGGCAACCAAGGCGAGAGGAGGAGAGCAATGACTGCTAAGGCACTCATCTGGTCTACTCGCCCTAAAAACAAACCAGGTGAACCAGTGACAGTCATAGGAAGAATGCAGTAAAGGTGCCTTGCTAGTAGAATGCTAGAGCCAAAGAAGATCACTGTAACCACCCTTCATGGCTAATCTTAAATTCTACACGAGGAGCTGCCATCAAGTCTTGAACAGCTAACGCCAGGCCCAGAGCGAGGCCATTCCCAACTATGGGTCAGGTGAGAAGGACCCGCCCCAAGTCAGGCATGCTCAAGATGCAGACTTTATAAATGCAGAGCAAGACCGTCGGCTACAGGGAGGCCCTGCACCATGGAATGGTATGGCTGGCATGCCCCAGAAACAGCTGAATTGGGGATGAATGAGCGTTGAGTGCTGGGACCCTCACATAGATCAGATGGCAGTAGTGAGCATTGAGCAATGAATTGCGTAAGCAATCAGTGGACCTGCACGTAGGTCAGTAAGCACAGTAAGCAAATGGTCGGACCTGCATGGAGGTCGAAGGAGCAGCGAATATGTATAGCGGGGCAAGCCAGCCAAGCATTTAAGGAAGCCAATGAAATGTGACAAATACTCTGAGGATTTTTAGTGGAGACAGGATTAGAACATAAGTAAGTATGCCACATGGGGCCATGGCTCCCCCCAATACCTCCAAGTCCCCCACCGTAGGAGAAACAAGAAAGTGATGGAAGGTGCCGAGACCCACATGCAGATATTAAAACTAGTTTACAGCATCAGCAGTAGCTTAGCTGACCTCCAGAGTATAACAGCAGTGGATAAACATACTGGCCTATGCTTCACCAGGTGGGATTTATGCACACAAGGTGCATATCCCGCTCACAGAGCTCCACACCTGCGGACAGGTGTGCACCACTGGTATTGCCCAATGGCTGCGACATGTCCATAGGCACGCCCCCCCAAGCACATAGCACTCCATGAGGCAGCCAGAGGCAGAGTTACAGACCCAGGTGTGCATCCAATCGGAAGCCCGTCCCAGGGCATACGGAGGATCCCTTGCACGGTGAGGAGTGTGTTAGCTGCGCTCCCCCGTGGATGTTTGCATGGCCAGTGGCTGTGGAGGTGAAAGGTGGGTAGTGCCGCTGGCAATGAGGTGTCCCCGATCGGATGGGGAGCTATGGGATTGGTGCCATGGGTTTGTGTGTAGAGGGGGTTATTTGCACCAGCCCATCACACCACCCGGCACACAGGGAGTCGCAGAGGCAGACAGGCGAGGGTGGGTACATGTGGTTCTGGGACCAGTGCCTCCATAGTTATGTGTGTTGTGTGTGTATGTGTACGTGTATGTGTGTGAAGGGGGGGCTTGCCATGAACAGGGATGGTGGGAGCTCAGCTGGGTGTTGGTTTGGTGGCCCCGGGTGGCCACTGGATGTGTCGGCGGTGGTCCCCCCCCTTGGTGTGGGAAGGATGAGTGGGGACTTATGGCAGGGTTTCTCAGGCATACCGGCTGCCCCCCTACATGCTCTGGTGTGCAGCAGTACACGGCTATGTGCATGCCTTGTAATGCTGGCATGACCCCCACCTGCCCCTTCACATTGCGATCTGCATGGGTGGGGGGGGATCGTGTGCACAGGAGCTGTGTGCCCCATTTAGTGGATGCTGTGCGGGCAGTGCAATGAGTGTGGAGTGTCTCTGCACCTCACATACGTGGCACGGAGGTGCTCCTCTCCATAGAGCATAGGGCCCATAGAGAGCAGCATCTCTACTGAATAACTATGAGTTGCAGGGGTAGCAATTCAATGAACATAGACTGGAGGGAGGCAATGCTCTGAAAACAACAGCAAAGAGATATGTGGTATGAACTGGGAAGCAGGATTGAGCTGCGTGGGCTAGTGAGCCTGAACCAGGTGAACACAATTATGGTGCATAGCATGGAAAGCAGCTATGTAGTATGAGTTGAAACACGCAGATAATGATTGCAGTTGCATTATGAGTAGATGGGAGCAAGTAAAATGAGCTAACTGCTACTTATGAGAAAAACTGCAGTCCATGCAAAGCATTGCCATCTAGAAGTAAAATCTGTGAACAGGGGTCAAAGCAGCACTGAGTAATTGTTGTAACTAGAGACCTCTTTTGGGGATACATGAGATAACGGGTATTTAGGGTTAAAAAAGCATACCCTTTTAGTTAGGGAGCATTTCCCTTTAGCTGAATGGTTAGAACTGCTATCTTCAGGACCCATGCAGCTGCAGTACAGTGCTGTTCATTAGGTTCAAGCAGGGAGTGTGAGCTGTTCTGTGTTTGTTTCTGCATGCCAATTAGATAAGGGGACATTTTATTAGCTTTTAGCGCAGTGTTTGTAGGAGTTTTAATAGTTTAGTGAAGTATGTATATATACATGTTTCTGTTGTTGTGTAGGTTCATAGTTTTTAAATGTAGTTCGTGTTTTTTATTAGGTGTTTAAAATGTTTTTCTTGTGTGAGCAGCAGTGATGCTTTTTGGGTTTGAATTTTTGAGTAGGAAGTATGTCTCTTCAAAGATCGTGGATGGATTTTCTTTACGGTTTATGATTTTTGAGTGGTGTTGCTGTGGGGGCGTAATTTGCATGGTTTCTTTTTTATGCTGGGTTGTTTTATTTGCATGGCAACCTTTATGATCCTGAGGATATGTAATTAGCATATCAACCTTTTTGCCCCAGAAGGGTTGTGCTCTCCATTAATTCACCCATATCATGTCTTCTGAGCAGGGGTGTATGCTAGGTTAATGCAGTACCATGTGACAGAGTCCTGACAAATGAGAAGTCACAATTCACTAGACACTATTTTATAATGCTTTCTAATGGTTTCCCCTTATCCTTCTGGCTGTCCCTCAGTTCAAATGTATGTTCTCTAGTTCTGCTTGTTTTAACCAGCTCAAATAACTGTATGTGCTCCAACTTACCTAGCCCTTTTAGTATTCAGTACACTGCCCTTTGGGAGTATGTAGCGGATGGGGTGGGATGGAATTCCAAAAAAATAACTAAATATTAAGTAAGTAAATTAATATGTTTTCTTAGCCTCATCTTGACAAATTCCTGAAAATCAAAATATACCCCATTACAACACACTGAGGGACAACAGAGTAGGGATTATACCATGCTAACATAAGAGGGGTGGAATTTGCAGTGTAAGCCAAAGGCAGGGGCTTAACCACCACGGGGCATGTTATCTATTCTAGAATGTCTTAGTCCAGACTTAAATTAATTTGTGTTTTTTTAAGAACAGTTATAGTCACATGTAGGTCTTGCATGGTACTATCACTTTAAGAAACCTCTCCCAAGATGTTTACTTTCTGGTCACACATTTCTCCCTCCCCTCCACACCTCTGCAGTTCTGCAATCAGTGTGTTTCCTAAAATGGGGAGAGAGCTGACCTGCTTACTAACAATATTTTGTCTGGTTAAGCATTCAGTTTGGTAGATTTGGTGTTTTAATGTCTACTGTGTAGGGGATAAAATTCCTTTGTTTGTTTTTTACTTATATTTTATTATTTTCAAATGCAAATAAAGTATATATTCAACACAAAGCTTACACTGGGATTTTTGTCCCAAGTCCTTTTTGCAATGAACTGGAGAGGAGGAGGAGGAGGAGAGAAAATCCTGAAAGTGTAAAACGCAGCAATGTCCAATAATGTGGGAGCCACAGCTGCAGCAAGACTGCAGACTGTTCTTTAGTCATTTAAGGGCCAAGGATCTGACCTCATAGGATCCACTGTAAGTATCTGAGGTATCTGTGGATCCGACCTGGATTTAATGGTTCCAACCATTGCATCCAGCTATGTGAGGTTGGGTTTGATGGATCCGACCTCGGATTCATTGGCCAGATCCTAGGTCACATACCA
This sequence comes from Neoceratodus forsteri, assembly GCA_016271365.2. Taxonomy (NCBI): domain Eukaryota; kingdom Metazoa; phylum Chordata; order Ceratodontiformes; family Ceratodontidae; genus Neoceratodus; species Neoceratodus forsteri. The sequence continues at coordinate 65,566,174 of JADMNL010000035.1, forward strand.
GCAGTATCCAATGGAGGATAGTCAAATACACAAAAGCACTGTCCAAGCAGCAGTACTCACTGGAAACCAGAAGGGAGAGGGGAAATATGACCAACACTTTCAAATTCCTAAAAGGAATTAATAGGGTGAACTGCGGGGAACTACTTAACTTGAATACCAGCTCACTGTCACGTAGTCATGAGTAGAATCACGAAAATCCCGTAACCTCTTCGGTCAAAACATGTCAGATGACCTTGACTAAATCCAGCAAGACAAGGGGTAAAGATCCTACTGATCAACTAAAAGACAAAGAACCTCTGTGCGCAAACACTGAGGCAAGGGTTACCCCAAAGGGCATTTGGCTGGGAAGCCAAGTTTCAAGAAAATACAAAATCACACATGCCCCCACAATGCAAAGCATCATGGGCTGCATATGCAAATCACCACTGAATGTTATGCTGGTCCAACTTTAAGCTGAGTTGCATGGTGCCGAAAGGCCTCTCACACAGTTTGCAAAGGGTGCTAACAGAAAACATAGACACGTGTTTCGTCCTACCAGGACTCATCAATATGCCTCATCTGTTTGACACCCCAGTGGAATGGACCAGCTACCCTTAAGGCAGTGTGCCTTGGATATATTGTGGTGAACCCATTAAAATAAAAAACTATTTAAAAGACAAAGAACCTCTGTGCGCAAACACTGAGGCAAGGAGTTATCCCAAAGGGCATTTGGCTGGGAAGCCAAGTTTCAGAAAATACAAAATCACAGCACACAGTACAAAGCATCATGGGCTGCATATGCAAATCACCACTGAATGTTATGCTGGTCCAACTTTAAGCAGAATTGCATGGTGCCGAAAGGCCTCTCACACAGTTTGCAAAGGGTGCTGCTTTCTGCTTAAAGTTGGACCAGCATAACATTCAGTGGTGATCTGCATATGCAGCCCATGATGCTTTGCATTGTGGGGGCATGTGTGATTTTGTATTTTCTACTGATCAACTGTTTACTTTCTTTGAACCTAATTCATTTTTATGTTTGCTTGCGCGCATGCACAGCGAACATGTTGTGACAGCTTGCTGGAGTAGCATGTTGTGGAGGTGCAGCCCTGTTGTGGCCAATGCCACCACTGCTCTTTGGGGCTTGTCTCTGTAGCACCAGTGAATGAGCACGCTGTCTATGACAGCAGCTCAGAAGCGTGCCACCAACTTGAAACAATTTTGCCGCTGCAATGAGGGAGTGCCCCCTCATTGCAGGGTGTGCCTTGCCTTGTGTAACATTTCAATAAACATGGTGTCAGCTGTCACCATCCACCTCTCACAATCCCCAGTAAGTCAACATCAGGGGTGCCCAATCCCCCTTATCAGCATGCCCCCTGCCCTGTTCATTTGCCTACAGGGAGCCCAATCCCCGCCGGCGTAGTGTCTCCCGTATTTTAATTTGCCTGCTGAGTGGGGTGCCCAGTCCCCTTTGGCATCATGCGCCCTCCCCAACACAGTCATGTTTTCTGTGCCAACGGGAGGCCCAATCCCCTTTGGCTTCAGTCCCCCTCCCAAAAAAACACAGGTGGCAAACTGGGAGCCCTCCCCAGTGTGCCAAAGACAAACCTGAAAAATTAAAACCTTCCCGCGATGTTTTTTTTTTTTTTTAACCTGTAAAAGAGAAAACGATCCCTCGTTGTCTCTGGCACCCCCTTCCCCAACGCGCACCCATCCTCTGAGCACCCCATCTCCCCACACCCTCCTCACCCCATACTTACCTCCGGAGCCCAGCGCGTTGATCTGTGGTGGAGCGGAACATGTCTGCACTCTTCAAAGCCAACCACGAACTGAAGAAATACCAGTAAGCTGTATAATGGCATAAATGGGGGGGGGTTCAACTTATGTGAATATCTCAGTCATTTTTGTGACTTTTGGCACCAAATATTCAACATGGGGTTCTTGGGACCTCACCTCATGGACTCAGTCACTGTCATGTCATTATTCGGTCCCGAAAGGTGATTTTGAGGTCACTGTGTGGCATCACCTTCCGGGACTGATTAATGAAATGACGATATCAGTGTTCATGAGGTGGGCTCCCAAAAAACCTATGTTGCAAATTTGGTGGAAAAATTCCAAAAACTGACTGTGTTACAAGTGTGCATTGCGCAGTTCCCACGCACGCTCATAACTTTGAGAATTTTTAATATTTTCACTCCAGATTTTCAACACTGCCATTTTCACACACCTCCTTATGAACAGCACAGCTGTCATTTTTCACATCCTGCCCAAAATGTGTTGGCGCACAATGGCGCAGTCATTGTGTGAAATCAATGTTCAGGACAGATTAAGAAAATCACAGTGACAGTGTTCATAAGGAGATGTCCAAAAAAGCCAATGTTGTAAATCTGGTGAACTAATTCCCAAAAATGACTGCGTTACCAGCGTGCATTGTGCAGTTTCTACACATGCTCGTAACTTTGCCAATTTTTTATATTTTTACTCCAGATTTTCAACATTGTCATTTTTGCATACCACCTTATGAACAGTACAGCTGTCATTTTTCACATCCTGCCTGAAACATGTTTTCACACCTGTGGCGCACAATGGGCCCGGATGCTGTGCAAAATCAATGTTTGGGACAGATTAAGAAAATCATAGTGCCACTGTTCATCAGTGGAGGTTCCAAAATGTCTGTGTTGAAAATCTGGTGTAAACCATCCTCAAAATAATTGTATTACAGGTATGTGTTGTGCAGTTTCTACACACATGCGTGACTTCAGCAATTTTTTTATATTTTCACTCCAGATTTTCAACATTACCATTTTTTTACACCTCCTCATTAACAGTACCACTGTAATTTTTCACATCCTGTTCGGAATGTGTTTTCACGCCTGTGGCGCCAAATGGCGCAGTCGCTGTACAAAATCACCTTTCGGCTACCGAACTGATAGTGTCACTGTTCATGTGTTAGGGTCACAAAAAGCCCATGTTGAAAACTTGGAATGAAAATACCAAGAAATGCCCAGGACATTAGGGTTTCCAACCATAGCGCCCTACCCCGTAGGGACTGACAGGTGATAGGGGTGTGACTTGGGATTGTCGACAGTAATACTCACAACATTCCACACCCACCCCTACCCTGCAGCCAGTGACAAGCATCGAGGTGTACCTTGGACTCTTCTGCCCCAAATTCACCCCATTCTCCTATACTGCACCCATTTTAGTGTATTTCATAGATGCATAGACGGTGTTGGCAGATAAGGGCCTATGGCCCACCCAGTCTGCCCATTTAAGTTTGTAAGTTCAGTTTATGTTTTCCAGAAAGTCTGTTGCCCCTTACCCCTGACCTCCAGAATTCCTTTATGTCTATCCCATGCATTCTTAAATCCCGTGATTGTTTCAGCCCCCACCACTTCCTCAGGCAGGGTGTTCCACTTGTCCACCACCCATTCTGTGAAGAAATTCTTCCTCACGTTTCCTCTGAATCGTCCTCCCTCCAACTTCATCCCATGCCCTCTAGTCCTGGAACATCTTTTTCACTTAAAAATAGTGCATTCCTGCACCCTGTTCCTCCCTGTAAGATACTTGTATATGTCTATCATATCCCCTCTCTCCCTTCTCTCCTTTTTTCCTTATGGAATGAGATGAGTGTAAAGCCCAAACACCCCACGACACACCTCGACATTTGTCGGTGTCTGCAGGGTAGGATGAGGTGAGGTGAAACAGTGTGAGCGTTATGGGCGACAACCCAAAGGCACACCCCAATGCCTATCCATCTCTGCAGGGTGGGGGTGGAAGTGGGGTTGGCGTCACTTCAATACTTCACTGCCATTCTCATTCTGCATCTTTCTAACTCCTGCACTTCCAATGCTAATGCCAGCAAGCAAACATTCAGGATTGACAAATGCTTGGTTTTTTTTTTTATTTATACTTTCTTTTTCTCCCTCCTAGTTTCCTACCCTCTTGATCCTACTCCTTCAGGCCTCTCAGTGCTCTTAGCCATCCCTAGATCTGCCCCTAGAGTGCCTCCTCTCCTTCCCTGCACAGTGGGGTCTGTCTGGTATGGCGGTCTGAGTGGAGAGGCCATCATCCAGGACCGCGACGGTGATTTTTCCCCTTCTCTGTTGGCCCCATCCCCTGGGGACGCGGTAGCTGGGACTAAGTCCCGAGTGCCGATGCTGATGCAAGTCTAACCTCTCATGCGCCTGTGGCGTCCCCCCTTCCCGACCCCTAAGTTGGAGTCGCCCGTCCCTTCAGGAATCGGTGCTTCCACCGACTCTCTATGGGTATGACGGACGCTTGCGCGTCCCGGGTATTCCACCCCTGAGGGAGGAGAGCATCCATGGGGATGCTCAATCCTCCCTCCCCCTGCCAGCCCCCGGCTCCCTAAGTCCATTACCGAACCCGGGTCGCTGGCATAGCGTGAGGTGTGGCATCCAGCGCCTCAACCCTCAGCGCCACCGGGCCGGAACAAATGCTTGTTTTTAATACAGATTCATTTTATAATCATACACTCCCCATACTTAATCATATACTCAGCTGCGCCTCGTGACACACCATACAAGGTGTGGGTAAATCGCACAACAACGCATATCCTGCCACACATTACTGCTTAATTATCATTTTCCAATAAAATGACCGCAGTGACATCATCACAGTCAGTTAGCCCATCATGACATCATCACCTTACATCACTTTACATTCCAATTCCATATACAGCTCCTAAGACAGAATAGAGTTCTGTCAGTTCATGTTATTTCAAAAACGTAATGTGTTGAAACATGATGTTCTTCCAGGGTGCACACAAGCACAGTGGTGAAAATATGACAGTGGGTGCACCTTCCTCAACAAAATCCAATTTCCTTGTGGAGACACAGTACTTGGCCTTCAGAATATCTGTCGCTTTATCTGTTTCTTACCTCTTCCTCTCCGCACCCCAATCTTTACGCTCCATACCATGGTTTCTGGGTCCCAAAAACTCATTGTTTCCTACAGCCCCCTCCACCTCTCTTTTTTTTCTTCATTTTGCATGCAGGACTACTGCCTCAGCTTCTCTGCTTTCTATACCCTGCTTTTTTATGCTGACTTCTTTATTGCCCCTTTCATCCTGTTTCTGTCACATTGGGGGCTTTCGTTTTGTCTGTTTCATTCTTCTTTCAAGCTCTCAGGACACTTTTTGTGAGTAGATATCTTTTATTTGTGACTTTCATACCTTTAAGTCATTGGTAAGTACTGTGCTATAATTACTGCTTTAACTGGGTAATGACAGTACTTCTCTCACCTGATTCAAGTAGCTCAACATTGAAACGAACATACATAGAAACATAAATTTGATGGCAGATAAGGACTGCTAGACCTGTCCAGTCTGCCCACTCTCCCTACCTATAGTGGAAAGCCCCTTGACCCTATCTGATCACCGGCTCTACCCTCCCGTTCCTAATGCTAGGGTCCTTTATGACTAGCCCATACATTGTTGAATTCCCCCACTACTTTGGCCTGTTCCCATAAAAAAGCTGCAGACTCTGCCCCTGAGGAAAAGGCAGTACACCGTGATATGTAAGGGACTACAGTATCTCTACTGGACATAAGTTTTCTAACCTTTTTGATTAAAAATAATTTTTTTTCTTCGCACCCTTCCCGCTTGTGCACCCTCTTCCTTTTACGCATCATGTATAGCTGTACTTGATGTACTCTGGGATCAGATTATTGCCTCATATAGTGTACCCGCTATCATATTATCCCTTAAATACTCTGCACATCAATGCCTACAACCGAGATGGTCAGGCACGTGTAAGTAGGGTTAACGTAAAACTTCAAAGCGACTCTCTCGATCGCCCGCATTCCATATGAGCAAAAGAAGAGCAACACTCTGAGACTGGGATGTGCACATTCACAGGTCACAGCACTTACTTGCAGAGACTGCACAAACTGAGAGAGCGATGAATAAGAACACGTCAGTCATCCTAAAATCCCCCTCTTCGACAATTCGAACGAGAAAGCACAACAGCAGATGAAGCACAGGAAGCAGTGTTATTCGCAGACCCTCATCCGTGCCCAGTGCCAACAGTGATGAGTAATACAAGAGCAGAAATATCAACTATGATGGTAGGTGGTGTCTGTTATTCCAGCCTCCACTCGGATAACAAAAAAACTCTGTGGTGGCTGCGTGTTACTTGGTAAGAAGCTCTGTATCAGCAAGTAACTGTAAAGAGTTTTCTGGTTTTTTTTTTTTTTTTGCTTTTTGGAAAACATGCAAGCTCAAAGAAGGATGTGAAACTGTGAATCAGCAGCAGATTTTGTGTGCTTGGCTGCCCAAATGTTACTGCATCTGTTTGTTTGTTTACAAAAGAATCTGAGTTTGTACAGGCCCAGATTAATTTAAGTGCACCTGACCCTAGAAGACAACACACAAATATATACATACACAAACACACACACACACACCAACCAGAATTAATAGCAAGCTTTCAATTATTCAGTACAAAATATTACCAAGCACATCTAAGGGATCATTAAAACAGTGACACAATAACAGAAGAATTAGCACTTATGTAACACTTTTTTTCTTACACATTCTAATCCCAAACCATTTTACAAGCAATGAAAGGCTGGTGATGAAGTGACTGTGAGCGTGTAGTGGCAGCAATTCCAGGAAATCAACACCCACACATAGCTTTGATGATATATGAACCAGTTTTATGGAAAGGGAAATGTTGGCCAGAACGCTGGGAAAAATTCCCAAGTTTTGTGAAAAGTTCCTTGGGTACTTTCACTTCCACCTATCAGGACAGCACCAGAGATGGGCACACAAGGGGACTTCAGTTTATATTGCATTCATAGAGCAGCACACCCCAACAATACAGCATCCACCTAGCACTGTATTCAGGTATCAGCATTTATGTTTTGAGCCCAATCCCTCTGTGGGATTAGAACCCATGACCTTCTAGTCCAGCAGCAGATGTACTACCAACTGAGCTACATTGACACCTATGGAAGGGCAGATGGCAAAATGCCCAAATAAGTTTTTCACTTTAGTATTTATGGAGGAGAAGGATAGCCCCGTAATTGACAGTGAAATATTATTAAAAGGAGCAGAAGAACACATACTATAGGACATATACATAACAGCCGAAGGAACTGAGATAATAATACTCAGGATGGTGAACACAAGCAAAGCAATAACTACAGATAAGATGTCGCTGTGAAGCCTAAAGGAGTTAGCCAAAGAATTGTCCATTCCGCTGACAGGCGCAGCCAGGGGGAGGGATTCCTTGGTGCCTAGAGGACTCCCCTCCCATCCTGCTTCCCTTATATTTTCAGAAAAAAAGTTTTTGTGGACTGGCACAAAATGATATTCAATGAGTCAGTAAGATCTGCTTATTTATATAATAGGGGTTTGCTGATAAGCCAGCTGATAAAACCCCAGATCACCACTATAGAGCAACAATCAATGAATGACGTGCACACCGCGGAAAACGGAAGAGTTATCAGTACTCTCTCTACGCAACACCTGATATCTCCACTGGGTACACATCAAGACGTAAAAGACAAAAAACTGGCTCACTACATTGTTACGGCGCTCTGCTCCCCGCCCACAATGGTAAACAGCATACCATATAAATATACAGCCGAAATACAAATTAATAAGCAGCAAACCACTATTATATAAAAGGAATATCCACACTCTTGGCAAGTGAGCTTGGGGTTCAATTACTACGTGGCTACATACTTAGCAGTAACCGAGCTCATATCACTCATTTCTTGATATCGGCTATCACATACATAACCATCACGTATCCCTTATTATACAATGGGGGTAGAGAGCAATATCAGTGTGATAAACTAGGTTATTTCCACTGAAGCGTGATATCTGATGATATCACCAGAGTTAAAATAGCTGACAAATACACATACTCTGCTGATGTCACCACTCACTCACTGACTCCAGCCTGCATTCTAAATTGAACTTCACAAATCTGTTTCTCACTGCTACTTGCAAGTAATTCAATTAACATTGCAAAGGACATTTGGATGTTTCCCATAGTGTTGTAAAACTCTAAACCCATTACTATACTACTCACATTTTCAAGAAAGTCTGCATTCTAAATAACAGTGCCTCACAGTTTCTGTTTCTCACTGCTACTTGCAAATAACTTAATTAACATTGCAAAGGACAGTTAGCTGTTTCCCATAGTGTTTGTAAAACTCCCAGCCCATTACTATGCTATTCTCATTTTCAAGAAAACCTGCAATCTAAATGACAGTGCCTCACAGTTTCTGTTTCTCACTGCTTGCTGAAACTAACTCAATTAGCATTGCCAAACACATCCACCTGTTCCCATAGTGTGTGTGAGACACTCCCAGCCCATTCAGAAACCCTTACACACACTCAGAACACACACAAACAGTGCTCTCAGTATACCCTAGCGGTTAGAGTGATGAGGCTTGAACAAGCTTGGTACATCCAGCACACAAACCTGGGTTTGATTCTCATAACCTCCATTTCCACACTGTGTGACTTTGAACAAGTCACTTAACTGCCTAGTGCACCCAAGTCACCTCTAAAAAACGTACCCAGTTACCAAACAAGACAACATAACAAGAAAATACAAAATCACACACGCCCACACAATGCAAAGCATCATAGGCTGCATATGCAAATCACCACAGAATGTTATTATGCTGGTTCAACTTTAAGCAGAACTGCTTGGTGCCGAAAGGCCTCTCACACAGCTTGCAAAGGGTGCTAACAGATGACATAGACACGTGTTTTGTCCCACCAGAACTCATCAGTATACCTCGTCTGTCTGACAGCCCAGTGGAATGAACCAGCTACCCTAAGACATAACTATACTTCTGAAGCTTGTACCTTCATTGTATAAATAGCACACATAATGGGGCAGATTGTGTGCTATGGATAATATTCTCACTCCTGCATCATGAGCTCTGTATACTCTCAATCATGCTTTCGGCACTCGTGAGTATCCAGAGCTCACTCTGTAGGAGTGAGAGTATTATCCATTTCACACTCCTGCCCATTACGTATCCTCTGTATATCTGATGACTGGAGAGTGGCCCATGTGGTACCTATATTGAACAAGCATTGGCCAATGCCAAAAATGTTTGTTTGCATGTATTTGTACTGAAACTGTTATGCTTAATAAGTGACAGAGAAGAAAATAATTAAATTAAGGATTTACCTGTTCCAGTGGGTTGGTAGTATAGCCTAGAGGTTAGAGTAGCAAAATGTGAATGAGCTTGGTACATCCAGTAAGCCTGAGTTTGATTCCCACCACCTCCACTTGCATACTGTGTGACTCTGAGTAAATCACTTAACCACCCCCGTGCTCACAGGCCACCCTTGAAAACAGGCACTTGTGCCTAGTGGGCCTTTCCTGGTTCCCAAAAAGAATAAGATAAATAAAATGAGGTGCTGGAATCCCTTATGTATCTGTTTATTGAATTTTGTTGACCAGGTATGCCCATTGGGACTGCAGGAGTCCCTTTTTCAAGGGTGACCTGGGATTACTTATAGAGAACACAGTGTAACAAAGAATATACAATATTTGTAAGTTACAGACAGTACATGGACTCATATGACTCAATTCACACGCTGAATATAAATATATCTACAAGTATCAGCTTCACATAGGGAATAACATGATTAGTAAGTTACAAATGATACAGTGACATTTATGAATCAGTTCACAGCAACAGTAAATATATCAAGTATCAGCTTCACATAAAGAAGACATAAAACATAGCAATTAAGAAGACATTGTGTACAGAAAAAGTGGCTGGCTAAAATATTGAATCATAGTCAAAAGAAGAACCAAAGGGTGGCAGGGCCAGAGAGGTAGACCAGCATAAGGACAGAGAGCTTATCAACGATAGCAGTTGCATAGGATACGCTCTAGTAGGAGGGGCTTCAGGCCTTTCTTGAAGCCGCAGAATGAGGAGCATTCTTGAAGCTACTAGGGAGGCCATTCCATAGGAGCAGGATTGAGGTGGCAAAAGACCTTTTGTCTGAGGTGGTGCTGACTTTGGGGACCAGGAGGAGTGATCTACCTGAGGAGCTAAAGGACCGCCTCTGGGGTTATGAAATTAATATGTCTTGTAGACTCGGAGGAGTGTTGCTGTTTTTAAGTGTAAAAGCAAGGCACAAGCAGGAGTAATCCAGCCTGCCTTCAAGTGAGGGTCGTTTTAGCTTCAGAAGCACTTTACAACGGTGTTCCATTGGGGAAGCCCCTATTGTGAAACAACCTATGTTGTGATATAGTGTTGTGAGCTTCTGCGTTTCAGAGCACATGACTGAATGGAAAACCAGGGACCCATAGAGTAGAGCAGGGTAGGGAGTAGGGTGCCATTTGCAACTTGCAGGTGCAACTCCTGTATGAGGAGGGGGTTTAGGCAATAGAGGAGTTCTAGTTTTTGATGTAAGGATTTGATTAGGTGTTCCACGTGAACCTTGAAGGTGATATCTTGAGGATATAAGAACTTTGATTGGCATCTGAAAAGTTAGATAAGGGGATTGAGTAGACAGAAAGGGTTGGAGGTCCCAGAGGAGGGAATAAGACAGTCAGAAAATAACTAACAATACCTTCTCTGATAGGTATACAGCTAACAACTGGCCAAACTTTGAGGAAATCAAGAAGAAATGGGAAAGTAGGAAAAAAATCGCAAGGAGAGAGACAAGTAGAGGCATGCAAAGGGTGTATGATGACAGTAGTAGAAACACCTGGAAAGAAAAGATGAGGTGTAATGATTTCAGGGGTGAGCATAAAATACAGTAATGCATAGGTGACTGTGTGTTATGAAGTTTTTTACCTACCTGAGGTAGCAGCAGAGGCTGGTACAAGCCTCACCAGTGTAAGAGCAGGGTCTGGAGCCAAACTCATGAGGTTTATGTGGTCATCACACATTGAAAAAAACTTTATAACACACAGTCACCTACAATATGTTTTATTTTTTGTACTAACTAGTGGTGAAGAGACATACAGAGTGGGGTGTTTCCCACTGTTATACTGTAAATGAAAGTGAAGTGGCATAATCTGTGTAGGAGTAGGGGCTGGCACAAGCCTCCCCTGTTAAGGGGTAGGGGCTAGCACAAACCTCAGCTGTTTAGGAGTAAGGGCTAGCAGTAGCCACACTTCTGTAGGAGTAAGGACTAGTGCAAGCCTCACCTATGTAAGACTAGGGGCTGGCACAGGCCTCATCTGCCTAGGAGAAGGGACTGGCACAATCCTCGCCTGTCTAGGAGAAGGGGCTGGCACAAGCCTCACCTATGTCAGAGTAAGGGCTGGTACAAGCCTCGCTTGTGCAGGAGTAAGGGCTGGAGCAAGCCTCATCTGTGTAGGAGAAGTGGCTGGCACTAGCCTCTCCTGTGTAAGAGTAGGGGTTAGCACAAGCCTCTTTTGTGTATGAGTAGGGGTTAGCACAAGCCTCTCCTGTGTAGGAGTAGGGGCTAGCACAGTCCTCTCCAATGTAGGAGAAGTGGCTGGCACAAGCCTCACCTGTGTAAGAGTAGGGGTTAGCACAAACCTTGCCTGTGTAGGAGTAGGGGTTAGCACAAGCCTCTTCTGTGTATGAGTAGGGGTTAGCACAAGCCTCTCCTGTGTAAGAGTAACAGCTAGCACAAGCCTCTCCTGTGTAAGAGTAGGAGCTAACACAAGCCTCACCTGTGTAGGGGTAGGGGCTAGCACAGTCCTCTCCAATGTAGGAGAAGTGGCTGGCACAAGCCTCACCTGTGTAAGAGTAGGAGTTAGCACAAACCTTGCCTGTGTAGGAGTAGGGGTTAGCACAAGCCTCTTCTATGTATGAGTAGGGGTTAGCACAAGCCTCTCCTGTGTAAGAGTAACAGCTAGCACAAGCCTCTTCTGTGTAAGAGTAGGGGCTAACACAAGCCTCACTTGTGTAGGAGTAGGGGTAGCACAGTCCTCTCCAATGTAGGAGAAGTGGCTGGCACAAGTCTCACCTGTTTAAGAGTAGGGGTTAGCACAAACCTCACCTGTGTAGGAGTAGGGGCTGCCAGAAGCCTCACCTTTGTAGGGAGCAGGGACTAGCAGAAGCCTCACGTGTGTAGGAGTTGGCACTGGCACAAGCCTCACCTGTGAGAATAGAGATCAAGTTGAGTAGATAAATTTGCTGGTATCCAAACCATCCTCCCTCATGGGCTAACAAACAATAAATTGTATTTACTCCTATATCCTACAGATGGTGTTGTCCATTTCATAGAGAATGAACATGTCTGTATTCTGAATATGAAACCACCCCCACATCATCATTGGAGAGTTGGAAATGAGGCAAACTACAGGGTCACGGTAACAATCAATGAATTTGTAGCATATAGTCAGCTCCTGTTGTGTTAGAATTTATATACAATCTCAAATGCTGTTGTGATGCATTTCAAAGGTCATGAAAAGTTGTGGTGTTGTTCTGACATCACAACGAAACCATAACTTTTGAGCCTTGACATGCCAGCCGATTGGATTAATAAACACTAGGAACAAAAATCTCCGTGCAAAAGGGTTGCACTGCTCCGCGAATGGCTCACAAAGACAGTTTGGACAAGGAATGCTCCGTGTTTCCAAACAGTATTCATTCTCTCTCTTTTTTTAAATAATAAACAATGTGGCCATGGATTATATGCTTGCAGATGGAAGGTGGGTCAGGAGTAGGAGACAGATCGTCGACAAGCTGGTAGACAGAGGTGTGGAAGCAAGTGGCAGCATGAAGCCAAGTTGGGAAGCCTTGTGAAGAAAAAGTTTTACATACTGGAGATGCCATACACTATATATAAACTAGTGTATGGGTGACCACACACAAGTGAGGCTGTGTTTCCATCTCGGGGGTGTGATGCCATTACAGAGACCTCTCAAGCTTCACTCTTGAGAGCTGTATGACACAATTTATTCATTTATTCATTACAAATCAGGTTTACAATCTTTGAATCAGAGACTCATTTACAAAGGCACCTCATCGCAGGGAGGGCAGACATCAAGACAGTTATTACAGTGCAGATTAAAACAGAGGATAACATTATAGGTGCAGTAAAAGGAACATTTAACATAGATACAGTTAGGTTACATAACATAGTAGTTTGTATGTTACTTAGGTTACATAATGTTACACAGTTCTGAGTTACAATCATGGATATAGTAGATCCTCAGAGAAGACTGCGGGTTACATCCCTAGTTGGACCTAGTAGGGAAGGAGTGGGTCTGCGGGAGGGAGAGGCTGTCTAGTGGACATTGTCGAGCCAGGGGGCATCATCACATTCCCTTGATGGAAACACAGCCTTGTTGTGTATGTACACCCATACACTATTCTGTATACCGTCATATGGGTGCCACAATTAAGGCACCACAATTATTTCACCCGTCATGCAGGCAAACTGGATTTTGTGGCACTCAGCAGGGACAGCGCCGCCAGGTTGTTGCACCCCATGCCCCATACACCTTCGACCTAGAGGTGATTATATTTAAATACAGGGGGTGCGGACGCCATACTCCTCCTTAAACAGGGAGAACATGCCCCATGGCGTTGGGAGCGCTGAGGGTTGGGTGGCACAATTGCTGGGTGCGATGTTCACCTTTGGCATTATGCTTGTGCCCTAATGGCAGTCGCATTTTTCTTGTTGCCACAACATGGGTGAACTGACTATTCTGTATATAGTACCAGTCCTCCCCCTCCAAATAAAAAGCAGCTTGAAAGCCTGCAATTCATTTAAGTTAAATGCATTTTCTTACTTTGCCTTCATTCAATCATTATAGCATGTTAATGGGGTTCCTGGTCTCATCATTCAGCTGAGTCATGATTTGCCTGACCACTGACAACACAGTGACCCCATCACCAGTCAGGAACAACACTTCAAATTTTAGCATGCCAGTATGAGTTGCGGTCCCATTGCTATACCTCTTTCTCATGTGGAAACCACACTTTGGCTTCATTGTTCCTGATTCAGCTGAATGGTGGGACCAAGAACCCTTTCAAACATTAAAATGATTGAATGAAGGCAAAGTATGAAAATAGAATTAACTTATACAGAATAGTGTATGTGTGCCCATGCACAACAAGGCTGTGTTTCTATTGAGAGTATGTGATGACATCATACGGACCTCAAGAGCAAAGCTCGAGCGGTCTCTATGATGTCATCACACACCCAAGATGGAAATACAGCCTTAGCTGTGTATGGGCACCCATACACTGCTTCATGTAGTATATATTTTTTTTTTCTAGTAGATCTACCTTGGCCATTTTTTTCAGTATAGTACCTTTATTAATTGGTCCCACTCGCTCCGGCACCTCACTGTGACTTAACCATGTCAGTCCTGAGGACCCATCACTCATGCTTCCAACCATCTGTGGCCACAGGGTGTCCAAACTGTCTCAGTCAATTGCTCAGTGCTCGTTAAATGACACCACCATTTTTCCCAGAGTTTTTTCCTTGAAGCCACACCTTCAACCAGTTAGGTGGCATGTCAAGGCTGAAAAGTTGTTGTGGTATTGTTATGACATTAGAACAACACCACAGCTTTTCATAACCTTTGAACTGTACCACAACAGCATTGAGTGTATGGAAATCCATTCATAATGGGGTTTAATCGTACACTATAAATGAAGTGCAGACTTTCAAGCTGTTTTTTTGGGGGGGCAGGGCAGCACTGGTACTATAACTGTTGTATTTTGGTCACACACAAGGAGCATCCCTGTAAAATTTAAGAAAAATATACAAGAAATGTGATGATATCTCTGTGTATTAGCCAGAGTTGAGCTTGCTAAACCTTTACTGTAACAATCGCTACAAAAACTGATGCTCGCAGAGAATATAGGGTTTCACATTGGTGCTGTTACATACGGTTGGCTTTCGCATTCTCTGCATGTCTTTCAAGATACTGGGTAGTGCTTTGTGGAATTTTCAGATTGTGACAGTACAGAATTCTGCAGAATTTTGGTAAAATCTGCCTAACAGCCCAGAATTCTGATATGTCAAAAGCAGATGGTTTTCATGGAAAGTAATCCCCGAGTTACATAAACCTTGTATTTTTTTATTTTTTTTGATTTTTTGCAATCAATGGAAACTTATTTTGCAGTTTACATGATCCATGGAAATTTATTCCTCATCTTAACATGGAAATACTTTTTGGAGTTCTGTGGAATTCAAAAAGAAATTCCAAACAGTATTTTGGAAGGGGGATTGCCATTCCACATAAACTCTACTGGTGCAGTTCCACATTCATAGAAACACAGAAACATAAAATGTGTCAGCAGAAATGTCCCACTTGAGCCACCTCATCTGCCCAGATGGTCCCTGCTTAGTCCATCTCAGCAGGCTCTAACTGGTCCCCAGCCCATTTACTAATAATACCCCATGCCTATCCCATGCGTGTTTGAAGCCCCCTGCTGTTTTTGCTTTCCCAGTTCTGTTGGCAGTCTATTCTAGGCCTCCACCACTCTTTTTTTTTTTTAATCGCAGCTCTGTTTATCCACTGCTGGAGCGCCTTACTGGTGGAGGCATCCAGCCACCGGCCCTGCCCGTGGGGAGAGCAGCAGGCTCACTCGCATGTTGGGGGGGATCCAGCACAGCCGTAGCCGATCCGCTGGAGGGCTTCCCCATCTCTGCCAGCCAGACCAGCGCCGAACCCCCCCAGTGCAATTCCACGACAGTCCTTCCTGCACTGCAGGGTGCGGCCATCAAGCTGCCCGGTCATGCCCAGCCTTTTTCCGTTTTCTCCCCAATGGGAGCATGGACATGCGATGACGTCCATGCACCAACTTGCAGATGTCTGCCGTGCTCCCCCCCTTCCAGACACCCACGCGTCCGCAGTACCACTGGGCATCCCCAGGGACCGCCAGAGCGTGGTGTGTGTCCCACCCTTTTCCCCAGGACTGGGAGAGCAGTCATTGGATGCTCGATCCCAGTCCTCCCCTGCCGACCCCCGATGGCCCAGGCTCATTCCCGAACCCGGGTCAACGGCATCGAGCAAGGTGTGGCGTCCAGCACCTCAACCCTCAGTGCCACCGGGCCGGGCTCCACCACTCTTTTATTGAAGTAGTACTTCCTTATATCCCATTCTTAAACACAAACACACTTGCGCACACACACACACACACACACACACACTTCCACGTTAGTCACATGCCCTCTGGTCCTTTGCTGTTTCTCATTTGAAACAGAATCTCCTCCTGCACCCTGATTACCTCCATGATGCATGTAGTCTCTATCATGTTCCCTCTTGCTTTTCTTTCTTCCATGATGTACATGTTGAGATCCCTCAGTCTCTCTTCATAGGGGTTTTGATGCAACCTCTGCACCCTTTTAGTTGCCCTCCTATAGACTGCCTCCACCCTGTCTATGTTGTTGTTGAGGTACGGCCTCCAGAACTGGACAACATACTCCAGGTGGGGTCTCACAAGTGAGCAATACAGTGGCAACACCACCTCCTTCCTCCTGCAGGAGGAACCTCTACCTATGCATCCCAGCATCCTACTGACACTACGCACTGCTTTATCATATTGCCTGCCACTTTGAGGACATCAGATATGATAAAGCCAAAGTCCCTTTCCTGCTTAGTGACTGTCAGTACTTCCCCCCCAACCCCAATCCTATACTGAGATCCTGGGTTCCTATGCCCTAGGTGCATGATTTTGCACTTTTTGGCACTGATCCCCAACTGCCATGTTGTTGACCACTCCACAAGTTTCCCAAGGTCCCTCCGCATTCTTTCCACCCCCTCCCAAGTGTCTACCTTATTAAGGAGCTTGGGGTTATCTGCAAAAAGGCATACCTTCCCTACCAGTTCTTCCGCAATGTCACTTATGAAGACATTGAAGAGGACCAGTCCCAGTACTGAGCCCTGTGGCACCCTACTGTTCACTCTTCCTCATTATATGGAGTGCAGTTAGCCACCACCCGCTGTCATCTATCCATTAACCAGTTCCTTTCTCCATTCACCACTTTGTGCACCACACCTAGGCTGCTTAATTTCTTTATCAGTCTCCTGTGTGACACAGTATCAAAGGCCTTGCTAAAGTCCAGACAGGCCACATCCATTGCCACACCCTGATTTATTTCCATGGCCACCCAGTCAAAGAAATCAGATTCCTCTAAAAGATAGAAGATCAAAGATAGAAGGAGGGCGGTTCAGGGGCAATGTGAGGAAGTATTATTTCACAGAGAGGGTAGTGGATGCATGGAACAGCCTTCCTGAGGAGGTTGTGGGGTCTAAAACTGTGGGAGAATTCAAGAATGCATGGGACAGACATAAGGCAATTCTTGTGGGGAGTAGGAAGAAATAGGCTGTTGGTTAACTAGGATCTGCGGCCTATTCTGTAGGTAGGGAAATGGGCAGACTAGATGGGCCTAGCGGTCCTTATCTACCGTCAAAGTCTATGTTTATGTTTCTCTTGTATGACCTCCTCCCGTGAGTCTCTGCTGCCTTTGGCCTTCTAGCCCATTTGATTAGAGAATCTCTGTCAACCTTTCCTTTAACAGGGTTTCCATTATTTTCCCCGCCACTGGTGTGAGACTGACTGGCCTATAATTGCAAGCCTTCTCCCTGCTGTTATTCTTATGAAGCAGGACCACTTCTGCTCTCCTCTAGTCCCCCAGAACCATGCCTGTTTCCAGTAAGCTGTTGAATAAAGTCATCAGTGTGGCAGCTAGCAATTCCCTGAGTTCCTTTATTTATTTATTGAAATGTTTCGCCAGGAAGGCACACTGAGTGACAAGTCGCTTGTCTCCCGGTGTGACCTGGGGGAAAGGCGTACAATAGGAATGAAACATTAAACATTCAAATTACAAGAGCAACATTAACATACAGTTGTAAGGCAGGTACTACAAATAGTGTTACAACAGTGTTGCTCATAATAGGTAGAAAGAGTGGACAATAATTTGTGCCTGGTTAATAAGTAAACAAGTGCTTACGTGAAAGAAAAAAGGGAAAGGATACGGAGGGGAGAGATGAGGTGATGGGAGGGGGAAGAGTCGTTTCCATAGAGACCCCTTCAGAATGCGAGGAACCCTGCAAGGGGACTGGGAGGACCAGAGAGAATGTGATAAGGCAGTGTCCCAGAGAGACTCCTTCAGGATGTGTAGAACCCTGCAAGGGGGCTGTGGGGCTAGATAGAAGGGGGGATAAGGCTGTAGGGATTTAAAGAGGGAGGAGAGAGAAGGAGGAGGTGTGACTTAATGCCAGGAGGGGGAATAGGACCTAACCCAAGAGAGGACCCTTCACGATGCGGGGTACCCTGCAAGGGGGTTGGCTAGGGAGAAAAGGTAGAATGGGGGAAGGGAAGGAGAGAAGACATGTCTAGGCACAGAAGGGCCCCTTCAAGATGCTGAGAAACCTAGACTTTGTCAGCAGATACGGACCACTTGGCCCACCCAGTCTGTCCATTTCCCTACCTATGGGATGAGATGCAGATCCTTGTTAACCAACAGCCTACTTCCTCCTACCCCCCACAAGAATTGCTTTATGTCTGTCCCATGCATTCTTGAATTCCCCCACTGTTTTTGACCCCACAACCTCCTCAGGAAGGCCAATCCATGCATCCACTACCCTCTCTGTAAACAAATACTTCCTTACATTGCCCCTGAGCTGTCCCCCCCTCTATCTTCAAATTGTTCCCCCTTGTTCTTACCCTGCAAGGGGACTGCAAAGGCTAGGGGGACAGGCAGATGGAGGAGGGGAAGGAGAGGAGACAAGCCTAGATGCAGTAGGACCCCTTCAGGATGCTAAGAACCCTGCAGGAGGACTGCAAGTCTAGGGAGATAGGAGGGATGGTGAGGGAAGGGAGTAGATGAGCGATACAAGCCCCTTGGGGGGGTAGGAGAAGGACCCATGGAGAGCATTTGGGGCCCCTTACATTCTGTGAGAAATCAAGGGAGGCCAGTAAGGGGAAGCAATTTGGAGGAAAGGGAGGAGAGCTAGAAATTTGTGGGGTGGGGTTGCACAGAATAAAATGAAGGTGATGGTAACGAGGTAGGGTTTTTGCAGGGCTTAGAGGAGGGAATCAGTGAGGGACATGGTAGGAGAAGCTAGGTGCAAGGTAATTATTGAGGGCAGAGCTGATGGAGTAGGCAGAGGATGAGTGCTGGATTTGAGGGAGGAGGGAATTCCAAATTTCTGGGAGGCGTGAGAGTAATGGGATTGGTCAATTTTGGTGGATATGCACGGGACTACCAGGGTGTGGGAGTCGGTAGAGTTAAGGGAATTGGAGGATGGGGGGGTGCTATAAAGGAAGAGGAGGAGGTGAGGTCGGAAGGGAGCTCACCCAACCAGTGCTTGGAGGTAAATTTAGCACAATGGAAGAGTTGCCTCTTTTTAAGAGAGGGGGGAAGAATAGGGCACCCTTGGGTGTATCCTGTCTAGTCCAATAATCTTGTCTACTTTTAGAGCTGCAAGTTCCTTCAAGACTCTTTCCTCTAAAATAAATGGCCTTGTGTCCACCTTCTCCCTCCTTTGTTCCTGCTGCTCCCTGGTGGTCTGTCCCCTATTCCTGCACTGTGAAGACTGAGCAGATGTACCTGTTTAGAATGTCTACTTTTTTTTTTCATCCTGTTTAGGGCAGCCTCCCCCATCATCCTCATTATCCTCACTGTCCCTCCCCTTGCTTTCCTCTTCTCACTTATGTACTTGAAAAAAGTCTAACCCCCGTTAGCTACCTTTTGGCTATTCTTTCCTCTCTCTGCACCTTGCTCCCTTCACTGCACTTCCTGCCTCCCTCTCTTGTACTTGTTATACCTCCCTGTATTCCTCCCTCTGTGTTTCCTGTTACCTCCTGAATACCACCCTTTTTTTCCCCCTCATCACCCCGGCCACTTCCCTAGAGAGCCATAATGGTCTGTTTTTCCCTTCTACTTATACTCACTTCCTTAATGCAGAGCTTCTTTGCCTTAATTATTCTGCATAGCCAGCACCCCCTCCAGCCCCCAGTGGGTCTGCTTACCCCAACATATCTAACCATTGAACAGACAGGTCAAGAAATTGAAGAAATTATGGAAAGGTGGACTGTCCCAGAGATCCCACCAAGGGATCCACTACTGCGCATTATAAATGAATTAAATGAATTCTAAGCAATGCCAAATAAATTCATTCATTGCTTGATGTGTTTTAAAATGCAATAGATCAATAAGCAAACTTAGGCCTTAACATCTTATAGCGTTTTCATATAAGTACAGCCAAACTCAATACTTGAGCATCTATTTATTATTAATTAATTACTTGCAATTAAGTTTACTTATAAGTTTTGGTGTGTGTTTAAAATTTACTAATATAATTTTGATTCCATCGACGATTAATAACATAATTACTGAGTGTGGATTTTTTTAAATATTTTAGCCTTTACAGTAAAAATCATATGTTAGGTACTTTATCTAGTAGAACACAAGCAATATATTTTTGGACGTCTGGCTTGACCACAAAAGTCAACTAAATGCCAACTTCCTCCTATGCTAATGTAGCAAACAGGTCTAAACATAGCTATTCTATAACTAAGTATTCAAACAAATGCTTTTACTTTGTATTTGTAAGCTTGGGTCTGCCTGTTAATCTGTGTGGAAGCTTATAACTAAAAGTGGTCTCTTTTTGGTAAGTATTAACTGCTGTGTAAAAACGTATAACTAAATTTGAACTCTTTCTGATAAGTATTAAATGCCTTACATAGATATCTTACAGTAGGAATCATGAGCCAGAATAATTTGAGCACTCTTCTCATAAGTCAAATGATAAACAAATGTAGAGAAACTCTTTCTCGTAAGCACCTAGCCACAAAGTTTCCTGATGTCCACATGGGTTGCCATGCCTCTGGGCGAGCACAATATATCCCAGATTATATGTCCTACCTGTGAACACAAACTTAGTTTTAGATTTAATTAAAAATTCCCCGGATATGTCAGACCTAGCAGCCCATATGTTTCCCTTTTTAATCAGATGACTCGAGTTACTGGTAACATAAGGTTATCAACAGATGGTTATCAGACCCACAAAACTACTTTCTAACACAGAAGGCCACTGTATTAAACCCTGCCCAAAACCAAGAATTGTCAAAGTACCAACCCAGTTATTTGCCTTGACAAAACTATGTAGATCCACAAAAATTCCAGTTAAGGTAAGCAGAAGAGAGGAGGGAGCTGTGACAGCACGTCCTTGTGTCAGGACCTCACTTAAGACGTCAGGTTATGGTTCTGTGTGGTAAGAGTTCCTCTCTGAATCCAGCCTCATCAAATACAGTGTCCCCCAAGGGTCCATCCTGGGCCCTCTTCTCTTCTCTTCTCTCTGGTCATTAACTCCCTGCCTGACATCTGCACCACCTCCAAAAACTCATTCTCTATGCTGATGATGCAGCCTTTTTCTGTCCGGACAAAAACCCCAATGCTCTCATTAACAAACTCCAATCAAATTTCAGCAGACTTCATACCTGGTTCACATCCAAAGGTCTTGTACTCAACTCCAAAAAACTAAGTTCATGGTTTTCTCCAGCCCTCGCTTTGACCTCTCCCTCTATGACAACCTTGGTAACTCCATTGAAAGAGTCAGTGAATTCAAGTACCTTGGCCTACTCCTGGATAGTCACCTCAATTTCGATGTTCACATTAGTCTCACAATCAAAAAAGCCCACCAACGCCTCGGTATCCTCCACAGAACCAAGCATCACCTTAACAGGGAATCCAAATCCCTCTTAGTCTCCAGCTTCCTCCTTCCTGTCTTCGACTATGGTTTATGTGTCTCCCTCCCCCGCCTCTCCATCAGAAATTTCTCCAGACTTCAAAGCTCCTACCACAACGCTATCTGCTTTGCCTCTGGTCTCCCTAATCTCACACACCACTGTGACCTTTATAAGTTCACCAGTCATCCCTCTCTTGAGGCACGCCTCAACTGAAAGATGGCCACTTTCTTCTTCAAACTCTCCTGTGGACTGCTCCCTGATTGCCTCACCTTTCTCTTCCAGACAGCCACCACCACCATTAGGACCACTAGACTGTCCTTCCACACTCTCTTTCACTGTTTCTTTCTGCCAGACCACCCAAGGCCAGAAAACACTCTCCTTTATGGGACCCAAGCTCTTCAACTCTCTTCCCCCAGAACTAAAACTCTGGCCCTCCGCAAATGCCTTCAAACACAATATCAGGAGACATTTCACTCCCACCTGCACCTGCTCACAGCCCTAATCTGGCTCCCCTTCTGCTCTCTTCTCCCCTCACTCTCTGGTTATCCACCTCTGGCACTTACCCTCTCTTTCTAGCACTTGTAGTATGGTTAATCCACCTAGGCTATTATGTTTGCTTGCACGCATGTGCAAGAAACATAGTGTCACCATACGAGCTTTCGTAGGTGTGCCTCCCCCACTTTCAATGCCCTGCTCCTTTTTGCAGGTGCAGCCACATCGCACCAATGAATGTCCGAGCTGTCTATGACAGCCATTCAGATGCAGTGCATACAGTTCTGAGAAAAACACTACTATAATCAGCGGTGGTAATGTGTAGGCAATTTGCATACTGCCATCGGCGGTATGCAAGTACCATTTCTCAACACTACATCTGAACTGTCAAAGACAGTTCATCCTCCCCCACGAACACCTACCATAGCATGCTGAGAGCCGCCTCAGTGTGCGTATGTGCTCCCACCCCCGCACACTGTATGACTGACGGGTCCACTGCCACCCCCCAAAGCAAACTTCCTGGTGCCACGCTGGGAGCCCACCCCAGTGTGGCAAAAGTCCCACATCCTGTACACTCTGGGAGCCCACCCCTCTGTGCTCATGTGCTTCCCTCCACCCCTGCACACTGTGTGACCGACAGGGATGCCCAATCCCCTGTCGGCTCCACTGCCCCACCAAAGGCAAACTTCCTGGTGCCATGCTGGGAGCCCACCCCAGCGTTGCCAAAGTCTGTGGCCCATGGGGGTGCCCAATCCCCCATCAGCTACACTGCCCCCACTCCAACAAACTTACAGGTGCCATGCTGGGAGCCCACCCCGATGTGGCAAAAGTCCCAGGTCATCTTAAAAAAACCAAAACCAAACCTAAAACAAAAGAAAACAGTCCTTCGTTGACTCTCCCTTGCACCCCAACCCAACGCCCACCCTCTGTGTACCCCACCTCCCACACCCTCTCACCCCATACTTACCTCCAGAGGCTGGCGGCGATCTTCAGTGGACTGGGAACACGTCTGCACTCTTCAAAGCCGACCGCGAACTGAAGATATGCTGGTAAGCTGTATAATGACATAAATGTTTTGTTTTTTTTTCAACTTTGGTGCATATCTCAGCCATTTTGGGGAATTTTTTCACCAAATTTTCAACATAGAGTTCTTGGAACCCCTCCTCATGAACTCAGCGACTGCCATTTTGTTTTTCGTCCTGAAAAGTGATTTCATGATCTCTGCACGGAACCACCTTTTGGGACTGAGTAATGAAATGACAGTGTCACAGTTCATGAGGTAGGCCCCCCAAAACCCTATGTTGAAAATTTGGTGAAAAAATTCCCCAAAATGACTGTTTTATGAGCATGTGTTGCACAGTTCCTATGCATGCTCGTAATTTCAAGAATTTTTACTATTTTCACTCCAGATTTACAACATTGCCATTTTACCACACCTTCTTATGAGCAGTACAGTTGTCATTTTTCACATCTTGCCCTGAATGTGTTTTCACGCATGTAGCGCACAATGGCACAGTCGGTGTGCAAAATCAATGTTTGGGACAGATTAAGAAAATCACAGTGACACTGTTCATGAGCAGGAGTCTTAAAATGGCTATGTTGAAAATTTGGTGACAAAAGTCCATAAAATGACTGGGTTACGAGCGTGCATTGCACAGTTTCCATGCACCCTCATAACTTCACAAATTTGTAATATTTTCAGTCCAGATTTTCAACACTGGCATTTTTCCACACCTCCTTACGAACAGTACAGCTGTAATTTTTCACACCATGGCCGAAATGTGTTTTTGCACTTCCAGCACAGAAATGCATTGTAGCGGTGGAAAATCAGTGTTCGGGACAAATTAAGAAAATCAGAGTGACACTGTTCATGAGCAGAAGTCCCAAAATGCCTGTGTTGACAATCTGCTGTAAAAAATCCCCAAACATTACGGGTGTGCATTGTGTAGTTTCTACGCACACTCGTGGCTTCACTAGTTTTTTATATTATCACTCCAGATTTTCAACATTGCCATTTTTTACACCTCCCCATGAACAGTACAGCTGTCATTTTTCACATCCTCTTCAAAATGTGTTTTCACACATGTGGTGCCAAATGGCGTGGTCACTGTGCAAAATCAACTTTCGGCTAACAAACTGATATTGCCACTGTTCATGAGGTGGGGTCACAAAAAACCCGTGTTGAAAATTTGGAGTGAAAATACCAACGAACGCCTGGGATGTTAGGGTTTCCAACCATAACGCCCCACCCTGTAGAGACTGACAGGCATCAGGAGTGTGACTTGGGATTCTCGTCTGTAATGCTCATGCCATTCATCCCCCACCCACACCCTGCAGCCAGTGACAGGCATCGAGGTGCGCCTTGGACTCTTCGGCCCCAAAGTTCACCCCATTCTCCTATACTGCACCCGTCTCACTGTATTTCCTTATGGAATGGTGTGAGCATAAGGCCTAAAGACCCCAAGGCATACCGTGACACTTGTCAGTGTCTGCAGGGTAAGGTGTGGTGAAATGGCATTGGCCGTTATGCCTGATGACCCAAAGGCACACCACAATGCCTTTCAGTCTCTGCAGGGTGGTGGTGGGGTTGGCTTCAGTTCATTACTTCACTGCCATTCCTATTATGCATTTCTTTAACTCCTACACTACCAATGCCAGCAAGCAAACATTCGACATTAACAAATGCTTGTTTTTAGATTGCACTTACATTTTTTGTTTCCCACTGTTATATTATATTATTGTTAAACCCTCACTGAATGCTTAATGTCACTTTGCATTTGTTAGTTCACCAAGGCTAGTTCATGGTTTGCCCTTTAGTCTATCTTATCCTGATTTTATGTACCATGGTATTAACCCTCGCTGCTAGTTAAATGTTTTAGCCTATGTCCTGTCTTATGACTGTTGTATGTAGCTGGATGCTTGTGCAAACGGGCAGCAATGCTCACATGCCTTTCCAATATAACATACAAATGAAATGAAAAGTTGCTTATATCTCTGACATCAGGAGAAGAGAATGAAGATCCTTGCATTTCATTTTATTTTTATTTTCTGTATGATTGTATCAAAAATTAGGAGAAACTTCTTCTCCAGTTGAAAAATATATTGTTTGCTTGCACTGCTGATCAAAATAACGTTAATTTTGTATACAAGTTTAAGTAAAGAATTAAGACAATATGACATTTCCTGGTATTTCTTTTCAATTAAATATTTTTAAAAGCTACACCCTAAATTGGGCACCCTCTTTCAGAGTCGTGGTTGCATACCACCGCCAGCTCGCCGAGCACTGGTACAGAAAATGATACTCCCTATTTCTGACTATGGCGACGTAGTCTACAGTGCCACTCCCAAGTCCATATTAACCAGACGGGACCATCTCTTCCATGCTTTCTGCCGCTTTGCACTGGATATTCCGCCCTCCACTCACCACTGCTCACTCTACAGGTCCCTCTCCTTTACCTCACTGCACGACCGCTGCCTGTCCAGCCTGTCCCACTGAGCTAAACTCACTGCCAAATACTGGTCCCTGACCTTGCCCATCTATCTCTCTGATGTGCTGGCTATTCCTACCCCTCCTGTCCACTCCCTTAGGAACTATGACACACGCACCTTGGCAGTCCTGCAGGTGACCACCTCTAGCAGCCAAGCATCCTTCAGATACTGGATGCCCAAACTGTGGAACTCCCTTCCATCTGCCATCAGACATATGCCCCAGACTATGCACTTCATCTCTCTCATCAATTCCCATTTCACGTCATCTTGTGCCTGCGGATAATATGTGTCTATTTTTTTTAATCTTAAAGCAGCAGACAGTCAGTTATAGGGCTTCCAGTCTCCTGTGGTCACCTTACATGCTGCTTTCTGTATTATTTCTGTATTATTTGTATTATTTCATGATTTACTTTTCCCACTGCTCCTGTTTTTGCTCTAAATTGGTGTAAATCTGCTCCGCTTATATGCTGTCTGTATACTAGCTCCCTGTTAAGTACGTACTGTATTACCCCTTGTTTATTGCAAATTAATGGATGTTTACTGCCTTATGTATGTACCGTTTCCCTCTGCCCCCTCCCCCGGGACGCACCTGGAATCGAGCACTACTGCTTAGTGTGTCTTCCTGGTAAAAGTTTTAAATAAATAAAGTTGCTGACTTACAATGCAGGGGTAAGACTTAATTGTGACTGTTGGTATATAAGTTGTACAAAAATATTAAAAAATAACTACAATGGTTTAGGATAAGGTAATTTTAATCAGGTGAATAGATTAGACCATGATTGAAGTAGGGTGGTTATAAAGTAACAGTAACCTAATTGGGCATTCAGTCATGTACATCATTAGCACATCAGGTTAGATTTCACCCTAGTGTAGCTAAATTTCTGAATAGGGTGGCTGTTCCTGCCAGTTCTGAGAGATCATTCCCGGAACACGGAACAACCCTTGGAAGTCGGGTCAGGAAAACGGACCCAGTAATTACCCTGACACTTCAATGCCCTCCCTTATTATTCCCCAGTGTGCCTCTACCCTTCCCTGACAACCCCCCCACCATGAGGCAGTTTTTGCGGCAGTCTCCCATTTCTCTAAAATTTGCCCTCCTAAAGTACAGGACCCTCATCCTCATGTGGTTTGCATCTGTTCCCATCTTAAGGTTAAACCACACTGTATGGTGCTCACTGGTACCTAGAGGACTGCCCACTGTGATGTCTGCAATGCTTGCCTGGTTTGTAAGCACCAGTCTCTGGTGGGTTCCTTGACTAGCTGCCCGAAAAAGACTCCTTGTAGAGAGTCAAGGATGGCCCTTCTCCTTGCTGAAGCTGCAGCTGGAAGGCTCCAATCTACATCTGGCAGACTGATGTCCCCAACTAGCAGCACCTACCCCTTACTTGCCATCCTGAGGATGGCTTCCACAAGAGCCTTATTCAACTCTTTTCCCTGTGCTGGAGGTCTGTATATCACCCCATTGTGGATAGCGGCCCCAGTACTTGTCTCCAGGATGACTCACAGCACTTCCAGCACTTCTTATTCCTCTGTATGCCTCCCTACTTCCATGGCCTTGATTTCCTATTTCACATATATTCACATATACTATGACCATCATGTGTCCTGTCCTCTCCCTGGCCATATATAGGTAACACTACAGCACAAGTCACCATGCATGCCACCTACTTGAGGCCCCTCCCCAGCTCCCTAAAATTTCTCTGCACTACCCCTACCCTACCCCTTGCTAGCTCATTTGTTCTTAGGTGGACAATGACATTTAGAGCCCTCCCATCTCCTGCTGCGCTAGCAATCCTCTGGATTCACTCTTCATCTCTTCAAGCCAAAGCACCAGGGAGGCACTTCACTTCCCTTCCCCTTTCTCCCTCCACTCCCAAGTCTATCCCCTAACAATAGAGTCCCCCACCAGCAGCTGCTTCCTCCTTGGCCGGGAGCCTCTTCCTCCCTCCTTGGGAATCCCACTTCTGAGGACCCCATTTCCTCGCTTCTCACTGCTATGGATGCCTCAGTGTGGTGAAGGAATTGTGTAGTGGTACAGGCTGAGGAGCAAGTCCTATTCCTGCCTCCCCCACCCACCCTGAGCTCACCAACATCCAGTTGCTCTCCCTCTGCCTAGAGAGTGGCAGCAGACTTGGTGGCCCCAGGATGAGGCAGAAGGTTCTCTGTACCCTTGCCAATTCAGCCCAGAGTCCAGCAACCTGTGCCCAAATCCAGAGAAGTGATCACAAATGGGGAAGCACCTCGGTCTACAGAAGGTGTCGCAAAAGACTCTTGCACCACACCAGTTGGACTACATCACTCCCATGCACTCTCCTTTCTTTACCTTGGTGCCTATTGAAATGTCCCTAAACCTTACTGCCTTTTTTCTATGCCCGTTGAATTGCTTGTCTGAATTGTGCTTGGTACTCTACCCCAAATAAAGTGTCTCTCATTTTCCCTTTTTCAACCCACCTACCTGTGTCTAACTTGTTCTGGTTGTCTACAGTACCTTACCCACTTGCCCGAACTTGGGCATGCATTGAGTCCCCAATTTTACTTTCTAAGCAGCGATCTGTATTTGCAGTACCCCTTGGTTTCTGCTGAGATACGTTGCCAAAATCAACACATTTTCCTTAACACAGCTGACTATTTACTTTCTATGCCATAAAAATTGACGAACCAGTGCATGCTTGAGTTTGGCAGGGTTCAGTGCCAGAACTCTATCAGAGATACATTTATTTATTTATTTATTGCCATTTTGGATAACACTTTTGAGAACAAGCTCATTTCATAGGTTCCACGTCAGACAAACAATACAAATTGGAAAAGTATGAGACTGAGAACAAACAAAACAAGGAATTATACAAGACATTACAAGAGTGTATAACTAGAGAGAAGTTCCAATACATGGTGCATTGTACAACGTATGCCATGGTGCATATTTGATTAAAACCTGGAATTCAAAGGGTCCTATAAGAAGGGCTGGGGTCTTATGAAATGATCCTTTACAGTAAAATGAGTACAGACTCTGCCTAATATCTAATAATCAACAAGGTAAGGGATGGCATCAACCCAGGGGCCTCGTCAGAGGTGAGAAGGTATGGGGGAAAGCATTTTAAAGTGGGCAAGGGAGCTCAGGAGATATAACGGGGTGAGAGGGGATGGGGGAAGCCATAGAGTGGTGAGGGGAAAGAGTGGAAGGGATCAAGAGGAAATGTGAAGGAGAATGATTAGTGACTTAAAACAGTTATGTACATGCTGAGAACAGTTATGCATGAGGTCAGGATAGCATAAGGTTAGAATAAGTGCTGGTCACAAGAAGGAAGGTTATTGGAAGCAGTTACAACTGGCATCAGCAGCTGGTTGTCGCTTAAATTGAACCTTGAAGGATCCCAAGGTGGACGCTGAAGTGATGTCATGGTGCAGAGAGTTCATCCATACCAGGGCACAGTAACATAGAAACATAGAAGTTGACAGCAGATAAGGACCACAAGACCCATCCAGTCTGCCCATTTCTTTTTCTAACTTATGAATGTGCCATCGGCCTTTGCTCTGTCAATGGCCTATCTATTCATACTCATCTGTATTGCTCCCTTATGCCTGTCTCATGCCTGTTTGAAGCCCTGCACCGTATTCATATCCACCACTTTCTGAGGTAGGCCATTCCATGCATCCACCACCCTTTCTGTGAAAAAGAACTTCCTCACATTACCCCTTAATCTGCCTCTTTTTAATCTCATGCTGTGTCCTCTTGTCCTGCTATTTTTCTTATATTGAAACATGTTAGACTCTTTCACCTTGTTAATGCCCTTAAGGTGTTTGAATGTTTCGATCATATCACCTCTCTCCCTCCTTTGCTCTAGGGTATACATATTGAGCTCTGTTAATCTGTCCTCATATGTTTTCTGATGCATTCCCTGTACTATTTTGGTTGCCCTTCTCTGGACTGCCTCAATTTGGTTAATGTCCTTGTGAAGGTGTGGCCTCCATTACTGCACACGCAGTACTCCAGATGGGGTCTAACCAGTGTCTTGTAAAGAGGGATTATTACCTCCCTCGTCTGACTTGTGATACCCCTAGTAATACACCCTAACATCCCCCTAGCCTTACCTACTGCTTTAGCAGTCTACTTGGATGATTTCAGGTCATCAGTGGTGATGATGCCCAAGTCTCTTTCTTCCCTTGTGACTGCCAGCAACTCCCCTCCCAGCCTATAGGTGGCTTCAGGTTTTCTCTTCCCCTATGTGCATAATCTTGCACTTCTTTGCATTAAACACCAGTTGCCACTCTTCCGACCATTTTGCTAGTTTATCCAGATCATTTCTCATTCTACCCACCCCATCTGGATCTTCTACTCTGTTGCAGATCTTGGTGTCATCTGCAAACAGACAAACCTTACCCTCCAGTCCATCTGCAATGTCACTGATGAAGCTATTGAAGAGGACTGGCCCCAGGACTGATCTCTGAGGTACCCCACTTGTGACTTGCATCTCTTCTGACTGTATACCATTTACCACCACTCTCTGTTTTCTCCCCATCATCCAGTTTGCCACCCAGCTGACCAACTTCTAACCCACCTCGAGTCTACCCAGCTTATTAATCAATCTTCTATGTCGAACAGTATCAAAAACTTTGCTGAAGTCAAGGTAGGCAACATCAACTGCTCCCCCTTGGTCCACCACTCTAGTTACCCAGTCAAAGAAATCTAAGAGATTAGTTTGACAGGACCTTCCTTTTGTAAACCCATGCTGTCTTGGATCCTGTGTTCCTATGGATTCTAGGTGTTGCACTATCCTTTCCTTAAGGAGTGCCTCCATAATCTTGCCCACTACTGAGGTAAGACTGACTGGTCTGTAGTTTCCTGCCTCCTCTCTGCTACCACTCTTGTGGAGCGGGGTCACATGAGCCCTTCTCCAGTCTTCTGGGACCTCTCCTGTGCTCAGAGACTCACTAAACAGTTCTGATAATGGCTCTGCTAGTTCCACCCTTAGCTCCTCTAGTACCCTGGGATGTATGCCATCAGGTCCCATTGCCTTGACCACCCTGAGCTTATTGAGCTCTTGTATTACCCTTTCTTTTGTGAAGGGACTAGTGCTCACTTCCCTCCCCCCAACCCGTGTCCATGGTGCTGAGCTGTGGGCACTGCCCTACCTTCTCTTCAGTAAATACTGAGCAAAAGTATCTATTTAGGACAGATGCTTTTACATGGTCCTCTTCCTCACATGCCCCCTATCTCCTTTGATCTTAACAATATCCCCTTTGGACTTTCTTCTTTCACTAATGTATCTATGAAAAGTCTTGTCACCTTCTTTTACTGTCTGTGCTAGTGTTTCCTCAGTTTGTGCCTTTGTCTGCCTTACTGCCTTCCCTGCTTCCCTTAGGGAAGGCAAAGGACCTTTGTCCCAGAGAGGTGAAACAGCGGGGTATATTAAAAATCTGGCTATTAGAGCTTCTGGTGCAACTACTGTTGATAGTGGGGGTAATAAGCTTTTGCACTCCTGGGGGCATTTTGCCTAAGCTTACTTTTTTGGACAGTAAACATGTTTGGTACACGGGTCTACCTTCGAATTGGAGCCAGATAGCCTGAGCGTACATGTCGCAGGTATGGGACAGACGGGCTGAGCCAGTAAGGAACCGGCATGCTTTGTTGAGTGCAACTATGATGCGGCGAAGAGTTGTTTCAGTGGCTGATCCATAGATTGGTAAGCCGTAATCAATAAGTGAGACAAGAGAGCTTTGAATGGCCAGGCTAAGAGCCTCTGGGGTCAAACATTACTTATGCCTATAAAGTAGCCCAATGCAGGTGTTAACAGCCTTAGCAATGTTGTCAATGTGATAGGCATAGGTCATCATACTATCAATTGTAATCCCCAGATATTTAAAGAGCTGAACTAGCTCCTGGGAAGAGCCCTCTTCATTGGTGATAGAAAGAGGGTAAGTTCTGTGCCTATTCTGGGAGCTGGAGAACAGCATATTTTTAGTCTTGTTGTAATTCATAACTAACTTGTGCTTATGGAACCATCTTTCTACGACTATGAAATTACTCTGTAGCCTGGATTCAAGAACCTTAGTGTCTGGATCTTATTTGTTTATTTTATTTTTATTTGTTTATTTGCATCTAGGATTACAAGTACCTTTGAGCCAGGGCTCTTTTACAAAGGTTCCATGTCAGTGAGTACAGGCGTATAGTTTCAATTACAGTATAGCACAATCAGTAACACTGATGGACATGTTATTACAAGGTTACTATGTGAAACACAAGGAAGTGTACACAAACAAGGGAAAAAGAGAAATAAGAGGTGGGGAAAGGAGAGGGCGG
Source organism: Neoceratodus forsteri (assembly GCA_016271365.2). Classification (NCBI taxonomy): domain Eukaryota; kingdom Metazoa; phylum Chordata; order Ceratodontiformes; family Ceratodontidae; genus Neoceratodus; species Neoceratodus forsteri. The sequence goes on from JADMNL010000035.1 coordinate 65,598,080, forward strand.
GAAATTGGGTGAGACGGCGGGGTATGGCAGCCTAGGGGCTCTGTCAGGATGGACGAGATGCATCAGATGGGCAGTGGTGTAGGCAAAGTGATAGGTGGAGGGGCAACAGGCAGCAGAAACAATGAGCAGCAAGGTGGAGTACTGCTTAGTCATGGCAGTCACAGGAGCTAGAGGCAAGAAAAGCAAGGCGGAGCTTGGACTTGAAGGCGCTCAGCATGGGTGAGGCAGAGATGTCACTACTGTGACTATTTAGCCAGCTGGGTGCCCTATATGCAAGGGACTTTTGGCCTTGGGTTGTGCAACAGCGAGGGATTTGCAGGAGTTGAGGTTTAGACCTCTTGGTGTTGATGTTGTTGCTTCTGGGTTTAAGAAGAGAGCAGACTCCAGGAGGAGCACTTCCCATCATTATTTTCTTAGCTGTGATGCAGGTTTGATATTTTATTCGGCAGTTGAGTTGCAACCACCCAGTTTGAGAGTAGAGGTCGCAAGTATGGGTGAGAAAGTGGGATCCGGTGACGAGTCGACAGGCTTAATTGAATCACTATAAACAAGACAGCATTGTCAGCATATAAAAGGATGTGACCCTGACAGGAGTAAGGAAGGTTGTTGAGGAAAATGTTAAATAAAAGGGGGCCCAAAATAGACCCTTGAGGAACTCCAGATAGGAAAGGTCTGCTATCCAAGAAGGTGTTACCAATCTTCACCTGCTGCGTACGGTTGTGCAGGTAACTTTCAAACCAGGCTACGCTGTCACGAGCTAGGCCAATGATGGTAAGCTGTTCGACCAGGAGGGCATGATTCACTGTGTCAAAAGCTTTGGTTAAATCAATGAAAGCAGCGCCGACCAGGTGTCCTTGATCTAAGGAGTGGTGCATAAAGCCTGTGAACTCCAGAAGGGCGGTAGTGGTACTATGACCATTTCTGAACCCATGTTGTTGCGGGCATTGTAGCTGATATTTTTCTAAGTATTCAACCAGTTGGTCAGCCACTATACGCTCGAGAGCTTTCGAGAGTGCGGGGAAGCATAGAGATAGACCTATAGTTCCCAGTAATTGTGCGATCCCCAGACTTATGAACTGGTGTCACAGTGGCAGATTTCCATTTCTGAGGGAATTGAGAGTAACTAAGTGACATGTTAATAATATGTGTTAGAGGTGACAGAATTTCATCCAACGTAAGGACTACAAACTTAAGATCCAGGGTGTCACCACTAAATCTTGATTTCCCTAATACCACGAGTAGGTAATTCCTGGCTTCATGGGCTGAGAAGGCTTTGATGTAGAAAGGAGGATAAGAAGGGTGCTGAGTCTCTTTCCCAGAGTAGTCACTTGTGAGGGGGTGAGAGAAGTAGCCAGGTGGCAGGACACCACTCAGGTCCGTGAAGGCATTATTAAAAGTGTTATAATCCATGAGACGGAGCGGACAGCGAAATAAGATCAGGAAATTAAAAGTAATTTTTGCTGAAAAATAATGATTACAGGAAACAACATACTGTACATTTCAAATGCTATGCAAGCAATTACACAGTAGAGCTGTATTAATGGGCGCAAGCAGTAGAGGGGCCCAGAAAACTGGCGCAAAAAATGACAGTATCCCTTTTAATATGCTGAGATAGAATACCATATTTTCTACTTATCTAGATGTTCCAGAAAGGTACAGTACATGAGGAAACAGCTGACTGTGTTGTGTAACCTTTCTATACAAACTATTGTCTTGTCCAGTCTGTCTTTTAAAAAATGTGCCTTATGCTGGCCTAGCGGTGTGGAGGGCTCAAGACATCCTGCTTTACTTCCTGGTATTTCTTCTTTATTTGTTTGACTTTCCAGTCTTTACAAAAATTAAAAATAATGTCATAAAGGTAACATTACAATATAAACATCTTATAACAATCTTACATGCGTGATCTCATAGAATCATTAGAGAAAGCAACATTTGTGGGATATAGTTGATATAAACCTTTCCCTCTTTATATATGTATAATAATTTCCCTAAAACCTTTAATTATATAGAAAACCAAATTCATTTATTCTGAATATAATTGTTGCACATTTTCATACATAGCCATTTAATTTACTTTACTTCTTGCCATGACGATGACTCATGTTTGTGGTGCGAGCGGGTCACCAGGGGTTGGCCGGGGAGGAGGATTGATCATCCCAAGGACAACTCTCTTCCTCCAGGGAGGGGGTGATCATTGATCAATGCTTTCCTGGCCCCTAGTGGAGGCAGGGGGCTAGCACACCAATGCTGTACTTGCTGGGCAGAGGCAGGACAGATGCCCAGCGTGCCACACATGGGAGTGTACGCGACACCATCTTTGGCGCCATTGCAGGCCCAACCTCTGAGGGAGAAAACCAGAAAAATATCTCCGATGGCTAGATGAAGGAGGGGCTCACAGGCTCCACTCCTGACCAACCAGTGTGCCAACCAGAACTGGATCCAGGCTTCACTGGGGGCCTGGGGACCCCCCCCCCGCCGACCCTGCCCGTGGGGGCAAGCCCTGGGGGAAGATGGTCAGCAAGACCCTGTGGACGTCGAGGGGGACAGGACTAGGGTGCCCTCCAAAATGCTGGCCATTGGAGAAGGGAGAAAAAGAGCACCAAAATAAAATGGGCCTTATATGGATAACACTGCTGAATCAATAGCATTTTGCAGGGAATCTATAGAAAGTGTTCTGCATAGAATGATTCTATCAGCGTCTGCAGAATTCTCTGCGCATGAATTATGAATGAGCCACTCACACTTTGTGCAAGTTGGAAGAATAGGTGTATGCATAAGTTTATCTTGATTAATAAGTGCCAAACAGAATTTTTAGAATGTTCCTTTCAGACAACAAAAAAGGTCACATTTGTAAGGATTAGCAAACAGGGACCTAGGCAGAAAAAAATAAAACTGCTTCAGATTTTACAAAGAAACTGAGATGATTTTATTTACAGTACCCAATCCCAGGCCTATATTTGTCTAACTTTGTGATGGTTCTTTAGTTCGACCTTCATTTTGTGCACAAAACAAACTTTCTACAAATTTGCAATAACTCTCTGCTTTATGTGGATTTTATTAGAAGGTTTTCTGCTTTAGATGGTGTTTACAATTTCTAAGCATTTACTTTTATATGTGACATTTTTCTCACCATACAGCAGGGTTCACTACCATCCTTCGGCATAGTACCCTGTATTAATATGCAGCAGCTTATACTTTAGGTGGAATTGGTTATTCAAGCAATAAGGCTTAGGTTTGCAGGGAATTTACCTACCCCTCATGTAGTGTGTCATGAGACACGTGAGAAATGGGTAATCATCCAATTACCCGTATCCTGGAGTGCTTTATTGCAATTATACAATGACCCATGAGTAAAATAAATTTACAAAAGGTTTAATTATGTTTTCTTTAAATGTTCTTCCTTAGCCGTGGGTAACTGCAGGACTTTTCCTTTTTGTTATATCGCTGTACAGTGCTGACCCGCTGGTGAAACACAAAGGACAGCTATGTATTCATGGTTCTGACCCCTCAGTTTTTGAACTGCTTCTCTACCTCTGCAGGGAACCGCATCACCAGACCCAATAGTACCGGTAGCTCCCAGCGCGATAGTCAGATAGCCCAATCGGATCAGCCCATTGGGCACAGAAGATGCTAAGGGGCCATTTGCATGTCCATGATGTGCACATTTGCATGGGAAGCAGTGGCAGGTTTGTGCCCCTGGGACCAGCTCCACCCACCCACCAACCCGATTGCCTCCTCCTCCTCTGATCACCAGCCCCGGTGTACTTGAATGTATCCCTGGTGCCTAATGGTCTCCCTGCCCCCACCAATCACCAGCACGATTAATGTACAACCTGTGCTCCTTGTACAGTACAGACGCCATGCACTCCCTGTGTAGTACAGAGGATGTGTGCCCTGTATAATACGCAGGATGCAGTCTCACTGGATTCTCATATGGTGACCGGCCAAGGAGGTGAGAGGAGGGCTGTGCCAGTCGCCATGTGAGTTCCCATGGTGCCGGTGCTTCAGGTAAGGGAGGTTGGCAGGGTGGATGGTTAGTGCCGTGGTACGGGGGGGGTGCTAGATGCCAGGGAATTACCTTTATCTGTGAGGCTGACAACCAAAGGGTAAGGGGTGACCATTAGCACCACAGATAACTTTTATGTTACCAGGGCTGGTGGTGAGAGGGTGGGGGGGACCACTAGCACCAAGGATGAAGTTTGTTACTGGGGCTGACAACTGGAGGGGGAACCACTAGCAACAGGGATGAAGTTTGTTACTGGGGCTGGTGATCACAGAGTGGGGGTGGGGACCACTAGCACCAGGAATGACTTACATGCGACTGGGGCTGGGGATCAGAGGGTGGAGTGGGCTGGGGTGGGGGCACTAGACACCAGGGAATACATACTGTTTATGGAAGAAGGCAATCGGGGTTGGGGCAGAGCCAGTCTCAGGGGCACAAACTTGCCACCACTTCCCATGCAAATATACCCATAATGTGCATGCAAATGGCCTATTAGCACCGTGCATGTCCAATAGGCTCATTTGTATGGGGACTTCTGAATATCACGCCAGGTTGGGGGCTACCAGCACAATCGGGTCTGGGGGGTTATCCCCTGTGGGTGTAGGAAAACTTGGAACTGGAAAGTTGGACTCCAGAAGGTTGATACCCAGAAAGTTAGGCACTGGACAAAAGGGAAAAGGATAATTAGGCACATTATCTCACATGGAAATTTAGTTCAACAGAGTTAAGAAACAATTCTCACATACATTTTGCACAACTCCAAACACACATCAGTAATCACGTCGCACAGCAACATACGTGAAAACCCCTGTAAACAACTCCTGTGTCTAACTCTCCAGTTCCGTCTTTTCCGTGCCCCTTCCCTGCACTGCCGGGATCTGTGTCAGGGCAGCGTTATTCAACTTAGCACTGTGCCAACATGCCCCTATAGTCAGTCAGATAGGGCTGGTGCGCTATCCGACCGGATATCGCATCCTCATGATCCTGGGCAATGGGCACGCATGGCACAAAACTTTGCACTCCCCTTTGCCCATTTTTGAATATCAGGCCCAGGCTGTTTCTAATATGTGCCCCTGGTCCCGCTTCTCCTCCAGTGAGTACATAATGAGGTCCCTTAATCACTCCTCGTATGTTTTCTGGTGCAAGCCCTCTACCATCTTAGTTGCCCTTCTCTGGACTGCCTCCACCCTGTCGATGTCCTTGCAAAGGTGTGGCCTCCAGAACTGCACACAGTACTCTAGGTGAGGCCTCACCAGTGTTTTATACAATGGCATCACTACCACCCGCCTTCTGGTAGTGATACTTCTGCCTGTGCAAACCAGCATGTCATTGGCCCTCTCTGCAGCCGTTGCACTCTACATAGACACCTTTAGGTCATCATAAATAACCCCCAGATCCCTTTCTTCCTTGGTGATCATCAGTAACTCCTCCCTGATCCTTTAGCTCTCCCTAGGATTCCTTCATCCCAGGTGTATAATTTTGCAGTTCTTTGAATTAAACCTCAGGTGCCACATCTCAGACAATTTTTCAAGCTTCCCCAGGTCCCTCCTAATTCTCTCCACCCCATCTGGAGTATCCAACCTGTTGCAGATCTTGGTGTCATCTGCAGACAGGCAGACCTTTCCTGCCAGCCCTTCTGCAATGTCACTAATGAGAGCACGGGAGTGACGCCTGCTGAAATCGAGGATTAGAAAGGGATTGGGAAACCAGCTCCTCCAACTAAGCAATTATGATCCCTTACTCTTAGTAACAGAGGCCTTTAAAAATTCATAGAAATTGACTTCTGAAATTCTTTAGAGGTAATTGCTGTTGGGAGCCTTAAGGAATGCATCAAACCCTGGTGCTGTTTAATGTGTAAAGTCGAACTGTATTAAAGCAACCGAGCCAAAGCAGCGTTTCCAACTCTTGTTTAAATATCAGCGTTATATGAATCTTATATGAGCTTTCAGAATCTATTGTTTGCATGTCCTTTGTCAATTTACATTACAGGTACAAAACAGGTTACTGGGGAAACACAGCCAGTTAGATACAAATTGCCAGAAAAGTGCAATGTTTAAAAAGTTTCTGTCTCAGTCTGCTTGTGTGAAAAAAAAAAAAAAAGGTCTACTGAACATTCTGGTCTCCAATCCACAGCTAATTTGAAGGGGGCTGTTAACTGTGCATGCAAATTAAGGCTTAATGGCATTCATTAACTCCACCTGAAGGAGCCTGGTTAAAAGTAATCCTCACACCCTGTTAAAGGGAAGCTGACATCACCATACCTTTGGCAGGTCAGTGTGAGGGGGTTCTGTTATGAAAAAACCTATAAAACTATAGAATATTGCACTGACATACATGTTATCGGTCCAAGTCTGCGGCAACTGTATGAACTGCTTTCTACCAAGGGACTCAGTTTGCCACTGTGTAGTGAGAGAAACTTGTAGCGTGATTTTATGCTGTGTGTAATGGAATGGTGTATTCAGAACTAAGCAAGCAAGCGCCATAGACTTTACTTGGCTGAATGTTTCAAAGTATTTTTATTTCATAAAGATTTTCCTGAATCTTTTCCAAGCTTAGATTGGGGGACTCCTAAGATAGGTGATACCAAGTTTAAGGAAGGGGAAACTGTTTAACCAGGAGAGACATAGAACATATGTGTAGGTAACATATATAAGCAATAAGACATAACAAGGTGTGGGTTACTATTCCTGAACCACACACCCCAGGTGCAATGTGAGACACAGGGTGTTTGCGGCATGTGCCTTCAGCCACCTGGAAGTGTGGTTCTGGAATAGTAACTCTCATTATGAAGTGTCTTCTTGCACTATAAAGTGAGACTACTGTGTTGTTTTTTTATTGGGGGGGGGGTTTAAGCCAACTCTAGCAGTGAGGTTACTGTTCTTCCATGTTGCTTTTGAACCTTCTCCATCACGCAGAGGATTTTCTCTACCTATGTTATAAATCTCCAGTATGCCTCCTTGTATTGGAGGGGTGCACTCCACTCCCAGCCCAAGTGGTGCAGAAAAGGCACTTTCTGCATCAGGAGTGGTGTCCTGCTGGCTGTCTTAATTTCTGCTCCAGGATGCTCCTGAGGGTGTCCTACTAGGAGGATGGGTCAGAGCGAAGCACTAACTGCAGTAGCTCAATCACTGAAGGCTCCAAGGACCCTCACTCTGGCTGAGGCTCAACTGGTGGATCTCTTGGTGGAGGTGATGTTTTGGTTGGAAAGAAATGCCCCAGCTGTCACTGCCAACACTAGCATGACTGTTCCCAGATTGCTACAGCAGACACCCAGGGTCTAGGAATAGGTAGCGCTAGGTCAACAGCTCTCCTGCTTCTTCATTTCCATAGTAAAGGATATTTCATTTTGCTGAAATTCGTACCTTGAAGAACTTCGTCCCTCAGAGCGAACTGTAACAAATTCCTTTCAGTAGTTTTAAAGAAGAACAAAATAATTTAATTTCACTGTTCTAAGGGAACCTGAAGCTTCTGTTGATTTGCAATTGTGTCCAGGATGGGACCACTGAGCTGGAACTTGATTCTAGGTGTGACTGGGGGGTTGGAGATAGCCAGTTTAGTACATATTTCAGGAGCCGTGTCATGCAATGTGATGGGTTCTACAGGTAGAAATTCATTACCCCCCCAACTTCACCTGAGGTTTATAAATAAAAACTGATGGTGTGGAGAAGCATTGTTTGTAATGCTGTCTTGTGGACCGCATTCTAAAGCCCTTCAATCATGGAATCAGTAGGGCACTATCAACCTGCTTGGATACAGAATCCACAAGCACTGCTCTGGGATGGGACTGTAAGCAAGACAGTTGACTGAGACAGAATGACAACATTGTTGGATCCATGAATTGCTGTACAGAATGTTCCTAAAAGCTATTCATTTAGCATAGCACTGTGACTTGTACAGTGGAGCCAGCTACAATGCAGCACAGTAACATACAGTAAATGACATGTCACAAAATACTGCAGGACAAAAGGGCTTAAGTGCCATTGAATTATGTTGTTCCTGCATTATACTGTAGCACTTTGTCATGTACTGCTGTGTTCTTGCATTGCATTCTGGCCGATGCTGCCGTACAAACTATGGGTGGGATATTCAAGGGGTTGGCATGGCTGGCACAGTGTTACACCATGCGCATAACAATGCACCCCAGCACAATATTCAAAGGAATGTTGTGCCCAGATCCTGATGCGCTGGGGTGCACCAGTAATGTATGCAGCGCAAGTGCGGGGGGCGTACCCATGCATATTCCGCATATCCCGATATTCAGCCTGGGATGTGCGGCACATATGCTGGTACAACCCCTACTTGCGCCACACAGTGGTGCTCAAAGTTAAGCCAAAAGGATATAGGAGCAAGGACTGGCCATCCACAGGTGAGCTGCCGTATTGCAGGGCGCAACATGGCAGCCGCCAGCTGTGGGTAGCCACCCGAGCCAGGGTCCATTGGCATCGCCCCCCATGCCTGATCGCGGGCATAAGTATATTTACAAAATACTTCCAATGTCCCTGGTGGTCCAGTGGACCACTTCCAGCCCAATCATGGGCATAAGTATGAGTAAAGGCATTTTAAATTATTCCTGGTAGTCCAGTGGTTCCCTCCTCCCCACCTGCCCACTGAGCCCCACCACCCGCTCCCCCCCAGTCAGTGGTGGGTGGCAGCTCTCCACCTACAAGCTGCCCGCCTGCCGACTGACTGCGTCACGGAATCTGACTGTCGCCCATTAGTCCATAGCGTAGGCCAATGGGCATCCGCAGGCCATACTGTACTACACGATCCGATATGTGAATGGAGCCATATCACAGACTGTGTGCAATGCAGATCTGCATGCCCATTGACCGCTGTGGACTCAATAGGCGCTACACAACCATACTGTCTGCACGAGTCAATGGCGACTTGCGGGTGAGGAGCCACCACCTGACACTGACCAGGGGAGGGGGTGGTGGATCAGTGGGTGAGTGGGAGAGGGTACCACTGGACCGCAGAGTAATTTAAAATGCTTTTACCATACTAGCCTGCAATGGGCTGGGCGGTCCACTGGACCACGCAGATGACAGGCGTTATTCAAAATACCTATGCCAGCCGACATGGGCTAAGTGGTCACTGGACCACCAGAGATATGGACATGATTTAAACTATATGTATGCCCACTATCGAGACGTGCAGGGCACTGTGCGCTCTGTGCAGTGGCGTCAATCCCCGATGGCTGCAGCCTGACAGGGTGCCAGGCGCACGTCGCAGGGGATTGGCACACCTGCATGCAAATGGGTCCATAATGACATGCTAATGGCCCCAGTTTAGCCTTGCATGCACTATGGCTCCATTTGCATATCCACTGCTGAATATCGTGGTTCCTGCATACCTAGCGCAACTGCACTTGCACTGGCGCATCCCCCTGCTCCACTCCGTCCACTTGCACTGGCACAGTACCACTGTGCCATGTGCAATGCAGGAGACCAAGTTGCAGTATTCAATGGTGCTGAGCCATGGCGCAGCTACATAGAATATCGCCCAGTCCACGCCCTGGCACATCCCAGTTGCGCTGCGCCTGGCTTGTGCCCCTGCCAGGCACACATTTCTGAATATCCCACCCTATGTGTACATTCGCAAACCTATACTTGTGCTGCTTATAGTTTTTAGAGTTTGCTTGATGGAAATTGTCCCTTAAAGTGGCAGTGTGATGAAATTGTGCAAAACACTTGACCTACCTTTCTTTCAAAATAATTCCAGATGTCTTGCAGTTTTACTTGGTGGTAATAATGTTTTAGCTCTGCCAAAAGGGTTTGTTTGGGTTTATTTCCCTCAAGAAAAGAGATCCACCGCATTTGATTTAGAAGTACCATTGCAGACCTGATAAGGGCTAAGATTAAGGAAAAAGGGGGCAAAACAAATTGACAGGTAAGCTAATGACTGTGGCTGAAACTAGCTTTTTGGGAAAATGTGGTGTTTGCACAGCTGCTTTGACACTAAGATGGTGCCCTATGTTTAAAGAGCATGTGCTCTCTTCTAATCGATAACTGACTGCTTTATTGTATTCTGGTGTTAGTAATTACTTTCTACTTTTCTAAGAAAGTTTGTGCAGTGAAACAAATTGGTTTTTGCCTTTACTTTTTACACTGCTAGTAAAAAGAATTAAATGGAATTCAATTTGTAAATGAAATATATTTTTCTCTCAATTTTTATGTTGGCTTGCGCACATGCAACATCTTGTGGTAGTAGTGCATTTCAGAGGTGTCAGCATTGTGGCGAATGCAGGGGATGCTTTAGTGGATGCGTCCCTCGGCCGCTAAACAGTGAGCATGTTGCCGATGACAGACAGCAGTTTTGGAGAGAGCCACAGAGTTGAAACGAATCTGCTGCTGCAATCAGAGACAGGATCACCATTGCAGCGGCAGATGACACGCCTCCATTGCGTGCCTTTCCTGGTGAAGCATTTCAATAAATATGGCGGCTCCTGAAGTCCACCACACAATCCCCAAAAGCCAACATTGGGATGCCCAATCCCCATGTTAGAACACACGCACCCACACACCAGCACACCGTAACATGGTGGCTCCTGCTGCCCGCCACACACTCCTGAAAAGCCAGCATCTCCAGGGCATGTGCTGTGGGGAAGACATCACTTCTTGCATGTTGTATGCACTCAGCCTCATGACCAACTACCCAAGGCGTGACATCATCCTAGCATGATATATGCCCTATCATGCATTAATGCTTAATTCTGCACTGCTGCTAAATGGTTTGACCACATGGGGGCAACAGGCTGGGTACTCCTAGATTCTGACTTTGGGAGTACACATCATGATGAGGACTCTTGCATTGGACCACATCACTGGATTTTACTGTCCAGGTTTAGGGATTAGTAGCAGGGAGGAGGTAGGTTTGGGGGGGGGCGCTTTGTACCCCAAAAAATGAAAGTGTACCACAAGCTGGCATACTCTAATGCTTACAGCGCTGAGGGCTAGCAACATGGTGGACGAGATTTACCATGAAATATCATCTGCCAATTTGGTGAGTTGGAGGCCATAGTTCCCTATAGTTCCCATGGGATTTTCATGTAAATGGCCTTGGAAACCCATTCCAAAGCATGGTGGCCCCTTTACACTGTTGCAGCCTTTTGCATTCTCTCCCCCCCCCGCCCCCGTAGAATTGGAACAGGCAGGTGGTAGGGAGGGTTTCCGCTCTGAGACATAGAATATTGGTGCTGTGGGGACGAGCAGTTAGTCCTCCTTTCTGTGAGAATGGGGGAGGGGTTTACAGCTGGTGCTTGGGGAAGGAGTGCAACATGGGTAGTGGGTAGGATGGACGTGGGCTTCAAGGAAATGAGCCATGGGAGACCCTCTGGGCAACCTCGGCTTTCACAGGCCTTGTACTTGTCACCATTTTTTCGGACAGAATTTTGTCAATATGCAATACTTTGTTCATGACCTGCTTCTCATAGTCAAGGTCATTGGTTTTCAGTTTTTACTAGAAAACCCAGTAAAAGTAAAATTCCAGAATTTTGGACTCGAACACCAGAAGCAACAAAGAATTTCATGAATTTTAGCATTTTTTTTATAACGGATGACTGTTTAACATACAAGGCTTTCCAAGATCCAGCCTTGTTTGAAACAATCTGCCTGGAGAGGCAAGTATTTACAGATAATACAAGATCGCATAAATTAAAACTGCATGCAGGCCTTGACAAAACTGTCAAAAGAAATGACTATTACTCGGTGAATACCCCCAATATGGAACCCCCTACCAGTCACTACTGTAACAAGCAACCCTATTGAACAGTTCAGATATAGACTTGACCAATGTATGCGTGACAGGAAATTCCTTTTCTGCCATTAGGACACAATGGCGGCAAGTTCATTATTGGCTTGCCCTTTAACTTTACACACCTATGAGTACATCTACAAAACATGAAGTTTTATAACTGCTTTCTGTGCCATTTGTAATTTAATGCTCTGTGTATATTGAGCCTTCTTTTTATTCCAATTTTACTTTTACACGTATAAAAATAACAGTAGAATTGCATTAAAATGCAGAAATTAGACTAAAAACAATCACTGGTGCAATTCCTGGAATTTAAAGTCTTCAACAACATGTCATTAATCACTGTAAAATCAGTGGCCTTGCTCATAGTCTGTTTCGGTATAGTGCACTATTTCTGGAAGCCACATAGTGTCTGGCATTTGTAAGCTGTAATTTCTGCTTGCTTCACCATTGTAAAAATGCAAGCCCAGCAGCCGTGCCCTCACTGGTCAGTTCTTGGCACCTCACTAGGAGCTGGCACAAAGCGTCTCTGTTCCCCCTCCCATACACAGAAGCCCCACATGCCTTTTGACCGGGCTCTACCCTCCAATTTACAGTTTGTAGTGTGGGGTCAATAGGTCAACTCCTAGCTAGCTCAGCCAGTTCCTTCCCATATCAGCCTGCAATATGTTCATTCCAGTCTCACTGACAGACTGTGTGTGTTCCCAGGAGAGTAAAGGGGGCCGGGCTTATTGTGCCATTGATGTTGGGCTGAGTGGTTAGCCAGTGTACTTGGCATAAATGCCATAAGCCCCACCCACTTCCTCCCAGGCATATGCTCAGTCTGCTTGTGGGACTGAATGTGCTGCAGGCTGGGATGGAGAGGGATAGATTTCAATTTGTTGGTGTAATACATGATTGGGCCAGTGCACTTTAGGACTGGCTAACCCCTGTATAGCAGTAGCAAAGTTGAACAAAGATAACAGGCGTAGCTCCTAGGTTGCGCTATCCCAAGGGCTACTACTCCTGCCTGCTTGGCTAGTAGCAGGTTAAGGGGCCTGGGTACTGAAACGGGTGCCTCCACCTGGAGGACAGGGTTGTTGGTGGCAAGGCTAACCTGGGTACAGCCCTCTGGGACACTGTAACCCCCCTCTTTCCCCTCTAGTGGCCTAGACAATATGCAACAAACACTTTCACAGTAGCCCCTATTCAGCATACAAATCAGGGCTGGTTCCAACAGTTCGACCCTGGCGACCCCCTGTAAAAACAAGGTTAGGCATAGCAAATAACAACAGTACAGTGCTTTTGGTACAAACTGGAACCACAGTCAAATTAGATGCAAAAAGAGTTGGATCTGATTTATTCAGGGGACTTGAACACGGGAGGGGCATAATCGGGTTGATTCTATAATTGATCTAGTCAGGCAATTATGCATGCACTTTTTAGTCCCTCAGCACAGTCACTCACTCTGGGTACCCGGTTGGAAGTAAGGTGGGCTAGCCTGGAACATTGCCTGGGGTAGATCAGCATCATAGCTGGTTGGGGCCCTGTGATGAAAAGAAAAGGCATGTACAGCCACACACAATTTGTAATCCAGAGCCAGGAGGCTCAGTTCATGATGATTAAACAAAACAATTAAATCAGATGACACACTTTGAGCTGTTGTTGCAGGGAGCTACCCTGGTGTTTACTCACGCTACCCAGTACGGGACACAAGATGGATGGAATGGAGACAACAGGTTGACTGGTTTGCCAGGAGAAGCAGGGCCCACACGAATCACTGAGGTGTCGTTCCTGTTCGAGGTGTTGAGCATGAGGCTGATCCCCGGGCAAGTCTCTCGTCGATGATGGTTTCTGTGCCCAAAGTAGCTGGCTGGGCCAGTGTAGCAAGGCCCAGGCCTGATTGAACAGTTTGGATTTGAGTCTGGTAGTGCTGGATGCAGCTTCCAGCAAGCATGGCACATTTGTACAGTGGGGAACCAAACAGCGACCCACTAACAACAAACGGCACATTTATAGTACAGCATTCGGCATACCACAATGCAGGTAGCAGTCCGGCCACAATATCGGTGTCTGTGCAAAACCGGGAATTCTGTGGTAAATGGATGTCCTGATGGGCCGATCTCGTTCAGCAAATCTTCGGTCTTCAGGTTTAAATCTGGTCACTCTTCAGTGGCTTTAACACACTCCAATTCGGATGCAGTCTGATAAATTCATTCTCCCTCTCGAGGGACAGCAGGCAGACAGGCCTAAACTTAGCCTTTCCACTAATCTCCCTGGCAAACTACACAGGAGCAGCTGCTTGAATCACTCGTGCTGTTTACTCTTCAAACTCTAACTCCAGACTGAGACACACTGCGGCAGGCAGCTTGGGAATTTCCCTTCAGTACAAAAGGTTCTGGTTGGTTGATCCATCAGTCTGTCAAAGCAATGGCTCCCCCTACAGGTCCATTTAGGTGCCAAAGTGCAAAAACTACAATTCCTACAGAAATTTGCTCCCACAAGACCCTGGGGACAGACACCATTTTAGAGTCCGAAAAGGTACTGATTAGTCCCAACAAGCAGTCTAGAACCAAGATGGTGAGGCAGTGCTGAAATGTCCATGCTGCAAAGGAAGGCAGGTTAGACAAACTTACTACTACTACTACTACTACTACTACTACTACTACTACTACTACTACTACTACTACTACTGAGAAACAGTAAACAGTCACAGTTCCTAGCAAGGCTCCCTCTGCGCAAATGGAGATGGTAGACTGAAGCAATAACACTGCAGCCCGGAAATTACTTGATCCCTACCCAGATTAACTTTACACCACAAGATCGGCAGCTCTTAGAGATGGGCACAGAGGTTAATGGGGCACTCGCATGCAAACACTTTTAAATCGCTAGGACACACCAGCTTGGCAGTGGGCATTTAGGCAAGTCCAAGGAAGACTTCCAGGAACTACCATTTGTAGGAGGTTACACAGGTGCAACCAATTAAAAAAAAAAAAAAAAAAACTAACACAAAAAGTGTCATAGTGCAATGGGATATATCCCACACAGCGTACAGACCTCCCACGTGGACCCAGCCCCAGGCATATACATTTTTATATACTTTTCCTCCCCAGGTATGTCTGTGTTTCTGTCCAATTTCAGTGCTGTCTGAACACTATTCCTTGACTGCATTTCGGATCTTTTGTGAACTCTGGGATGGAAAATGACTGGTTCCTACCAGCTGGCGATCAAAGATGTTGTGAAGATGATTCAGGGCTTGTGACCGACTTACTGTAGTTTGGGACCCTGGTCCGACACGCCTCCTTGTGGGGTGCATGGAGGAAATCTGACCAGTCCTTGTTGAGATACTTAGGTGTTCATTAGAGTCTGGGGTATTTTCAGACTCCCTGACGGAGGCGGTGGTTCACCCCCTTCTGAAAATTCTCTTGACCCTGATTGTCTCAAACTACAGGTCGGTCTCTAACCTAACCTAACCTTTGTGGGTAAAGTTATTGTGAAGGTAGTCGCGTTGCAGCGTAAGGAGCATCTGACCACCTACGATCCCCACCAGTCTGGTTTCAGGAAGAGGCATAGTACTGAGACTGTTGGTTTGGATACTTTGATGATTTAAGAGCGAGAGAGCAGAGGAGCTGTTCCATCTTGCTTCTCCTTGATCTCTCTGCAGCATTTGATACCATGGACCATGGGGTGTTGCTGAAGCACTTGCAGCTGTTCTGTGGACTGTCTGGCACAGTCCTCAGATGGCTTCATTCCTTTCTCACCGGTAGGATGCAGAGAGTGGAGCTAGGAGTTTTCTCCTCTGTCCCTGCTATGTGGGGTACTGTAGGGCTCCGTGGTCTCTCTCTCTCTCTCTCCCATGTTTGCGGTGTACATGCTGCCACTGGGGGAGATTATTGGGTAGTATGGATTGATTACTGCAATGCCCTATACCTAGGGCTACCAGAGTGGACCTTCGCTGACTGCAGCTGGTGCAGAACGCGGCTGCTAAGTTGCTGACTGGCTTATCAAGATCTTGCCATATCACACCTGTGCTCCGCGGACTGCACTGGTTGCCTGTATGGTGGAGGATCACCTTTAAGGTTGGATTACTGACCTATTAAAGCCCTACACGGACATGGATCACAGAAGTTAGTTAGTTAGTTGGTTAAACATCAGTTTAGAAACCTTTGAGCCAGAGGCTCATTTACAAAGGTACCTCGTCACAAAGAGGACATTAGAACAGTAGTACAAGGGACACAGTACTTACAAACAAAAAAGTTACAGTTCAATTACAATTTTGTCACAATAGAATACAATCTCCAATGAAGCAAAAGATAACAAAAGGTGCAAAACTTATGGTCGGGGGAGAGCTGGTGGGAGTAGAAGGGAGGGAGATAGGGGAGGAGGAATTAGTAGGGAAAGGAAGGGGGGGGGAGCCGCTCAGTGAGCATTGTCAAACAGTGTGTGTGTGTGTGTGTGTGTGTGTGTGTGTGTATATTTTTTTTTTTTTTTTTTTACACTAGGCTAGCGGCAGTTGCATTTGTGAGAGCTAAGCAGGAAGTTTCTGAGCCTGGGCTTAAAGCAAGCTAAGCTTAGTGAGTTTGAGACACTGCGCAGGGAGGAGTTATACGGTGGGGTGCAGTGAGAATACCCTCTGACCTTGAGAGGTCCTGGCTCGGAATAACTAGGGTAGTCTTGACGAGCTGCAGCGTGATCAGGGTCGGTGCAGTACGGCGAATGGAGTTGGATAGGCCTATGGGGGATAGGCCATGCAGGGCTTTAAAGGTGAGCTGGCATGTCTGATACATGAGTCGCTCTTCCAGGTTGAGTAGGGTAACCAGGGTGTACAGCTCATATGTGTGAGTGAGTCTGGGAGCACCAGTGATAAGTCTGCAGGCCTTATTAACTGTGAGGCGAACCTTGTTGAGGGCAGTCTGATCTGCTGAGCCATAGACCGGAAGGCCATAGTCAATGAGAGACATGACAGGGGAGGTGACAGCCAGGCGGAGGGGATCAGGAGGGAGGCATTTCTTGTGCCGGTAAAGAATGCCTAGCCTTGAGTTGGCAACAGAATTTAGGGCAGATATATGTCCATGGAATGAAAGTGCAGGGTCAAAGGTTATACCAAGATATTTATAGGACTGCACCTGGTCAATGACGAGATTGGGTGTGGAGTGGACAGCTAAGGGAAACTTGCTGTACTTATTTTGGGGGTGGGAGAAGAGCATCATTTTTGTTTTCTTAAGGTTGATAACAAGTCGGTGCTCAGTGAACCAGGTAGCTGCAGAGTCAAAGACTAGTTGGAGGGAGTTCTGTAGCAGCATGGGGTCATTGTTTTTTGGTCATATTTGGAAGACCTCCTCTGTCCTCTCCACCCCCTGTGTCCCCTCCGCTGACAAGGGTTTGCTAGAACTTCCCAGGGTCCATTTAACAACTTCAGGTGCTAGATCATTTGCTTTTGCAGCCTTGACCCTGTAGAATTCTCTACCTCACCGGATTAGGGAGTGCCCATCGATTGAGACCTTTAAGTCTACAGTACCTTGAAAACTTATTTTTTTGAATTGGCATTTTCTGTTATTTAATCCTGCTGTTAGATTTACTGAAACTAAGTTGTTTGTGTTATGGTAATTTTGTAAAACTCCGTGGTCTATAGGAATAGCATTTCATAAATAAAATTTTACGTACTTGTTGACGTATTGCATCCCCCAAATTATGGCGTGAGGACAACTGGGATTTTGGGGTGGAAAGTAGGCATGTTCCGTGTAGCTCCTGGCATGGTACCAGGGACTAGGGTAACTTTTGGTGGTGATTGGAGGGGGAGTGGGGTGAACATGTGCACAATGGCCAGTTCCATAGTGGGTGGCTTACAGATGTATGGTACTGCTGCCATACTTTACAGCATGGCACCTTTCTTTTACCTCTCCTCTCTTCTTGTCCCCTCCATCCTATCTACACACTGTCTACCGTGGCTCATTTTGACACATAATTTGGTCATATCCCTCAGCTGCAAAACCTCCACTGGTCAGTCTTCTGTCTGCCTTTCAGCTCTCTGCAGTAATCTTCTTTACCTATCCATTTCTCAACTGTACTCTTCTCTCCTGAACTGCTCCCATTGGTTCATCTCTCCTATCCTGCTCCTGCTGCTAGCCATTGGCACCAGGTTTGGCTGGTTCATTCTTGACTCTGGGCCACCAGTGCACCACTCGTAGTGTTCTATTTCAATGATACATTACCATTTATACAGCTTTTAGCTGCACAGTCTGCTCTTTGGTATTGTACACGCTATTGCAATTACCACTCATTGTAACCTCCCCCTAGTAACACCTGGAAATGGGCCGTGGCTTGGTGGACCTTTCTTGGTCAACAGATTTATATCTTCCATAGTTGGCCCAGCCCCTTTACCCACTTTATCTGAGACGTACTTCCATCTCTTGCCCTAAATTAGGGTTTGATGGGCGGGTGCTTAAGTCTGTGGTGCTCTGCCTTAGAGGGTACTGGTGAAGCCTGCACAGGGTGGGTGGCATGCCATGATGCGCACTAGCAGTATCTATTGGCCTCCCTTCACATGCTGTGCTGTTGTACAACCTCTAGGAGCTGGCAGGTAAGTAACAGGATGCAGTGTTCTCTCCCTGAGAGAGAAGAGCTGTCAAGGGGGGTGCTATAGCCTTCTACCTTGGTTGCATCCTGAGTGACTTGCACAAGATCACCAGTGTAAAATGAGTGTCAATACTGTGTTGTGCAAACTGGCCAGCTCTGACCAATAAATTTAAGTAAAAATTCTGGTCAGGTAGGTTCTTACTGCTTCAGTCTTAGTCGACTGGGTTGGTGAATCAAGTACAGGAGAAGTGGGTAATAGAATGCTCCTCTGGTGGGTGTACAAACCATGGTTTGGAGGTGAGGAACTGTACAATTTGTGCATGAGCTGAATAACTTCACCCATCAGGTATTTTGGGGGCGGGAGCAGTACTACTGGCTATTCTCCTGGTCTAGCCAACCTTTTCAGCTGCTATCACAACAGTACATTTGCAGCCTCCAAATACAAAGTTATCCACTCACAATGTAGAAAACTGGGCTAACAGATTTTGTTGTTTGGTGGTTTGTTACATGCTAGAGGTGTGCATGATACTAAGGGTATACACTGTGGCCCAGCATGATGCCAATACGTATCACCATGAGTGAACAGAGACCTCGGCTCATGAGTGGTGGAGCCACAAGTGAGGTTTCTGAGGTCACTGTCCATGAGTTGATACATACAGGTATTACACAACAAGACATTGCGTGTCCATTTCATACAATAGGGCTCCAGTTTTTTTTTTTTTTTTTTTTTGGGGGTTAGCAGCGTGGGGGTTGGCAGCATGAGGAGGGGGTAGTGATGTGTACACTGTTAATGTGTACACTGTGGTTAATCTTCATGTCTTCATGGTGTACACATCACTATCATGATCTGGTTATCGCACTGTGGTTGTGATACTTTTTTGTGATACCATATCGCTTCACCCCATTATATCATACATAAACCCATATCGAAGGTAGAGCAGCTTGTACTGCACTGTTATCTCACACTGGGTGTGTGTGTAATTTTACTGCACTGTACCCATATCTTAATATAATTACTGTTTTATTTCTTATTCTAAGCATTGGTATTTACTCATGCATCTGTTTCTTGGCCGCAGTTAAGAATGTGTTCAAATTGGGGATGCTTGGAGTTGGCTGGTTCTGGTCTGATTTTTCAGATTTGTGAATTTCCAAATTTTAATCCAATTCAGATTCAAAATAATCCTTAAAGGACCTCTAAATCGGAATCTGTTTCAGATTTGAAATCTTAAATCCAAACTTCCTATGTTTAATAAATATACTGTATATAAAATATGAATTGCGATTTTTACTGCAATTTCAGAAAGATCAGAAACTGAAGTTGATTCTGTTCAGATTCTGGGCAACCCTAGCTGGTATACTAGTCTCCCAGGGGGTGGGGACTGACCTGAAGAGGGAAGCATGCTCATTCTGCAGCTCTCTAATGCTGTGCATTTAGATTTGTGAGGAGTGCAGGCTGTGACTGCAGAGCACATGCTAGGTTGTATTACACCTGCCTCTCTGTACAGAGGCATGTGTAATGTTGAAAACCACTTGCTGGTTTCAGGTTTATCACGGGGATTAATCTATAACTACTCTATGATCAACTGATGTGATTGCATCTTCTGTTGTGGTCAGTCACTCCCCCTGTTTCACTCGCTCATTCTGTTTCTCATGCTACTGCAGGTTGTCCTTTTGTACTGGGCTTCTGCCTTTGTTGGCATTTTTTTATGCCCACAAAAATCTGCAGCAGTTTCGACAGAGCTCTGTTGGCCTCGCTCACTCCCCTGTCTCACTTGCTCATCCCGTTTCTGCCCTCGGTGCAAGCTGCCCTTTTGTACTGGGCTCCTGCCTGCATTGCTGCCCTTTTCTGCCCACAAAGAAATCTGCAGTAGTGACAATAGAGCTCTGTTGAGCTCGCTCAGTACCCTCCATCTCTCGCTTGCTCATTCTGTTTGTCCCACCGCTGCAGGCTGCCCTTTTGTACTCTGGCTCTGCATGCATTGCTGCCTTTTCCTGCCCACAAACAAATCCGCATCCGTCTCAACAGAGCTCCATTGAGCACACTCACTCCCTCCCCTTCCCTCACTTGCTCGTTCTCTGTCTCCCAGCACTGCAGGCTGCCCTTTTGTACTGGGCTCCTGCCTACATTGTTGTCTTTTCCTGCCCACAAAGACATCCGCAGCAGTCCCGACAGAGCTCAGTTGAGCTCTGTCACCCCGTCGCTCGATCCTAATCTGTCCCAAACACTGATTTCCAACAGACACTGGTATGCTGCACGGAAGTGCAGAAATGCATTTTGGCCAGGATGTGAAAAATGACAGCTGTGCTGTTTATAAGGAGGTGTGAACAAATGCCAGTGTTGAAAATCTGGCGTGAAAATATTACTGATTTGCAAACTTACAAGAGTGTGTGACACCTGCACAACACACGCTCGTAACACAGTCATTTAATGGAGTTTCATCACAAATATTTTAACATAGGCATTTTAGGACCTCTGCTCATGAACAGTGTCAGTGTGATTTTTCTTAATATGTCCTGAGCACCGATTTCCCATAGCAACCTGCCTGCATTGGTGTAAGCCGGAAGAGCGAAAACACATTTCTGCCAGGATGTGAAAAATAACAGTTGCACTGTTCATAAGGAGGTGTGGCAAAATGGCAATGCTGAAAATTTGGAGTGAAAATATTGCAAAGTTGCGAAGGTACGACCGTGCGTGGAAACTGCGCAATGCACATTTGTAACACTCATTCTATGGATTTTCATCACCAAATTTTCAACATGGGCATTTTAGGACCTCTGCCAATGAACAGTGTCACTGTCATTTTCATAATGTGTCCTGAACACGGATTTCCCACAGCGACCACACTATTCTGCGCTGGAACTGTGAAAACGCATTTCAGCCAAGGTGTGAAAAATAACAGCTGTACTGTTCTGTTCTTAAGGAGGTGCAGAAGAATAGCAATGTTGAAAATCTGGAGTGAAAATATTATAAATTTGTGAACTTGTGAGCGTCGGTGCAAACTGCGCAATGCACCCTCGTAACAGTCATTTTTATGGAGTATCATCACCAAATTTTCAACATAGGCATTTAGGACCTCTGCTCATGAACAGTGCCACTGTCAGTTTCTTAATCTGTGTGGAACACTGATTTCCCACACCAACCGTGCTATTCTGTGCCGGAAGTGCAAAAACACATTTCCGCCAGGGTGCGAAAAATGAGAGCTGTGTTCTTCACAAGGAGGTCTGAAAAAATGCCAGTGTTGAAAATCTGGGTGAAAATATTGTAAATTCGCAAAGGTTACAAGCGTGCGTAACAACTACATAACCTGCGCTTAGCAAAACAGTCATTGAAAGTTTCGCACAAATTTGCAACATGGTTTTTGAGAGCCCACTTCATGAACCCTGGCACTGTCGTTTCATTAATTGGTCCCAAAGGTGATTCCGCTAGTAACATGAAATCACCTTTTGGGGCAGATTAATGCCATGACAGTGATGGAATTCATGAGGAGGGATCCCAAAAACCACTGTTGAAAATTTGGTGCCAAAATTCCAAGAAATGCCTGAGATATGCATCAAAGTTGAGAGAACCCTATTTATTCCATTATACAGCTTACCGGCATTTCCTCAGTTCGCGGTCGGCTTTGAAGAGTGCAGATGTGTTCCCGGTCCACCGAAGATCGTCGCCCTGGACACTGGAGGTAAGAATGGGGTGAGGGTGTGTGTGAGGAGGCAGGGTGTGCAGTGGATGGGTGCAGGTTGTGGGGGTGGCAGGGAGACCTCTGAGGGACCGTTTCCCTTTTTACAGGTTACAAAAAAAAAGACATTGCAGGACCATTTTTTTTTTTTTTTTTAATTTACAGGGGCATGTGGCACACTGGGGTGGGCTCCCAGCATGCCAACTGAGTCTTTCTTTTTTGGGGGGGCAGCTGTAGCTGACGGGGATTGGGCACCCTCCGTCTGCACACAACAAAAGCGGGGGGGTACATAATGCTGACAGGTTTATCATGGGGATTAATCTATAATTACTCTATGATCAATGGACGTGTTTGCATCCTTCAAAATCCTTTAACAAATCTGTACACTTTTTCTGACTTTCAGACTTCATCCTGTGAAAAGACTCCTGAAAATCCACCACCCACACATCCACACAAAAATGCTTCGAAGATCGAGCTCTAAATCGAAATGTTTGTTGCATCTCACCAGCAGTGGAGAGAAGTTTGTGGAAAAGCTAGTGCAGGTTGGCTATCCCAGAGCCCCGGAGCTCCGTGGCTCTGATTTTGACTGGCTGTTTGAGTCCACAGAGGACAAAGAGTTCTTGGACTGGTTCTGCAGCACTGTTGATGAAGAGACCATCCTGCAAAGTGAGGAAGTGCAGGCCTACCAAGCTCTCCTAGACTCTGGCAAACCCACACTGGATGAGGAATCACTGAAGCGAGTTACCAAATGTTCATCCAGGCCATTGAGAGCCAAAGCTGAAGAGCTAGAAGACCTGCCTCTTGAGGACCTCCAACAGGAACTTCAGGAACTACAAAATCTAAAGGTCACCAAGACCAAGAGGCTCAACCAGCTGCAGGCCCACTCTGTCAAAAAGAGTCATGACATTGCCCGCCTCCATGAGAATGAGGAGGAATGTGCCAGGCAGCTGAGGATGGAAGAGGGAGCACTGGGTGCAGAGAATGCCAAGATGAATCACGTTCTCCAGCAATTGAACAGTGGCATTAAGAAGTTGGGAGAACTGCATCATAAAGCGGACACTGGTAGGTGCCCACTGTTTCTGTCTGAGACTGAACCTGACCAGTATTTCCTCCTGGAAGACCTGTGTTTGAAGAACCTCTCTGAATATGTGAGTGTGGCATTTCCTCAAGTTACAGAAGAGTTGGCCAAAGCCTTCAAGGAAGATTTGCAGTTGGTGGATGCTAAGACTGATTATCTTCCAGTCCGGACAGGGCTGCTTGAAGCCTCTGGAGGAGATTATCTGCAGCCCGTGGATAAGGTCGAGGAAATGTTGGAATGTGGTGGGAAGTGCACCAGAGAGAAGCTTGAACGGGAACTGAAGAGACTGCAGGTGGCCTACAGCTGTAGGCAGCAGGAGTCCATCTACACCAAGGCTTCTGTACAGAGCATAAAGGCTAGTCTTGAGTGGGCAGAGAGAACCCTGCAGTCCGTGAATCTTAATCAGGTAGGGTCACCTTTATAGAAAAAGACTTTGTGGACATGTGCTGTACATTTGAATCAAGCGGCAGTGCATGTTACTGTGAAACGTGGGTATTCTCCTGTCTTGTAAGGGGTGGGGGGTTGTTTTCCTCAAACTTTTTGCTAGGCTATGAGTTTGTGTTTAGGCCGTGTGACTTCGAATCTCAGGTGTGTGTGTGTGTGTGTGTGTGTGTGTGTGTGTGTGTGTGTGTATATATAGATAGAGATTAGAGATAGATGTATGATATATAGATAGTAGAAAAGGGCAGGTCTGTTCCGAACTGTTAATATAATAATGTACCAGAGATGAATAATTAGGTGATCTGATCAGAGATTGCTAGGATTCTAGTGAGATTCCGTAACTTCTTATTGGCTTAGAAGTGACTGCATCATTGCTCATAAGAAAAGCCCAATGGATATCCAAATACACTTGGGAATGATAACCTGGAGGGTAGCCATACCAAAAGGCACACTAATTCCGGTATTTGAAAAACATTAAAATAGTCTTGACATGGGGGAAGGAGGGTGCTGATCGAAGTGTCACCGTAACATGTACTGCTGCTTTAAAGCAGCAATGCAATGAAAATAGTTAATCCAAAAAGCTAATTTTCTGCTATGGTTATGAAACATATTGGCAGAAGTGTTGATTTGGGTTTTCTGGATTCTTCCTGTGTTGTGTACTGTACATTTGAACCTTTGTCTGGACTCTCTGGCCCTCAATATTTCTATGCAAAAAATGAGGCAGCCATATTTTTTTCTTGAGAAATAATAATTTTAGAACTTTCATAAAATTCTTAAATGATAACAAAAACAACATTTTACCACCAAAATAAACTGGAAGACATCTGGCATCGATTAAGAAGAAAAAAAGATGGGGTCAAATTTTAACCCATTTTTATTGCACTACTGCTTTAAGGTGCTATTTGGAGCCACTGTCAAGGTAAGCATTGCAGTATTGACTGCATAGACTAGGGGGTGAAGTGCAACTTAAAATGACCAGGATGTGACAGACTGTCAATTTGCAGACTTTTTGGAACTGCTGTAGCTATTCATCAGGGAATAGATATAGATTTATAGATGTATAGAAAATGTTTACCTCTGGTACATCACTCATGGCTTAAAACACTCACGAGGCTGTCGGAGGACAAGCTGTTACTGTGTGCTGTTCCCCTTGCGTATCCCCTCTGGTCGAATAAGGCCAAAACCTGTAACTTTACAGAAGGCATTTTCCTAACTACTGTTGAAACCACATATGAGGTGGTTTCAGCAACGGTTGTGAAACTGGTCACGCCTCGGTAACGTTACTGGCGATAGTGTGGACGGGCAGTAACGGTCCCCTGTAGGCCTGTGAGTGCAGCGCCAGAGCTGCAACACTGTGGGATTGGCACCGCGGTAACGGGTCGCCCAGTTCCCGAGGTGTGGACTAGCAGTACCGGTCTTGTACCGGCCACTGCTGCAGTGTGGACACACTGTACCGCTCCCCGGCTGTAACTGTTTCTGTCCGTTATGGGGTCTGAGCAGTGTAGTGTGGACAGGGCCTAAGGTTGGTTGGTGTCGGTGCAGATTTAGAAAGCAAGAGATCCCTAGTTGTACTGATATACACAAGAGGATTGTGTATGAGCAACCATAACAGAAAACCTCGAGTGCAGCTCAAGGTTTCTTGTTGGTGAAAACTGCAGTTGAAACACAGACTTGTGTTTGTGTGTGTGTGTGTGTGTGTGTGTGTGTGTGTGTGTGTGTGGTTGCTCTTTTTTTTTTTTTTTTTATAGTGTATGGGCAACTATTGGTACAAGGCAAGCTTGTGCCCAGGTGTGTGTGAGTGTGAGTGACACACCAAAAACATTGAGGTTGATACGGAAATATGATGGTAGGGATTTATATATTATCTCACTCACTCACACACACACACACACACACACACACACACACACACACACACACAACAAAAAAACTTTAGGATTGATATGGTTACCCCTACACTCCACACACCAACCGATGGGGTGTGCCATATGATCATCTGGTCCAACTCTTGCCACATTCCATATGTAAGCAAGCTGACATGCTATAGTGTAGGAGAATGAGGTGAGAGTTAGGCCTGATACTCCATGGCACACCCTAATGTCTGTTGGGGTGTGTGTGGGGGGGTTGTAGGTGGTGGTAACACTAACATCTCATTTCCATACTTTTGTTGCTGTGCTATCAACCTTAACTGATGCATTAATTAAGTTTTTTTGCAATGAATTTCCCTTTTTGAGAAAGTGTAATGTAGGTGGTAACTGGTATGTGGTTGTGGGCCCTCTGGGCCCTGCACTCCCACTTACACGTAAGTGCAGAGCCATACAGCAGCCCTATAGTTCTGAAAAAGAAACCCTTGTAACACTAATCTGGCAATATCTCAGTAACCATAGCAACTACGAAAAAAAATTCCACTGCAGCTGGAATCATGACTTCAAAACCTCCATGCAAGATCAGTCCACCTGAAGATATGGGTGTCGAAAGTTGCTGTGGGTGCTGCAATATGGGAAATTTCTCACCTTTGGAGCACTGTAACTATGGGCCTGTTGAATGTTTTGGGACCAGCCCACAAAAAGGCATACCCGTGAGACAAGGGCTTGCTACCCTGCAAATTTCAGCCTAAAAGCCCCAACCGATTTAATGCAGTGGAGTGGCAAAGAATTGCTGTCTTTGGGTGCTGTTCTGTCGCAAATTGTACAGTTTCGCAAAAATTTGCTACGGAATGGGCACAACATTTTTGTGAATTGCAAGTGTCTCATCTGTGTCTCGCTGTTCTGTCCCAGTTTGTGACACTACAGGGGGTCCAGTCGCCAAATGGCATTTCTGGAGGTCCCCCCCAAACAAGATAGTGCTGCGATCCTCTGGAACTGAATACGTAAACGCAACTGTCCGTGTTTACCTAGGGGGCCCCAAATTTAAACTTCAGGCATTTTTCTCTTGCTAACTAAAAATAAGATTGCCACTGCATGAAAGTAAAAGGGCCATTTGTGATAGAAAAATGTAGTGGCAGCAGCTTTCATGAGACAGATATATAGTGGCTGCACAGCAGCACAGCTATAGTTCGGCTTAGCGTGAGCATTTAATGTTAAAGGCCAGTGTTTGCAGGGTAATAACTTTGTCCAGGTTCAACAAATCTGCTAGACATTTTGCATGCATCATTGGAACGGGCAGGTCTATTGATGTGCCAAATTTGGTTTGAATCCCTTGTGTGGTTTCTGAAAGTGTTTGAAAAATAAGATTTTTATGTTTCTTTGTCAACCTGCATCTCAAAAATGGCTGTAGCTACAAGCTGAAATTTTCAGGGTAGAACACTGGTCTCACAGCTGTGCCTTTTCTAGCTTTGTTGAAAAAATATGAATACATTCAAAAGTTATTAATCATTGTTTTCCCCATTGTTCTATTGGGGGGGTTAAATGTCCCTGGTGGCATAGGATTCTATGTCAGAGCAGTGCTCTGGCGTAGAATTTAATGCTGAAGTTTAGTAATGAGCATACGATTCTATGTTGGGGCAGCTGCCCAGCATAGGATTGTATGCTAAAGATTACAATGCAAGTCTGCACTCCTAGCTCCAACAAGCATTTGTCAATGCTGAATGTTGATTGAGTAGGTCTGTTGAGCTCGCTCAGTGGCCCTGTGTCATTCGCTCGTTCAGTTTCTGCTGGCACTGCAGGCTGCCCTTTTGTACTGGGCTTCCACCTCTGTTGGTGGCTTTTTCTGCCCACAAAGAAATGTGCAGTAGTCCTGACACAGGTATATTGACCTACCTCATTTCTGCTAGCGCTGCAGGCTGGCTTTTTGTACTGGGTTCCTGCCTGCGTTGCCGCCTTTTTCTGCACACAAAGTAATCTGCAGCAGTCATGATAGAGGCCTGTTGAGCTCGCTCACTCCCCCTCTGTCACTGGCTCATTATGTTTGTCCCGGCACTGCTGGCTGACCTTTTGTACTGGACTTCTGTCTGCGATGGCACCTTTTTCTGGCTATAAAGAAGTCTGCAGCTGTCCCAACACGGGTCCATTGAGGTCGCTCTCTCCACCTATCTCTCTCTCTCATTCTCTTTCTGCTGGTGCTGCAGGCTGCCCTTTTGTACTGGACTTCTGCCTGTATTGGCACCTCTTTCTGCCCACAAAGAAAGCTGCAGTTGTCCCAACAGAGTTCTGTTGAGGTCACTCAATCCGCCTGTCTCACTCGCTCATTCTGTTTCTCCTGGCGCTGCAGGCTGCCGTTTTTTTGTAGTGGTCTCCTGCCTCTGTTGGCGCCTTTTTCTGCGCATAAATGAATCTGCAGCACTCCCGACGGAGCTCTGTTGAGCTCACTCAGTCCTCCTCTCTCTCTCACTCATTTGTGACAATTCTGTTGGTGCTGTAGGCTGCCCTTTTCTACTGGGCTGCTGCCTGCATTGCCGCCGCCTTCTGGGCACAAAGAAATCTGCAGCAATCATGATAGAGCTCTGAGCTCGCTCACTCACTCCCATGAAATCACTTTTTGGGGCAGATTAACGCCATGACAGTGATGGAATTCATGAGGAGGGATCCCAAAAAAAATGTTGAAAATTTGGTGCCAAAATTCCTAGAAATGCCTGAGATATGCATCAAAGTTGAGAGAACCCTATTTATTCCATTATACATCTTACTGGCATTTCCTCAGTTCACGGTCGGCTTTGAAGAGGGTAGATGTGTTCCCGGTCCACCAAAGATCGTCGTGCTGGACACTGGAAGTAGAGTGGAGTGTGAAGTGTGAGTGTGAGTGTGAGTGTGAGTGTGAGTGTGAGTGTGAGTGTGAGTGTGAGTGTGAGTGTGAGTGTAGTGAGTGTGAGTGTGAGTGTGAGTGTGAGTGTGAGTGTGGGTGTGAGTGTGAGTGTGAGTGTGAGTGTGAGTGTGAGTGTGTTAGTGTGAGTGTGAGTGTGAGTGTGAGTGTGAGTGTGAGTGTGAGTGTGAGTGTGAGTGTGAGTGTGAGTGTGAGTGTGAGTGTGAGTGTGAGTGTGGTGTGTGTGAGTGTGAGTGTGTGTGAGTGTGTGTGTGAGTGTGAGTGTGTGCAGGGTGCGCAGTGGGTGGGCATGGGTTGTGGGGGGGGCAGGAGACCTCCAGGGACCGTTCCTTTTTACAGGTTACAGAAAAAGACATTGCAGTACCATTTTCTTTTGCAGGGCATGTGGCACAATGGGATGGGCTTCCAGCATGCCAACTGAGTCTTTCTATTTGGGGGGCATGAAGGGGTACATAATGCCAACAGGGAGTGGCTTCCCCATTGGCAACATAAATATTGGAGCACTGCAGCTGATGGGGATTGGGGCCCCTGTTGGCAAATAAACACGGTCGGGGGGCACATACTGCTGAGGGGGATTGGGCACCCCCT
Organism: Neoceratodus forsteri; assembly: GCA_016271365.2. Classification (NCBI taxonomy): domain Eukaryota; kingdom Metazoa; phylum Chordata; order Ceratodontiformes; family Ceratodontidae; genus Neoceratodus; species Neoceratodus forsteri. Next base: position 65,626,929 of record JADMNL010000035.1, read on the forward strand.
CGGCTTGGGAGGTTAATATTGTTTGCAAACACGGTGGCAAGCCGTCGTCATGTTCAAACAATATCAAGGCTTCAAGATCCCACCCTGCAATGACTGGTCGCTCCCTCATTGCAGCGAATGGCTGACACTGCAATGACGAGATGGCCCAATTGCAGCAGCTAAATTTATTTATTTATTTATTTTTTTAACAAGTTGGTGGCACGCTGGCTGAACTAGTGTCAGCAGCAGCAAGCCACGGCATTGGGAGAAGTGGAACAAGCCTGTACAGGCTGTGGGGGCATTGGCCACAACAGTGCTGCGCCTCCGCAACCTGCTTGTGGAGAAACCTGCTGCAACATGTTTCTTGCGCATGCGAGCAGTCAACATTAAAAATGACTGTGGAACACTGGGGAGCCCACTTCCAGTGTTCCCAGATCTCTCTTGTGCCCCTGGGGGGGGGGAACCAGTCCCCCGACATACTTAATTAACTTTGATGCAGAAGTCTGCACCATTTTGGAAGCAGTCCAGAAGAGGGCAACTAAAATGGTGCAGGGTCTGCATCAGAAATCATATGAAGAGAGACTGAGAGAGCTTAATATGTATACCCTTGATGAAAGAAGGGACAAGGGGGACATGATAGAAACGTTCAAGTGCCTCAAGGGAATCAACAAAGTCCAGGAGGGTAGCATCTTTCAGAAAAAAAGATATGTAAGAACAAGGGGACACAATTTAAAGATAGAGGGGGGATGGCTCAGGGGTAATGTGAGGAAATCTTTTTTTCACGGAGAGAGTGGTGGATGCATGGAACTGCCTTCCTGGGGAGGTTGTTGGGGCTAAAACAGTGGGGGAATTCAAACATGCGTGGGACAGACACAAGCAATTGTAGTGGGGGGGTGGCAGGAAGTAGGCTGTTGGTTAACTAGAATCTGCAGCTTATCCAGTAGGTAGTAAAATGGGCAGACTGGGTGGGCCAAGTGGTCCTTATCTGCCGTCAAAGTCTATGTTTCTAAGTGCTAGCTTTTGCCAACATCGAGGTGCCTAATCCTCAAGTCGGCATTTATACTGCCCTCCACTACTGTAGTACACTGGGGAGCCCACACCCAGTGTGCTGAAATAACTATTTATACCGGTATTCCAACTCCCTGTGTTGGATGTCTCCCCGAGCCCAATTACATTGCCAACGGGGGTGCCTAATCCCCCCTGTCAGCATAATGTATCCCCGCACCCCAACTCAAGTGGCGCACTCCCTGGGAGCCCACCCCAGTGTGCGCTCACTCACTTTTCTCTTCCTGTAAATAAAGAAAAATTGTCCAGATGTTTTTCTTTATTACAGGTGTGTGTTTTTTGTTTGTGTTTGTTTAAATCCTTCACCATCCTCTCCCCCCCCCCCCCTTTGCCCATACTTACTTCTGGAAGTCTGAAGCAGCAATCTTCTCTGGACCGGGACATGTCTGCACTCTTCAAAGCCGAACCACAAACTGAGGAATCCAGGTAGGCTCGTATTATGGCTCTCAATGGGGCTTTCAATTTGGGTTGATATCTGAGCCATTTTTAAGAGTTGTTATCCCACATTTTCAACATGGGGTTCTTGGGACCCCACCTCATGAACATTGTCACTGTCATTTTGTTATTTGGTCCCGAAAGGTGATTTTTTTGTGGTCGCTATGCGGAATCGCCTTTCTGGACCAATAATGAAATGGCAGTGCAAGTGTTCATGAGTGTAGGTCCCAAAAAGCCCATGTTGAAAATTTGGTGCACAAATTCCCAAAGATAACTTATGAGTATGTGTTGCACAGTTTCTACACAGATTTGTAACTTTGACATTTTAATATTTTCATCCCAGATTTTTAATGTTGAGACTTTGTCATACCTCCTCATGAACAGTGCAGCTGTCATTTTTCACATCCTGCCTAAAATGTATTGTAGCAGCTCTGGCGCAGAATGGTGCAGTCGCGGTGCAAAATCAACAACTGGGGTGTACTACAGTGCCACTGTTCATTAGGTGGGGTCCCAGAAAGGTAATGTTGAAAATGTGGTACAACAATTCCCCAAACTGACTGCGTTATGACTGTGCATTGTGCAGTTTCTTCGCGTATTCATAAGGTTGCCGATTTTTATAGATATAGATATATAGATATATAAAAAATATTCCCTCAGATCTTCAACATTGAGATATTTTAATACCTCCTCATAAACAGTGCAGCTGTCACTTGTAAAACATGCCCAAAATGTGTTTTCACAACTCCGGTGCAGAATTGCACAGTCACTGTGTGAAATCGACTTTGGGGATGTACTAATGAAATCAGCGCCACTGTTCATTAGGTGGGGTCCCAAAAAGGCCATGTTGAAAATGTGGTGCACAAACACCAAAACAAATCTCACAGAACTGGGATACTATTATACTATGTCAAAAAGTACGGAAATTAACAAACAAAAACTATGTTTAAAACAGTTAGTTTTGCGCATATCTCTTTAACCAAAGTGATACAGGTCAGGAAATGTGATGTTAAGGTTTACAATTTTGATACCCCTTCCCCACCAAACCCTACCATTGGAACTACCCCCCCCCACCTTCTACACACCAACATGCGTCAGTGTGTGACTAGGGGTCATGGTGGGTCCCACCCCACCCCACACAACCCTACCATCACACCACCCCCCTACCCTCCACGCAAACAAATGTCAGGGTGTGCCTAAGGGTCATGGACCCTAACGCTCACCCCGTTCTTCTGTGCATGTACCATGTCAGGTTCCTTACAGATGGAATGGGGTCAGTGGCGGCTCTACACCAGGGCCCACCAGGGCACGTGCCCTGGTGAAAAAATGCTGTGCCCCATATGGTGCAGAGTGTCCCCCATTGTAACAATATATCAGTGCCCTGGCTGCCATCTGTTGTGCCCCAGCTGTGCCCTGGTAACCATTTGTGGCTAGAGCCGCTACTGAATGGGGTGAGTGTTTGGGTCCATGACCCTAAGGCACACCCTGATGCTTGTTGGTGTGTGGAGGGTAAGGTGGTGTTGCGATGGTAGGGTCTGGTGGGGGAAGGGTATCAAAATTGTAAACCCTAACATTCAGCTTCCTGACCTGTATCACGTTTGGTTGAAGAGAGATGTGTAAAAACCCTAACTTTGTATAAAACATGTATATTTAAAAAAAAAAAAAAAAAAAAATTCCCATTGACTAGTATGGGAAACTTGTGTTTTGAATAACTTTTGAATGGATTAGTATTTTTTTCACCAAATCGTCAAAAGGCACATCAGTGACCTAGACTGCATCTTCCCTGAAGAGTTCAGACCACAACTGACAAATCATGTGGGCTGTAGCCATGGGCAAAGAAACCCACAAAACCATCGTTTCTGCAAGGTTTTTTGGTGCTCTTCAACAGCTTATTCGACCATAACATGATTAGATCCAGAGAGCTATGGTGCCCCACTGTGCATGCAACATTTCGGGCAAATCTGTCATATGGTGCCAAAGTTATAAAAGTGCAAAATGTGGGTGTTTTTTGTTTATTTATTTATTTATTGGATACAAGCGGAATTACAGTCCTTTGAGTCAGACTCTTTTGCAAAGGCTCCACGTGGAGGGTAAACAAATACAGAGAACGCACAATAAACAAGGTAGAAATTTGTAAAACAGTACTGCAAGTGCAGTCCAGGCATAATCTTAGTTAACTGGTGGTAGTAGTAGGCAGCGATGCAAGATAACCCTTGTCAGAGAGGTAAATGATGCTGACTCTTGGGATCTATCGAGACCCTGTGTCATGTTTATTGGGGGTATGAAAATACCAGAGGGGTTTAACATAGAAGTGGCCATGCAACCCTAACTCTGTGTGTGTGTGTGTGTGTGTGTGTGTGTGTGTGTGTGTGTGTGTGTGTGTGTGTGTGTGTGTGTGTGTGTGTGTGATGGAATTCCACCATCTGCCATTTTTTTACCATTCACTAAAGGCTGACTTAGTCACTGAGAAGAAAGGAGTCTTCCCCTGCTGACTTGGGTCACAAGACAAATAACCTGGCCAAACCTCAGTGGAGGCAAATTGGGGGGGGGGGGGGTTATTGTGCTGTTGATGTGCTTCTTTGTAACACCCATGGTGGCAGTGGTATTACAAGCCACAAACTACCACAGAGGTCACTACTGTGCAACAGTGTGGCACATGCAAATAAACGGAAGAGTAGGATTTTCTGAGGGTGCCACCTGCCCCTTTCTCAGGCAGCAGACTTAATCTCCTCTGGTCTGGTGTCCACATGGCTCAGTTGTAGCACACAGATTCTGGGGCAAGTGGTCAGTGGGTTTTAGTCCCACACCAGAGCTGGGCAAACACTGACACAGTGTGACAGAGTGGCCCTGTCTGAAGTGTGCCATCCTTTGGAAGATACATTAGAGATCCCTTTTACTCTACCCATCTCTGGGCTATCCTGGTGGGTGTCCAGGTGGTAGTAAAAGAACCCAAGGCATATTTTGCAAGACATGGGGATTTTCTCTGGTGTCATGGCCAACGTTCCCCTTTCCATTAAATCTGTTCATGCAGCTGTTCCAAGGCTGAGTGGGTGTGTGACATGGCTGCCATTACACATTCACTTGTAAAGCACTTTGGGATATAATGTGTGTGTGTGAGAATGCTATATAGTACACTTGTGTAAGAATTTCCCGTAGCAGATCTTCAAGAGAATCGCTTGCATCAGGCCACCCTTATGGAACTATTGCCACCAGGGACTAGGACCACATGGAAACTTTCACTAGCAGTGTGCTAGGGGACGGCCATGACAATGTCTGCAGACAATGTCCTTCCCATATAAATGTGGGTGGCCCCATGCCCTCCTTGGTTCCCCTGCGAGGGAGAGGGAGAAAACTAAGCCCAAGGGGGATGGAGAGTGGGACAGCATGGCCTGATGCAAGAGATTCTCTCGAAGATATACTGTTAACGGTAAGTTCTTGTGTAACTGTATCTTCGAGGATATCTTCTTGCATCAGGCCACACCTATGGAACAAGTACCACGCGGTACTGACTATCTGGGTGGCTGGAGGCTATAGGCTCAAGACAGGAAGCCTTGAGGCACAGCCAGGCTGAAGCCTTCCCTTTTCCTAGAGGCAGTGTCCAAACTATAGTGTTTGACAGTACAAGTAGCAGCGGCACAGATTTCTGCAACTGACACGTTCCTGAAAAAAAGCAACAGAAGTGGCAATTCCTCCGGTAGAGTGGCCATGGCACAACCCCCAAGAAGTTCCTTACTGTACTCCTACAACAGAAAACGATACAGTTGGCCAAGCATTGGACAGGCACTGTTTGGAAACTGGGATGTCCCCTTTCCCAGGAGCAAAAGAAACAGCTGTGAGGACTTCTGCAGTTTGTCGTGCAAAGAACACAAAATCAAAGTATTCTGTGTACATCCAAAGTATGAAGCAATGCTTGCCCTGGACTGGCATGCTCCAGAAAAGGGCAGATGGATGGTTTGATTCAGGGTAAACTTAAGGTTGGTATGCAAAGACACCCTGTGTTTGTGGAAAACCAAATTAGGAGACTTGCACATCAGAAACTGAAGCTCAGAAATTCTTCAGGCAGAAGTAATGGCAACTAAATAATGCTTTTCACAATGGAGAGCATGGCTTACATGTTGCAGCCAGCTCAAAAGGAGCCAAAGTAAGTTTCTGTAACATAAAATGTAAGTTCCCAAAGTGGGACTGGATTGTAGATAGGAGGCTTCAGATGGAGGCTTTAGATGAAGAATGCCTCTAAAATGTACAAGACGCCTCCAGTTGTGCCACTGTATGGCCATCAACTGACGCATGGAAGGTTGAAATGGCAGCCACGTGCACTTTAATGGAGGAGCATCCCTCTCCAGAATCTGACTGGGAGAGCAAATACTCCAGAATCTGATGCACTGGACAAGTGGAAGCTTCCAAATGATGGGAAGCCACCCACAGAGCAGACTGCTTCCACTTCATAGAATAAGTGGCCCTGGTGGAAGGCTTCCTAGCAGCCACCAGGACATCAGACACCTCTTGGGATGCCCCAAACCTAGCCATGGCTATGTCCTAGCCAGGCAGGGAGGTGTAGAGAGTTGAGGCCCAGATGGACCAGGGTGTCCTGCTCCTGTGATAGCAAGCCTTTGCACAGGGGAAGGGGTACTGGAGGTTCCACCACCAACTGCTGCAATAAGGGGACCAGATCTGATGAGGCCAAAAGGGAGCAACGAGAATCCTAGTCTCGCCCTCCATCTAAAGCTTGATCAGCATGTTCTGAATTAGCAGGAAGGGAGGAAAGGTATAAAGGAACCTCCCTTTCCAAGAGGGGGACAGCGCATCTTGCTAGAAAACTCAAAGACCCTGGAGCAAGCGGAAAAGCCGCAGTTTTGCATTGAGTGGGGAAGTAAAAGGGTCCAACTCTGGATGACCCCACCTGTCTAACAGGTCTTCTATGACTGAGGTCAGTAGTTCCCACCCATGCATCCTGGACTGCGAACTGTTTAACCTGTCTTCCAACACATTTTATGTGCCTGGAACATAAGACTGCCCACAGTTCTAGACCGTGGAGCCTAGGAAGGTTAGTGGGTTGATGGATGCAACAAATATGAGTAAAAGGTGTAGAATGCACTTTGTGTAGAATGCACTAAACATACAGAAAGGAAATGGGTGATGGTCCTTTAGGTCTGCAAAAACAGTGGGGGTTGCTGCTGAGGTGGCCGACCCAGCATCTGCCAGTGTTCAAAGCTGTGATCAAGAGCACACCGGGGAGGATTTCTCCCATCCCTCACCCAGTGCTTGTGTTTACCAGCTGATCCCAGGCCTTGGAGGAGTGTGAGCCCATGGACTGAGCTGGCGACGCCGAGGAGCTTCTTGCCTGGGGCTCCTCCATTCTGGTGACCTTCTATTCCAGGAGGAAAGACTCTAGGGCCTTCTGACAGCACCACCAGGTAGCCTGGTTGAATCGGTGGCAGTGCTCGCAGGCCTTAATGTGATGGTCTTGGTCCTCCTTATCGTAGCTCTTACTGCACCCACAGTATCCGAAGAGTTTCTCTGGGTCGGTTGGCATAAACCAAAGTGAAAAATCAAAGTGATTGATGGGGTAAGAAAATAGAATGGATAGAAATCAAAGATTTGATAGTCCACTGAAGCTGCTTTATCTCCATGGAGTCCCATGTGTGATCGGCAAGAACTAAGAAGGGCATGGGACTGTCCCACGTTTTTGTATGCGAAGGACTTGAGCAGACTACATTGTGGGCAACCCCTGCTAGAGGAAAATGTTTCCATGTGGTGCTAGTGCCTGGTGGCTATAGTTCCATAGTTGTGGCCTGTTGCAAGAAATATTCTCAACTGGAAGATTGTTTTTCTCCCTTCAGATGGTCTGAGTCATTTGTCTGGGCAAAATATTATAATGTCTTTCATTTCTTATACCCCACAGCCCTGCATGACAGAACAGGAACTCTCCACCAAGGTCAGTAGCTTATTGCAACAGTTAATGGACATTGCAAACCAAGTGGCTCAGGTTATCAAGAATCTTCCCCTCCTGCTGAAGAGCAGTTCCGAGCTGGTGACTATCCCTGTGGTGAAAGGGCACTTGGACCTTACGATGAGCAGCTTGCAGGAGATCTCTGCCAGGCAAGACGTAGTGCTGGACCACCTTTTCCAGCAGCTGGCACGCTCCAATGGCCTGCAGTCTGCATACAGCATGGAACACCACAGCCACAAGGAGGTGGATGACCATCTCGAAAGTGTGAAGAGCGAGCTGACGATGAATAGGTTGGACCTGGAGAGGCAGATGAGCTGTTCTAGTGACTTCTCGGGCAAACGAAGATTTAGTAATAGCCAACTGGTCAAGGATGAAACATTTCAGAGGTAAAATATATAAATGAGAAAACCACTTGTTCAGTTGCAGTAAAACTGAGAGAAAGTTTACCTCTAGAATAGCAGTAGCTAGCGGAAAAATAGTAACTTCTGTCAAACATCAATCTATTTTCTTTCCATTGCATTTAATTACTGAACTAAGATATGGGTTTTCAACAAGTCCTGCTTTCTGGCCACATCACTATAAATAAGCCATCTTGTTAAGGTATTGTGCCATTTATCATCAGAAATGTATGCTTGCAGCCTCTTCA